>CM057077.1:20796891-21449391 GCA_029379335.1 Thymus mandschuricus | reverse complement strand
TCCCCAAGGGATCTAATAAGTTGATGTACCCACAAGGGGTAGACCCACAAGGGGTCAGGTCCACATGGGGCCGAGACTAGTCTCACAGAGATCAACGAAGCACAAAGAGTTCGCATGGTTATGATGCAATGCGCCAATGGTTAAAAATGATATAGTTTACCCCACTGAGTGTGCTTGCATACTCACACCCCTTTACAATGTTCTATTTTAGATTTCAGAGTTGGGACGCGTGGAAGTGGCGAATGAACTGCATATTCTCTCACTCATAATCTATCTATTATTGTATACGTTTTGGCTTGTTAAATAGTCTATCTTTTGGATCTTGCACTGAATCTATACCTAGACTAGTTCGGTTAGCTAACTAAGTAATTCGTAGACATGTATCGTGATCGTATCTTGCTTCTTGCTTGATTTTGTGCTTGTATAGTGACCTAGTAAATCATTGGGCAGGTGAAGTATATGTTATTTTGATGGCTCATACCTAACAAGGTTCTCTAATATTCTGGCTTGTACACCAGTTTGCTTTGTAACACTTATCTAGTTTCGATTTAAGGAAAATCAGGAACAAGAATTGAAATTATGTTAATTAGAGTTTTCCTTTTTAACATGACTTCCGCATTTATTTAATGAAGACATCAAATATGTATTGGTAATAGTAGCACAGAATTAGTATTTTGGTAACGTTCTTTAAGTAGAGATTGAGGGCGTTACACAATCTAAACACAACTCTAACACAACAAAACACACTCGACAACACTAGATAAAGGTTTTGGGTAGGGTTTGTGTAACACACACTCTATCTAGAAGAATCCTTTACAATATGAGGTAAAGGCTTATGATTCTTCTCCAATCTAGGCTTGGATGTATATGAGAGCCTAAGATCTAGAGTGAAGCTTAAGGTTGTAGAAACACAAGCTTCGATGAAACTGAAGCTTGGAACACTTCGTAAGAACTCGAGAAGAAATAAATTGAAAATCACGAGAACTTGCAGTTTGAGCGCTGGAAAATCAAGAGAAGTGTTAAGTGTTCTTCAATTATGCTGAGCTCCTTTTGTAGTTGAAGAGATAGGATTAGCCCGTTGCTTGGTTGGTGGACTTGTCTCTTCACGCTCGACAATACGGCGGCTTTGACTTGCAGCTTTTCAGAGCGACAATTTGTCTTCTTTCCCAAAATGGCTACCTTCCAAGCTTAACAGTAACCAAGATTGGACAGGTCTGAAGCTGCTGTCTGCCGGTACCTTTGAGTCAACTCTTTTCATCCATTCTTCAAGCGTCACGTGGAGATATGCATTAAATGGCGGCTGATCTTCACTTGACTGAATTCAAACTCAAGTTTGAATGTGGATGGTAGTTGAGCTGTCGCTATCTCGCTTGGCTGAGTGAACACTTTGCTTTGGGAAATTGCCAAGTGTGGGTCTTCTTGCTTCAACTTTTCTGAGAGGACTCGCTTCATTCCTGAAACACACTCAAGCGAGTGGCATTCTCGCTCCACTTATTATCCTGCAAGTCAGACCTAAAGCAACTAGAGAAAATTGAGCTTTCCTAACATTACATGCTCGAAGAATTCTATCCTATATTTCTAATCAAATAAGGGTCGCTTGGAATAGGATTTTCAGGGAGGGTTTTAGGATCGAATAAAAAATATACTTAATAATTTTTATTAGAAATTTCCAAATAGGTTCCTCCTTCACTACTACAAAAAAACACATAGACAACAGGTAAAAACCTTTGTCTTTCTCATAAACATACCGTTGTCCTAGGCAGCGTTGTCGTGGATACGCGCTCATAGACAACGATTGTTGTACCGTTGTTGTTTTGTATTACCACAACGGTATTTCAACCGTTGTCGTAGACATGTTGTTGTTTAGAATTACCATTACAATTGTTCAATTGTGTTGTTTAGAATTACCATTACAATTGTTCAATTGTTGTCCTAACTGTTGTCGTTTGCTAGAACGACAACACCTTTTAACATCAGTTGTAAACTCATTGTCATATGCACAAGAATCGACAACAGTTTAAAAACCGTTGTCATATATGTGAAATTTAACATTGTCGTTTTATTTTATTATTACGCATAATTATATATATATAATTCATTAAAGTAATTAAATTAAACATAAAAAAAAATTAGATTATATAAATTTCAAATATTATAAATAAAAAAGTCAGATAAATACAATCATTCATTACAAGGTCTCCAAGTTCTAATCATAGTCGATTAAAAAAAAAAAAACATAACAAAAAAATTGTCTAAGGAGAAGTTCAAGTTAAAGAGATCCAATAGTAACCCAAATTGACACTAATATAAAAGGAACAAGGACATCCGTCCTTGACTTTCTTCTCTCAGTTCCTTTGGAGAATCATATCCTACAAAATCCAATAATAATAATAAGGGAAAGCCAAAATAAAACCATCTCAATCTTAAAAACTTGTGCAGCCACCAAAATAAGAACAAGTATAAATAAATGTGTTCATTTCCTCTTAAAGAATCATAAAGTTACCTTACTCATCATCATCATCATTATATATATATATATATATATATATATATATAGAGGATGGATCATATAGAAATAAGTCCTGGTGTGAGAAATAGGAATAGATCTGGACCATTGATCTTGATTTGATCTGTGGTTGTAATTGATTTAAGCATGATTATAAGGTATCATAAGCATGACTAGGTTTAAGCATGAATTTGTACATTAAAAAGCATAATGATATTGTAAGCATAAATATATACTGATTTAAGCATGATTTTATATAGTTTTAAGCATCTTTCGCATTTTAGCACACAAGGATTTATTTGCACACGAACCACTCCCTATATATATATATATATATATATATATATATATATATATATATATATATATATATATATATATATATATATATATAGAGGAGAGATCAAATAAAAAACTCATATTTGATAGGAAATGAGAAATAATCTCAAACGTCCATATCAATTGATCCATGGTTGATAATAATTCCATATTTTTACTAGATTGTAGGCGTTTTTATTGAATTAGGGTTAAAGATGTAATTTAATTTCTTGTAACTACCTCTTCCTCAAATTATGGAACTTAATATGGAATAAATTAATACTAACTACTAATAATTCTAAAGGCTTTCAATAAAATTCACACAAAACATCAAATTAATACTAACTACTAATAATTCGTGCTTTCTTCTTCTGTTAATTCAATATTAAAAAATAATAATAATAATGCATTTCAATTAATATATAATTCATGCATAATTTCACTCCAAGAATTAAATTTAAAAACATAGCTTTTACAAAATTCATTGTCTTTATGTAATACATCTCAATTTTATATACAATATTAGAGGAATTAATTCTTAATGCATTTCATATGCATTTTGTACTTGATAGTAACGCATTGCATAATAAGTATTAAAACCTACCTTTATATGTAATGTAATATAATGCACATGTTGCGTAATTTATAATGCAATAGATACGAACTATGTAATTTTGGTTGCTCGATATAATGCAAATAATTCATAATGCAACGTGACATGCATTATAATGCATTATAGTGTAATATCTAATGCATTATGGAGAACACGCATAATTATATATATATTTTTTTATTTTTTGCATGCACCTCTTTCGGTCCTTCTTCCGTAGCCTATCATTAGTATAAATCACAATAGGCAAAGTTCAGATTTTTGTGCATTATCCGAAACCCTAACGTGCATTATCAGGTAGTTCATGGTGCATTATGCTATAGCTAATTTGTGTATTTTCAGTGATTATTTTTTAATTGCCCTAAACGGAAAATAATATTTTGGATATTAATATCAATTTATTAATTCTACAATCATAATTTAACAATAATTATACTCAATAAGTAATTTAATAGATTGTTTCGAATAATAAAAGTGAAGAACAACTCATTTTATTTTATTTTATTTTATTTCCTTATCAATTTGAATGCATTAAAACTCAATGATAGAGTATTTTATTTGTACTTTTTATTAGTTGCAAGTTTTTTAATGAAAATATGCGAATATAGTAATATGAAAATTTGCATTATGCATTAAAGTGATTAATAATGTGCATCACAATAATTATAATGCATATAGCTTTTTGAATTAAACGAATATGTAGGGATTGCACACTACTATATTATATTATTTTTTCCCAAAATATTTGGGTTTTAGATCTTTGTTAAGATTTTGATTTTCTTAATTTAGTAATGCACAAGTCATTTTCTCTCTCTTTTCCAAATTTCCTTAATTTTGGCATATTCGATTTATGCATAAAAATAGATAATATAAATTTTACACATTTGCCCTTTTTAGTTTTAAAAGCTAATGGTTTTAAAGTTAGAGTAACAACCGAATTCAATTTAGGTTGAATCTGAATGGTTGATTTTGGGTTAATCAATGGTCTACAATACTTCTCATTTCTCATTTAAGATGAGCTTTGTATGGGATCTCATCCCTATATATATATATATATATATATATATATATATATATATATATATATATATATCTGCCCATTCTTTACGCACCTCGTCAATTACCACCGGATAAGATTTTTTACTACCAAACTGTCAAAGATAAACATTTAGATATATAATATATATAATCTGTTTCTTTGTTTCCAGGTACAGGATGTCCCACCAAATTCCTGCTCAAAAGATTTTGGCCAAATACATCAAAATAACCCAAACTTTGCCCATTTACACCAAAATAACTCAAACTATTAATATTACACTAAAATAACCTAAACAATTATAAGTTTGCATCAATTTGACATCCGTCAATGTTATATGGATGGAGCCGTTAGTTTGCTGACTCAGCAAACACCATTCCTCTTATTGACGCTTACGTGTAAATACATATGTAGTAGTATAATTTTTTTGAAAAAACAAAAATAAAACATTTTTTATCTAATCCAAAAATATTTTATTATTACTCAATTATTTTTTTTAATGCTCCCATGTTTTGTGTTGGTAACATCATATAGCATTATTGCAAATTTTAATTGAAAAGATATTATTTGATATGTATTCATTAATTCTTAAGTTTTTTTTCACGTTTTTGGGATATTAGTGTGAGACCTTTTGTCATACTATAATAATAATAATAATAATAATAATAATAATAATAATAATAATAATAATAATAATAATAATAATAATAATAATAATAATAATAATAATAGAATTGATATTACATTGATTTTTCAAATTTTTAGTGAAAACCAATAAAATTCAACTAAGTGTATTTGCCAAGTGAGCAAAACTAACGGCTCCATCCATGTGACACTGACGGATGTCAGATTGATGCAAACGTATAATTGTTTAGGTTATTTTAGTGTAATATTAATAGTTTGGGTTATTTTGGTGTAAATGGGCAAAGTTTGGGTTATTTTAATGTATTTGGCCAAAGATTTTCAAAACTATTACAAGCACCGAATCCTATTTTTCTTACTCAATAATCTTATTTCTCCAATCAATTATTAAAGCAATTTTACTTAACATATAATGACCAATATAAATCATATATGTATTGACATAAACCAAAAGGTATCAAGATAACCAAAAGATTTTCAAAACTATTACAAGCACCAAATCCTAATTTTCTTACTCTATAATCATATTGATCCAATCAATTATCACAACAATTTTACTTAACAATTAATGACCAATATAAATCATATATGTATTGACATAAACCAAAAGGTATCAAGATAATCAAACGCGTACAAAAGCACAATGCCTTAGACTCGGATCAATTTAAGAGCTGTCGAGAACAGAAAGCAAAGTATATAGCAAGCAAAAACTAGCAATGACATGTGACATAATAGCCCTTTCTTAGGACTACTGGGAATTGGAGGTAATGGGATACTGAAATACGAAGAAATGATAAATTATGTCGGAAACAACATACATATTCCTATTCAGTTGGAGGGCAAGGTGAAATACCTTTTAATGTATTCCGCAGCCTGTTTTGCGGACGATCTACAAGAACATCAGGGAGTTCCATTATGTTTAATTGCAATTCTCTGTTGGAACTCCTTCTTGAAACCCCACTGAAATTAAAAGACCAAATTTTAATTCTGGACAACATTTATCATCCAACCAATCACTATTAAATTGACGATCATCACTTTGTATCTCGTAATATCAGAATCATTCAACTAAGTTTTAATTTATGACATAAAATAACATTTTTCCAAAGCAATGATATTACCTAATAGTTGTATAATCTTTTCTACAATAGTCACACCATTATGAACATTAACTTAAGCTATTATAAAGACAGCATGACATCTACAGTCACAATATTCATATGAACTATAAGAAATGTATGAATTCTACCTGTCATAGTTTAATTCCTGTTTCCAGCAAAATATATTCACTTGAGACTTTTTTTTTTGAAAGAAGTAGCATGAGACTTTTCACCAAAACATAAAGCAACTAGAGCTGCCTTACAAGTTACATCCGCACCGGCTCAAATTTCAATCAGAATTTTGTCCGAGCATCTACGATTTCTATGCATTTGGTGCTCTTACACTATGAAAATATGACAGCCCTACTTAATTCTTAGAAGTAGTTATGTGCCGACTTCCCTTGTTAATTCCTTTCCTTTATCTTTAGTGATTGGAGTATGATTGTTCTTGTTCTAAGTTGAACTTTTGATTTACTTTCACGAGATGAAATACTCAGATATTTCTGCTTTTTACCTTCCAAAAAAAAAAAAAAAAAAAAAAAGCTTATATGAAAACAACCTCAACTATATTCTAAGAATACACATATCAACAAATTTTGAGTTGAAAAACATAACCCGAATTTAGGGAAAGAAAAACATGAAAAACCATAAGGATATTATGGGATTGAAAGGATTAGAGTAGAATATTCCTACTTTGTGGAGCACAAATGAGTTAACCTTTAGTAGTGATAATAAAAGATGCACATTTATCTCTTGCTCATGGTAGAGAAGCAATCATCGTAGCAAACAAAAATACCAAAAAATGTGTGAAAAGTTACAACTCTACATCCATTGTAAGGTATAGCCAATCACAAAGAGAAAAATTTATTAACAAACAATTCGATCACAAACCAGCTCTAAAAGCATTATGAAATTAATTATCCGCCTTTTCCAACCTAGAGGCTTTCGTTAAAAAACACTACATTGCCGTAGCTTAATAATCAAAACCAGACCAGATTCTGATTCTAATAAAAAGAAATAATGTCAGCACGATAAGAGCTAAAACACCCGACCTATTAACAGTAGCAACAACCTTTCTACTAATGAAACTTACGCAGAAGCAGAAGCAGAAGGGTCGAGCTGGGGAGAAGCGGAAGGGCCGAGCAGGGGATTCTCCGCCAGCGGCTAAAACGAGAACCTTCCGAGCTGCACCGACGCCGGCGAACGAGGGAAAGGGGTATGTTGCTTTGAAAAAGAGAGGGAGAGAGAAAGGGGGTCTGGGCGCGGAAAGAATGGAAAGAAAATTGGCCACCGGCGAACGACTGATAGACGACTAATATATGTGAAATTTACTCGGTTTTTATAGTCTAAAAGAGTCGATTTAGAGTCTCGATAGTATGCTATTGTTCATGATTTGTGTGATTTATCATTAGTTTGGCAATATTATGCTTGTGGGTATTTCTTTGTGTTTTTAGGTGTATTTTGAGGTTAAAATCCCAAGACAAGACGAGGCGAGAAGAATCGAAGGAAGAGTCCAAGTATTGAGCCGAGATGAAGACCTCTTGACCAGCCTCTCGATCGAGAGGGCTGTCGAGAGGAGAGCTACTGGACCCAGCTTTCGATCGAGATGAACTTGACACCTCTCGACCAAGCTCTCGATCGAGTCGAGAGGAAGAGGCGGTCGAGAGGGGTGATCCAGCCGAGATTTAGACTCCCTTTTAGACTATATTTCCTTGTAAAATTTGCCCTATATATATTCCTTAGCCTAGCATTGTAAACCCTAGCTTAGATTTCATAATACAATTTACTTTCATATTTTTTAGAGCTTTTATTTTATGTTCTTCGTTCCGTTTATATTCGACTTTTGAGTTTATTTAAGTTTGTTCAAGATTCAAGATTTGAGTTCTTCGCGTGTTAAAGATTCAATTCCAAGTTTTTCTTACTCTTACTTTTAATTATGTTCTTCCAATTTATTTTGTTCATGTTTGCTTTAATTATGTCTAGCTAAATTCTTTAGTTGATTTTAGGGTTTGTATGTCTAATTGAATTTATGTGAGTACTTTTTGTAACGACCGCAGTTTTTCTTAGTGAGTAATAAAAACTTCGGTGTTATTTAGTAATAAAAATTTTAAGAATATTAATATAAGTATTATTATGGAAAATAAAATTTTAAATGTTACTAGTAGTGTCGCTTATAGTGGAAATAGTATACCGAAACGAGAGTCGATTATAATCGAAGAAAGCCGATAGGGAATAATCGGTGAATTAAATTTCCTCAAAGGGGCCGAGGCCCACTTAGTTTTTGCAAGGCTCAATTAACATATTTTGGCCCACATAGTCGCCAAGGCCCAATTAACATATTTTTTGGCCCACATAGTTGTCGAGGCCCATTTAATTAATAGTTGTTCGATTTATTTGGCCCAAGGACGAGAGCACACGTTCTAAAAGAAATTCGGAAGTGATCGAAGAACCCATTACTAATAATTTCGATCCATAATAAAGTATACATGAGAAATAATAGTATGAAATAAATACATACATTCCTTTATAATAGACAAGAAAAACAATAGAAATAAATTGAAGGAAGAAAAAGGGAGGGAAATCTCGGTTGTAGCATACTACATAAGTCTGAAAATTTAAATCACTAATCTCTCTAACACCAATTAAGAATAAGAGAGGAAGAAATACTAATTATCATTAGGGACACAATTAGTACATCATTAGAAGTTTAAGTGGACAAAAAAAAAATGCATGGGGAAGGGGAGAGCTAGAGCTAGCCGTCCAACCCTTCACCTCCTTGAGTCACAAATTTGAAATGAGCCCTTCCCCAATCCAAGCCATATATGCAATGATTACAAGCCATCTTCACAAGTAAGCCCTTCATCCTTATACAAAAAGAAACAAAGGGATGAGTAGCACAAATCATACACTCACACAACACAAGAACAAGTAGAGAGAGAGAGAGAGACTGCCGAGAGCAAGGAAGAGAGAGGCTGCCGGATTCCAGCAAGCCCCCTGCCGGAATCCAGCCACCGGTGACCCCCACACATCAAGGTAAACCTCCCTCAAACCTTCCTAAGGCCTAGAATGAACACGCATTGACTTGAGAATCAATTTTCCCTTTCTAGGATAGAAGAGAGAAGAAGGGAGAAGACAAGCAAGCACAAATTGAAGGAGGACAGCCTTCATTGGGAGATAGAGGTCCAATTTCAGTTTCTAAAGGTGAGGAAAACCCCACTTCTTTCCCCTAGCATGAACAATCAAGGCTTTAACACTTAGAAACCCAACATGCAAGTGTAGGTCTCAAGTTGTATCAAGAGGAAGGGGAACCGAAGGGAAGGAGGTGACAAGGAGAAGGAGACAGCCACCAATCCAACCAAGAAATCAGTTTTCAACCTTCCACAATCACAAGTAAGACTCCCCATATCATTTCTTTTTAGAGATTCAAGCTTTTAAGCATGCAATCCCATTAGGATCACCAAAGAACCAACAATAGGCATAATTTAGAAATCCATCAACCCTTGAGCATGAAACATAGATCAAAACCTCAAGATTGAAACATAAAAAGCTTATCAATCACTTGGAGATGATGCATGTTAATCTATAGGCCAAGAACTGGAAATTTGGGCATGATAGAACACATAGGACCTCCCTTAGAAGGCCTAAAGCATTGCATGTATGATAACCTTTAATTCAACCCCTCAAACCAACAAGACACCAGTTTCAAGCAATCATAAATCTGGAAAGATTGTTCTAACCAAGACACCATAAACTCAAGATAAAAGAGCCCCTAAATTGCTCTAAGACAACCCTAAATCCTAAAACTTGAATGACAATAAAATTGGAAATAGATCAAGAGGGTAAGGGGTGAGTGGTGGACCTGCCAACGGTGAGAAGAGGTGCCGGAGACGGGTTTTTCGAACCCAACGGCGGCCACGAAGGGCCTGGGCAGCCTCGGCAGAGCCGCCTCCACACCGGAGCTCACCTCGGAGGGAACTTGCAAAGGGAAAAAAAAAAGGAGAAGGTCAGACGCAGGGGAGAGATAAGGGAGGTACCGGCGACAACCTTGCCGCCGGCGCCGGAAATTGAGACAGAGAGAGAGATGCAGGGCACGACGAAGACAGTCGCGATGATGAACCCTAGCCATGAGGGCTAGGGCAAAGGATGGACAGAGCAAGATAGGGCAGGGAGGAGCCGCCGCAGAGGGAGGAAACGCTGCCGGCGGACTCGACGGAGAGGCGGAGAGCCGACGGGAGGAATTTCCCCAATTCCTGAGTTAGGGATTCAAATTCCCAATTGATTCCAACATTGAGAGTTAAGCGTAGATGAGGAGGACGGTGACCGGAATTATCGAAGGGGGAGAAGGGAAATTGGCGGCGATGATGCCGTCGAGCAGGGAGAGGCCGACGGCAGAGAGAGAGGAAGAGGGAGAAGTAGTCCAGAGAGGGAGAAAGAGAGAGATCGCGAGGGAGAGAAGGAGAAATGAGTGAGGGAATGTTCTGCAGTTCATAAACCATAAACGGACCGGGCCGAATAGACGGGCCAAACGTATTTAATATTAAATGACGGGCCGGACCTACATCAGCTAGGTCGGGAATTAATTAAAAGACAACAAGACTTTAAAATTTAAACGGGCCGATTCATAAGCCAATTAAACCGAAGATTAGATATGTGCACAAGGGCCGCACACGATAAATTATCGAGAATAAATAATAGGCTTCGACTTTAATAATTCTATTATACTCATTAATTATAAACCAGACTAATAAAACATCAACTCAGATTAATCCTATAAGTGTAGACCACTTACATTCCTCCATAGAAACACGGGAATTAGTTAAAGGATAGCTTTTGCTTAAATCGATAAGATTATCGATTTTCAGTTCAAGTTACTTACTTTACGTTCTTTGAACGAGGTTAGGCAGAGGAACAAGCAGAGCCTAAGCAACTCCGGGAATTTCATCAGTAGTGTCAGAATAACAAGCAAGGTGGGCTTTCAAACTAAAATATTTTCCTTACATTATAGTTATTTCTTTAAAAGCATTGTCATGCCATAAATGCCTTGTTTTGTATGATGTCTATCTGAAGGGCTTCGGCCATAGTTATCAGAAAGAATTCGGGTCTATCGGGGTCGCACCTCGATGGACTTAGTGCACTTAGTTATGTAGACCGTGAGCTACCTATTGGCCGGTCGAGGTATCCGGGGGAGTGGCCACTCCTTCCGGGTACACCAGAATCATTCCAGATATGACGGATTACACCAGAAAATAGCTTGCAAGCATTCTTTTAATTTAACTGTTTTCTGTGAGTATAGGTTTTCCTAAAACCCCTATGCCTCACTTTAATGGTTGGCAATAAAATGTTTTGGCATGTGTCCACTGAGTACTCTGTACTCAGCCCTGTACATATTTCCCGTGTGCAGGTTGATCGTGATGGATGTGGAGCAGTCCGAGGAGCTTTTTGTCGGGTATCAGTGTGTGGAAGCCTCTTGGTGGTGCGTGTCGCCATACATGCATCTCACGCTTTTCCGCAACGTTCGCTACGTAGTTCACACAGTTTACTTCGTGTATCGTTGCAACGAGATATTGTTTTGTATAACGTTGCAACGAGTCGAGCTCTTCGTAGCCGACGAACTCTTTATTGAATAAGCTTCCGCTCTATCATGTAATGTTCCTTGTGTAAACAGACACGTTTCCGCGTATTTTCTTTTATCAGTACTTCATCTGTATCGAACACAGTCTTTTGTCAACATTCTTGACGAATGTTGAGTATTTTGAATCGAACTTGGAGTTGTTTTCCTTGCTAGATTTTACTTTCCATTTATGTTCATGTACCCAATTTCTTCTTCATCCCATTTCTTTGCGTCACAACCTAGCTTGCCCGAGTCGTGGCGGGGCGGGTTGTGACACTTTTAATTACAATTAGCCTGCCAATCTAGATGCATGTTTCATGGTGCTTATTTTCATGCATGATTACTTGATCACTAATTGTGTATGCATAGTTATGTTGTTATGCCCTAGCCGAATAATTGCATAATTGATCTCATTAATACATGGTATGATGATTTAATTGTCTTAGCAGAAGTTAGATTATCATAGGTCTACATATAGTCGATATAGGTGTCGTAGCTGAACCTTATTGATTGTATTTATCGATACTTGTTCTGTTTTGCATTCGATTTTATTTCTATGAGACCGAGAGGAGATTAGGATTTTATCGAGTGGCGATCTATACTGCCTTAGCCGGAGTGTTAGGTTATTTTCGTGTATCGCATTTAGATTGGATTAAATTGGTTAATCAGATTAATTGTTACTTGCATAAATTTGATTAGGTAGACTTCCCTAGCTAGAATCAACATTTGTTTCCTATTTGATTTTCTCTAGTTTCTTTATTTGCTTATTTGTTATTTGCCTTATTTGTTTATTTGCTTATTTATTTGCTTCCTTAATTGTGTTCTTTTATTTGTTTTATTTCCTTGCCTAGAATTATAAAAACCACATTCCCAAATTCTTAATTGCCTAGACATCAGTTTAGTTCTAAAGTAGAGATATTGTGTGTGATTTCGACTTGTCAATCCTTGTGGATACGATACTCGTACTTCTCTATACTATACCTATTTTTGTGTGGTAGAAATAGTGTGATTAAATTTTGGCGCCGTTGCCGGGGATTGATTAGATTTCACATTGATATTTTGAAATAAAATTAATAGGTGATTTAGGCGCTTTTATTTTTCTGTTTTTGGTTTATTGATCTAATTTCTTCTTTCTCTCTTCTTTGTTTTTAGGTAGTGTATTGATAGGGTGTACTTTTACCTTATTATCTAAGTGTTTAATAATCGTTTTCTTGTCTTATTTTGATAGTTTAGCTCATGTTTTGTATTGTTTATGTTATTTCGAGTTAGATTACGCTTTTGGGTTGTTTTGAGTGTTTTTAGGGCTTTTGAGTCGAGAAAACCCAAGATGAGACGAGAGACGATGAAACCAAGGAAGATGATCCCGAGTTCTGACTTTTCACGATTCTAGTGAATAGTTATTTTGAGTAATGAATACAGAATATTGAAGAGGAGTTCGATAGGAGCGTGTAGGCGAAAACGGAGGTCAATTCGGAGTTCGAACGAGAAAGATACGGACGAAACAAGAAAGACGCGCAAACTGCATGGATGTGCGCGTCCGGGCGCGCGACCGAGCACCCAGTCGAGCCAAAAACACGGGAATCCTTAAATGATTTCATATTTTTTGTTACCTTAATCTAATCCTTGTACACTTAGGTAACAATTACGAACTCCTACCTTATAAATACCCCAAAACTCATCATTGTACCCAAGATTTGATAGTTTAGAGCTCTCTACTCTTCACCATACTTTAGATTAGTTATTATTCTTTTCTCTACTTTTATACTTTAGATCTAGATTTATTTTATGTATGAAGACCATTGAAGATTGAAGATTTATTCAAGATTCAAGAGTTTTTCTATCCCTTTCTCTTTTATTTATGCTTTTCATTATGTTTATTCTTCTTTCTACCTTTCTTTTAATTATGTCTAGCTAAATTCCTTAGTTGATTTTAGGGATTGAATGCCTAATTGAATTTATGTGAGTACTTTTGATTATAACTAGAACGTTACCCATGCGATGCATGGAATTAACATTCGCCTCTATTATTTTAATTTAACTCTTATTAACTTTTTACTGTCTAAGCTTTATCATTATGATGTGAGTTTTTATGGTATGCATTTCATAGTCTTGTATTTTGACTACTGTAACATGATTTCGACTTATATACATGAACAATAAGAAATAAATTAAGCTTTATAATTATTTTCTAACTCAAGTATAAGATCCTTTTTAATTTTTAAATAAAGAAGTACGACCGTATATCATAGTCTTCTTATAAAAGGGTGTGTTTATTGAAGAAGAACCATCGTGATACAAATATAAAAGAAGAAAATTAATTAGGGCAGTGCTAAACGGATCAA
Source organism: Thymus mandschuricus (assembly GCA_029379335.1). Classification (NCBI taxonomy): domain Eukaryota; kingdom Viridiplantae; phylum Streptophyta; class Magnoliopsida; order Lamiales; family Lamiaceae; genus Thymus; species Thymus mandschuricus. The sequence continues at coordinate 21,435,226 of CM057077.1, read as the reverse complement.
ATAGGTCCAAATCAAAAGCACTATTTGCATAGAAAGGCTAATTTGCCCCTGTTAAAATTTGGCTCCAATATTCCCTCCATTTTAAATACTATAATTAATTATTTTCATATTGGAAACAACCATCCTAGCTAATAAATATTCCAAATAATGAATCCAAATATGTATGAACAAAGAATACTATGTATAAATAAGTATAAATACAAAAGGTCGCCTAAATAAAATAGTAGCTATTTAATTATATGAATATGCAATAATCCTTCATGATATAGTAATTTATTGTGGTGCAAGTATACCTTAAATAAGTCGAAATCATGTTATATTGAAAATATAATAATAATAATAATAATAATAATAATAATAATAATAATAATAATAATAATATTAATAATAATAATAATAATAATAATAATAATAATAATAATAATAATAATAATAATAATAATAATAATAATAATAATAATAATAATAATAATAATAATAATAATAATAATAATAATAATAATAATATGCCAGGCTCTTCGCTTCCCTTCCAATGTAATTTTATTTAGTAAAATATTTTTTTAATAAAGTTGTTACAATACTATTAATTAAAAATAATGCATTTGCTGTGAGATAAAATAATGTATTGGGAAATGAAAATATTAATGGATATTCCAATTCAAAATTTTCAAATTTCTAAAGATCAATAGGGATAGGCATTGCACATTAATAATTTAGTCAAATTTACAAAAATGTCTCATTTGATCCAGACCAATTTGATCCATTTAGATTTAGTATTTATCCAATTATTTATCATAATAATATGATGCGTGCAAGTTGGTGCAACATTATTGAGAAAAACATTTAAAAACTTTTATTTAAAAAAGGAATCCAAAGTATGAGAAATGATATGCCGCTCCCCTCCCGTGGGCACCTTTCGTGGGCACCTTTGTTCGTTTGCTCACTTTAGCATTATTTTGTTCGATTTTTTCGATTGTTTTATACTCTAATACCTAAATAATTAATATTGAAATCATAAAATTTACAAAATACATAAAATCGAGGCTCGACTTGTGTTTTTCGCCCTTTAACTACAAAAAACAATAAAAACACAAATTGAGCCTCGATTTTTATGTATTTTGTAAATTGTATGATTTCAATATTAATTATTTAGGTATTAGAGTATAAAACAATCGAAAAAATCGAACAAAATAATGCTAAAGTGAGCAAACGAACAAAGGTGCCCACGAAAGGTGCCCACGGGAGGGGAGCGGCATATCATTTCTCTCCAAAGTATATATTAATCATTTTACTTGTAGTGGTTACTGACAATGTTTAATATGATTAATTTCTTTGATTGAACGTACCTTCCTTTTTTTTTTTTTGAAAAATTGAAAATATAGGAAATTATTTAGGTACAAAATCGAAAATAATAAAATTTTGATTTTGGTACAAACTCGAAAACTTATATCTATTTATTTGACTGCCTAAAAAATAGCTAAAATTTTGTAAGCCTAAATATTTGTCGATTGGCATTATTGCAGTAACATTTATAAAAATCATCATTTAAAATTGAGCGGATAGAGATAATTTACAAAGCAAAAAGAATAGATTAACATATTGAGGGGAAAAATAAAATACCCACTATGATATAAGGAAATCAAATTAAGGACTAACATTTAAAAAACACAAAAAATACCCATTATTGATGTGCAATTACACAAATACCCTTAATTATGCCTTCTCGTTTCCCCCCAAAAAACCAACTACCCGCCTTTCTCAAAACTTGCCTGCGACGCTTCAACTCCTCCACATTCATTCGGTTTTCTCCACTCCGACACGAAACCCTCCTCTGCAACCCTCCGACGCGAAAACCTACTTTCCGATCAACCACCGCAACCACCTCCGTTCAACCGCCGCCATACAAGATGCCTCGACGTTCAAAGAGAAAACTCAGCACAGAGGCGGCGTCAACAAGCCGTTCGAAAAAGAGAAAAATGAGAAGAACTTCCAATGTCCGTCCGACAAACGCAACTCCACCCCGTCCGCCGTCGCCAATAGAAGAGGTGATTCCGACCGGGTACCCATTCGTCGAATACGAGGTAAAAATTAGGGTTCACAGTTTAAAATTTTTTTCGAGAATGCATGTATGAGATGAATGCTTGATTTGGGGATTTTTTTGTCGGATCTAGGGTTTTCTAAACCAAAAACACTACGATTGAGTACCAAAACTACTGCGATTGAAATATTATTGAATTTAGGGTTTAGATTTGCATTTTTCGCACTGATTTTACTATATTTTGCACTGATTATGGTTAAAATATATGAAATATGTTGATATTGGTTCTGTTTTACACTGATTATGTTAATATTGGAGTGTTTTTTCATATCATGTGGTTCGAAATGATGTCCTGTACACTGAATATGCTCTGTTTTAACTAAAATATGGCAAATATGTTGAGATAGGTTGTGTATTACATTGATTATGTTAATATTGGAGTATTTTTCCATATATTGTGGTTCGAAATGATATAATTCGTACTGAATGTGGTGTCCTGTACACTGAATATACTCTGTTTTGGCAAAAATCTTGAAATATGTTGTTATTAGTAATATTTTGCATTGATTATGTTAATATTGAAGTGTTTTTTCATATCTTGTGGTTCGAAATGATCTCCTATACACTGAAATATGCTCTGTTTTGATTAGAAACTGTGACATATGTTGACATTGTTTCTGTTTTGCACAAATTTTACTAATATTGAACTGCTGTTATAAACTATGAAGAATGTTAATAGTTGCTTGGACTGATGATTTTATGTGTTTTTAGGTTGATTGGGAATACATAAGGTACCATTTGCATGATCGGCCAAACAAGACAATGTTCATGGGATATGAACAAATGGCTGGAGATGTCCGAGTTTTACTTGAAACTTTGCCCATCAACTGTCTGCAGAAGGTACAGAACTCTGTAATGGGTACCTTCAGTCATCTACCTGATTACAGCACAAGGAGTGGGAAAATGATACACTATGTCATTTCCCGTGAGGTTAAGCCATCACCAAACTTTGATAGGACTGCACTATGGTTCAAGATAGGAGATAAGGTACTCCGCTTTTCTAGGGTTGAATATGCACTCGTGAGTGGGCTAAAGTTTGGCCGTGCTGAATTCAATCCATACAAGAGACACCAGCTCCCACCAGATTCAATTTATGAAAGGCTTTTTGGAGCAAACCCCGAAACAACAACTGCAATGGTACGCACTGCTTATATAGATAAGCACTTCGAAGTCAATGGTGAGGAAGTGAAAGCCACAGATGAAGACTATGTGCAGCTTTCAAAGTTTTTATTGGCTCTGACTTTTGCACTCGGGATCGACCAGACAAAGAAGAAAATTCCATTGTGGTTATGGGTGTTGCTAGAAAACAAAGAGAAATGGGAGGCCTTCCCATGGGGCAGCTATTCATACCAGCTTCTAATTGACTCGATTCAAAAAGTTCAGAAAACAGAGAGGGACACAAAAACTGATAGAGTCAGTTATCACATCAAAGGAAATACGATAGCATTTTCAGTAAGTATTATTTTATTTTAAGTTGTAAGTAATATCTATTTAGTAAATACTAATTCAATGCACTTGTAGGCTTGGATTTTCGAAGCCATTCCGGCTTTTGGTAGAGTTATTGGGTACAAGAAAACAGAACGACAGAGGCCTAGATTTCTTAGGTATAAGTATGTGAAGGAGAAGGGATTTCCAGAAGAGGAAGAAATTATTCAGGTATGAAAAAATAATACTTAAGAGGTATAAGTACGTAATTTGTCAATTCGTACCATATATTATGCATTTTATACTACATTTATTTGTGTATAGTACGAAATGTAATATTTCGTTCCACTGATTATTAGGGACTCGTGCCAATGCTAAAACCACACAAAAAGGAACTTGGGAAAAAGTACTGGAAGTCTTTAAAGAATGATCCAGAAGGTGAACCATTTGTTTTCCAGTTTGATGCATTTGAAAGCAAGAAAAAGAAGCCAAGAGATGCTGATGAGGATGAAGAGATACCAAACACTGGGAATGCCACTGCCAATACCACTGCCACTGCCACTACCACAGCCACAGCACCTGTCAATGAGGAAATGATGCAAAGGATGGCTGATATTGCTGCAGAAAAGGCGAAGACTTCATTCGAACAAATGCTACATTCCTACCACCAAACACTTGTGGACGATGTGACGGAAAATGTCATCAAAAAATTGCTAGACCTAGTTCCTGAGTATACCAACCAGGCACCTGAGACAAACAAGCAAACTGGTGTACAAATGCCGACAACATCTGGTGGAAGTGCAACAGTGGTAAAAATGGCAGGAACAGTGGAAGGAGAGAAAGAAGCATCTGAAAAACAAGACGGATCAAAAACAGAGAATGAAATGGAGAAGGAAACAGAGGAAGGAGACGAAACAAACAGAATTGAAGTGGATGAGGAAGCAGACCAAATAAACAGAATGGAAGTGGATGAATCAGAAGAAGATGGTGGATATGAAGAACAAAGAGAGGAAGAAAACATTGCTGAAACAGTGGAAGCAACACCAACAACAGAAGAAGCACAAAGAGAGGGGCCAGATTCAAATGATGAACAGGTACCTTAAGGCATTATTAAAATGTTGTATTACTGTAATGGTTTGTTGGATTATCTGGCTTTTATCTTTATAGTACGAAATTATCAAATGATAACTATTTTTAAGAATATATTAAGCAAGTATATTACATGGTACAAATTTTATACAATTCGTACTAAATATTATAAAATGTTTAAAAAACAGGTTATACAAGAAGACACCGAAGAGATCGTGCTAACAAATATTATGAACCAGGTATTTGATACACTTGAAGAGATCACCCCAGTGCGTACTCTTGCAACAGTCGAAAACCCACCAGTTGTCGCACGGCCAATCCGGACAAGATTCCCAGCAGCAGCATGTAGGAGCCCATTCCTTAGGCATGATATACGTCCAGGGCCCAATGCATTTGAAACTTACATTGCTGACGATGATGATGAAGATCAAAATGCCAACAGACAGTAAGTAACATTATAAAATCAAATTAAATTCAGAAAATTATGATAAATTAATAAATTTTCCACAAAATGAACCTCAGGAACAAATTGCTGAGGAATGTGGGTTTACCATATGCTGTTGACAAGGAGTTTTTCAAAACCATATTAGACCCGGATGAAATGCTTGAGGATGACCATATCAACTCATACCTCGCAATTCTAGTATCCAACCCAAGATTTGCTGGATTAAATGAAGTGAAAAGCAGAGTTACTATAACTTCATGCTTCTTCATGGTAAGTTGTTTATAATATACATGACGTTACAAAACTATACAAATCATTCAATGATGTGTACTTGTTTTGTAATTTGCAGAGTGAGGTTGAGCCTGTCTTTGACTCCATACATGAGAAAGAGAAGGCATCTTATGATAGCCTATACAACTACGAAAAATTTGAAACAAGCAAGGAGGAGGAGATACCTCAAGAACAGATGGAAAAGCTACTGTTGTTTGCTGATGGAATTATTCCAAACTGGGGTGAAAATGTGAAACACTGGAATGACTGTGATCAGGTACGATATACATCATTTCGTACCAATGTTTGATACATTAAATAACGAATTGCTAACATTTCGTACCTACGTTGTTTTTGATAAATGTCAAGGTTGTTGTTGTGTGCAACTTCAGAGAGCATTGGGCCACACTGCTGATAGACATGAAGAAACAGAGACTTGTGCTCTATGATCCAAAAGCACATATGTTCGAGAGCCAACACACAGAAAATCGACTGTCAATCTTCCTACCGATGGCCAGAGTGGTTCCACAACTCATGAAGGAGATAGGCTACTACTCTCACAACAAAATCAAGATGCCACAGTACGCACAGTGGGACATTTGCTTCGCACCTGCTACAGGAAGTAATGCGTACCAGCAAGAGGAAAATGACAGCAAAAGCTGTGGACTTTATTGTCTGAAATATGCAGAGAGACTAATCTCTAGAAGGCCAGGGAACAAGGGGCTGGAAAACCCACAACAGTTGCTCCTCTACCGTCGACACATTGCAAGTACAATCTATGGCCACAGCACAGACGAAACAACCATTCCAGTGAATATGCAAGATTTGTTCAATGCATAATGGGGGATCAAAAAACACTTTCATTTTGAAATATGCTTATATTAGCTAGTGCATGGGATGCAAAAAACAATTACTCTCTGTTTTTTTTTTTTTTTTGTTTTTTTGGATATATGGGGTTACTGAACAAGCAATATTAGGGGACCTCATTACTTTTGTTATAAGTATTCTGGAATATGGTATGAAATATATAGTTTTCGAGTATTTTTATAACTTTTTTGATGGTACGAAATACCATGTATTCGTACCATATAACAACATATATATGATGTTTAAATCCTGTGAAACAGTATGAAATATACATAGCTTCCAAATAATTCTGTAACTTTTTTAATGGTACGATTTATCGTGAAATCGTACCACACTTTATTAATGGTACGATTTATCATGAAATCGTACCACATAACCATGCATATATAATATAGCATAACAGATGTGTATAAAACAAAAACACAAAAAAAACATGTAAAAGTTCAAATTTTCAAACTTTCAAATTTCCTGTGTTCACAAAAAAAAATCAGATAAAATGTCTATTCAAACCTATGAGGGTCATTGCAACGTTGACGTGTATGACCGACAACACCACATATTCCACATTTTTTGGGTTTTCTACGTCGTTTAGCACCAACCTGACTGCCACTTGCTTCTTCCCCATTGGTAATTTGCATTTGTATTAACTCGGTGCACGTTCTTTGATAATGACCAGTTTTATGGCAACGTGCACAAATGCGATTATCCTTTGTAGTTTCTCCAGCTTCCATCCTATTTACACGAGGACGTCCAGCTTGCTTTGGATTTTTTGGAGTACCAACAACTCTTGACTCAATATCAACCGGAACAAGCCAATCACAAGGATCAGGGACAGGCATAACCTCAGGTGAATAAGTTGAATGCCACATCTCAGTACTATAATATGCATGGACATATGCTGCTGGTGTTAGCTTAACAAAGCTGCAAACATAAAGTACGAAATCAAATAAAGGGTACCTAATTTAAATAATATAAAAGGTACGAATTATGTTAAAGTGTACCTTATAGCTGCAGAGGCATGCGAGCATGGGAATAAGTCTTGTTGGAAAACTTGACATGAGCATTCCCTTGAGTTGATATCAACAATATTACTTTTCGTACCTGAAATCACCTTAAACTTAAAATCAGAAATGGGTTCAACTTTCATTGAACTACCTTTCTTCATAACAAAACCCAGCCTTTTCAATGCACTTTTCGATAACTCATCTCCACTATTCTTTGCTGTAGAACGCCGCAAGAAAAACCATGACTGAACAAGATTACGACAATACTCCAAAAGAGAACAAATAGGCAATTTCCTTCCCCATTTCAATCTAGAGTTTAGAACTTCCACAGCATTGGAGGTACCAAATCTATAACGTCATACCGGACATCTGCACTTTGCCCATTTTATAGGATCAATGGCCATGAGCTTAGCATGCGCCCCTGGTGCAGACAAGGCTATATTCAACATATGCGCGTTGAAATCAGATTCCCTGTATGCTGTTGCAGCAGCTTGAAACAAATCAATAATAGGTTTACCCCAGGATTTTAAGTTGCCTTGTATGTGATATGAGCAAAGACCATGAGCAGTGCCTGGAAAAACATATTCAACAGAATTCTTTATGCTTATGTGCTGATCAGACACAATCAGCAAATTGTCCGGCACCCTAAAAGATTGACGTATATGCTCAAGGAACCAAGTCCAAGACGAATCGTTTTCTTTATCACCAATACCAAAAGCCAAAGGGACTATCTGCTCATTAGCATCCTTTGTAGAGGCAACAAACAATACACCTTTGTATTTCCCCTTCAAGTGCGTGGCATCAATGACAATAACAGGACGACATGAACGAAAAGCTACAACACATGCTGCAAGTGAGAAGTAGCAATACTGAAAAGAATGGTCATCACAAGTTTGTAAATCAACAACAGAACCGGGGTTTAATTGCTCCAGCATGTAAAAGTACATCGGCAGCATCTGCAAACATCAAAAGAACAAAATATAAAAAATCAAAAATACATGGTACGAAATGACAATAATTCGTACAATACACCAAAAAAAAAACAAAACAAAAAAGAACATGTAACCTGGAATGACGATTCATGGTCTCCATATTTCATTTTCAAAGCACGATTCCTGCCAGCCAATGCAGCCGAATATCTCAAATTAATACCAAATTCCCTAAGTACCTGTCCCTGAATATCACGTGGTCTAAGAACAAACCCATCCTCTGCCATATAAGAAATACAGTGATCTGAAATTGCTTTAGAAGAAACTTTAACTTGACAACCCCTTCTCAAATCCCTCTCACAAGTGTGCTCAATCATTTTTTTAATTATCCACTCTTTCCCATAGGATTTACTACGGATACAGAATTTGCACATTTCAAACTTGCAAACAACGTAGAGTCTACCTTTATCTGAACGTTTAGATATACACTCTAAGAAATTTCGCAAATGAAATGTACCAATAGCTGAAATCAAGCTATCTTTGCTAGGGAATATAGACCCACAAATAAGTTGTTCCCTCGATACAGGTTCCAACAAGGAAGAAAGCTCATCAGGTACAACACCAACTTGTTGCGATACACCCGGTATAATCCACTGACTTGATACACCATGATTTGACGATGTACTTCCACTCAAGGACTGAACTATAGGAGGCAGGGTACGAATTGAGGAAACATTACCGCCCCTATCAATCCTCTCACATGCAATGACATAGATTGTAGGATACTTGTTTAAGTCTATTAAAGACCTCCACTCAAAATCATCAGTTACCTTCATCCTAATCTTTTGGCCTTGATCATTAGTGAATAACGCATCTATGTCAAATGTATGTGTTGACAAGTCCTTATTTAATCGAGATTCAAGCTTTGACAACAAATCTTCATATCTCATACCACCAACAGGTATAGGAACATAATCTCTTAATCCATCCTCATATTTATCTTTATTCCAACTTCCACCATGAACAATAACAAATGATGAAGCCATCTGATTTAAAATAACAAAAAAATCAGCAAAAAACAGTATCTGGTACGAAATAAAGAATTGTGTTCATACTAATATATGTACTAAAATTCAACCAAATCACAAAACATTCAGGTACAAATAAGTGAATTTCGTAACTTCAACAAAAATATGAACAAAAATAAGCAAATCATTCATGTAAATAAAACACAGAAAAATCACATAAAATCTCTTCATCAAATGCACGAAAAACAACAACAAAATCAAATCAAAAACAACAAACACAGGAAAACACAGCAACAACATATATAACGCCGACGATAAAAACATCAAAATTCCGAGCTAAACGCCGACGACAACAGGAAAAAAAACGCAAAACAAACACAAAATAGAACTACAAAATCGAATCAGAGATACCTTGGACGCCGAAAACTGAGTAACAATGAATCGCCGCCGATGAATCGCCAAAAGCAACACAAAAATCTGAGATCTCACGCCAATTCAAAACGCCGACGGCCAAAAATCAAAAAACAGAACTCTCACACCGGCGCCGCCACATTCTGTACAGAATCGAGAAGCGATAATCGCCGAAGAGAAGAGAATCGCAGAGAGAATCGCGAGAGAGAATCGCGAGGAGTTAGAATCGGGGAGAAATTCGATTTCTGTTAACCAAATTGGAAGAGAGAGAAATAAAGGAGCTGTGAGGGAAAAATCTGTTATGCAAAAATTCAGTTACCAAAATAGGTTAGGGGCATTTGTGTAATTGCGCATCCAAAATGGGTATTTTTTGATTTTTTTAAATGTATGACCTTAATTTGATTTCCTTATACCATATTGGGTATATTATATATATATCTCTAACATATTTCCTCTAGAAGCAATACAATATTACGTGTGATAACAAAATTATAATTCTCTTAATTACAAAAGGCAGAATTAGAAATTAAAATTGACATATGAATTAAATTACTAAAAATTTACGGCAATTGATCGCGACTGATTTTGTAGGGGGACGAGTTAGCTTTTAATTAGAACAATCATATCATAAATATGCATACACATCCATAAATGGTGCTCCTAAACAATTATTTAATTGTCTTCCATTAAATCAGACATAAATATATTTTTTTTAATTTCATTAATAATGATAATTCATTTTCTTTAATCAGATCTCCCGTAATTATCTCATCCTATATAAAATTAGATTTCGTTTCAAATGAGCATGTCTTTTGGTAATTGGAGAGAACAAATGCATATGATGACTTAATATTGTGAAAATAAACTTCTAAAAACACGCTTCGTTTTCTTGAAATAAAAATAAATATAAAACATATAAATGAATAATGATAATAAAATTTTATTAAAATATTAAAAACAAATAATTACCTCATTATTATCATTTCGCAAGTCAATAATCATAATCGACTTTACATAGCTTCCATGAGTGCTCCTTCGGTTGGACCCATCACCCATTTTGCAGTGGTCGCTTGTGACTATGAATAGGATTAATAATTTAATATCTTCGATCCATTCATTTTGTTTTAGAAAATTGAAATATATATATATATATATATATATATATATATATATATATATATATATATATATATATATATATATATAAACAATTGTGATGACCGTATTTACAGTTATTTATATAGAGTTTGACACCCCTTTTGAAAGGTTATGCCTACTCCGTAACTTTACAATTATTTATAGTTTAACACCCCTTTGAAAGGTTGTGTCTATTCGAATTAAAATAAAGAAAAAATAAAAAAACTTTAAGCGGTCAACAATGAAGAAGCCCACTACTAAATATTTTAAAATATTGATAACTAGAATTGTACCCCCGCGATGCAGGGGTTTACTCGATCGAGAAAGAGTGTAGCAAATACTCCTATCAATTATTTAATCTATGTACTTTTTCTTGTTTTGAACAATAATTGATCTCTACATGTCTATTTTTATACACTACTTTACGTATTTTATAATTTGACATCACTACTATCATTTATATATAAAAATACATCATTTATAATAAAATAAATCTTTAACACTACCATATTTCTCGTATTTTCAGTTGTCATGTATAAATGAGTAGTAGTATGACTATAGATATAAGATGAAAATTAATTTTATATTGGTATTAATGAAATACATTTGACTGAAATTAATAGGCTAAGTTGTTATTTGACAATAATATAAGCTAAATAATTAATTTATAAAATAAAATTATTAAATCACACATATCAAGAAATTTGGAGGGAAAACTTAGAATGAGTATTTTGTTTTAGTGTATATATATAGATTTAAATTAGAAGTGAAATTACAAAAATACCCTCGTACTTTGTTTTTATATAATATATAGATTAGCCTTCCAATCTAGATGTATGTTTCATGGTGCTTATTTTCATGCATGATTAACTGGCCATTAATTGTGTATGCATACTTATGTTTTTATGCCTTAGTCGGATAATTGCATAATTGATCTCATGAATACATGGTATGATGATTTAATTGTCTTAGCCGAAGTTAGATTATCATAGGTCTACATATAGTCGATATAGGTGTCGTAGCTGAACCTTGTTGATTGTATTATCGATACTTGATCTGTTTTGCACTTGATTTGATTTCTATGAGACCGAGAGGAGATTAGGATCTTATTAGGTGACGATCTATACTGCCTTAGCCGGAGTGTTAGGTTACTTTCGTGTATCGCGTCTAGATTGGATTAAATTGATTAAATGTATTCATTAATTACTTGCATAGATTTGATTAGGTAGGCTTCCCTAGAATCAACCTTGTTTCCTATTCGATTTATTTGTTTCCTTATTTGCTTATTTAGTTTACATATTTGAGTTATTTATTTTGTTTATTTTCTTTGCCTATGATTTTAGAAAACACATTCATAATTTCTTTTTGCCTAGACATCAGTTTAATTCTAGAGTAGAAATACTTTGTGTGATTTCGATATATCAATCCCTGTGGATACGATACTCGTACTTGCTTTATAGTATACCTATTTTCTGTGGTTAAAAATAGTGCGATCAAATTTTGGCGCCGTTGCCGGGGATTGATTAGATTTCACATATATATTTTGAAATAGGATTAATAGGTGATTTAGGCGTTTATTTTTCTGTTTTTGTGTATTAATCTAACCGTCTTCTTTCTTTGACGAGGAAAAAAATTCTTATGGCGGATTCGGTAGTGAAAAAGACTCTCAACGATCGGTTCAAACCGGTTGTTGATCAATTCCAGAATGGAGGATGGGGGACTATTGAGGCTACCGATTACGAGATCAAGACTTCCCTCATCAACATGGTGCAAGCAAATCAATATGGAAGCACACCGATGAAGGATCCTAATGCTCACCTGAAGCAATTTCTCAACATCTGTGCCACCTACAAGGCAAATGGAGTGCCTGCAGACTACATCAAGCTCAGTCTCTTCGCGTGGTCTCTCAAGGATGATGCTAGAGAGTGGCTTGAGGATATAGAGAATCGAGCCGAGATATAGACATGGAGCGAGCTGTGCACACTGTTCTTAAATAAGTTCTTCCCACCTTCAAGGGCTCAAAGGCTTCTAAACGAGATTAACACATTCCAACAATTTGAAGATGAGTACCTATACGAAGCATGGGGGAGATTCAGAAAGATGCTTCGTGTCTGCCCCAATCATGGTCTGGACAAGGGGGAACAAATCTTCTGCTTCCATCGAGGATTGAACAAGCAATGCAAGAAGGAGCTTGACTATGCATCTAAAGGAGGATTCTTAAATAACGATGCAGAGACAGCTTGGGAGATCATAGAGCTCAACGTCAACACAAGTTATGAGGATCCTACCGACAGACGAATTGGGAGAAGGAAGGTTGCCGCCGTTGGATCCGAAGCGTATGATGATTTGATGGAGAAATACACCAAGACGGCAACGGAGTTGGATGCTTTCAAGAAGACTTATGATCCCAACAATCGATGCCATCCAAACATATCCCCTGACTTCTATGTGGAGAATGGAGTGATTGGTGTTTAGATGTTAGGATTTCGTCGTGATTTCGAGTCTGTTGTCATTGTGTTTTTGTGTCTTTTTGTGCGTTTATGGCTATAATTTGGTTGTTTGGAGTGTTTGGAACTTGTAGGTGTTTATAAATGGAAAAGGAGCGGAAACGGGTCGAAAAGGGGTAAAAAGTCGAAGTTTGCATGATCGAGGTCAGATCGGAGAGTTGGACGGCCGTCCAACTCATCTGGATGGCCGTCCAAGGTACCACGTCCAAAGCTGGACGGGCGTCCAGCGTTCGAGCAACTTCTTACAGAACCGAGATCTGGACGTACGTCAAGATCAAGTTGGACGTACGTCCAATTTCCGGCGGCCAGCTTTTGTTTCCTTTTATGATATATATATATAACTCCTTGTACACGAATTAGACAACACTTTTACCTTTCTTTAGCTTTAGTTTTTGCATTCAAACACTTTAACTTAGCTTTCTTTTGTTCGGATCCGAATTCTTCGTTCGTTGCAATTTAATTCAAGACTTCTTCTTTATTTTGCGTTCTTCGTTCTTCGTTACTTTCGTAAGTTCTTTTATTGCTTCCGTTTATTTGCTTTAATTGCTTTCATTAGTTCTAGATTCGATTTCTTAATTGCTTCGTTTAATTTCCTTAGTTTAATTTCATTCGTTCGATTTTCAAGTTCTCATTTAGATTCGTTCTTTGTTCGCTTTCAATTCTCTCGTTTTTTTCAAAGTTCTCATAGTTAGATTTATTCGCCCTTTAATTTCCAGATTTCATTAATCATGTCTAGATTCGTTTTCGTTTTCTTCGTTGCTTCCTTTATTGCTTTCTTTTCGATTCTTGCCTAGGTAGTTTTAATTGCTTTATAATTAGTTCGATTTATTTCCTTGCTTTCTAGATTAGGATTATTTACATGCTTTTATTTATTGCTTTGTTTTATTTTATTGCCTAGGATTTTAAAACCCAAAACCAAAAATACTCTTTAATTGCTTTCTTAGTTTAGGTTGTTTTTACTACATAATTATTTGTCATGTTAAGTTTTCCTTGAGATTCGACTTAGGTTTTTACTTGCTAGTGCTACAATAGATTTTGTCTATTGTGAACACTTTTTAGTGAAACATGGAGTACTCCAAGAGCCGAAGAAGGAACCTTCATTGGAGGAGTTGATAAAGAATCTCATCTCAACGACGACAAATAAAATCGGAGCCTTGGAGTCTAGTGTTTCTAATATCGAGAATGCAGTCACAAATTTGACCAAGCACATGAATATGTTGGATGCTCGAGTTTGTCAAGTAGCACATGCTCAAGGAGGAGTCCACAAGCCCGACCACTCCCCAAGCAATACCGAGCAAAACCCGAAGAACAATCATCAAGTTCACGCTATTGAGCTTAGGAGTGGCACTCGTTACACAAATCCATCTTTGGAAGATGAGGTTGAAGGTAAAGTCGAAGATTTGGGAGATGGGAACAATTCGGAGTCGAAAACGGACGAGACGAAGGACGAAGGCCCGGGAGGAGAGGGGCTCGACCGTGCCACCGGTCGAGCCGAAGGAGGAAATTCAGCCCAGGACTCGCTCGACCGGGAACGCGGCCGAGCACCTCAAACAGTAGGCCCGCTCGATCAGGCGCGCGGCCGAGCCGCTGGTCGAGCCGACGTCCGAGAACCTCGTCCCGATGCGCGCGACCCAGCGGCGACCGCACCGACGGTCACGCCGATCCCGTTCCTACCCCGATGAAAGAATCGACTCCTACAGCTCCATTTCCGCAACGATTGGCCAAGACAAAGCAAGACGAGAAGTATCAACGTTTCTTGGAGATGCTTCAGAAGGTCAACATCAACATCCCGCTTCTCGATGCTCTTCGAGACATGCCCAATCTCATGAAGTTCATCAAGGATGCGGTTTCGGGAAAGAAGAAGTGGGAGAAGTTTGAGACGATCAACCTAACGGAGGAGTGTAGCGCGGTGATACAGAAGAAGCTCCCGTTGAAGCAAAAGGATCCCGGGAGGTTCACTCTAGCATGCAAGATCGGTGATCATGTATTCCAAAATGTCCATTGTGATCTTGGTGCTAGCATCAATTTAATGCCCCTCTCTATTTTCAACCGGCTCAAGACTGGAAAGATGAAGCCGACAACTATCTCCCTACTTATGGCGGATCGTTCGGTTTCTTATCCAAGGGGGATAGTTGAAGATGTGCTCGTACAAGTTCATAATCTTGTGTTCCCAGCTGATTTTGTAGTGTTGGATATGCCCGAGGATGATAATCAACCATTGATCTTAGGACGGCCATTCTTAGCTACGGGGAGAGCTTTGATCGATATTCAAGATGGAGATTTGACATTCAGAGTTAATGGAGAAGAATTGAAGATTTCCATCTATGAAGCAATGAAGAGGCCCGATGATCATCGAGAGGATGTTTTTGCCGTTCAAGTCTTGAAACCACCTATACCGCCGGCACCGAATGAAGTTCTCGACAATAGCATCACCAAGTTTTTACACCATTACTTGGAGATTGCCAGAGCTATGGAGGAGATTCTTGAGTGCTTAAATCAGTTGGAAGCAAATCCACCATTGAAGTTAGCCGAATTCAAGAGATCAATCGATGGAGCCATGAGGAAACTCGATGATGGGGGAGAGATGAACTTTTATTTTGATCCACCTTGATAAAAGGTATCGTCGGGCTAAAGACGTTAAACGTAGCACTTGTTGGGAGGTAACCCAACTCTATCTTTAATTTTCAGTTTTTGTTATTTGTTTTCGTTTTCGTTTTTCTTTGAGTCTTATCTTTTATTAAGCTTTTTATCCATGAATTTTCGAAGCTTGTGAGTTATAGGTTTTCTCAACGAGGTTTCAACTAAGAAGAGAAGATCGATAGTAAGCTAGCTTCGGTGAAAGGTACGCTCGTTAACTTATCCACTTCTTCCTTTTGAAACTTATTCCTACATCATGATTCGAAATAAGTTTGGGGAAGGGGGAAGTGGGCTTTGTTAACTCGTTTACATGAGTTCTTGGATTGTAGCTTAATTTTAGGATATTTCATTAGTAGTTTTTATTTTTATTTTAGAGTCTTAGGAGTTAATTGAGTCAAATAAGCATGTGATGATAGTATTGTGAATTTGGCTGATGATAGTATTTTTATTGATTTTTGAAAAAAAAAAAAACATGATCTTTATTATGCATGGAACCTTGGCGAAGCGACGCATTTTATTTGATGAATTTGAAGTATGTTATGATGTCGGGAACTAGTTAGTTTGAACCCGTGAGATTTGAGCTTTTTGTGCATGTTGATGCCTATTCTTTGATTAAGTGATCATGCATTCTTCATTGTTTCTAGAACTTGCCTTGTTTCTCCATCAAGACCTTAGTATATTTATGAACTAGGAGATGATCTTAGGCCATCTTTCTTTAGCCATATGATTCCTATACACACCTTGTTCATAATCCTTTGTCTACCCCTTTTGAGCCTTTATTAGCCCGTTCTTTGTAAAACCGGATGATAGGTTTGGATGGTTATGGGTATCCTTAGTAGTTGTAGTTGGTGATATGGAAGGAGATAATTAGAATAATTGTTGTGGTGAAAAGAGAAGGAAAATAATTGTTAGATGCTTGTTCGAAAATAGTTGGCTATCCCTATAAGCTTAGAAAAAAAGAAAAAAAGAAGAAAGTTGTGAAAAAGAAAAAAATATAGAGCTTTTGTTCATTATTAGAAAGAACATTCATTAGTTGAGCTCTAGGAAAAAAAAGAAAAGAGAAAAAGAATAAGAATATAAGCATAAGGGGATAGTTAGCTTGAGTTGTATTGTTTGCATCTTTGAGCATCTTGAGTTTTGTAGTGGTGTGTTGGATGGTAGAAGATGGAGATAAAAATCCATACTTTGTTTGGAGTTGAAAAGAGGTTGATGATTTGGAGTATTTTGAGTTACTTAGCCTATACATTCCCTACCTTAACCAATGTCCCTACATTACAAGCTTATAAAAGACCTTTTTGATCCTAGTTTATCAGTATTACATTAGGTGGAGATGTTGAGAAAAAGGGCAAGCCTATGGTAAACATGTTGCATTGCATTGATGGAGTGAACCCTTTTGATGTGCATTATCTTACATCTTTTCTTTGAGAGAGTTGAGTGTTCACTTTCATATACCAAATTTCACATGTTGGAGAGTGTTCTTTGATGGATTAGCATGTTTTGAGTTTGTTGAGTAGATTGTGTTGTCGATGCTAAGGTTGTCTGCATAGTTTTGATCATGATTGTTAGATCCAGGTTGAAGATCCACAACAATTTGAGTGATTATTCATAATATTTGCAAAGAGCATTCATGGATAAAGGATTATAAAAGCAGAAAATGAAAGATTCCTGTGGTTTTATCAGCCATAAATAGGCATTTCATATAGATTTCATACACAATATTGCTCGTATAAAGATAGTAAGCAGCGATTGAATTATGTGTTCAGATGAAGGGCATTTTAGCCATAGATTAGTTAAGTTTATGGAGTTTAGCACTCATTAAAGTGGAAAACGAAAGAAGTAAGGGTGAAAGGAGAAGGAAGCTAAGAGCACGGAGCTCTGTGAGGCTTCATCCTCTCTTAAACAACGAGGGCTATACCTTTAGTTCGGAATGGTGCGAACAAGAGAGAAACTCCTCCCGACGTCGGAAAGGGGAAAATAGTGGTGGTCGCGAGTGAAGTTCTCCGGTGGAAGACCTCAGAAAGCTTCAACTACCTGAGCTCGGAGGAGCCCATAGTTGGGTGTGAAAAATGAATGGAATAGTACATGAGGTGCGTGTATCCAGAATTGTGCTGTGGTGATGATTATTGATGACAAGGTGCGAATACCCAGTATTTATAGATGTGAAGAGGGTGAAAGGTGATCATTCATGCGGGAAGAGGACAGAAAGGGAATTTCTATGGAGGCATGATTCTTCTCCGTCATCAATTCGGTGGTCCTCACCCTAGAGTATATAGAGTCATGCGGATAATGTGTTGTGCAGATCCTTCATTCCTAGCAGATGCTTGCGACTTTTGCATAAGTTAAGGTCTGGGCAGATCCTTACAGTATCTTATGCTAGTTCAGACATCTGTGTTGAGCATATGCGAAACCTGACTCTAGTCATGAATTGCCACCCTTCATCCTGACGAGGTATCTGTATTAATCGTAGCATCTGACGTCTTACGAGAATGGTTTTAACTTCCATTCAACGTTAAAATGCGGCTGGTAATAACTGTTGGGAATTGTTAAGGACAACATGTAAGGGGGAACCTATAAGGGACACTTTGAAAATAATATATATGTTTTGATTTGATCCCAAAACCCCTAAGTGTCCTATTCCCAAGCGACCCAATTTGATGTAGAAAATAGGTTAGAAATTTTTCTAAGCCTATACTATTAGGATGTCTTTGATTTTGCTTTAGTCACTTAGGTTTTTAGACTGCAGAAAATTCCAGTGAAGGCCACTCGCTTGAGTGTGTTTTCCAATCGAAGCGAGTCTACCCAGCCGAAGTGAAGCGTGTCGAAGAATAGCGTAGCGAAGCGAGCGCAACAGTAGATTCAAAGCGAGTCTGTCGAAGCGAAGCGAAGCGAGCGCTACAGTAACAAGCCAAAGCGTGTCAACGCGGGTCAACTAATACTAAAGCAGTTACTCGGAAATTTATTTTCCAAGTACTCGCTACAGTATGACTCTGAAGCGACTCACTTCAAGCGGACGCTACATTTCTAAAGCGAAGCGAGCCCCTACCTAACAGAAAGAGACAGCTTGATTCCTGCTCCTATTTTGAACTCCAGTCAACTGGAGATCGTCGCATTAATTGCAAGATCTCTACGTGTCGAATGAGGAGAGGAGCAGCGGAGTTGACTGCCAGGCCGACAAGGGCGCCGCAACAGTACTGGCTCGCTCCAGTTACTGTTAGGTTTGTAAGTTAGCCATTTTTGGCAAAATGCCAAATCTGGGCGTCTGAAAAGGTGCCAGCCTGCGCAAGTACTGTCGAGAGGAGGAGGGACAAGGCCACCTACCAAGCAACGGATCTCGGCCAAACCTCCGCCTATAAATAGTGAAGGATGAAGACGAAGAGAAGTAGAACACTACTTGAGCATTGAGCGCCTACAACAAACAAACACTCCCAGCCTTTGAGCAATTCTTCGAGTCTTTGTTTCCAAGTGTTCTCCGAGTTCCAGTTTCATCGGAACTCGTCTTCACAACCTTCACACCCAGAATTCTAAGCCCATTCCATATCCAAGCTTAGAAGAAGAGTTCTACCCTTCTTTGCATTCACTGTAAAGAACTCTTCAATAGTGTGTCTCTGTAGAAACAGAAAACCCTAACCCTAAAGTTTTAGGTTTTGTGTGTTCGTCGTTAGGTTGTGTTCGATCCAAGGCTCTACCTTCATCGATCGTAGAAGCCTCGATCATAAAGTCTAGATCCAAGCTTACACTTTCATCAAGTGAAACTCGATCGAAGCTAGGTTGTAAGGAGAACCAGTAATCTCCCTGTCGTCGGACTGAAGCGTGTGAAGCTTCCAGTCCAGTTTTAGGTCTTGTGTGGTGAACCCGTAATCACCCAGTCTTCGTCAGATCCAAGAAAGTGGAGCTCGATCTTGACATAGGCTTTTGAAGAGCCCGTAATCTTCAAGTTCTTGAGTGAAGAGAACGAGTTGCCTAGTGCAACAAGTGGACGTAGGAGTTTCATCTCCGAACCACTATAAATCGCTGTGTCGTATCTTTAACCCTAATCTCTCTATTTGCTTATTGTTTGATTATACATTGCACAAACATTTAAACAACTTAAACTGAGATTTCAATTACTTAGGAAAGATTTAGCTCACCGAATTTCCGCATTTACGAGTAAAGACTCACTCTTGATCAAGTGTATACTTAGGTCAAGTAGTTTAGCTAAGAACTGTAGATCTAGCTTTGAGCAAGGTCTTAAGTGCTGAAGCGAGCTCTTTACTTGTCACTCTGAGTAAAAGGAAAAGAAGTTGAAAAACTTCAAAACACGTATTCACCCCCCCCCCCCCCCCTACGTGTTTTTCCTCTTACAAACCGGGACCAACAATAACTCCTTTTAAGAGGAATTGTCTTCATGGCTATGAGGAGTATGATGTCTTAGTATTTTAATATTAACTGTCTTTTGAGTGGATATCCCAAAATTATGGGAAGAATGTTTTTTCTAGCCACTTAATTTATTTGCATAATGAGGCTGATATTAGTCCCTATCAGCTACTCCCCCCCCAGGTCCAGAAGTACTCGTATGAGAGCTTCCGACTAAGATTTTGGCGGGAAAAAACTGCTTGTGCTTTGGCTATTGCTTCTTCTTCACAGGCAAAAGAATATTAAAGTAATATATTTTGATAGGAAAGGTGTATTACTTTTTGGAAACGAAAAGGCTTCTCCCCCTCTTTTATAAGCCGGGGTGAGGTAATAAGTGAGATATCACTCCCCTCTCTTTTTTCCCTTTTAACTTCCTCCTCATACTGCATCTCTGAGATAAACAATAACATTCTCGTTTTTTGCTTTGCATTTCGAACGATTATTCTGTTCTCCTCTTTTACAGGTAAATCCTTCATTGTTACTTTCCTTTCTCGTATTCACACAGTCCATGCTTATTAGGGATATTTTTTTTTTAAATTTTTTATTATTATTATTATTATTATTTTTTTGAATATGACGGAAATTTCCACGTATGGATCATTTCTCAAGATTTCTAAAGATTGGGTTTTGTCGGCATTTATTCTCAGTTATGAATCCTGATAACGAAGAAATACTACGAAAGATTCAAATGAAATTATCGCAGAGGATGACCGAGGTCAGAGCGGCTAATCTCGGGCCTGTTTCCTCTTCGGATGATGCCCCTGAGCCGTCTTCCACAGACGCCAGAGTTTCGGAATCTCTCCCAAAAAATCTCCAGGAGATAATAATGATGAAACCTCGTCTGGGCTTTTGCTCTACTAACCCTCCTACAACTAGCCATTTTAAGGAACACGGTAAACCCTATTTCCTTTCTTCCCCTTTGACTGGGGCGGGCATCTGTACCTCTGTTTCCGAAAAACAAGCAATTTTCATTCCCCTGTGTTTGCAGAGGCGAACCGGTTTTCAACCCCTTCCTTCGGCGCTCAAGCTTTAGCTTTCGACTAGTTCTTAGAGATTCTATCTGAGGTCGAACAAAGTAGGGACCGTCTTCAAGTTAAGGTTCGTAATCTTCAAGACTGTCTTCGTGACAAGGAGAGATATTGTTCTGTTCTTGAACTGCGCCTGGCTTCATTATCAGAGCGAGTGAGGGAATTAGATAAAGCCCTAGAAGCTTCATTAGAATGAGTGTTGGAAGCGAAGGCAGACTTCACTGTACAAGTAGAACAACTAACTCTCACTCATGAGCAAGAGTTGGAACGTTCCCATATCTTCTTTCATTAAGGGGATAAAGAAAGGCTCAGATGAAGGCATTTCCATGGGGATACAAGCTTGCCGGTCTAACTTCTTAATGTCTCGATATGGTCAGGCTTTTATAGATTCTTTGGTGAAGCAATTGCCTAAGGCGTTTATCAATTCTCCTTATTTTTGGGCACGAATGATAGATCCTCTCATGAGCTGGGCTGCTGATGTTGTCTTTGAATGCTGTGTTCAATTGGGCGTCCCTGAGCGAGCTGCCGATATCAACTTGGGACCCATAGTGCATATGTTCGAGACAAAACCCGAGGCCCTTAAGAGGAACTGTTTCCTTCCTACCGGAGAACCTTGGTTCATGTCCGTACTAAGAGAGGCTTCCGAGGTCCTTCGTCAACCCGTTCAATCCTTCGAGGATCTTCCTGCCTGGGATGCTCCCCCTTTTCCTCTCTTTCCTCCTGACACCACTGTCATGCGGCTTATGAAAAAGGACTTCGATGAGGTGTTTTTCTTGCTTTCGTTGTGGCTAAGTTCACCCATTATCAGCTTATTATTATTTTTTGCTTAGCTATTCTTTTTCCCTGCTAGGAGCTAAGAAAGGAGGATGTTCTATGCCCCCCTTTACATGAGGAAACTACTTCTGCAGTACGCACTCTGCCGATTATGGCGAGCGATTCTGGGAAAAAGGATGCCTTGGATATTTCAGCGGATCATCCCAAGGGTGATCTTCCCTTGCATTCGGCTAAAACTCCATCTGTTTCTGGGAATCAGGCTTCATCTTCTCATTTGTTTAGCTCTAAGGATCTGGCTTCTGCCTCAGACCCTTCTCTTTGATCATGCTGCTCTTAATGGGGTGTCTTAAAACAATTTTACTTTTTTGGTGTTTGTAATGGGGTGTGTTTTTCATAGCCCTGCAATAGTGCTGGTGGGGCATAAACAATATTACTCCTTTCTACTTTTGGCTGGGTACTATTTGAGGCCCCGCTTTTGATATGCTTTTGTTACCTCCTATCAATTTGGGATGTTATCCTTCTATTTATATGACTCCTTGTCTTGGTTTTACTTGCCATGTTCCTCCTGCTAAAGCCTTTTGAGGTAATAGAATACCGGCTAAAAGCATTTTAAAATAATGGAATACGAGTATGGGGATGTGCTAAAAGTATTTTAAGATAATGGAGTACTAGTATTGGGGTATAGGGTATCCCCTACTCCCCCCCCCCCCCCCCCCCCCCCCCCCCCCTCTCCTAAGTGAGGCGTAAGGGACCAAAGGAATTACTCCTCATTTTAGAGCTAACAGCTTGCGAAGCATACTGATTTAAAAATAAGGAGGTATGGTCCTGTGTTTTTCTCATATCGACTAATCATAAGATAAAAAAGTTTCCAAAATGGGTAGGGGTCATGATCCCATCGCATTTTTCTTCTTCCCAAGAACAGCTCTTAGCTTTCCTTGCATATTTCGAAGATATTACCTTTTCCCTTGTTTGTTGTCTCTTCGACATTCCCTTGATCTGGCATTTCGGTTGAGCCTTTGACTTTTGCCTTTGCTTTGGCCATCAAGGTTTCCCACTGCCCCTTCATAATTGGAGTGTGGCATGTGCTTGTTGTTTTAATTTCAAATCCTTTGCTTTCGTTGACCTGTTGGAGCGACTTCTTGTCTGGGCTTCTAGATAATAGGAGCCCTTCAGAGGGATTGGTGCAGGCAATCAGCAAGTGCTCAATTGAAGTGGAGAGATTCTGGCTTCTTCTGCCGGAGTCAAGGCCTTAAGCCTCTTTTCTTCAGGTTTTGTTTCAGCTTTATTGCCAGCAGGTTCTGCTATCGGCCTTTTCCTGGCTTCTTCCGCCTGCACCGATTGGAGGCAGCATTTTCGAGAGACCCTTTGATCTCCTGACACCTGTCCCACCTGGCTCCCCACAGGGAATTTCATCATCAGATGGTAAGTGGAAACCACTGCTTGGAATGGGTTTAGGGCAGTTCTCCCTAGGATAATATTATAAGAAGATGGTAGCCGCACTACCAGAAAGGCGACTGGCCTTGATACCCGCATAGGTCCTTCACCCAGGGTGAGCATCAAGTCTATTGACCCCAATGACATTACAGGGTCTCCTGAGAAGCCATGCAGAGCCGTGGCTACTCCACTCAAAGGCTTCTGGAAACTCATTTGACTAAAACAGCTCTCAAATATAACGTTAACTGCGGCTCCTGTATTCACAAAGACCCTTTGGACTTGATACCTTTCTATCTCCACTGTGATGACCAAGGCATCGTCATGTGGATGCGTTACCTTTTGATTATCTTTGGGTCCAAATGAAATTTCTGGCGGGGGCAGGCCTTTTTTGACCTTCCAGACCCCATGTCTTTCGTGCATATGTAACTCTCTGGCAGATGCTTTTCTACTTCTGTTGGAATCTCCCATGGTTGGTCCTCCATATATCATTTTGATAACGCCCTTAGGCTCTGGTCCCTGGTTAGCATCAGGTGATTTTTCAGGAGCTTCTTTGCGCCTTTTGTTCTGTTCTGTCTCCCTCTTGACATATTCCAATAGTTCTCCTTCTTGGATTAGCTTCTTGATGGCAATCCTTAAATTTCTACAGTCATTGGTCGTATGGCCAAAGTCATTATGGAATTTGCAGAACCTTTCAGAAGGCGGATTCCTTGGTGGCTGCCTATATCCAGCGGGGATCTGGACCCCTGGTTTTTTCATAACCACTTCGAGTAAGTCAACAGGTTGCTTGATGAGCAGAGTAAAAGATCTCAGAAATATTTCATTTTTATCAGTTTTCTTGGCATCTGGGGCTGGCCTTTTCCTTTGTTCCGGCTTCTTTTCCCTTTGGGAAGCCAGTTCGGCCCTCTTGCTGCTTAGGGCTTCCTCCATATGGATATACTTTTGAACTCTTGTCAATAGCTCTTCGAAAGAGGTGGCTTCCTTTTTGATGAGAGAAGCAAAAAACTGCCCCGATTTCAAGCCATCTACACAGGCATGCACTTTTAGCTTCGGCTCTACTCCTGGCATTTCCAGGACAGCCTCGTTGAATCGTGTCATATAGTCTCTCAGACTCTCATTGGCACCTTGCTTGATGGTTGTCAAATGCAGAGAATTTCTTGTAGTTCTTTTAGCGCTGACGAACTGTTGGAGGAAAACTTCCCTCAGATCCATGAAGGAGTGGATAGAAGCTTTTGGTAGCTGTTTGAACCAATGTTGGGCGGTCCTCGATAGGGTTGTGAGGAATACTCTGCACTTTACACCCTCTGAATACTGATGGAGGAGGCACAAGCTCTCAAATTTCATCAAATGTTCTTCAGGGTCTCCCTTCCCTTGATACTCGTAAGAGATTGTCTTGAAGTTGTTGGGAACAGGATCAGTGTGAATATCTACAGAGAATGGACTATTCTCATCGATATATAAGGAGAAAAGATCCGACTTGTTTCCCTTAATCCTGTCGTTTGGAAAGTGTTTATGGTTTTCTTCTTCATTTAGATTGCGAATTTCTCTTTTGCTTGCCTCTGTTTCCTTTGAGGTCCCTTCTGCAGCTTTCTTTTGCTCTTTTAGCCTTTTTACTTCTTTTGCCAGGAGCTTCATCTGCTCTTGTTGCTGGGCATACTTCTTGGCCCATGTATTATTAGTATTCTCATTGAGGTTCCCTTCAATTTCCTCAGGTCCCTCTTCATCTGGGGATTCCCAATCAGTAGAAAATCCATCCTCTGTCTCATCCACTATGGGAGGCAGCTTTGAGACCAGTTCTTGATTTGTGCTCGGGTTTATAGGCTTCTGCTTGTGCACTGCAGGGGTGCTCTTGCTTCCTCCACTCTCTTGGGTTTCACCCGGGGGATCTGGGGTTTGGGAGTTTATTCCCAAGGTATGAAGTCTTTTCTCGACAGCCCCTTCAACCACGCCTTCTACGAGCACTTTCATTTGGAGGAGCATGGTTGGAGAGAACTGAGACTCCATGTTGACACTGGCTTCAGTTATCCTAGTGCCTTTCCCTTTATTCTCAAGTAAGGAATTCGCTGGATTTCCAGTAGCTTGGCCAGCTTCTTTTGAAGTAGCATCTGAGGCAGTATTCATCCTTGCAAGGTTCTGTCCATGTTTTGGAGAGAATTAATTTCAAATGCTCTTTGGAAGAGACTTAAGAAATATATGTAATTTATTTTCAACAGATCTTTCGTAGTTGGAAATCATTTGTGGTAATTTTGACAAATATTGCCTGTTTATTACAGGGCTTCTTAAAGGGTGGCATCTGCCAGTACAAAATAGAGGTATATGACTCCTGCTTTCACAAGGCTTGGTATTATAATGTCCATTTTCATACAACTCTCTAGATGAAGCTTTTTTGATAAGGATCTGATGATAGTATGGGCCTCTTAAAGCTCATACAGTCTCTTATTTCATAGGACTCACTGCGGAATGCCTGATTGGGCAGGTCTTTACATATAATGCCTTGCTACGTAGGGTTTTTTAGAGGGTGCCTGCTGTGTATGATGCCTACTGTGTAGGGCTTTTGAAGATATTTCCTGTTGAACAGGGCTTTGGAGAATTCTGCCCTGTATATGGGGGCCTATGGGAATATTGCCTATTAAAAAGGGTTTATGGAAATGTTGCCCATTAAATGTGGCTTATGGAAGGTTCCGCCCATTTCATGGGGCTTTTGAGAGTGCTGCCTATTAGATAGGGCTTGTGAAAAGTCCTACCCATTATATGGGGCTTACGAGAGTGTTGCCTATTGGATAGGGCTTATGAGAGTTCCGCCCATGATATGGGGCCTACGGGCCTATTGAATAGGGTTTGATTTATGATGTTTGCCTATTATATAGGGCTTTTGAGGGTGTGCCTATTTGATAGGGCTTATGCAAATGTTGCCTATTGAATAGGGCTTATGAGGAATTTTGCCCATTATATGGGGCTTACAGTGGTGCTGCATGTTAGATAGGCAACATTTTGCCCATTATGCAGATGTTGCCTGTTAGACAGGGCTTATGAGGAATTTTGCCCATTATATGGGGCTTACAATGGTGCTGCCTGTTAGATAGGGCTTATGCAGATATTGCCTGTTAAACAGGGCTTTTTAGGGTTTGCCTGTTAGACAGGGCTTCTGAAGATGTCGCCTGTTAAACAGGGCTTCTGGGGGTATTGCCTGTTAAACAGGGCTTCTGAGGGTTCTGCCCATGGTATGGGGCTTATGGGAGGTTATGCTTTCAGATGCAGGGCCCCCTCATCAAAGTGAATGGGGTAACCTTGTCATCTTCAGCTCCCCGCTTTTCAATGTTTTTGCTCAGGGGGTTTTTGGTTCATGGAAATATAGGGGCATATAACTAGCTTGAGGGATGATGCTTCCTCTATAATTACCAATCCTTCATGACCCTTAAATTAATTTCACATTTTGAGATAGTTATCAGAGTCGTAAACTCACCAATTTCAAAAGGTGAACTGAATGCGTTTTGAAATTGCTGTGAATTTTGGATTCGGCTTTCCCCTAGATTCTCCACAACCTTCAGATTTTAACAGATAAAACAGTTTAGTTATCATAGTTTATATTGTAAGGAAAATATGACCTCGCAATCACCTCCGATTCCTTTGACCTGCTGTTATAAACAATGCAGCTAGAATGGATTCATGATATTCATGCTCAGATTTTCTAAGAATAACATCAAACTGGCATTCAATATTCCGTTATTCTACTGCCCCTATTCTCGAGCGTTTCTGGCAATAGGGGAATAACAGAGCAAGTTCTTAAGCGTACCATTACAATCAGCTAAAATTCCCAAGCTATTGCGGAGGGCGATGCTCCATACTCAACAATTCCAACAACATTTGTAAATAGCAGATTTAATCTCACATATAAGGAAAAAGAACGAATATCTCAAACTTGAGTTTCCCTTTAGCAGGGTATCCATCACAATTTTTGCTATACAGAGAGCACAATCTAAGAATCACGCTATATTCCACAGCTCATAATCATGAAAGGCTTACTAAAAATCAGGCAATAATATTTGCACCCAGATTTCTGCAGACTGAACAGCGAATACATCATACCCATTCACTCTAATGTCCAATTTTCTCATATTCTTCACATAAGGAAATGATAACAGAAAACCATCAGCCAACATTATCACAGCAAGCTAGAATTTCGCATAAAACAGGGGAAATCGACATCTTAGACTCAATATATTCCCACAGACGGCGCCAGTTGTTAGATCCGGGTTGAAGATCCACAACAATTTGAGTGATTATTCATAATATTTGCAAAGAGCATTCATGGATAAAGGATTATAAAAGCAAAGAATGAGAGATTCCTGTGGTTTTATCAGCCATAAATAGGCATTTCATATAGATTTCATACACAACATTGCTCGTATAAAGATAGTAAGCAGCGATTGAATTATGTGTTCAGATGAAGGGCATTTTAGCCATAGATTAGTTAAGTTTATGGAGTTTAGCACTCATTCAAGTGGAAAACAAAAGAAGTAAGGGTGGAAGGAGAAGGAAGCTAAGAGCACGGAGCTCTGTGAGGCTTCGTCCTCTCTTAAACAACGAGGGCTATACCTTTAGTTCGGAATGGTGCGAACAAGAGAGAAACTCCTCCCGACATCGGAAAGGGGAAAATAGTGGTGGTCGCGAGTGAAGTTCTCCGGTGGAAGACCTCATAAAGCTTCAACTACCTGAGCTCGGAGGAGCCCATAGTTGGGTGTGAAAAATGAATGGAATAGTACACGAGGTGCGTGTATGCAGAATTGTGCTGTCGTGATGATTATTGATGACAAGGTGTGCAAATACCCAGTATTTATAGATGTGAAGAGGGTGAAAAGGTGATCATTCATGAGGGAAGAGGACAGAAAGGGAATTTCTATGGAGACAAGATTCTTCTCCGTCATCAATTCGGTGGTTCTCACCCTAGAGTATATAGAGTCATGCGGATAATGTGTTGTGCAGATCCTTCATTCCTAGCAGATGCTTGCGACTTTTGCATAAGTTAGGGTCTGGGCAGATCCTTACAGCATCTTATGCTAGTTCAGACATCTGTGTTGAGCAGATGCGAAACTTGACTCTAGTCATGAATTGCCACCCTTCATCCTGACGAGGTATCTGTATTAATCGTAGCATCTGACGTCTTACGAGAATGGTTTTAACTTCCATTCAACGTTAATATGCGGCTGGTAATAACTCCTTTTAAGAGGAATTTTCTTCATGGCTATGAGGAGTATGATGTCTTAATATTTTAATATTAACTGTCTTTTGAGTGGATATCCCAAAATTATGGGAAGAATGTTTTTTCTAGCAACTTAATTTATTTGCATAATGAGGCTGATATTAGTCCCTATCAATGATCATGATGAGATTGTTTTCGAAAAGTTTTGAGGCCTATATAGTTCACAATGCTTGAGTCTATTGTTTATTTCGTTTTTGTTATTGTTCGGGACGAACAATGTTTAAGTTTGGGAGATTTTGATAGGGTGTATTTTTACCTTATTGTCTAAGTGTTTAATAATCATTTTCTTGTCTTATTTTGATAGTTTAGCTCATGGTTTGTATTGTTTATGTTATCTCGAGCTAGATTATGCTTTTGGGTTGTTTTGAGTGTTTTTAGGGCTTTTGAGTCGAGAAAACCCAAGATGAGACGAGAGATGATGAAACCAAGGAAGATGATCCCGAGTTCTGACTTTTTACGATTTTAGTGCATAGTTATTTTGAGTAATGAATGCAGAATATGGAAGAGAAGTTTGATAGGAGCGTGTTGGCAAAAACGGAGGTCAATTCGGAGTTTGAACGAGAAAGATACGGACGAAACAAGAAAGACGCGCAAACTGCATGGATGTTCGCGACCGGGCGCGCGACCGAGCACCCGGTCGAGCCAAAAACACGGGAATCCTTAAATTTCATATTTTTTGTTACCTTAACTAATCCTTGTACACTTAGGTAACAATTATGAACTCCTACCTTATAAATACCCCAAAACTCATCATTGTACCCAAGATTTGATAGTTTAGAGCTCTCTACTCTTCACCATACTTTAGATTAGTTTTTATTCTTTTCTCTACTTTTATACTTTAGATCTAGATTTTATTTTATGTATGAAGACCATTGAAGATTTATTCAAGATTCAAGAGTTTTTCTATCCCTTTCTCTTTTATTTATGCTTTTCATTATGTTTATTCTTCTTTCTACCTTTCTTTTAATTATGTGTAGCTAATTTCCTTAGTTGATTTTAGGGATTGAATGCCTAATTGAATTTATGTGAGTACTTTTGATTATAATTAGCCTTCCAATCTAGATGTATGTTTCATGGTGCTTATTTTCATGCATGATTAACTGGCCATTAATTGTGTATGCATAATTATGTTTTTATGCCTTAGCCGGATAATTGTAGGGGTGTTCACAGTTTGGTTTAAACCGTAAATCGAACCGGATCAAACCGTATTTGTGCGGTTTGGTTTGGTTTATGGTTTGAAAAATATGGGTTGGGTTCAATTTTTTTTTTTTTTTTTTTTTTTTAAAAATATGGTTTTTAGTTTAGGTTTGGTTTTTGAAAATAAAATACCCAAACCAAACCGTAAACCGTAAAACCGTATTAATAATAATAATAATAATAATAATAATAATAATAATAATAATAATAATAATAATAATAATAATAATAATAATAATAATAATAATAATAATAAATTATTTAATCAATACTGCTATAAAAGATTCGTATACTTATACAGAATACATATTTTAAATTTGAAGATGAGAGACGATGAACTACTCATATTAAATAATTTGATTTCATCAACAAAGGTAATTTATATACAAGGAATATACATCAGATGATTATTAAGCTTTAATCAAACATAAGTGCAATGATATTTCATTTTATCTAGATTTTATGTTAGAGGACGATATTGATACTATAATTTTAGTCAATGAATTTTTAATTTTCCCCTACGATTGCAAACCGTAAACCAAACCGTACCGAACCGTTATAATATGGTTTGGTTTGGTTCGGTTTTCATAGTGAAATGGTTTGGTTTGGTTCTATAAAATGACAAAACCGTATTTTCAGGTTTGGTTTGGTTTTAACGCGAACCCGCATCAAACCAAACCGCGAACACTCCTAGATAATTGCATAATTGATCTCATGAATACATGGTATGATGATTTAATTGTCTTAGCCGAAGTTAGATTATCATAGGTCTACATATAGTCGATATAGGTGTCATAGCTGAACCTTGTTGATTGTATTATCGATACTTGATCTGTTTTGCACTTGATTTGATTTCTATGAGACCGAGAGGAGATTGGGATCTTATTAGGTGACGATCTATACTGCCTTAGCCGGAGTGTTAGGTATCGCATCTAGATTGGATTAAATTGGTTAATTGTATTCATTAATTACTTGCATAGATTTGATTAGGTAGGCTTCCCTAGAATCAACCTTGTTTCCTATTCAATTTATTTGTTTCCTTATTTGCTTATTCAGTTTACTTATTTGAGTTATTTATTTTGTTTATTTTCTTTGCCTATGATTTTAGAAAACCACATTCATAATTTCTTTTTGCCTAGACATCAATTTAATCTAGAGTAGAGGTACTTTGTGTGATTTCGATATATCAATCCATTTGGATACGATACTCGTACTTGCTTTATACTATACCTATTTTGTGTGGTTAAAAATGGTGCGATCATGTATGTACACTAGATCTAAAGGGATAAATCTTATTCCGATAGATTTGGAACTCGAGCACTCACTAAGGAGGAAGAAGAAGGCGAAGGAGATAGTTAAGGTTGATACACCACCCTCGTTGATATAGGTGAAATTTACCTTATTTTTGTAACCAAAAAGAGTAGTTTTTGAGTCTTGATTGTGTAGTATTGTCTATATTTTATATGTTTTTAATTATATCGGACAATATTATGCTTGTGGGTATTTTGTTGTGTTTTTTAGGCATATTTTAATGATAAAACCCCGAGACGAGACAAGGCGTGAAGATCGGAGTTCGAAATTCAAGATTTGAAATCAAGTGAAGACCTCTCGATACCTCTCTCGATCGAGAGACTTATCGAGAGGAGAGCTTCTGGATTCACTCTCGATCGATAGCATTTTCAACATCTCTCGATACCTCTCTCGATCGAGAGGCCTCTCGATCGAGAGGTGGTGGGTATCGAGAAGGTCATCCAGCCGAGAATTACCTTGTGTAATTTTAGACTCCTTTTTGGTCTATGTTTGCTTATGTAAATTTCCCCTATATATATATATTCCTTAGCCTAGCATTGTAAAGGGATCTATCAATTAATCTAGTTACCTTAACACTTTTTACATACTTTTATTTTAGAGCTTTTATTTTATTCTTGTATTCGACATTGGAGATTATTCAAGTTTATGCAAGATTCAAGATTCGAAGTTCTTCGTTTGTGTTCATGTTTTTCTTACTCTTACTCTTTAATTATGTTATTTGTTTCACCAAAAAGTGTTCGCAATAGAATGAAATCCTATCGTAGCACTAGCAAGTAAAACCCAATGTCGAATCTCTAAGGAAAACTTAGCTGGGCAATTAATTATGTTGTAAAAATCCCAATCTAGCCTAAAACTAAGAAAGCAAGTAAATAATATTTTGGGGTTTTTGTTTTAAAATCCTAGGCAATAAAATAAATCAAAGCAATAAATCAAAGCAATTAAATAACTAATCTAAAGACAAGAAATAAATCTAAGAATTAAACTAAAATAAAACGATTAATCTACCTAGGCAAAAATTGAAAAGAAAGCAATAAAGAAAGCAACGAAGAAAGCCATAACTATTCTAGACATGTTTAGTAAAATCTGGAAATTAAAAGGCAAATAAATCTAACTATGAAAACCATGAAAAACGAGAGAATTGAAAACAAAGAAAAACAAATCTAAACTAGAACTTGAAAACCAAACGAAGAACGAGATTAAACTAAAGAATTTAAACAAAGCAATTAAGAAATCGAATCTAGAACTAAAGAACTCAAATAAAGCAATTAAACGAAAGCAATAAAAGAACTTACGAAATTAACGAAGAACGAAGAACTTGAATTAAATAAAGAAGTCTTGAATTAAATTGCAACGAACGAAGAATTCGGATCCGAACAATAAAAAGCTAATCTAAAGTGTTTGAATGCGAAAAACTAAAGCTAAAGGAAGGTAAAAGTTCATACAAATTCGTCCCAAAGTACTAGTATTTATAATAGGAAGAAAACCTAATTATATAAGGAAACAAAATCCTGGACGCGGACATCTGGCCGATCGTCCAGATCCTAAGGAAATCTGGCCGATCGTCCAGATCAGAGACTGGACGATTGTGCGCGACTCTCTTGTTTCGGCCGTAACCTCCTCATCCGAACTCCAAATTGACCTCTGTTTTCGCCTATGTGCTCCTATCGAACCCCTCTTCGATATAATGCTTTCATTACATCCAAAATGAATCTTCAATAAAATCGTAAGAGGTTAGAACTCGAGGTCAATGATTGCTCAACAACCTTTCTTCTCGTTTTCTTCTCGTTTCCGCTCTTTTCATCCTACAAGTACCAAAAACTCCAAACAACCAATTCATAACCAAAGACACACGAAAAGACACAAAAACACAACAAAAATGGACACGAAAACATGACGAAAAACCTAACATCTAGACACCAATCAAAATCCTCCACACTTAGAACTTTGCTTGTCCTCAAGCAATATAATCATACAACTTAGACTCAATTCAAACAATCCAAATCATAGAACATTTAATCGCCGGAATCGACAAACAATGACAGAAGTCACTTTAATCCCAAGTTACAAACAATCAATCATCATCAAACCATGTGGCTTATAAATCAATCCAAGTATGAGGAAAAGCAACGATACACACATCTCACAAATATCTAGAATCACCACAACTTAGACGTCTAGCCTACTTCCCCCTTTTATTCAACTCAAATATAAATAGAACATTTTTTTTTATTCTTCCCTTTTATTTATTTATTTTTTCTTAGACATGTCAACGTTTTTGGCACATAATTCACTAGGTTTAATCATCGATGGGTCACATCGAGCCTCCTAGTGCAGTTTCCCGTACTCATTGTCAAGAGGAGTAGAATGCCTACGAACACTTTATTCTAACATACACGAGTATCATTTAGGACATAATTCATGAAATTTAATCATTCGAGGGTTTCTCCAAGCCTTTACATGTGGTTTCCCATGCTCATTACTCTAGTATTTTCATACGTTACAAGTAAGAGGAGCAGAATCCTATCAACTCTTTTATTCACATATAAACACAATATATATATATATATATATATATATATATATTTTAAGGGGGAAAGTAAACTAGCAATCCAAAGTTGCAACAATCTAGATTTATCACTCAACCAAAAATCATAAATCATTTTCCTCAAAACTCAAATCAATTCGTGCCCCACAATTCATCGAATCATAATATATCACAACTCAAGATTAAACCAATTTAACTCATGCTCAAATCAATTCCAATAACTAAATACTCCATCATCAAATCATTCAAATCAATCCTAAGTCACATGCTTATATACTCAATTTCAAACAAATTCCTAAGTGGGGAAATAAATCACGACTCAATCACATACTAGACTCGATCAAACCAAGCAAAATACGAAACAAAAACGAACAAAACATGCCAAAGTTTCAAAGACCCCCCCCCCCCCCCCCCCCCCACTTTAAAATCAAGCAATGTCCCCATTGCGAGAAAATAAAAAGGAAAGAGATAGATGAAACTTATCGTATGACGACAACCATATACTTAAAATCTCGAAAGACTCCAAGTAGTACCTACAAAACAAACACAAAACAAAATACCAAAGCGTAAAATCAAACCAAATAAAGAAAAAGAAATAAAAAACTCAAACAAAAAGAACAAAACATGGTACTAGTTGAATGGACCTCGGAAACGTGGATCCTGTCAACGGGGGTCAAGAGGAGACCAATAGCGAGGATCGTTCGGGTCCGGTGGAGCTGAGGTAGAGCCAATCGAAAAATCGGTGTATCAAATCAAGTGGCTCTCAATGTGAGACACCCTCCTATCCAACCCTGTCACTTGGGTCGACAAATCATCGAACCAATTAAACACATTCTGTTGGAATTGTGTAAAATCGGATCTAAAGTCAGCCCAATAGGGAGGAACCTCGGCCTCCATAGCCTGACGAGCCCGAACACGATCACGGCGGGTGTAGTAGTGAACTAAACGCTCATTATCGTCCGGAATGTGTTGTTGCTCCGCCTCTTCTCCATCCTCATCATGTTCCTCAGCTCCTTCTTCTTCATCCTCCCCTTGCTCGGCTTCTTCTTCTTCCTCGTCCCCTTCTTGCCCGGCTCTTCGGATACGACGCGGGTCAGCATGATACGCACGAACTGAGGCTCGGTCCTTGACACGAGTGAACTCGGTCCTCGACACGAGTGAACTCGGTCGGACTCCTCATCAAGTGTGCATTAATCAACTCGGTGGGGGACATCTCCACACTCTGCACCAATCCTTCAGCTTTCGAAATATCCACTCCAAAATGACGAGCTAGAGCCGTCGCAACATAGCCGAGTGTGGGATGGGCGCCTCTCTTCGATTGCACGTTAGAAAGTTGCGCCCATATGAAAGGAGCCAGGCATACCTTCCTGTTAAACCTAGCACACCACAACAAATAGACCTCCATGCTAGTTACCTTACTGACCTCCTTTTTACCGGAGATCATGTTAGATATAAAGCGATGGAGGATAATCAAAGCATCATCGCGTAAAAATGCACTAGAAACACCCGATGTTTTGAAATTATTCACACCCGACAACTGCAACCAACCCTCATCAACATTGAAATCTGAAGGAACACAATCAGAAATATTAGAATTAGCACGAAAACCAACACCATTTTCATCGTCTCCTTAGAAATCTCACACAGAACACCATTAAAAGTACATACCATAACAGGCTCATTATCACGTCTAGATAATCGAAAACTACAACACATCTCCATACACAAACTATCATGCGCCTCCCATTCCCTAGACATGCATTACATCAATCCTAAACGAAGAGCATACTCTCTAATAGTAGGAAAAATAGGCAAACGCCTCAAGAAATCCATATTGTAATGCATAGGGGGACGTATAGCAAGACCATTCAACCGAAGATAGAGGTTTGTAGTTTCATACCTATCGGTCTCAAAAGGCACGTTTTCTTGTTGTCCATACTCTTGCTCGTTGGCTCCCGGTGTATGGCGAGTGAGATTCCGTAGATAGGACGGCGGCATGGTGGTGGTGTGAGGGAATTGACAAGAACGGCACGCAAAACGAGACACGAACGACGAAGATGAAGATTGGGCAGCCTTCAATCTGGCCGATCAGCCAGGTTCTCCTAGAAATCTGGCCGGTCGTCCAACTAGTCTTCTGGCTGGTCGCGGAGTTTTGGCCGAGCGCGTGGTGCGACGGCGACGGCGGTTGCTGAACGAGGAACGACGGCGACGGCGGCTGACGCGTCGGAGGCTGCTACGACGACTCTGGCGGCGGAGGGCGGTGGTGCGGACTATGTCGGCGTTGGCAGTTGACGGCTGGCTGACGGCGACGGTGTCGGTGCGGCTGAAGGTGGACGGACGGCGGTGGCTTGGATGAGCTGTGAGAGGAAGGTGGGGACTGTCTCGTTCAAGCTGAATGAAGAGAGTAAAAGGAGAGGGAGAAGAGTGTTGGGAATTGTTAAGGACAAACATGTTAAGGGGGCACCTAAAAGGGACATTCTTATAGTTTTGATTTGATCCCAAAACCACAAGTGTCCTATTCTCAAGCGACCCATTTTTGATGTAGATAATAGGTTAAAAAGTTTTCTAAGCCTATACTGTTAGGATGACTTTGTGTTTGCTTTAGGTTTTAGACTGCAGAAAATTCAAGTGAAGGCCACTCGCTTGAGTGTGTTTTTCAAGCAAAGCGAGTCTACCGAGCCGAAGTGAAGCGTGCCGAAGAATAGCGAAGCGAAGCGAGCGCTACAGTGGAATCAAAGCGAGTCCACCAAAGAGAAGCAAAGCGAGCGCTACAGCGAAAGTCAAAGTGAGTCAAAATTTACTTAAGCAATACTCGAAAATTTTATTTTTTCCAAAGTAGACGCTTCAAGTATGACCCGAAGCGACTCGATCAAAGCGCACGCTACCACTTCAAAGCAAAGCTAGCCACTACCTACCAGAAAGCGACAGCACAATTCCCGCTCCGATTTTGAACTCCAGTCAACTGAAGATCGTCGCATTAATTACGAGATCTCCACGTGTCGATTGCGGAGAGGAGCAGAGGAGTTGACTACCAGGCCGACAAGGGAGCCGCAACAGTACTGGCTCGCTCCAGTTACTGTTAAGATTGGAACTTAGCCAATTTCGGCAAAGAGCCAAAACTGCACGTCTGAAAAGCAGCCAGCCTCTGCAAGGACTGTCGAGAGGAGGAGTGATGGAGCCCAAGGTTCGTCAAATCAAGATCCTGTTCGTGTTCCCAAAGGGCTGGTGACGAGAGCTCGAGCTAAGAAGTTCAAGGAAGGCTTACAAGGATTGATCCAAGAAGTTTGGGCTCAAGAATTGATGAAGAAGCCCATTGGAGAAGGCGGACCGGACAGCCCGCGAGTTATTACTTTCATCGAGTGCGTTCGGGCTGAAGATTGAAGACTTTATGTTTATTTTCGTGTGTTTTGGTTCAGGCCACATTTTTGGGTCTTAAAAGACTTGTTTTTGGGTTTTTATCATGTTGGTTAATGGGTTGGGCCATGCCAATGACTTTGGGTCAGTTATTTCCTAGTTAGATTAGGTTTAGATGGTTTTATTTGCCTCTCTATATAAGGGGGCCTTTGTGGACGAAAATTAGATCAGATTATTGATTAATATTATTGTGAGTTTATTCTCTCTTGAGAGTTCTTCGAATTCCTCTTGATTATTCCAAGACGAATTCATTATCCGGCGAATCAGCGAGTAAATCAAACCTCGTTGTGTGTCATTCATCGTCCCCGTGTGGCTTGGCGACCGTTTCTTTGGGTTATAGAGACTTCGGTTTATCTATAGTACTTAGGAGGGTTTAGTCCTTTGACGTATTGGGATTTCCATTCGTTAGTTAGTTTCGTTTTCTTCCGCGTGCGTCTACATTCGGTCATCAAGGATCGTATCATTTGGCACCAGAGCCAGGTTTACGTCATCCAGGTTCTATCATCCTTTTCGTCTTGATTTTCGTGTCTTCGTGTTGCTTTCTGTTCGTGTCTTTCGTGTCGTTTTGAGTCTTCGTATTGTTCTGTTCCTTCATTCGTCTATTTCGTTTCTGTGTCAAAAAAAAAAAAAAAAAAATTTCAGATTCGTTTGTGTCAAAATTTCAGAGTCGTTCTTGTAGCTTTTCTTTCGTGTCAAGTATTCAGATTCGTTTTGATACCTAGTCAAATTTGTTTTCTTGGTCATTAAGGAGTAGAAGATTTCTTTCCTTACAAGAATAGGAAACATATTCAGAATATAAATCCCATACCTTATATTATATAACACGTTTTAGGTGAGTCTTCTACACGTTGTCGTGACATATTAGGGGCAAAAGTTTCGATCAAAAAAAAAAAAAAAAAGTTTCGGGAAAAAAAAAAAAAAAAAAAAAGGATATATTCGAAGCCCTAGTGTGTCACTGTGTTTTCTGAGTTGGTTATTACGTGTTTCTTCATTGGGATATCAGTTATATATTCGTTTCGGTGTGTTTTCGTCTTTTTCTCGTGTTTTCCGTCGGCCAGCACTAAAACGGCCATAACTTTTGCATACGAACTCCGATTTTGCTCCATAATACCTTTTCGGAAAGCTCTCGAAAAGATCTATACGGTGGTTCCCACTACATTGGAATCGGTCCATTATTTTTGCAAAAAAAGGTCGTTTAAAGGGTCAAATCGTCCACCGAAGTTTTCGGTGAAATTTTCGTGTCTTTTTTCGTGTCTCCGATTTTGGGTTTCTTAGTTCAGTCATCTTTTCTTCCTACTTTCAGTACTCTTGGTTCGTTAATAGTGATTTCTGTGGTAGATTAAGGGAATTTGGGCCTCTTGAGAGAGATTTGAGTGGAAAAAGGCAGGAGAGGTGAGATTATTAGAGGGTAAAAGCCATTACTATTGAGCGATACACGAGTGCTGAGTGTGAACCTTATTGAGGGATACACGAGTGATTGTGAGGTGGTGAGGACTCTGTTTTTACTAACTTTCGTTTGTTTCTTTTGGAAAAAAAAAAAAAAATTGCAGGTATGGCAGATGATGAACAAGAGACGTTGGACCCCAAGATGAAGTTCATGTTCGAAGCATTCAAGTCCGAGTTGGGGAAGGTTATGGAATCCAAGCTGGACGGAGTTTATGATAGACTTGGTGAAGTTGAGTCAGCTTCCAAACAGCTTCAATATCATCGAGGTGGAAGAGGAGGACGAGGTGGCAGAGGAGGTCAGCATAACTATCGAGACTATGGGCCGTTCGAGGAGGAGTTTGTTGACGAAGGGGAAGACGGATGGGAAGAGCCAAGGAACAGGCCTGACAATAATCGGGGCAACATCAAGCTGAATATACCTTCCTTCCAAGGGAGGAACGATCCAGATGCGTATATTGAGTGGGAGAGGAAGCTCGACCTCATGTTCGACTGTCACAATTACTCCGAGCTGAAGAAGGTGAAGTTGGCAGCGATAGAGTTCTCCGATTACGCTCTCGTTTGGTGGGATCAATTGGAGAAGAGTAGGAGAAGGAATGGGGAGCCTCCGGTTCAGACTTGGAACGAGA
This sequence comes from Thymus mandschuricus, assembly GCA_029379335.1. NCBI lineage: Eukaryota > Viridiplantae > Streptophyta > Magnoliopsida > Lamiales > Lamiaceae > Thymus > Thymus mandschuricus. The sequence goes on along the minus strand of CM057077.1, from coordinate 21,395,955 downwards.
TGAAGGGGATCATGAGGAAACGATTTATTCCAGCTCACTACTATAGAGAACTTGTTGGGAATTGTTATGGACCAATTTGTTAAGGGGGAACTCTGAGGGATACTTGATAAACGAAGCCATTTGTTTTTGATTGGATCCCAAAACCCCAAGTGTCCAGCTCCCAAGCGACCCATTTTGATGTAGTTAATAGGTTAGAATTTTTCTAAGCCTAAATCTGTTAGGATGGCTTTATTTTGCTTAGCTTTAGACTGCAGGAATTCAAGTGAAGGCCACTCGCTTGAGTGTGTTCTTCCAAAGCGAAGCGAGTCTAGCAAACCGAAGTGAAGCGTGCCGCAACCAGCGAAGCGAAGCGAGCGCTACAGTGGAGTCAAAGTGAAGCCACCAAAGCGAAGCAAAGCGAACGCTACAAAGAAAAGCAGAAGCGAGTCAACGCGGGTCAACACTTATTAAAGCGGTCACTACGAAACTTCGTTTCGAAAGCGACCCGCTACAGTATGATCCTGAAGCGACTCACTTCAGAGCGGACGCTACAACTTAAAGCAAAGCAAGCCACTACCTACCAGAAAGCGACAGCACAACTCCCGCCCATATTTTGAACTCCAGTCAACAGGAGATCGTAACATTAATTACGAGATCTCCACGTGTCGAAAGCAGAGTGGAGAGGAAGAGTTGACTGCCAGGCCGACAAAGGCGCCGCAACAGTACTGGCTCGCCCCAGTTACTGTTAAGTTTGTAACTTAGCCATTTTCGGCAAAGAGACAAACTGGGCACCTGCAAAAGCTACTGCCTGCGCAAGTACTGTCGAGAGGAGGAGGGACAAGGCCACCAACCAAACAACGGATCTCAGCCATCCCTCCACCTATAAATAGTGAAGGATGAAGACGAAGAAAAGATAGAACACTACTTGAGCATTCGAGCGCATACAGCAAACAAACACTCCCAGCCTTCGAGCAAATCTTCGAGTTTTTGTTTCCAAGTGTTCTCCGAGTTTCCAGTTCATCGGAACTCGTCTTCACAACCTTCACACTTAGAGTCTAAGCCCATTCCATATCCAAGCTTAGAAGAAGAGCTCTAGCCATCTTTGCACTTATTGTAAAGAGCTCTTCGTAGTGTGTCGTCGTAAACCAAAAACCCTATACTCTGTCTGTTAGGTTTTTGTGTTCGTCGTAGTTAGGTTGTCCAGATCCAAGGCCCTTCTTTCATCGATTGAAGAAGCCTCGATCGTAGAGTTGAGATCCAAGCTTACACTTACATCGTTTGTGTGAAGCTCGATCGAAGCTAGGCTGTAAGGAGAGCCCGGAATCTCCCTGTTGTTCGGACAGAAACGAGTGAAGTTTCGTGTCCAGTTTAGGTCTTAGTAGTGAACCCGTAATCACTGCGTTGTTCGTCAGATCCAGGCGAGTGAAGCCCGATCTCAACCAGGTTTTTGAAGGACCCGTAACCTTCAAGTTCTTGAGTGAAAAGAACGGTTGCCGTCGTGCAACAAAGTGGACGTAGGAGCGTTATCTCCGAACCACTATAAATCTTCGTGTCGTATCTCTCTAACCCTAAACTCTTTACTTTGTTTATCCATTGCACTTGCATCTAAACAACTTAATCTGGATATTTTAATTACTTAGGAAAAGATTTTAGCTCACCAAATTCTGCATATACGAGTAAAGACTCCCTCTTGATCAAGTGTTCACTTCGGTCAAGCAGGCTCCTTACTTGTTACTCTGAGTTAAGGGATTTGAAGTTGAAAAACTTCAAAATACGTATTCACCCCCCCCCCCCCCCTCTACGTATTTTTCCTATTAACAAACCGGGACCAACAAGTGGTATCAGAGCAGCGGTTCTTTCGAGCCTCTGCTTTGCATATCCGAAGTGAGTCCCCACTCACTTCACGTTGTCTCACTGAACCGGATCCTATTTCCTAAGTGCATCAAAATCTCACCCACGCATACTGCATTACTACTAACTGTTTACCATGAATGCTTCTAGTCTTCCACAGTTTTCCATTGAAGGCTACGAGATCTGGAGCTTCCGTGTGGAGAGCTTCTTATGCTCCGTCCATGACCGCATGTGGGAGGTCATAGAAGATGGACCTATCACAATCAAGAAGAGCATCACTGTGGATGTTCCAGTAGCGGAAGGACGAGCAGCTCATGTTCGACAACAACTAGTAGACAAGGACAAAGATGAGTACACTCCCAACGACTTCAAGATTGCCAATCTTGACAAGATCGCACGCCACACGATGCAGAGCACCGTGTCGGACGCCTACCTTCCAAGGATTAGGAAGTGTGCAACAGCGAAGGAGATGTGGGAAACTCTAGCTCTCATTTCTCAAGGCACTGACAAAATCAAAGAAAATAAACTCGCCGTACAAATGCGGGAGTTTGAAAGCCTGATAATGAAGCCAGGAGAATCCATCGACACCTTCGAACTGAGAGTCACCAACATCACTGCAACTCTCAACTCGCTTGGGAAGGAACTCACGGATAAGGAAGTCAACCTGAAGATTGTCCGAGCTCTCACAAGGAAGTGGCAAACTATGAAGGAGCTGTATCTAGCAACCAAGGATCTATCAAAGCTCACACCAGAGATTCTATTTTCTGAACTCAAAGCTCATGAATTCGATCTGAATCGAATGAACCTCGACGAAGAGGATGAAGCACCCACTACGTCAAAAGGAGTAGCATTCAAAGCTGCCTCTGCGGACTCTCCGTTTGTCTTCTTCTTTGCTTTCTTTACATTGCGGTTGTGCTACTGCTATTCTAGTAGATATCTAAGGGAAGACTGCTTAAGTAATAGAATTGGATTTACTTTTGAAAGTTCTTTTGTTATATTTTTTATAAAAAAAATACCTTCGATAACCCATTTTTGGATTTCTTTTGAAATGTTTCGAAGTAATTTTGTTTTTTCTTTGAAAACTGTTAGAACTCGAAAATATTTTTTTTTACATTTTGCAATTAGTTTTTTTACTTCCTTTAAAAGAGGTTTAAAAGAACTTTATAAGTTTCCAAAAATTGAAGATACAGATCATGAAATTGAATTTCAATTCTTTTTGGAAAGATATCAATTGGTAGAACCCTCGATAAAGGAAAGAAATGCTGTGTATGAATCACTCACATATTCTTCTGAATTAAATGTATCCGCGAGATTAATTTGGAAAACCAGTAGAGATATGCAAGAACAAACTATTTTAATTGGAAACATTCCTCTAATGAATTCCCTAGGAACTTCTATAGTAAATGGAATATATAGAATTGTGCCAAGCGAGCAGTCGCTAGCCAAGATGACGAGGGAAGAGTTGGAAGAACACATTGCGTTCTTATCCAAGAACTTCAATAAAATGAATTCTCGAGTGGGCAAATACAAAAGATTCTACAAGCAATACAAAGGGAGGAGCACTGATGCTCGAGAAGGAAAAGGGAAGAGAGAAGAGACGACAAAGCCGATCCCGAGAGACATGATGGAAGTGGAATGTTACCATTGCCACAAGATGGGCCACTACAAATCCGATTGCCCAAAGCTGAGTGCGAAAGAGCGAGAAGAACTGAAAGCCAAGAGGGATGCTCCAAGGCGAGCGCTTGTAGCAAGTGAAGTTCCGGTCGCTTCAACTGAAGATCCACAAAGCGACTCAGACGCATTCACTGATCCCAACTCCAGTGATGGAGAGGATCTTGGACTCATGGCGCTCACCGACGAAGAAACAGGATAGGTATTCATCTATCCCTCACCTAGTTCAATTACACTCGCACACACACACCAAGAGGAAACAAATTCCTCTGCATGGAGTGAGTTGCTTGACAAGCACGTTAAACTGTCAAGTGACCACGAAGTGCTGCAACAAGCTTTGTCCCAAAGCAAGAAGGAGAACCGAAAGCTAGCCACTGAGCTTGACCAAGTCAAACTTAACCTAAGGGCTATGACTAGTAAGTTCGAGGATCTCTTCGCTAGACATCAAAGCATGGAGGGAAGGTATGAAACCCAATCCACTCTAGTCGCCAACTTAAATAAAGCATCATACGCTAGACAGGCACTAGAGAGTTCTCTTCTACCTTTTGGTAGAAAGGGAGGACTTGGATATGAGGGTGGACCTTCCGAGCCAACTGTCTTTGTTGGTGCTTCAAACACGACACCATCAGTCACTTTGGAAATGCCCACTGCATCCAAAGCGACCACTAACAAAGACAAAGGCAAAATGGCTGAGAGCCCTAAGAAGAAGCCAATGAAGATGTCTATATCTTTAAGGACTGAATCTAAGGGTAAGCAAAATACAACTATCCCTAGCACTCACAATGCTAAAGACTACCAATCCAAAGGTAAAGGGAAACCAGTTGTAGCTTCTAAGCCTCAAGCCATGACACGAGAGACAAAGGATCTCCCTTTCAAGAAAAGGAGTAATGTCTATGTGTCACGTTATCCGGACTGGAGATGGTCCAACCGGACTAACATTGAGGGGGAAGAACTCGAAGGACCAAAGAGGCCGCTTCGAACTTCCAAGGTTACTCAAGCGAGTCGGGGAAAACCCTAGTTGGACCGCTTTGAGGAAACCAAGCGAGCCGCTTCAACAGACTAGAAACCCTAAGTCAGTCTCTAAACCCAAAGCTAATCCGAAGCGAGTCGCTTCAGGATTTAAGCAAAGTGGGAAGAGCATAGGTAGGACTGGAGCGAGCCACTACCCCTCTTGCACACACTGCTGCACATGTGAAGCTGCTTTAAGGCAGAAGTCACAGTTTTCGAAGGTCGAGAAACCCAAAGCACAAGCTTTCTTTCAAAAGAAAGTGAAGCAAGTGTGGGTACCTAAGGGAACTAACCTGCAAGGACCCAAACTGATTTGGGTACCAAAATCTGTCTAATTGCAGGTGGGCGCCGTGGATCCCATGCCAAGTGAGGGTCATCAAATCTGGTACTTGGACAGTGGATGTTCGAGACACATGACCGGCATGAAAGCTCTACTTCAAGACTACATTGAGAAGAAGGGTCCACACGTTACTTTTGGTGATAACTCTCGAGGAAGCACCAAAGGGTAGGGGCACTGAAAGTTGGAAAACTCACAATTGAAGAAGTCTCCTACGTGGAAGGACTTAAGCACAACTTGTTATCCATTTCACAATTCTGTGACAAGGGATACAAGGTAGAATTCATTTCCAACAAATGCATAGTAAAGAGCAAACTTACATCCCAGATTGTGCTTACTGGAGTCAGACAAAGAAACGTCTATATAGCACAATGGGATAGCTGCAAAGAGGAAACGTGCTTAGTAGCAAGGAGTGCTGCAGAAATAGGATGGCTATGGCACAGACGCTTGAACCATCTCAACTTCAAAGCCATCAATCGCTTAGCTCGTAAGGGTTTGGTGCAAGGCATACCAAATGAAGTCTTCATCAAAGACCATCCATGCTCACCATGCCAACGAGGGAAGCAGACAAAGACGCACTTCGCCAGTCTTGAAGAAGCCTCTTCCAAGCGAGTGCTCGAGCTGCTTCACATGGATCTGTTTGGTCCAGTCACTCCAGTTAGTATAAATGGTAGGAAGTACACTCTAGTTGTAGTCGACGACTTTTCTAGCTACACTTGGGTCGTATTTCTCTACAGCAAGAAGGAGACTCTGATTAAGCTACCACAACTGCTCAAGCGATTGGCTGTGGAGAAGAATCAAGCTATCGTGACCATCCGCTCCGATAAAGGCACAGAGTTCTTGAACTCTACCATTCAAGCTTACTGCACGGAGCATGGCATAGCACATCAGACTTCCTCAGCACGCACACCACAGCAGAATGGAGTTGCTGAAAGAAGAAATCGAATCATCAAGGAAGCTGTTCGAACAATGATTGCAGACTCAAAACTTCCAATGAAGTATTGGGCTGAAGCTGCCAATACAGCATGCTACAAGCAGAATCGAACACTTCTCTGCAAACGACACGACAAAACACCATATGAAATATGGACAGGGAGAATTCCTAACATATCTTATTTCCATATTTTTGGTTGTAGGGTCTTCATCCATGACAATGCGAAGTCACAGTTGAAAGCCTTTGAAAGCAAAGCTGATGAAGGAATATTCTTAGGATATTCTACATCAAGCAAAGCTTACAGGGTATTCAACTGTAAAACCCTAATCGTGGAAGAATCACCCCATGTCGTATTTGATGAATCTTCTTTAAGTCATCCACAGGAACAGGATCAATCTAAAGACGGAAAGTCAAGTGAGGAACCCATCAACACTCTTACTTGGGACATACTTGAGGATGAAGAAGAAATCAAAGGCTCAAGCGAGCAGAAGGTCCAAGGAAAAGATGAAGCTGCCCCCAAGACTCCTGAAGCGAGTACAGGCCAAGCACCCAATCCAATCGCTTCAGACGGTGAAGCGAGTGACAAGGAAGACGATGAAGATGAAGCTGGCGGATCCAAGCACGCGTGGCTCAAGGATCACTCACCAAGTCAAATTATCGGAGATCCATCCAAGGGTGTAGTGACCAGAAGTCAAGTGTTTGGAGAAAGTGCCATGTTCAGTTGCTTTCTCTCAAACATTGAGCCGACATGCGTAGAAGAAGCCTTAGCCGATTCAAATTGGGTGATCGCCATGCAAGAAGAGCTGAACCAGTTCACCAGAAACGACGTATGGTACCTCGTGGATCGTCCCAAATTTCAGCACGTCATTGGCACCAAATGGGTGTTCAAGAACAAGACGGACGAGGACCACAACGTAGTAAGGAACAAGGCGCGTCTCGTTGCCAAAGGCTACTGCCAAGAGGAAGTAATCGACTTTGACGAGACTTTCACTCCAGTGGCACGACTTGAAGCTATCAGATTGTTTCTAGCCTATGCAGCAACCAAGAAGTTTAAGGTCTATCAAATGGATGTGAAGAGCGCGTTCCTGAACGGTGAATTGAAGGAAGAAGTGTACGTGGAGCAGCCACCGGGTTTCGAGCAAGGAGACAAAGTGTATCGCTTGAAGAAAGCTCTATATGGGTTGAAGCAAGCCCCCAGAGCTTGGTACGATACACTTTCTCAATTCCTAGTGGAAAATGGATTTCACAAAGGAAAGATAGATCGAACCCTATTCACCATCAACCATGGAGAAGACATGCTATGGGTTCAGATCTACGTAGATGACATCATATTTTGGTCACCAAACCAGTCGCTTAGCGAGAAGTTTGGAGAGCTAATGAAGACCAAATATGAGATGTCAATGATTGGCTTGATGAGCTGCTTTCTAGGTCTTCAAGTGAAGCAGCAGGATGATGGTGTCTTCATCAATCAAGCGAAGTATACTAGAGATATACTTGCCAAGTTTGGTATTCAGCATGCTAAAGCTGTGAAGATCCCAATGAATACCAACTGGAAGATGGAGCCAGACGAAGAAGGAAAATCTGTGAATCCTACAGATTATCGTGCCCTAATTGGGTCACTTCTCTATCTCACTGCAAGTAGGCCAGATATTGCTTTTGCAGTTGGAGTCTGTGCTCGCTTCCAAAGCAACCCCAAGCACAGCCATCTTGAAGCTGCCAAAAGAATTCTTCGATATTTGAAGGGCACTATCAATATGGGGCTGTGGTATCCAACGGAGGATAATCTGGAGCTCACTGGATACTCAGACGCTGACTATGGAGGGTGCCGAATTGATAGGAAATCAACTTCGGGCACGTGTCAGTTCTTGGGAAGCAAGCTGATCTCATGGTTCTCAAAGAAGTAGACGAGTGTAGCCACTTCAACGACTGAAGCCGAATATATGGCCGCAGGAAGCTGCTGTTCTCAAATTCTATGGCTTCGTCAGCAGTTGAAGGACTACAATGTTGAAGCGAATGAAATTCCGATCTTCTGCGACAACAACAGTGCTATATGTATCTCGCAGAATCCAGTGCTACACACCAGATGCAAGCACGTGGAAATCCGACATCACTTCATTCGTGATCATGTCGAGAAGAAGGATATCAAGCTCGAGAAAATTCATACCGATCTCCAGCGAGCAGATATCCTCACCAAGCCTCTAGCTGAGTCTCGTTTCAATCAGCTATGCATGGAATTAGGGTTGTTAGACCCTGGTGAAGAATGCTAGATCCAGGATGCACGAAGGAGTGGTCGCTAGTTTTTCGTAGTGTCACTCGCTTCGGATCTTCACCAACTCAAGCGAGTCACTTCAAAATCTCACTCGCTTGAAGAAGGAGAAATAAGGTGGAGCAAGGTGGAGTGTTGGAAGACGTTCCCTACCCGCTTACAGGAATTGTTAAGCCATTGGTTAAGGGGGAACTATTGTTTGCTCTCGGAGCAAGCTACTTCCAAAGCGAGCAAGGAAAACTGCTACCTAGCCTAGGATTCCTAGCGAGTGGGTATAAACACTCGCAAGTGCCGTTTCTAGTAACGGTTGTGGGGTCTTGTATCGGGCCTTCCCACGTAAAAATGGTGAAAGCTTAGGCAGGGCTGGCACCTAGACCTTGTGTCCTCTTCCCATCTCTCCGTCGAAGAGGAGCAAGTCTTCTCATCTCCTTCATCGTGGATAAATGTCCATTTCTTACTCACTCTTCACTGAGTTGAGCTGCCGGATGTCTATCCATTCCCCTCTCACCTTGAACTTTGCATCGCTTCAATTTGCCCAATCTTGGGTCAAAGCGAGTCGACTGCAAGTTCATTCTGTAGCATGTAGGAGGATGCTTGAAGGTTTACCTTTTTATACAAAAGGTTGCAGGGCTGGTGACATGCTTCTACGTAAAATACGAGATTGTCTTGTCAGAGCATTCTCATTGTCATCCTGTCCATTTCTGCTCTGAGATAAGGACCTGTACTCATCCCCTATTCGTCGTGAATATGTACACTTACGTGAAGCTCCCCTCTGGGTTGAAGTAAGCTTGTGTACTATATTCATTTTCTCTCTCATTCACTTCGATGGAGGACTCTCTAATTCGTAGAGGAAGATGAATGCCATGAAGACGAACGCCAAGAAGATGGGACACACAACAAGTGATGAACATTCCAACAAGTGGGTTCAACATGAAGTCCAAACCTAATGAAGTCTTCAAATTGTGGTATCAATCTCCTACGAAGTGAGATTGACTGGTAAGCGTTTCAAATTTAAGTACACTAAGTGAGGTGAAACGTTCTAGAAACTTTCACTCACTACGTGGAAAATATGAAGTGAATCTGACACAAATACAAAGAGGAAAACACTCTTGTTTATCCTCGAAGTATGTAAGTCAGAAACATTTTAAATTAAGCAAAGAAATTTATTCCAGTCGCTTCAGATGGCCAAGCGAGTGCTTCGCCACTCAAAGCTAGCCATCGCAAGCGAGTGCGGAACAGTCACTCAAGCGAGTGCCTCTCAAGTGAGTAAAGGCCAAGCGGCCCAACTCGAAGCGAGTAGGCACGAAGTGAGTATGAGCTGTCTGCACTCGAGTGCCTATTTCACTTTCTGCCAAGCATTTAATGCAGTGGCGCGTAGAGGAAGAAACGACAGGCGCGTGGACGTCAAAGCCGAGGAAAGCGGGAAAAATCGCACTCAATCCAGCCGTCGAATCTGAACCGTCTCGAAATCTCAACCGCTGGATTGACTACTGTTGGGAGAGACGAATCATCAACAGCCACGTGACCACGTCAAGCGAAATTGGCGGTTCACTTTTCCAGTGATGACGCCGGACACGTCAGTTCCATCACCGGAGGTAGCCGCCCACGCACAAAACCCTAGGAGTGATTTTACCAGAATACCCCTGCCACGTCAGCCAAGACCTAACTCTATATATTTGGGACGAGGCAGAACTGCAAACCTTTCACAGCCTTCAAAAACTTCCATTCTCGTGCTTAGATCTGCAATTTCTGCAACTCACGAGTCTCAACCCCTTTCTATTTCATCGTAAAAATTCTCTTCAAATTTCTTTCAAATTCACCATGGGCAAGAAGAAGAGTACAGAAACGATGGAGAAGTTCATGACGAAAGTTGGCGATCACATCAACGTCGAGCCCCACCTCGGCCCTATCGTCATAGAGAAGAATGGTTTCTTCCGTAGAGCCGTGACCACGGCCGGTCTATGGAAGTTTGTAACTTTGATACCGACGAAGATTCTGGCGAAAGCCATTGGAGAGATTCTGCTGAATCTGAAGAAGGAACAAAATACATCTTCCTTCACTGATCCACAGACCAGGAAGCCGGTGGAGGTTGATATGAGTAAACTCATCGAGGTGTTCGATCTACCAAGAGAAGGAGGAGATTCTCTGCTAGATCTAGGTCTTTCGGCCGAAGTGCAGTATGTTCGATTTGCAACCACCAGAGCAGATCCGAACTTCAAGGAGGCCAACATTCGCAAAAGTCTGAAGGAACCGTTCAATCTCATCTGCGAACTCTTTACGAAGAGCATTGCATGCTATGTCGGTTCCCTCGACACGCTGTCAGAGACGAAGCTGATCGGCACCACCATGATCATCGACAGCCTCACTGGAACAAAGTTTAACTGGCACGGGTGGCTTCTCAAGCAAATCCACGAAGCTGCTGACGATTTCGCGTTTGTTCCAGGAACTGCGAACGAGATCCTTCGGAAGGGAAAATTAAAATTCTTTTCAAGACTGTCTGTTGCACTGGAAATGATGTTCCCAGAAATAATGTGGCCGGATTCCGACACGACCATATACAACAAGCAAACCATCTTCTATGAAAAGTGGAAGAAAACAAAAATCCCAATGGATCAGGGACTTCTAGTTGTAGAAGTGCCCGCAGCAAGGCAAGTTGTGAAAGCACAAGCTGAAGCTTCCCAAGCAAAGCAAGCCGCTTCATCTTTGAAGCAAGTGGCTGCAAAGCAAGGGAAGAAGAGATTGAAGCAAGACACTTCACCTGTCCAAGAAAGCGAGGCGGTGGAGAAGCCGCTTGAGGACATTGAAGTTAACAAATCTCAATCCTCACCTACTAAAGCTACCCAAATCCCTGAAACAGAGCAAACTCAGCCAGTCACAGAACCTACCCATATCCCTGACACCCCTGAAGCTACACCTTTCCAATCCCCTTCAACATCGGCGGGAACAGCCGATACCGCCCATACTTCCATGCTTCCCCAGTTCCAAATCTCCAAAACTCCCACACAGATGAATGCTCTCAAAAGATACAAGAGAGACAGAGAGCAAGCAGCTGAAACCCTCAGAACTCGATATCTCTCAGTGCCAATGTCAAATGACTTCTTCACCAAGATGGTCGATTTCTTGACATATGTCACCTACCGCGGCACAGAGTTCTACAAAGTCTTCAAGCTTCTGGAGGCCTTCTCAAAGGAAGACCTCATACAGATGGAAGGAAAGCTCCTGGACTTCATCGGTGAGAATGGTTTTCATGCATTTCTCACTGGAACCAGCTTGTGGGATACGCTGGACGCAAAAGTAAAGCGTGCCTATCCGAACGCTAAAGTCCCTAAGCACACCCCAACCATTCATGAGAAGAAACTAATGAGGGATCACGCAGAGGAGATGGAGGTTAAGAACGCAGAGATCTTAAGTATACAAGACGAGATCACCAAAAAGAAGATGGAGTTGAAGGAGAAGGAGAAAGTGCTGGAGGCACAAGTAAATCTAGTGAATGATCTCAAGGACTCGCGTGACACAGAAAGGAGCCGCTTCAGAGAGGTGAATACCAAACTTGTCACAGTTGGTAAAGAGAAGGAGACGTTGGAAAAGGAGGTGAAGGAGCTGAAAAAGAAAGTGTAGAATAAGGAGGGAGAGTTGGTGATGAAAGAAAGCGAACTCCTCAGTACCAAGAAGACTCTTGACTTACTTCGAACCCAATTGAAGGAAGTCAAAGAAGAGAGTGCCATTGACAAGAGAGAGCTTGAAAGTCTAAGGAGAAATGCACAGGCTCTTGACTTGAAGAATGCTGAATTGTCGGAAAAGCAAGTCTTCGCGTCTCGAACGGAAGAGATGTTTCATGCTGTACTTGACAAGATTGAGGTACTTCACAAGTCTCTTACTGGAAAGACAATCGTCCCAACCCCTGGTTTTGATGATGCCAAAAAGGGGGAAGGGATGGTACTAAAAAATGCCAATCTCTTGGAGCCACAAGGTGGAGTAATTGGAACTGTTGAAGTAGAGAAATTGTTGGAGGAGAGTAGTGGTACTGGAGAAGAGGAGAGAGAGGCGAAGTCTGCAAAGAAAGGCAAAGAAAAGCTCACTGAGGAGGAACCGCTGAAAAAGCCTGAAGAACCCCGCAAGCCACTTGGAGATAAAGTGCTTGCCTCTTCCATTGCTCGACATCCTCCAGTCACTGTGCTAACAAAGGAGGAAAGGCGGAAGCTAGCAGAGGCGAGCGAGACTATGGCTTGGGAGATCGAGCGCCAGTTTAATTTGAAAACTCTTGCAGGTACTTCAAGCTCTCAAGCGCCCACTTCAGACGAAGCACCCACTTCATCTCCCCCATCATCAAAGCAAATAGTGAAGCGAACTGCTCCAGAAACTAAGAGAGATGATTCAGCGACCAAGCGCCAAAAAGTTGAGAAGGCAGTTGTTCCAAGGGCAGAGAAGGAAAAGAGGATAAGGACAAAACGACTGCAAGTCATTGACGAACGAATTGAGAAACACTTCAATGAAATGAAAGTCATCCAGTCCGTCTTGGTCAGAAGTATCTTTGTTCCAATCACGCCAGAAGAATCCGATGCATGCCTAGGTCAGGCTATGATCGATACATGTCACAAGACTGCGAAAGAAATGATTGACTCTGGCCGCTACCCTCTCAGATAAGAACGCAATTACATTCGCAAGCAACTCAACCAGAAGCTTCCTTCCTGGAGCGGCGAGTCAGGAAAGAAGTTCAAAACGATCATAGCACAGATGTCCAGCCGGTCGGAGGAGGAGTTGGTTGTGCGCAGAGATGAGCACCCTGATGCCCGTGAGATCGAGCAGTTCATTCCTGACGAACTACTCGAGCAATGGCTACATTACAAGGAGAAATTTATCAAAGCATACTACTATTGGGAGGTAGTGCCATTGCAGACTGAATGCTCAAGGGTCACTGCGCTCAACAACTTTCTTAGTGTCTATGATGAGAAATTTAGGCAAGAAGTCTTCGCTCTTGCACAGCTTGGAGAGCCTACACCATTAATCATCAAGGTACCAGCCAAGAAGGAATTCATTATGCCATTCCTACCTGGCACCAGTATCCTCAATCGCAGCATCATTGACACTGAGGTGGATGAAGCCTTCCAACTGGAAGAAACTTGGAGGATACCAAGCATCCACAGTGTTGATTCGATGGAAGCAAGGGTTTTCAGTGCACACACCATACCCGAAGAAATGATTGCAAAGGATTTGGAGGCAGATAAAGAAGAGAAGGAGAAGGAGGAAGAAGGGAAGTGACGAAAGAAGGAAAGGAGGATGACAGGGAAGGAACTGCAGGAAACCTCTGAGTTTCAAGTTCCTTACATATTTTTTTTGTGTGAACTTCTTGTTCATATATCCAAATTTCAATTTCTGTCTCTTCTCGTGTCATTTACTCGCTTTGTGAATGACTTTACCTTTTTGCTACAAACTCAAATAATTTAACCGAAAAAAAAGGGAAAGGAACTTAAAAGAAAAATTACAAACGAAACTGCAAAGGAAGCAGTCGCTTGGAGTTCCCTTCACGGTTAGATAGGCTGGAATTTTCTAAATCTTAGCCTTTGGGTTTTGGCATCATCAAAAAGGGGGAAATTGTTGGGAATTGTTATGGACCAATTTGTTAAGGGGGAACTCTGAGGGATACTTGATAAACGAAGCCATTTGTTTTTGATTGGATCCCAAAACCCCAAGTGTCCAGCTCCCAAGCGACCCATTTTGATGTAGTTAATAGGTTAGAATTTTTCTAAGCCTAAATCTGTTAGGATGGCTTTATTTTGCTTAGCTTTAGACTGCAGGAATTCAAGTGAAGGCCACTCGCTTGAGTGTGTTCTTCCAAAGCGAAGCGAGTCTAGCAAACCGAAGTGAAGCATGCCGAAACCAGCGAAGCGAAGCGAGCGCTACAGTGGAGTCAAAGTGAAGCCACCAAAGCGAAGCAAAGCGAACGCTACAAAGAAAAGCAGAAGCGAGTCAACGCGGGTCAACACTTATTAAAGCGGTCACTACGAAACTTCGTTTCGAAAGCGACCCGCTACAGTATGATCCTGAAGCGACTCACTTCAGAGCGGACGCTACAACTTAAAGCAAAGCAAGCCACTACCTACCAGAAAGCGACAGCACAACTCCCGCCCATATTTTGAACTCCAGTCAACAGGAGATCGTAACATTAATTACGAGATCTCCACGTGTCGAAAGCAGAGTGGAGCGGAAGAGTTGACTGCCAGGCCGACAAAGGCGCCGCAACAGTACTGGCTCGCCCCAGTTACTGTTAAGTTTGTAACTTAGCCATTTTCGGCAAAGAGACAAACTGGGCACCTGCAAAAGCTACTGCCTGCGCAAGTACTGTCGAGAGGAGGAGGGACAAGGCCACCAACCAAACAACGGATCTCAGCCATCCCTCCGCCTATAAATAGTGAAGGATGAAGACGAAGAAAAGATAGAACACTACTTGAGCATTCGAGCGCATACAGCAAACAAACACTCCCAGCCTTCGAGCAAATCTTCGAGTTTTTGTTTCCAAGTGTTCTCCGAGTTTCCAGTTCATCGGAACTCGTCTTCACAACCTTCACACTTAGAGTCTAAGCCCATTCCATATCCAAGCTTAGAAGAAGAGCTCTAGCCATCTTTGCACTTATTGTAAAGAGCTCTTCATAGTGTGTCGTCGTAAACCAAAAACCCTATACTCTGTCTGTTAGGTTTTTGTGTTCGTCGTAGTTAGGTTGTCCAGATCCAAGGCCCTTCTTTCATCGATTGAAGAAGCCTCGATCGTAGAGTTGAGATCCAAGCTTACACTTACATCGTTTGTGTGAAGCTCGATCGAAGCTAGGCTGTAAGGAGAGCCCGGAATCTCCCTGTTGTTCGGACAGAAACGAGTGAAGTTTCGTGTCCAGTTTAGGTCTTAGTAGTGAACCCGTAATCACTGCGTTGTTCGTCAGATCCAGGCGAGTGAAGCCCGATCTCGACCAGGTTTTTGAAGGACCCGTAACCTTCAAGTTCTTGAGTGAAAAGAACGGTTGCCGTCGTGCAACAAAGTGGACGTAGGAGCGTTATCTCCGAACCACTATAAATCTTCGTGTCGTATCTCTCTAACCCTAAACTCTTTACTTTGTTTATCCATTGCACTTGCATCTAAACAACTTAATCTGGATATTTTAATTACTTAGGAAAAGATTTTAGCTCACCAAATTCCGCATATACGAGTAAAGACTCCCTCTTGATCAAGTGTTCACTTCGGTCAAGCAGGCAAGCTACGTACTGTAGATCTAGCTTTAGCTAGGTCTTAAGTTTTTAAGCGAGCTCCTTACTTGTTACTCTGAGTTAAGGGATTTGAAGTTGAAAAACTTCAAAATACGTATTCACCCCCCCCCCCCCCCTCTACGTATGTTTCCTATTAACAAACCGGGACCAACAGAACTGCACAACAAGCTCCAAAGCTTGAGACAGGGATCTAGGAGCGTGGATGAATATTATAAGGAGATGGAGGTAGCCATGATTCGAGCTAATGTTGTGGAGGACAGTGAGGCGACGATGGCGAGATTCTTGGCTGGTCTGAATTGGGAGATTCGGAATGGAGTGGAGCTGCAGCATTATGTTGAGATCGAGGACATGGTACACATGGCTGTGAAGATCGAGAATCAGCTCAAGAGGAGGGGTAACAATGGTTACAATAAGCAGAATCAGTCCAATTGGAAGCAATCTCAGCCTGCTGCTAGTGGTTCCTTTTCGAGAGGGAATCAATGGAAGAAGGAGGAGTCGCCGAAAGATGAGAGGAAACCGTTTGTGAAAGCGCGATCAGATTTGACGAGCTCTAACAACCAAGGCAAACCAGCAGTGCCTGAGGGTCGTAATCGTGATCGTAAGTGCTTCAAGTGTCAAGGATTCGGACATATCATGAGTGATTGTCCAAATAGGAGAGTGATGATCATGAGAGATGATGGAGAGGTCGTGACTGATGATGAAGTTGACCCGGAGATGCCTGTTTTGGAGGAGTCTGAGGACGAAGAAGAAGAGATTCAGCCACCTGTAGGACGCATTTGTGTGGCCAGAAGAGCATTAAGCGTCCAGAATCATGTCGACGAATTGGTGCAACGCGAAAACATCTTTCACACGAGATGTCAGGTGAAGGATCAGCTGTGCAGCGTGATTATTGACGGAGGGAGCTGCACCAACGTTGCTAGCGTGGCCATGGTTCAAAAATTAGGGCTTCCAGTTTCGCCGCACCCCAAACCATACCGGCTGCAATGGTTGAGCGATGCTGGCATGGTGAAGGTTAATAAGCAGGTGAGAGTGCCGTTTTGCATTGGAAAGTATGAGGATGAGGTTTTGTGTGATGTAGTTCCGATGCAAGCGAGTCACATCTTGTTAGGGAGACCGTGGCAGTTTGATCGACGAGTGACACATGATGGCTTCACCAACAAATATTCGTTCGAGTATAGGCAGAAGAAGGTGTCGCTTGTTCCTCTTACTCCCAAACAAGTGTATGAGGATCAAGTGTTGCTGCAAAAGGAGGCTGAGCGGCTGAAGTTGGAGGAGCAGAAGGTGGAGACTAGGGAGAAGGGAGATAAGGAGAAGGGTGTAGTACAAAAATCGTGTTTCGCAAGGGCGAGTGATCTGAAGTTGGCGGTGCAGGAGGAGAGGACCTTGATCGTACTTCTGTACAAGGGGAACTTGTTATCTACTAACGATCTCGATTCTCTACCCCCTTCTATCTCTTCTGTTTTGCAGGAATTCGATGATGTCTTTCCCGAGGATACTCCAGCTGGCTTACCACCAATTAGGGGGATAGAACATCAAATTGATTTTGTGCCTGGAGCAACACTTCCAAATAGGCCAGCCTATCGCACCAATCCCGAGGAGACAAAGGAGTTGGAGAGGCAGATTGGAGAGTTGTTGGCGAAAGGGCATGTGACGGAGTGTTTGAGTCCTTGTGCAGTTCCGGTGTTACTCGTACCCAAGAAGGACTCAACGATGAGGATGTGTTGCGATTGTCGAGCCATAAACAACATCACGGTAAAGTATCGACATCCTATCCCTCGTTTAGATGATATGCTTGATGAATTACATGGCTCTTGTGTGTTTTCGAAAATTGATTTGCGTAGTGGATATCATCAGATTAGGATTAAGGAAGGGGATGAATGGAAAACTGCTTTTAAAACTAAACTTGGCTTGTATGAGTGGCTGGTTATGCCTTTTGGTTTGACTAATGCACCTAGTACGTTTATGCGTCTTATGAACCATGTTTTACGAGCTTTTATTGTCAGATTTGTAGTTGTCTACTTTGATGATATCCTAGTGTATAGCAAGAGTCATGATGAGCATGTTGATCATTTGAGGTCTGTTTTAGATGTACTTAGGAAGGAGAGGTTGTTTGCTAACTTAAAGAAGTGCATCTTTTGTACGGACAAGCTTGTGTTTCTTGGATTTGTTGTTAGTGCACAGGGTGTACAGGTTGACGATGAGAAAATACGAGCTATTCAAGAGTGGCCGAGTCCAAAGAGCATTGGAGAAGTTAGAAGTTTCCACGGACTTGCTAGCTTTTATAGGAGATTCGTGCCTCATTTCAGTAGTGTTGCAGCACCATTGACGGAAATCATCAAGAAGAATGTGGAGTTTAATTGGGGAGCAGATAAAGAGAAGGCGTTTCAGCTTTTGAAGTACAAATTGACACACGCCCCAGTATTATCTCTTCCTAACTTTTCTAAGTCTTTTGAGATTGAATGTGATGCTTCTGGTGTTGGAATTGGTGCAGTTCTGTTGCAAGAAGGACGGCCGGTGGCGTACTTCAGCGAGAAGCTAAACGGAGCAACGTTGAGCTATCCAACGTACGATAAGGAGCTGTATGCATTGGTGAGAGCCTTGAAAACGTGGCAGCACTACTTGTGGACCAAGGAATTCGTCATTCACACCGATCATGAGTCCTTGAAGCACTTGAAGGGGCAGCACAAGTTGAACAAAAGGCATGCTAGGTGGATGGAGTTCATAGAGACGTTTCCTTACGTTATCAAATACAAGCAAGGTAAGGAGAATGTAGTGGCTGATGCACTTTCACGGAGGTATGCCTTGATCTCTACTTTAGATGCTAAGTTTCTTGGTTTTGAGTGCTTGAAGAGTTTATATGTGGATGATGCTGATTTTGGTGAGATTTATCGAGCATGTGAGAAATCTGGTTTTGAAGAGTACTTTAGGCATGATGATTATTTGTTTAAGAGAAATCGATTATGTGTTCCTAAGTGTTCTCTTCGTGAATTATTGTTGCTTGAATCTCATGGTGGGGGTTTGATGGGACATTTCGGTGTTGCTAAGACTTTAGCTGTTTTGCATGAACACTTCTTTTGGCCTCATATGAAGAGAGATGTTGAGCGAATTTGTGGTAGATGTGTCACGTGTAAACAAGCTAAGTCTAGAGTGAGTTCCCATGGATTGTATACGCCATTGCCTATTCCTACTGCTCCTTGGATTGACATTTCTATAGATTTTGTGTTAGGGCTGCCTAGGACTAAGCATGGTAGTGATTCGGTTTTTGTGGTGGTTGATAGATTTTCTAAGATGGCGCATTTTATTCCGTGTCATAAATCTGATAATGCATCGCATGTTGCTGATTTGTTCTTTCGAGAGATTGTTAGATTGCATGGAATGCCTAGGACTATTGTTTCGGATAGGGATGCGAAGTTCTTGAGTTACTTTTGGAAGATTTTGTGGGGTAAGTTAGGTACTAAACTGTTGTTTTCTACTACTTGTCATCCACAAACTGATGGTCAAACTGAAGTAGTCAATAGGACTTTGTCTACATTGCTTAGGGCTATAATTAAGAAGAACATTAAGTCTTGGGAAGAATGTTTGCCACATGTTGAGTTTGCATATAATCGTTCTGTTCATTCTGCTACTAAGTTTTCGCCTTTTGAGATTGTCTATGGGTTTAATCCTTTAACTCCTTTAGATTTATCTCCATTGCCTGAACATGAGCGTACTAACCTTGATGGCCAGAAAAAGGCTGATTTTGTGAAACAGATTCATGAGAAGGCAAGGCTGAATATTGAGAGACGAACGGAGCAGTACGCCAAGCAAGCCAACAAGGGGAGGCGTCAAGTGGTGTTTGAGCCCGGAGATTGAGTATGGCTGCATATGCGCAAGGAGAGGTTTCCATTGCAAAGGCGTTCGAAGTTGCTACCTCGAGGCGATGGACCTTTTCAAGTGTTGGAGCGCATCAATGATAACGCCTACAAATTGGACTTACCTGGTGAGTATAATGTTAGTGCTACATTCAATGTTACTGACTTGAGTCCTTTTGATGTAGGTGACGACTTGGATTTGAGGACAAATCCTCTTGAAGAGGAGGGGAATGATGGAGCCCAAGGTTCGTCAAATCAAGATCATGTTCGTGTTCCCAAAGGGCCGGTGACGAGAGCTCGAGCTAAGAAGTTCAAGGAAGGCTTACAAGGATTGATCCAAGAAGTTTGGGCTCAAGAATTGATGAAAAAGCCCATTGGAGAAGGCGGACCGGACAGCCCGCGAGTTATTACTTTCATCGAGTGCTTTCGGGCTGAAGATTGAAGACTTTATGTTTATTTTCGTGTGTTTTGGTTCAGGCCACGTTTTTGGGTCTTAAAAGACTTGTTTTTGGGTTTTTATCATGTTGGTTAATGGGTTGGGCCATGCCAATGACTTTGGGTCAGTTATTTCCTAGTTAGATTAGGTTTAGATGGTTTTATTTGCCTCTCTATATAAGGGGGCCTTTGTGGACGAAAATTAGATCAGATTATTGATTAATATTATTGTGAGTTTATTCTCTCTTGAGAGTTCTTCGAATTCCTCTTGATTATTCCAAGACGAATTCATTATCCGGCGAATCAGCGAGTAAATCAAACCTCGTTGTGTGTCATTCATCGTCCCCGTGTGGCTTGGCGACCGTTTCTTTGGGTTATAGAGACTTCGGTTTATCTATAGTACTTAGGAGGGATTAGTCCTTTGACGTATTGGTATTTCCATTCGTTAGTTAGTTTCGTTTTCTTCCGCGTGCGTCTACATGCGGTCATCAAGGATTGTATCAAGGAGGGACAAGGCCACCTACCAAGCAACAGATCCCGGCCAAACCTCCGCCTATAAATAGTGAAGGATGAAGACGAAGAGAAGGTAGAACACTACTTGAGCATTCGAGCGCCTACTGCAAACAAACAATCCCAGCTTTCTAAGCATTCATCGAGTCTTTGTTTTCAAGTGTTCTCCGAGTTCCAGCCACATCGAAACTCGTCTTCGCAACCTTCACACCTAGAATTCTAAGCCCATTCCATACCTCAGCTTAGAAGAAGAGCTCTATCCTACTTTACACTTACTGTAAAGAGCTCTTCATAGTGTGATCGTCGTAAACCAAAAACCCTAACCTTAAGTTCTGTTCGTTAGGTTTTTGTGTTCGTCGTTAGGTTGTTTCGATCCAAGGCCCTACTTTCATCAATTGTAGAAGCCTCGATCATAGAGTCTATATCCAAGCTTGCACTTACCTCGTTCGTGTAAAGCTCGATCGAAGCTAGGCTGTAAGGAGAGCCCGCAATCTCCATGTCGTAGGACTGAAGCGAGTGAAGCTTCCAGTCCAGTTAGGTCTTTGTAGTGAACCTGCAATCACTCATCTGTCGTCAGATCCAAGCGAGTGAAGCTCAATCTCGACTAGGTTTTTGAAGGACCCGTAACCTTCAAGTTCTTGAGTGAAGAGAACAGTTGCTTCGTGCAACAAAGTGGACGTACGAGAGATGAAGGCTCTCGAACGTTATGTGAAGGATAGAGAGCAGGCTGCGGAGACAATCTCCACTCGCTACTCCTCCGTGCCGATGTCAGACGAGTTTTTCACCAAAACCGTCAATTTTCTCACCTACATCACCTACCGCGGCACCGAATATTACAAGGTCTTCAACCTTCTAAAGGCCTTCAAAGAGGAAGAGCTTATTCGGATGGAGGGACAACTGCTTGATTTCATTGGAGAAAATGACTTCCATGCATTTCTTGATGGGACCAGCTTCTAGCAACGAAATAAGTTTAAGAAAAGGAGTAAGGCTCTAAGTTAACACAATAAGCTCATGGAAAGGGAGGAGGGAGTGGGTCGTTAGGATCGTACCTTTGATACCCCTCCGGGTAGAATGGATAGACTTTATGCATATCGTGCATCATCCTCCGGTATTGCTCTTGGTAAATCATCTCGTCTTCCCTTCTCTTTCTCTCCAACTCTCGAGCTTGTCTCTCCTCCTCAAAAAATGTGGTGAAGGTATTGCGAAGTGTTGGGAATTGTTAAGGACAAACATGTTAAGGGGGATCCAATATGGGACACTTTAAAAATGTTATATATGTTTTGATTTGATCCCAAAACCCCCAAGTGTCCTATTCCCAAGCGACCTATTTTTTGATGTAGATAATAGGTTAGAAATTTTTCTAAGCCTACTCTGTTAGGATGGCTCAAATTTTGCTTAGGTTTTTAGACTGCAGAAATCCCAAGTGAAGGCCACTCACTTGAGTGTGTTTTTCAAAGCGAAGCGAGTCTACCGAGCCGAAGTGAAGCGTGTCGAAGAATAGCGAAGCGAAGCGAGCGCTACAGTGGAATCGAAGGAAGTCCACCAAAGCGAAGCGAAGCGAGCGCTACAGTGAAAAGCCAAAGCGAGTCAACGCGGGTCAACATTTTTCTAAAGCAGTCACTAGGGAACTTTACCTCCCAAGCGACTCGCTACAGAATGACCCTGAAGTGACTCAACTCAAAGCGGACGCTACAACTTCAAAGCGAAGCGAGCCACTACCTACCAGAAAGCGACAGCCGAATTCTCGCTCCGATTTTGAACTCCAATCAACTGGATATCGTAGCATTAATTGCGAGATCTCCATGTGTCAAATACGGAGAGGAGCAGAGGAGGTGACTGCCAGGCAGACAAGGGCGCCGCAACAGTACTGGCTCGCTCCAGTTACTGTTAAGTTTGGAACTTAGCTACTTTCGGCAAAGAGCCAAAACTGCGCGTCTGAAAAGCAGCCAGCCTGTGCAAGGACTGTCGAGAGGAGGAGGGACAAGGCCACCTACCAAGCAACGGATCCCGGCCAAACCTCCGCCTATAAATAGTGAAGGATGAAGACGAAGAGAAGTAGAACACTACTTGAGCATTCGAGCGCCTACTGCAAACAAACACTCCTAGCTTTCTAAGCAATCTTCGAGTCTTTGTTTCCAAGTGTTCTCCGAGTTCCAGTTTCATCGGAACTCGTCTTCGCAACCTTCACACCTAGAATTCTAAGCCCATTCCATATCTCAGCTTAGAAGAAGAGCTCTAGCCTACTTTACGCTTATTGTAAAGAGCTCTTCATAGTGTGATCGTCGTAAACCAAAAACCCTAACTCTAAGTTTTGTTCGTTAGGTTTTTTTGTTCGTCGTTAGATTGTTTCGATCCAAGGCTCTACTTTCACCGATTGTAGAAGCCTCGATCATAGAGTCTAGATCCAAGCTTGCACTTACATCGTTTGTGTAAAGCTCGATCGAAGCTAGGCTGTAAGGAGAGCCCGCAATCTCCCTGTTGTCGGACTGAAGCGAGTGAAGCTTCCAGTCCAGGTTAGGTCTTTGTAGTGAACCCGTAATCACTGCGTCTGTCGTCAGATCCAAGCGAGTGAAGCTCGATCTCGACCAGGCTTTTGAAGAGCCCGTAATCTTCAAGTTCTTGAGTGAAGAAAACAATTGCTTCGTGCAACAAGTGGACGTAGGAGTTTCTTCTCCGAACCACTATAAATCTCCGTGTCGTATCTCTCTAACCCTAAACTCTTGATTTTCCTTGTTTGATTATACATTGCACTTGCATCTAAACAAACATAACTTGGAACTTTAAATACTTAGGAAAGATTTAGCTCACCAAATTTCGCACTAAGAGTAAAGTCTCACTCTTGATCAAGCTCTAAGCTTAGGTCAAGAGAATCGTGAATACTCTAGATCTAGCTCTCAGCTAGGTCTTAGTGTTTCAAGCGAGCACTTTACTTCATTCTCTGAGTTAAGGAAAAGAAGTTGAAAAAATTTAAAATATGTATTCACCCCCCCCCCCCCCCCCCTCCCTCTAAGTATTTTTCCTATAACAAACCGGGAACAACAGAGAGATAGGTTAAAATAGATAATTAATGGGCCCAAAATCCGAGGTTGACCAGGTAAGAAGTGGGGCCCACGATTCTGGCCGATCGTCCAGATTTCCTAAGGAATCTGGCCGATCGGCCAAAATAGATACTGGTCAGAACTTGGTTTCGCAGATTTGGACGATCGTCTAGATTTCCATAGGAATCTGGCCGATCGGCCAAATGAGAGACTGGATCCTCGATGCCAATTCCTGCAAAAACACTTAAACTAACACGAAAAATCAAATTTTAACAAGAAATACTACGAAAAATAAAGTTCTAAGTTTTTTATTTTTTTTATTTTTTTTTATTTATTTATTTTTTTAAGCGCTCGTTTATCGTCATTAGCTTGACGTACCAATTACTCAAGAGGAGAGTGGGGGGTCGGAGATGAGAATCATCTCCACCGTGTGAGGAAATGTCGTTCCTTCGATGTACGGCTTCAATCGTTGCCCGTTGACCGAGAAGATGTATCCCGAATCCTCGTTCTTGATCTCTACCGCACCATGAGGAAAAACTTGTACCACCATGTATGGACCTCCCCACCTAGACTTTAGCCTACCCGGAAATAATCGAAGACGAGAGTGAAAGAGAAGTACCTTCATTCCGGGTTTGAACTCCTTGTAGGCTATTCGTCTATCATGTAGACGCTTCACCTTGTCCTTATAGATCTTGGCATTATAGTAGGCTTCGTTCCTTAGCTCGTCAAGTTCCTCCATTTGCAAAATCCTCCCATCATGGGCATCGTCGAGGTTGAAGTTGATGCGCTTGAGGGCCCAGTATGCCTTGAACTCTATCTCAACGGGCAAATGGCACGACTTACCATAGACGAGCCTATAGGGACTCATCCCAAGCACGCCTTTGTTAGTCGTGCGATATGCCCAAAGAGCGTCGTTCAATTTGTTGGCCCAATCCTTCCTTGATGGTTTCACCGTCTTCTCGAGGATTCCTTTGATTTGACGATTGCTCGTCTCCGCTTGTCCCGAAGTTTGTGGATGATAAGGAGTCGCCACCTTGTGAGTGATGGCGTTCTTCTTCATGAGCTTGGCAAACAATTTGTTGCAAAAATGTTTTCCCCCATCACTAATGATCACACGAGGGAAACCAAACCTACACAAAATATTTTCCTGCACAAACTTCAAGACAACGTGAGAGTCACATGTCTTCGTGGGTATGGCTTCTACCCACTTAGACACGTAATCGACGGCTAGCAAAATATACTCGATTCCATGAGACTTGGGAAAAGGACCCATAAAATCAATTCCCCATACATCAAATACCTCGACCACCAAGATAGGATTTAAAGGCATCTCATTGCGTCGACTAATCGAGCCGACGCGTTGATAACGATCACAAGAATGATGGAAGGCTTGGGCATCCTTAAAAAGAGTGGGTGACTAGGCTATTTCTAGCCTATCAATAATACAATAACCGAACTAGCTAGTAGTCCGGGTCGAACCACAAGGAGTGAATGTGTCGAGAGATAATCAAGTAGTTCGTTTTGTCTCTATTATCCTATTTGAGCACATAGACATGGTTTGGTGTTTTCTATAAACTAGGCAATGAAGTAAGTAAAATAGCAAGTAAGAATAAAGGCAAGTAATGTAAAGAACAAGTAAGGGAAATTCAATTAAAAGCAAGCAAGGATTCAAATGATTTCCGGTGTGATTAGGCTAAGGACTAGGCAAGTGATGTATCAAACCATTTTAATTCCATTGAGTGGCATTATTACATAAATCAAGCTATCTCATCCTCCTAAGACTCGATAACTAGTGGATTGAATAACATGCTTACCATTCTAAACATATTACCAACTCCTAAAAGCACAATGCCTATTAATCTAACATCAATTCACATAATTTTTTCTAGGAGCAATGCAAATCAATACTAGATAATATGAGCAAGGATTCATGCCAAGTGCTATGAATGGAAGCTTCCTAGGCATTCCATCAAACACCTTGTGTGCACTCATGGTTGTCAATCATTCATGCAATTAAATCCAATCAAATCCAAGGGCAACTCAAAGGAAAGGTAGATCCACAACAAAAACCATTAAATCCTAGCCTATTCACACCATCTATCACTTGAAACCTCTATGGATCTAGCCTAGCATGGATCTAAGCATCAAACCATGAACAATAATAAAAAACGTAATGTAAATGACAATGAAAGAAAAGTAGAGAAGAAATCTTCAACAATCTCTTCAAACTCCAAGCATAATCTTCAACAATATTTGAAAATACTACAAAGGAAAGGAGGGAAAAGCTAGGGTTCTATGTAATAGTGCAAGAGTGAATTACAAGTCATAAAAGTTGCCAATTGAGGCAAATAAGAAGGTATTTATAGACTTCCCATAAGTTGGGGTCAAATTGCAATAAAGAGAAACTTGAGTGAGAAGGTGGGGTAAAATTTGTAATTTCTGGAAAGTTGACCAAAGGTTGACTTGTGCATTTCCGCCCACATTTCACAGTTTGCGCGCTCTCACGGTTTTGGCTCGTTCTCTCTCGTCCGGCATCGGAAAATTAAAACATTCCCAGAAAATTGCTACAGCACCTGAAACAGGCACGGAAATCGAGAGAAAACGCAAAGCATATAGAAAACGCATAAGTATGAAAACCCATCATTTCCTATTCATTTAAGCACACATATCAAAGCCAAAATCTACTAAAAACATCTTGAAATGCATATAAAATATCGGTTTGTCAACTCCCCCAAACTTAAGCCATTGCTCGTCCCGACAATGGAACAAAACAATCAAAACACTCAAACCGAATGGGTATGCAATTCAAGATCATCGATGTCTCAAAATACTCACTCAACAAAACATTTTCAATCATGGAACTCCCAAGGTGCATTAAACAATCCACAATCACACAACACTCTCAACCAAGAAATCAATCACTCAAACATAGTGAAACTCCAAACCTAACTAGGTATAAGTGTATCGCTCTTTCTCTCAAGTGTATGGAAGGAAGTTTACACTCATCGAACTCATGCATGCATTGCTCTTACCATAAGCTTGCCCTAAATCTCTAGATCTCCATCGCTTGAGTGTGCATTCGAACTAAGATCAAATAGGTCTTTTATTTAGGCTTGTAATGTGGGGACATTGGTTTAGGTAGGGAAATTTAGGCTAAGTGACTCAAAACGTCTTCTAAGTACTCCACCCTTCTCTTCTCCACTCTAAGTATAGATTTCTCCATCTTCTACCACACGATTTAACCTTTTCAATCAATGAAACTCAAACCTTTTGATGGAATGTTTCGAAAATTTTCTAAAGACTACTCCTTTATGCTCTTATTCTTTCATGCTTCCTTTTATTCTCCTTTTTTTTTTTTTTCATTTCTTTTAGAGAGAACTTTGTTCTCATTTTTTCCTTTTTTTTTTCCCTTTTTTTTTCCCTTTTTTTTTTTTTTTTTTTTTTTTTTTCTTTTCACAAATGAGCTTATAGGAGTATCTTTTCTATCAAACATCTTCCCATATCAATTCAACTCTCATCATCATTTCAAGCATGTACTCAACGTAAACCAAGGATTCCCTTAACCAACCTTCACACCCCTATAATCCGGTTTAAGAATAAAGGCTTCTTTAGGCTCAAAATGGGACCACAAAGGTAATGAATTAGGGTTAGTGTTTGGGAATAATAAACTTCTCAAATGATGGCCTAAAATCATTCCAAAGTTCTAGTAGCACATATAGCAACCTCGATCGAGATTAAAGGCAAGTTCTAGAAGATAACAATGCAATACATGGCAAACTCTCAAGAAAGAAAAGAACGTTATCAATTCAACGTTTTGGCTCAAACCTCACAAGCTTTTGTTTAGAGTTCATGTGCCTAAGGTCGATCATTCCTCGTTAATCGTGTCACGCAACCATTTCATGCTCAATACACACATGAGAGATTCCAAAAATATGATATCATTTTTCGCTCAACTTCATCATCGACATCTCTCTTGAAAGCAAAGGAGTGAAAAACACGATATGAAAATCAAGACTTCAAGTGATTCATTCGAAAGAAATTTTAAAAATTTTGCAAAATTTGCAAGTAAGCATACATTTACACACATATGAATCACTTGAATCACATTCCAACTTATACACTCTCATCACACACCAAACACACTCAAACAAATTCATCCTTTTCAAGCATCCAATTAAGCACAATCAACTTCATCAAGCAAATACAAGCTTAAAAATCGCAACTTTAATGAAAAACCGAAGAGAGAATAGTAGTTTAAAGACCTTATCCTACCCCCCTCCCCCAAACTTATTTTAGAAACAAAGTCTAAAATGAGTTTGGAGGGAAGAATAATAAGGAATTTAAACTACACTCACAAAGGTCCAAGCTTGCGATGCATATCACGTTCAATGTTGCTCACTCCGGTACATGCTCGATTAAGTTGATTCCTTTTCTTCGTCATGCTTTGCTCCTCTCGATTTGTCAATTTCAAGAACATGTTCATCCTCTCAAGAAAAAGAAATGAATAAGTAAGAGAAATGAGGTATAAGAGGTGTAGAAGATAAGAGATAACATCAAAAAGAAAATAGAAAAACAAATTGACAAATAGGAGGAAGGGTTGACCACGGTCAAACAAGGTTTGACCGCCGTGGGGAAGGGTAAAAATAGGTCACCGGCGGCGACCTAAATTAGGTCGGAAAGTTGACGGCAACCTAGCCCTTATTTCCCTCATAGGTCGCCGTTTGCACTGTTCATCCGGCCGGCCGCCGGATTCCGGCGGAATTTTTGGCCGGCGATGACTCCCCCTCCTACTCTCGGGTCTTACGAACTCATTCCAATTGGCGGAATTGAATTCCGACGAGTTTTACTATTTCTTTTTGATTTTACCGCCGGACTGCGCAAAACTGAAATTTCACCTCCGAAAATTTTTCTAAGTGTTGGAAAACAAGAACTTGAAAATTCTCAAAATTTTTCTACGGCATGAAAATTCTGCCAACACTTAGAAATTCCTTTCCATAACATATTAACCCACTTCTCAACTCTTATTCGAATAGAACGACTCAAACTAAACTTAAAGAAAAACGAGTAAACAAAGGATGCGTGTTGGGGTGCCTCCCAACGAGCGCTTGTTTAACGTCGTTAGCTCGACGATACCTCATTGTAGCTCATGGGACATCAAACGAGGTCCTCTCTTAACCTCCAAAACTTGTAAACCTCTCACGTGAAGGATCGACAATCTTTTCTTGGAACTTCACACCTCCCACACCTCCTAGGTTTTTGAAACCTCCTCCACGATATGGGAATGCATCAACAAACATTGAATGAGGTAAGTCTTCAAGCTCAAGGCCCTCATCCTTGGTTGGTATTTTCAATCCATTCTCAACTTTCGGTTCATAAAATGTCATCTCTTCTTCATCAACTCGGAAAGTGAGACTTCCATCACAAACATCCAATATAGCTCGGCTTGTGGACAAGAAAGGCATACCAAGTATCAAAGGAAAGTTATGCTCCTCATCAATGTCAAGAACGAAGAAGTCCACCGGAATGATGAACTTTCCGACCTTGATAAGCACATTGTCGATCTTTCCCCATGGAATTATGATAGAGCGATCCGCCAATTTAAGTATAGTCATGGTGGGCATAAGAGTTCCAATCTTCAATCTTTCAAAGATAGGAAGGGGCATCACGTTCACTCTTGAGCCCATGTCACACAAGACATTTTTAAGCGTTTGGCCACCAATTTCACAAGGAATTGTGAAATCTCCAAGATTGCTTTCCTTTTTGGGGAATTCTCTTTGTAGTCTAGCACTATATCCCTCCGATAACTCAATGGTCATATCATCATCCATCCTCATCTTTCTCTTGTCCACATCCTCCAAGAACTTCTCATGATTTGGCATAGTTCTCAACAACTCAACCAAAGAAGAATTGACGTCCAACTTCTTGAACTCTTCCAACCTATCAATGCTCGTCTCTACAACTTCTTCATGGGGAGTATTCTTTACAAGATCATCTCTCTTCTCTCCCCCAAACTCATCATGATCCTCACATCTTAACTCAAGAGGAAGTGATGTATTATCCATGATATCATCATTCCTCTCACTCAAATCACCATTCTCTATAGAAGTTTGGGAAGGAAAAGTAAGAGAGATACCTTTATATCCTCCATTGAGTATGGCAAAATAGGGTCTAACTCCTCTTGAAGCTCATGAATAGGCATGAAAGATGGAAGTATCGATGGAGCTTCATAACTCCAAGATTGGAGTCGATTCTCGTCCACAAGTTGTTGAGAAACCGAAAGAGGTTGTTGGTTGATGTGAATCACCTCTTCTTGGACAAAACTTCCTCCATTCTTAGGTCTTTGCCAAGCTCGTGCTTCCATCAATGCCTTTCTAATCTCTTCATGCTCCTTCTTGAGGTTGGTAATTTGCAAGGTCTTCATATTTATCATCCAACATGGAGGTAGCTTTCTTTGAATTCGCCCTTTCCATAGGCCATTGAAAAGAATTGGAAACCATATCTTCAACAATCCTCATGGCTTCCTTCACATCTTGATTTAGCAAGCAACCTCCGGAGGTAGCATCTACCATAGTTCTCGTTTGTGAACTCAAACCACCATAGAAGAAGAAGATTTGTCGACTCTCATCTAGGCCATGTGGAGGGCATTTCCTTAAGATCTCACGGAATCTCTCCCAAGCATCGAATATCGTCTCATCCTCATGTTGGGCAAATTGATAAATCTCCCAGATTAGGCGTTGTACCTTGGAAGGTGGAAAGTATCTTGAGAGAAAGGCTTTGCATAGGTCTTCCCATGATTTGATTGACTTCCCATCGAGACCTTTGCATAGGTCTTCCCATGATTCGATGTACGGCTTCAATCGTTGCCCGTTGACCGAGAAGATGTATCCCGAATCCTCGTTCTTGATCTCTACCGCACCATGAGGAAAAACTTGTACCACCGTGTATGAACCTCCCCACCTA
This sequence comes from Thymus mandschuricus, assembly GCA_029379335.1. Taxonomy (NCBI): domain Eukaryota; kingdom Viridiplantae; phylum Streptophyta; class Magnoliopsida; order Lamiales; family Lamiaceae; genus Thymus; species Thymus mandschuricus. The sequence goes on along the minus strand of CM057077.1, from coordinate 21,365,861 downwards.
GACTTTAGCTTACCCGAAAATAATCGAAGACGAGAGTGAAAGAGAAGTACCTTCATTCCGGGTTTTAACTCCTTGTAGGCTATTCGTCTATCATGTAGACGCTTCACCTTGTCCTTATAGATCTTGGCATTATCGTAGGCTTCGTTCCTTAGCTCGTCAAGTTCCTCCATTTGCAAAATCCTCCCATCATGGGCATCGTCGAGGTTGAAGTTGATGCGCTTGAGGGCCCAATATGCCTTGAACTCTATCTCAATGGGCAAATGACACGACTTACCATAGACGAGCCTATAGGGACTCATCCCAAGCACGCCTTTGTAAGCCGTGCGATATGCCCAAAGAGCGTCGTTCAATTTGTTGGCCCAATCCTTCCTTGATGGTTTCACCGTCTTCTCGAGGATTCCTTTGATTTGACGATTGCTCGTCTCCGCTTGTCCCGAAGTTTGTGGATGATAAGGAGTCGCCACCTTGTGAGTGATGGCGTTCTTCTTCATGAGCTTGGCAAACAATTTGTTGCAAAAATGTTTTCCCCCATCACTAATGATCACACGAGGGAAACCAAACCTACACAAAATATTTTCCTGCACAAACTTCAAGACAACGTGAGAGTCACATGTCTTCGTGGGTATGGCTTCTACCCACTTAGACACATAATCGACGGCTAGCAAAATATACTCGATATTATGAGACTTGGGAAAAGGACCCATAAAATAAATTCCCCATACATCAAATACCTCGACCACCAAGATAGGATTTAAAGGCATCTCATTGCGTCGACTAATCGAGCCGACGCGTTGATAACGATCACAAGAAAGATAGAAGGCTTGGGCATCCTTAAAAAGAGTGGGTGACTAGGCTATTTCTAGCCTATCAAAAATACAATAACCGAACTAGCTAGTAGTCCGGGTCGAACCACAAGGAGTGAATGTGTCGAGAGATAATCAAGTAGTTCGTTTTGTCTCTATTATCCTATTTGAGCACATAGACATGGTTTGGTGTTTTCTATAAACTAGGCAATGAAGTAAGTAAAATAGCAAGTAAGAATAAAGGCAAGTAATGTAAAGAACAAGTAAGGGAAATTCAATTAAAAGCAAGCAAGGATTCAAATGATTTCCGGTGTGATTAGGCTAAGGACTAGGCAAGTGATGTATCAAACCATTTTAATTCCTTTGAGTGGCATTATTACATAAATCAAGCTATCTCATCCTCCTAAGACTCGATAACTAGTGGATTGAATAACATGCTTACCATTCTAAACATATTACCAACTCCTAAAAGCACAATGCCTATTAATCTAACATCAATTCACATAATTCTTTCTAGGAGCAATGCAAATCAATACTAGATAATATGAGCAAGGATTCATGCCATGTGCTATGAATGGAAGCTTCCTAGGCATTCCATCAAACACCTTGTGTGCACTCATGGTTGTCAATCATTCATGCAATTAAATCCAATCAAATCCAAGGGCAACTCAAAGGAAAGGTAGATCCACAACAAAAAACATTAAATCCTAGCCTAATTCACACCATCTATCACTTGAAACCTCTATGGATCTAGCCTAGCATGGATCTAAGCATCAAACCATGAACAATAATAAAAAACGTAATGTAAATGACAATGAAAGAAAAGTAGAGAAGAAATCTTCAACAATCTCTTCAAACTCCAAGTATAATCTTCAACAATATTTGAAAATACTAAAAAGGAAAGGAGGGAAAAGCTAGGGTTCTAAGTAATAGTGCAAGAGTGAATTACAAGTCATAAAAGTTGCCAATTGAGGCAAATAAGAAGGTATTTATAGACTTCCCATAAGTTGGGGTCAAATTGCAATAAAGAGAAACTTAAGTGAGAAGGTAGGGTAAAATTTGTAATTTCTGGAAAGTTAACCAAAGGTTGACTTGTGCATTTCCGCCCACATTTCACAGTTTGCGCGCTCTCACGGTTTTGGCTTGTTCTCTCTCGTCCGGCATCGGAAAATTAATCCGAAAAGTGCTACGGCTTCCTCTCTCGATCCTATTTGACATAGGATAAGTCAAACATTCCCAGAAAATTGACACAACACCTGAAACAGGCACGGAAATCGAGAGAAAACGCAAAGCATATAGAAATTGCATAAGTATGAAAACCTATCATTTCCTATTCATTTAAGCACACATATCAAAGCCAAAACCTATTAAAAACATCTTGAAATGCATATAAAATATCGGTTTGTCAGTGGGCCAATATAGCCCACTTTGAAGTACCTTATGTGCAGTCTTTTGCCCACCAAAATGGCCTCCACTCGGTTCCTCGTGACAATGTCGCAACACCTCGGCTTGTTCATGGTCGGGGACGCACCTTCGAATCACCTCGTCCTTCCCAAGCTTGAATAAGTGAGGGTCCTCCCAATAGTATTGCCTACACAAACGAAGAAACCTTTTCTCTTCTTGAGCGTTAAGGACGGGTTTAGTGTCCTTATCGGCCAAGTAGTTAGCAATATCGGCAAACCAAAGAGTAACATCCACTTCATTAACATTCTCAAAGGGAAAAGAATCACAAATATCATCAAGAGAAGCATAAGGAGGAGGTGAATCGAGATGAGAGAGATGGTCGGCTACAAGATTATCACTACCTTTTCTATCACGAATCTCAATATCAAATTCTTGCAATAATAAGACCCATCTAATCAATCTAGGTTTTGCTTGGGCTTTAGTCAAAAGATGTTTAAGAGCACCATGATCACTATAAATAATCACCTTAGACCCAATGATATAAGATCTAAATTTATCTAAGGCAAAAACATCGGCAAGCATCTCTTGTTCGGTGGTGGTGTAATTCACTTGAGCGGGATCAAGAGTTAAACTAGCATAGTAAATCACACGAAGCATCTTATCGACTCTTTGACCCAAAACAGCCCCTACGACATTATTAGAAGCATCACACATGATTTCAAAAGGTAATGACCAATCGGGACCAACTACAACGGGAGCAGAGATGAGTTTTTCTTTCAAAGTGAGAAAAGCATGCATAGAAGAATCATCAAAGTGGAAAGGCACATCTTGAGCAAGTAAACGGCAAAGAGGTTGGCTAATTTTAGAAAAATCCTTAATAAATCATCTATAAAAGCCTGCATGACCAAGGAAACTCCTAATACCTTTGACATCACTAGGTGGTGGCAATTTTTCAATCATCTCCACTTTCGCTTTGTCGACCTCTATACCCTTACTCGAGACTACATGTCCTAAAACAATACCACTTTTAACCATAAAATGACTCTTTTCCCAACTCAAAGTAAGGCCACTCTCTATGCACCTTTAAGAACTCTCTCTATTTTCATCAAGCAATCATGAAAAGACGACCCAAAAACAAAAAAATCTTCCATAAAAATCTCTACAAAATCACCGATAAATTCCGAGAAAATAGACATCATGCATCTTTGGAACGTACCCGGTGCATTGCATAGACCAAAAGGCATCCTCCTATAAGCGTAGGTCCCAAAATGGCTTGTGAAGGCCGTCATTGCTTGATCCTCCGGAGCTATCGCAATTTGATAGTAACCTGAAAAGCCATCAAGAAAACAATAAAATTCCTGCCCGGCTAACTTATCAAGCATTTGATCAATAAAAGGGAGAGGAAAGTGGTCCTTTTTTGTGGAAGCGTTGAGCTTCCTATAATCAATGCACATCCTCCACCCGGTAACCGGGCGCGAGGCGACCAACTCATCCTTCTCGTTCTTTGACACCGTGATTCCTCCCTTCTTTGGAACGACGTGCACCGGGCTAACCCACTCACTATCGGCGATGGCATAAATAATGCCCTCTGCCAATAGCTTGTAAATCTCCTTGCGCACGACCTCCATGAGCATTGGATTGAGCCTCCTTTGTCCATCTCGTTTGGGGCGAGCGCCTTCTTCGAGATTGATGTGATGCATGCACATGGCCGGGCTAATCCCTCGAATATTCTCCAAGCTCCATCCAAAAGCGAGCTTGTTCTCCTTGAGTATGCCCACCAATGATCCTTCCTCTGCAAGAGATAAAGAAGAAGAGATAATTACGGGTTTTTGATTGCCTCCCTTTAAAAACACATATTTCAAATGCGAAGGAAGCTCTTTCAACTCCAACGGCTCCGGAATCTTCGAGCCGGGCTCGGGGTCTTGAGGGGGAAACGGGAGTTTGATCCCGATGTCTCTCTCCATTTGCTCCCATTCCATTTGATCTCCGGATCCCCAACATACTTCCTCGGTGTCAAAATCCTGCACAAAAGAACACTCGGCCAAGGCATCAATCTTATAATTGAAAGAACAATTATCAATTAAATTGACCGATGACATAGGCCGACTCTTATGCACAGAAAATGATACATCCTCTCCTAACATCGACATCTTAATCACACCACTCTTCACATCAATCAAAGTGCTAGTAGTGGCCATAAAAGGACGACCTAGCAAAAGTGTGTGCTCAATACCATTCTCTTGTACCTCACCTATCTCTAAAACCACGAAATCAACGGGAACAATCAAACCCCCCACACGAACAAGTATATCCTCAATAATACCTCTAGGGTACCTAATAGACCTATCCGCCAATTGAAGGCTCATGCGAGTGGGTTTAAGTTCTTCTAACTCTAATTGCTTAAAGATAGAATAAGGCATGAGATTAATACCGGCACTTAAATCTAACATACCACATGCTTCCTTACCATTACCTAGAGAGATACTGATAACGAAAGAACCTGGATCGCGTTGCTTAGGTGGAAGAGGGTGTTGCATAATTGATGTCGCCACTTCCGACACCGCAATTGTCTCCATCTCATCGAACGGCTTCTTCCTTGATGTCAACTCCTTCACGAACCTCACAAATGGTGGCACGTTGCGAATAACATCAAGAAGAGGCAAGTTCACATCCACCTTTGAAATAAGCTTGTAGAGATCCATACATTGTTGATCGCGCTTCTTGTTCTTCACACGGCTTGGATAAGGAATGGGAGGAACATAAGGGTTGGATGCCTTGTGAAGAGGTTGGGCTTCCTTCTCGGGCTCCTCGGACTCCGTGTACTGCTCGCCTGTTTTGGCCGATTGGCCAGAGTCGAGGTGACCTGCCTGATCGTCCAGATTGGATACTGGGTTCTCGCGCGAGTTGAGGGATCTGGCCGAGCGGCCAGATTCTGGACGACCGTCCAGATCACCTACTGAACGAGGCTGGAACTCCTGAGTTTTGGCCGATCGGCCAACATCTGGCCGACCGTCCAGATTCGGGACTGGACGGACGTGTTGTCCAATGGGTGCCACCAGCGTTTTCAGTCCATTCCAATGAGGGCTCGGTCCCCATCTATCTCCCATGCGTCCTTGAGGTGGCATCGTCACTCCGTTATCCACGTGCCTCCCGCTCCGCAACACCGAGACTGCTTGGGCTTGACGTGGTGGAAAAGGAGGAACATATGGGGGGTATGGTGCTTGTACCTCTTGAGCTTGTTGTGGTTGAATCCCTTGGCTCGGAATCCGCCCCGGTTGTTGCATCAAGTGCATGGAACTAGAAATTTGGCCAATGGCCGTCTCGAGCCTCTTAATTGTAGCATCTTGAGCCTCTCGAGCCAATTTAGCCTCATGTAGAAAGGTAGAGAGACTCTCATCGACGGTAGGCTTTTGTGGAGGTCCTTGGGGACGAGAATTCAGGTATGTTGTTGGTGGTGTAGGAGTAGGTTGAGGAGGGTAGTATGGAGGTGGTGGATAATATGGATTGGGAGGATAGTGTGGAGGTGGATAATATGGTGGTGGTTGAGAGTAGTATGAATTTTGTGGAGGAGGATAGGGGTTATTATATGGTGGATGACGCCTATTAGGATAGGTGGGAGGATTATCTTGCCCTTGTGTTGGCCTTGGATTTTGGAAACGTCCATTGTATCCCCCTTGATATCCTTAAGGTGGAAGCACTTGAGGCGGATATCCTTGGGCGGCGTATACCTCGGCTCCTCCTTCGTATGGAAACTCCCCAATGTTGTGGCACACCTCCTTGATGTGTCCAAGCTCTCCACAAATCTTGCATTGGTCCGGCTTCCTCTCTTCCTCCTTCGGGGCCGATGCAATTTGCTTCATCTTTAAATTCTCGAGGTCCCTATACATGTTGGCAATTTGCTTCTTCATATCGGGGCTCATCAAAATTGCACTCGCCTCCACTTTCCTCGGTCTAGATGATTTTTGTTGAGAACTCGCAGCGAGCGTCTCAAAAATATTCTGCATCTCGTCAGCTGTCTTGACCGCTATGTTGCCTCCGGCCAAACTATCCACCATGAATTGACAAGTTTGGTTGAGGGCGTCGTAGAAATATTGCCAAAGCAACTCCGATGCCATTTGATGATGAGGGCATTGTTGAAGTAGCTCTTGGAACCTCTCCCATGCTTCATGAAACGGCTCATCGTGGTCTTGGGAAAAGTTCATGATCTTCGATCGCACCTCTTGAGTCTTGCAGTTCGGGTAGTACTTGCATGAATTTCTCACACACCGCATTCCATGTGGTGAGAGAGTTGGCCGGGAGCGCCAAATACCATGACTTTGCTAGATCCTTGAGGGTGTATGGGAAACACTTCATCTTCAAGATGTCCTCCGTGAGTCCCGAGACTGGGAAAGTTTGCACCACCGTGCAAAACTCTCGGATGAACGTCAAAGCATCCTCGTTGGGCAGCCCTAGGTAGGATGGAAGCAACGCCATGTGGTGAGGTTTAAGCTCATGATTCCTGACCGCTTCCGTCAGGACAATCGCCGAAGTGGTGGCTGTGAATGTGGGGCGAGCAAAATCGCCCATGGCTTCGGGCTCTGCAAATAACAAGACAAAAGAGAAGTCTTGTGAGTCGATCTCCTCCTTCTCCTTAACGGCTAAAATCGCTGATGTTGTCGAAGTAGGGCGCTAAATTCCTTTGAAGACTTCGACGACCATGCATAAACAACACTCAACAAAAGGGTTAAACGCACCGAGTGGGAGAAACAAGAAATCGAATAAACACAAATTAAAATAAAATAAAAATACTACACAATTAAACGCCTAAAGTTTTCCCTGGCAACGGCGCCAAAATTTGTTTCACCAAAAAGTGTTCGCAATAGAACCAAATCCTATCGTAGCACTAGCAAGTAAAACCCAATGTCAAATCTCTAAGGAAAACTTAGCAGGACAATTAATTATGTAGTAAAAATCCTAATCTAGCCTAAAACTAAGAAAGCAATTAAATAATATTTTGGGGTTTTTGTTTTAAAATCCTAGGCAATAAAATAAATCAAAGCAATAAATCAAAGCAATTAAATAACTAATCTAAAGAGCAAGAAATAAATCTAAGAATTAAACTAAAATAAAACGATTAATCTACCTAGGCAAAAATCGAAAAGAAAGCAATAAAGAAAGCAACGAAGAAAGCAATAACTATTCTAGACATGTTTAATAAAATCTTGAAATTAAAAGGCAAATAAATCTAACTATGAAAACCTTGAAAAACGAGAGAATTGAAAGCAAAGAAAAACGAATCTAAACTAGAACTTGAAAACCAAACGAAGAACGAGATTAAACTAAAGAATTTAAACAAAGCCATTAAGAAATCGAATCTAGAACTAAAGAACTCAAATAAAGCAATTAAACGAAAGCAGTAAAAGAACTTACGAAATTAACGAAGAACAAAGAACTTGAATTAAATAAAGAAGTCTTGAATTAAATTGCAACGAACGAAGAATTCGGATCCGAACAATAAAAAGCTAATCTAAAGTGTTTGAATGCGAAAAACTAAAGCTAAAGGAAGGTAAAAGTTCATACAAATTCGTCCCAAAGTACTAGTATTTATAATAGGAAAAAAACCTAATTATATAAGGAAACAAAATCCTGGACGCGGACATCTGGCCGATCGTCCAGATCCTAAGGAAATCTGGCCGATCGTACAGATCAGAGATAGGACGATTGTGCGCGACTCTCTTGTTTTGGCCGTAACTTCCTCATCCGAACTCCAAATTGACCTCCTTTTTCGCCTATGTGCTCCTTTCGAACCCCTCTTCGATATAATGCTTTCATTACATCCAAAATGAATCTTCAATAAAATCGTAAGAGGTTAGAACTCGAGGTCAATGATTGCTCAACAACCTTTCTTCTCGTTTTCTTCTCGTTTCCGCTCTTTTCATCCTACAAGTACCAAAAACTCCAAACTAACAATTCATAGCCAAAGACACACGAAAAGACACAAAAACACAACAAAAATGGACACGAAAACATGACGAAAAACCTAACATCTAGACACCAATCATTCTTTCAATTCTTTGTGTTTATGTTTGCTTTAATTATGTCTGGCTAAATTTCTTAGTTGATTTTAGGGATTGAATGCCTAATTGAATTTATGTAAGTGTTTTTTGTTTACAATTAGCCTTCCAATCTAGATACATGTTTCATGGTGCTTATTCTCATGCATGATTACTTGATCACTAATTATGTATGCATAGTTATGTGTTTATGCCTTAATAGGATAATTGCATAATAGATCTCATGAATACATGGTATGGTGATTTGATTATCTTAGTCGAGGTTGAATTATCATATGTTCATAAATAGTCGATTTAGGAGTCATAGTTGAACCTAGTTTATTATATTATTGATACTTGTTCTATTTTGCACTTGATTTAATATCTATGAGTCCGAGAGGATATTAGGATCTTATTAGGTGACGACCTACATTGTCTTAACCGGAGTGTTAGGTTATTTTCATGTATCACATTTAGATTGGATTAAAGTGGTTAACTGTATGCATTAATTACTTACATGTATTTGATTAGGTAGGCTTCCCTTGAATCAACACTTTTCCTTAATTGAGTTTTATCCTTATTTGTTATTTACCTTGTTTGTTTATTTCTTTATTTGATTAATTGAGTTCTTTATTTATTTATCTAGTTTATAAATACAACAATTCTCTACACTTTTAATTGCTTAAACATCAGTTTAATTCTATAGTAAAGGGACTGTGTGTGGTTTCGACACATCAATCCCTGTGGATACGATACTCGTTTATTCTATACTATACCTATTTTTTGTGTGGTAGAAAATAGTGCGATCAAATTTTGGCGCCGTTGCCGGGGATTGATTAGATTTCATACACATATTTTGAAATAGAATTAATAGTTGATTTAGGCGCTTTAATTTTCTGTTTTTCGGTTTATTGATCTAACTTTTTCTTTTCTTCTCTTTGGTTTTAGGTAGTTCATGACCACAAGGTCTAAAGGGATAAATCCTATTCCGATAGACTTGGAGATTGAGCGCTCACTAAGGGCATTGAGACGAGAGAAGGAAGCAAGCAACATTGATACACCACCCTCTTTACCACCCGATTCACCAAGGAGTTACGATTCAATGGGGGATCAAGTGGCGAGGAGGACTTTAAACGATCGATTCAAGTCGGTCGTAGACCAATTTCAGCAAGGAGGATGGGGAACCACGGACGCTAACAACTATGAGATCAAGACGTCCCTCATCAACATGGTGCAATCCAACTAATATGGAGGCACACCCATGGAGGATCCAAATGCTCACTTGAAGCAATTTTTGGATATTTGTGCTACATACAAGGCCAATGGAGTTTCATCAGACTACCTCAAGCTCAGTTTGTTCATGTGGTCTCTCAAGGACGATGCGAGGGAGTGGCTCGATGGATTGGGCAAGACCGAGGTTAGGACATGGGCCTAGATGTGCACCAGATTTTTGAACAAGTTTTTCCCACCCTCGAGGGCTCAGAAACTCATCAATGAGATCAACCAATTCCAACAATATGAGGATGAGTATTTTTATGAGGCGTGGGGGAGATTCAAGAAGCTACTACGAGCATGCCCGAACCATGGAATTAGCAAGGAGGATCAAATCACATGCTTCTATCGTGGTTTGAACAAGTTATGTAGGAAGGAGCTTGACTACGCTTCAAAAGGAGGATTTTTGAACAATGAATATGATGTGGCTATGGAGATTATTGAGCTGACCGACAATTCGAGTTATGAAGAGGCTACTGACCGACGCGTTGGAAGAAGGAGAGTTGCCAATATTGGGATCGATGCTTACGAAGACTTGATGGAGAAGTACACGAAAATAGCAAATGAGTTGGATACTATCAAGAAAGGAGTGCTTCGGTGCGATGCTATAGTTGATGAACAAGCACCTCCAACCGAACAAGAGGATGCCAATTTTGTGCAACAAGGGGGCAAGTGGCAATCAAATCAAGAAAACAAGTGGCAAGGAGGACAAGGAGGACAAGGAGGTTCGAATTATCAAGGAGGATACAAGAAGCCTTATGTTCCCAACAACTGAAATCATCCGAACTTCTCTTATGCCAATCCGAACAATGCCTTGCAACCACCTCCCGGCTTCCATGTTGAGAACGGAGTCATTCAAGAGCCAAAGAAGGAGATATCCACCGACGACTTGATTCGTCAATATATGGCTCAATCGGAGATGAGGATGACACAACAAGATGCAAAATTGAGGACGTTGGAGCTTACTCAAAATACCTTGAGCAACAACTTGGGGAGTAGCATCAACGCCCTAACCAAGCAAATGCAAATGTTGGAGACGCAAATGTGTCAAATAGCCAATGTTTAAGGATGAGTCCATAAGCTCGGCCAATTCCCAAGCAACACCGAGCAAAACCCGAAGAACAACCATCATGTTCATGCTATTGAGCTTCGGAGTGGCACAAAATACACAAATCCATCCTTGGAAGCTGAGAAGATTCAAGACGGGAACATCAAGAATGCGGAGCTCGAAGAAACAAGGAACCAAGTGCCGAGGCGAGGACCTCTCGACACCTCTCTCGATCGAGAGGGGGATCAAGAGGTCAAAACTGGAGTCCAGAAGGGTCCTCTCGATACCCCTATCGATCGAGAGGAGGATCGAGAGATCTACGACGAGGAGATCCAATGTGACCCTCTCGAAACCTCTCTCGATCGAGAGGCCTGTTGAGAGGTTGCCCAGCAAAAGCAGAAGAAACCTTTCGACACCTCTCTCGATCGAGAGGGGGATCGAGAGGTCAAAGTTCGAAGTCAGAAGGGACCTCTCGACACCTATCTCGATCGAGAGGGTGATCGAGAGGCCATGCAGCCGCCCCAATTCCCGACGTACACTCCGAAGGCCCCTTTTCCACAACGTTTGACCAAGACGAAGCAAGATGAAAAGTATCAACGTTTCTTGGAGATACTACAAAAGGTCAACATCAACATCCCACTTCTCGATGCTCTTCGAGGCATGCCCAACCACATGAAGTTCATCAAGGATGCGGTTTCGGGAAAGAAGTGGGGGAAGTTCGAGACGATCAACCTCACGGAGGAGTGTAGCGCGGTGATCCAAAAGAAGCTACCCTTGAAGCAAAAGGATCCCGGGAGTTTCATATTAGCATGCAAGATCAGTGATCAAGTCTTTCAAAACGTTCTATGTGATCTTGGTGCTAGCATCACCCCTTTCTATATTCAACCGGCTCAAGATCGGGAGGATAAAGCCGACCACCATCTCTCTACTTATGGCGGACCGATCGGTTTCTTATCCAAGGGGGATAGTCGAAGACGTTCTCGTTTAAGTACACAACCTCGTCTTCCCGGCGGACTTTGTAGTTTTGGATATGCCCGAGGATGCAAATCAACCTTTGATCTTAGGACGGCCATTCTTAGCCACGGGGAGAGCATTGATCGATGTTCAAGATGGAGACCTCACCTTTCGAGTCAATGGGGAAGAGCTGAAAATTTCTATTTATGAAGCCATGAAGAGACCCGACGATCAACGTGAGGATATCTTCTCTATCGAGACATTGATGCCCCCTACTTCGGAGGAGGCACTTAATCATTGCATCTCAAACTCTTTATATGCCTACTTAGAGTTGGATGAAGCTTGCGATGAGATTCTCGAGTATCTAAATCAATTGGAGGCAAACCAACCACCACTTCACCACGAGGAAGTCCCCTACCTCGACATCAACAAGAAGGTGGATGATGGAGTTCTCGAAGATGAAGAAAAGAAGGATGCAGCCCCGAAATTGGAGTTGAAGCCACTACCCGAGCACCTCAAGTACAAGTTCTTAGGAGTAGAAGAGACGTACCCGGTGATCGTGTCTTCTCAACTCACAGAGGCGGATACGGACAAGTTATTGAGGGTCCTAAGGAAGCACAAATATGCCATTGGATGGACGATTGCCGACATCAAAGGTATTAGTCCCTCGATTTTCATGCATAGGATATTGCTCGATGATATTCATCTTCCAAGAGTCCAACCTCAAAGGCAATTGAATCCGGCTATGCAAGAAGTGGTGAGGAAGGAGGTGTTGATGTTGCTTGATGCCGGCATGATCTACGCTATTTCGGATAGTGAGTGGGTGAGCCCTACTCAAGTGGTGTCAAAGAAAGGAGGCATGACGGTGATCAACGATGAGAAAGGGGAGCTTATAGCGACGAGGCTTGTCACGGGATTGCGAGTTTGCATTGATTATCGTCTTCTCAACGCAGCAACTAGGAAGGATCACTTCTCCCTCCCGTTCGAGATCAAATGCTCGATCGATTGGCCGGACACGAGTACTATTGCTTTCTTGATGGATACTCCGGCTACAATCAAATCGCCATCGCTCCGGAGGACCAACACATGACGGCGTTCACTTGTCCATATGGAGTCTGCGCTTATCGGAGGATGCCGTTCGGGTTATACAACGCACTGGCCACTTTCCAACGGTGCATGATGGCCATCTTCCATGGATTGATCGAGAATATAATGGAGGTATTCATGGACGACTTTTCAGTTTTTGGTTCCTCTTTTGATCAATGCTTGGAGAATCTTGCCACGAAACTTCAAAGGTGCGAAGAGACGAACCTCGTTCTCAATTGGGAGAAGTGCCACTTCATGGTGCATGAGGGAGTTGTTCTAGGCCACAAGGTGTCTTCTCAAGGATTGGAGGTGGATCGAGCCAAAGTTGTAGCTATCGAGAAGTTGCCACCACCAACCAATGTTAAATCGGTGAGAAGTTTCTTTGGACATGCCGACTTCTATAGGAGATTCATCAAGGACTTTTCAAAGATCACAAAGCCGTTGTGTGGATTGCTAGAGAAAGACGTCAAGTTCGTGTTTGACAACGATTGCTTGGAAGCCTTCGAGACGTTGAAGAAGGCGCTTATCTCTACTCCCGTTTTGGTGTCACCGGATTGGAGTGCCCTGTTCAAGCTTATGTGCGACGCAAGCGATTGGGCGATAGGAGCGGTTTTGGGGCAGATAAGGGAGAAGCTTTTTCGAGTGATCTACTATGCTAGCAAGACGTTGGACTCAGCTCATAGGAACTACATTACCACCGAGAAGGAGCTACTTGCTGTGGTCTATGCTTTCGATAAGTTTCGACCTTACTTGGTGGGATCTCACACGATTGTGCACACCGACCATGCCGCCATTCGCTATCTATTCAACAAGAAGGACTCGAAGCCGAGGTTAGTTCGTTGGATTTTGCTTCTTCAAGAGTTCGACATGGAGATCAAGGATAGGAAAGGGTGTGAGAATGTGGTGGCCGATCATCTCTCAAGACTTGAGCAGCCGGTGGATGGAGAAGATTCGAGGATCGCTATCAAGGAGAGCTTCCCCGACGAGCAGATTTTTGAGTTAGACGATTTGACACCTTGGTTTGCCGACATCGTCAACTACTTGGTGATTCATCATGTTCCCAAGGATCTCTCGTCTCATCAAAAGAAAAAGTTCATTCACGATTGCAAATTTTACTATTGGGATGATCCATACTTGTACCGGAGGTGTGCCGACGAAATCATTAGGCGATGTGTTCGACAATCGGAGTGGAAGAAGATCATTGAGGATTGTCATAGCGCTCCGAATGGGGGACACTTCGCAGTAAATCGCACCGCCCTCAAGATTTTTCATAGTGGTTTCTATTGGCCTTCGATATACAAGGATTGTCATGAGTATATCAAGACGTGTGATCGATGCCAAAGGATGGGGAACATCACGAAGAGAGACAAGATGCTGCAACGAACTATCATGGAGGTGGAACTCTTCGATGTTTGGGGGATCGACTTCATGGGTCCCTTTCCCAAGTCTCAAGGGTTCTCCTACATTCTACTTGCGGTGGAGTATGTTTCTAGGTGGGTTGAGGCCATTCCCACGACGACCAACGATTCGAAGGTGGTGATCAAATTCCTACAAAGGAATATTTTAACTCGGTATGGAGAGCTTTGCTTAGCGATGGGGGGAGCCAATTCAACCATCGTTGGTTAGGATCGCTTCTTGCGAAATATGGAGTCAAGCACAAGGTTACGACGCCCTACCACCCTCAAGCCAACGGTCAAGCCGAGCTAACTAATCGAGAGATCAAGAAAATTTTTGAGAAGACCGTCACCAACAAGAAGGAGTGGGCGAAGTACTCGGACGATGCACTTTGGGCTTATAGAACGGCTTTCAAGACGCCAATTGGAAGGTCTCCGTATCAATTGCTATTTGGCAAATCTTGCCATTTACCAATGGAGTTGGAGCACAAAGCTTATTGGGCGACGAGAAGGATCTTTTGAGTTCAAGGAAGCTATGGGTCAAAGGTGCGATGACTTGTTGGAGCTTGATGAATGGAGGAACGAGGCGTTCGATAATTAAAGGATTTACAAAGAACGACCCGCAAGATTTCACGACTTGAGCATAAAAAAGCGTAGGTTTGAAATTGGTGATGATGTTCTCATTTTTAATTCTCAACTTCGTTTGTTTCCAGGAAAATTGCAAAGCAAGTGGTCCGGACCATTCGTTATATACAAGGATTTGAAGAATGGTGCATTTGAAGTGTTGAAAAACGACGGTGAAAAATTCGTGGTGAATGGACATCGACTCAAGCACTACTTCAAGTCGTTGCCTCTCTACCCCAAGAAAGCGGCCACTTATCTTGATGATCCAAGTTAGTAAAGAGGCATCGTCGGGCTAAAGACGTTAAACGTAGCACTTGTTGGGAGGTAACCCAATATTCGTATCCCGTTTTTAACTTTTAATTTATTTATTTTTTTTAATTTTTTTTTTATAGTGTCGTAGGTAAGTTTTTCATTTTTTCGAGTCGAACCCCTTAATATGCTAACAAATTCTAAGTATTGTGTAGAAAACAAAAATTCGTGCAGGACCTCTCGACACCTCTCTCGATCGAGAGGCCTGTCGAGAGGTAAAAATTTGTCTTCCAGTAGGGGTCTCTCGACACCTCTCTCGATCAAGAGGTGTATCGAGAGGGTCGTTGACGCTCACAAAGTTGACTTTGACCAGGTTTTTTTAGCTCTATTTATATACCATATACACACAATTCACATACCATTCACACACAAATCACAAATTCTCTCAAGAACATAAGACCAGTTTCAATTTTCTCTCTTCGATTCATCGCAAGGTAATCAATTTCTCGCCCCTCTCTTATTAATTCTTGATTCTCTACATGAATAAGCATGTTTTGACCGATTGGAATTCGTTTTTGATGGTTAATATCTTGGATTGGTATATTGGGTATTAGATTGAGGATTATGGATTGAATTCATGATTTGCTTTGTATTATTTGTATGAATTGGATTCATTGAGGATTGAAAAGATGAATGCATGTTGATTTTTGAGTGGGTCTTTGAATTTGTCTATGAATTTGTGGAGATTCATTGATATTGATATGCATTGAATTGAGAATGTGCTATGAAGTAAATACTTGGGGAGGTTTAGTGTGTTGAATGTGTGGATTTGTGATGAAAAATTGAGTTGATAATGGGGGAGTATTGAATTCGGTTGAAGTGGGGGAAGATGAATTTATATTGCTATATTCTTGTATCTCTAGTATTGATTTGTTGAATTTTTAGGTACTAGAATGGCAAGAGACAAAGGAAAGAGCGTTGCTTCGACTTCTTCAAGCAAGGGAAAAGGAAAGGAGAAGGCTAAGGAGACGTGGAAGAACGACAAGATCATCCCGGAGAACCGAATAACGTCGGTCAAGTCTATTCCTGCGAATTTGGAACCAAAGGCGTTTAAGCTAAAGCTCACCACGACGGAGTCGAAGAGGAGATGGTCCCATCTTGTGAAACTCAAGCACAAGCATTGTTGTTTTCTCCACCAAGAGATGGTAGTAGCCATGGGGATAGCCAATGAGATCACACAAATGATGCAACGAGGAGGCTTCACCAACATATTTCAAGGCAACCACTTGACTTATCACATCTTGACGGTGGAGTTCCTCTCAACATTGGCGGTAGAACGAGTCAACCAAGTGCCCCACGTCATTCACTTTCAATTGGGTGGTCAACCAAGGGAGCTCACCATGGATCAACTCGACGATATTATTGGAGGAGACAAGAATGGGGAGTATTTGGGCAACAACCACCCCAATCTTCAAAATTTGTGGAGTCACTTTGTGGATTACGAAGAGGAGAGGAAGAAGTCCTACAACCCGGCAATTGCAAAGGCCACCTCGATTCGGAATCCCACGATTCGCATTTCCATCGGCTGATTTTGTCTACCATTCACTCTCGCCACGACTCCGGCACTTTCCATGCTACCGATGCACACCTCGTTTGGACATCCTATCTAGTCCATTCCTAAGATGCAGCCCTCTACCTCGTCGACCACATGGAGAATCAAGCTTACTTATTTGGAGGACAAAAGATCGGGATTGGAGCATTCGTCACCCCGGTTGCTCAACATTTCAACATACCGATTAGAGAGCAACCGGTGTCTACTTCTATTTTTGTGGATAGAAGGACTTTGGAGTTTGCAAGGATGATCTCGTTTGACACGTCCGGGTGGTTTTTCAAGCTCCATGGGTTGAGTGGAGTTTTTCTCTTCCCATTGCCGAATAACTACTACACCGAGGTGATTGGGGATGAGAATCAATAAAGAGGGAATGGAAGGATGAATTCCCCGGGCCACAAGCAACTCATGTGGGCTGAAGGAGGTCCAAGGCCACAAGAAGGAGGAGGTGATGATGAGGAAGGAGACGAAGAAGAGGAAGCCGAGCAATACGAACAAGGATATGATCAAGAAGAGCAACAACAAGGAGGTGATGATGAAGAAGGCAATGGAGATGGAGGTCCACAACACGCGTTCCAAATGTCCGCCCCGGACTTTCACGAGGCAATGCGAGGCTACGACGAGGAGAACTCGCAATTGTTCGACAACTATCACTTGCTTTACCGAGAGTTTGTTCGTGAGCAAGTGGGAGAGGTTCGTCGCGAAGTGGGGACGTTGAGGGACGAGGTTGGAGGCCTTCGAAATTCCTTCAACACATTCCTTGACGAGGAGAGAGCAGCACGGGAAGCGGATAGGAAGCGTAGAGAAGATGAAAGGGCGTACCAAGAGCAATATCGGAGGATGATGTATGATATGCATCAATTCTACCCCTTCTACCCGGAAGGCACTACAAGAAATTTTGTCAAATGTAACGGTTCATACATTACGGTTTTTACTAAAAACCGTAATGTATGAACGTTTTTTTACGAAACCGTAATCTATGTGCGTGCTGCTTTTACCAAAGATAACGGTCACTTATAAACTGTAATATATTCTATTATTTTTCTTAACGTATTTGAAAGAACCGTAATGTGTGAAGTAACATTTTTACTTATAATAACGATAAGAAAAAACCGTCATTAAATAAGTGTAATCTATTCTATTAAAAATTAAAAAGTAATCATAAAATTAAAATTGAAAATAAGAATACACTTAGAAAAATTTTGTCAATTTCAGAAATCGATCGACTAAAGGAAGAGCAAGAGGCTACGGGTTTTTCTCAGCCTCATCGCCGCCGTGAAGCTCGTCATCGCCGGAATCGATCGACAAAGGAAGAGCCTGTTGTCGCCGCTTCTTGCCTCGTCGCTGTAATTGGAATGTGGGGAATGGGGTTAACGGGATGAATGGGGACGTGAACAGTGATGATAGTGGAAGCAGCAGGAGAGACGATACTGCCGAGGAAGAAGTCGCGGAGAACCGGATTGGCAGCGGTAAGGATAGCAGTTAGCACGGGCTGGAGATGAAAGAGATCCCAATTGTAAGCTCGCTTGATCAATCAAATTTGTTGATGTTAGGGTTTTTGGTTTGTTCCATTTTTTATTATTAAAAATTCGTAATTTGCTGCTCCTCACTCACCGGCGGCGAGAATTGTTGCCGTCGTCGCTGGCTCCGTCTCCACCTTCTCCCTCTATCCCTCTTGTCTCCCCCTCTCTCTTCGTCTATCTCTGCCTCTCTGTCTCTTCCCCTCGCAACAAATTTTCATGCTCTCTTCTCTCATCTTTAATCCATGGCGTCAAACGCCGCCACTGTCACCTCGAACCAGACCGAGAATATCTATTTCTTCGCTAACAACCACCCATCGGGCCCCTTTGGAATGAAGGTCAGTATTGTTTCTAATGAATTTCCTTTCGATTTCGATTATTGTTTACGGTATTGGTCGGCATTAGCCAATAAGCCTCTCTGTATACAGTTCTTATAATCATGGCAACTATGTATATGGAGAAATGTGCGTTTATGTCATAATTTACGCAGTAAATGCATGAAGTTCTTATGCTGATAAGGTTGAGGAATTACGACGGGATCAAGAATATGTAGAGAACAAATGAAGAAGTTTGTGCATCAAAGCTTCGTCCAGCACTCAGTCGAAGGGCAGGAAAGTTAGATGCCCGCAGAACGGAGACTTGTTCATAGGTATATATCTGATTCTTAGCTGCACATAATTGCAAATATTCTGATTTATTTTTTTGTAATGGTGAAGGCCTGTTGCTGTTTCTGATTTCTTTCATGTTTGTGGATAAGTCGAGCTTAGGTAACATATAATTTGATACTATGATATATTTTGCAGATAATACATGTATAGATTGTGATACTTGTTGCTGGATGGCTCCGGTAACGATCCCGACTTTTTATGGACTTCTAAAATTCATACTACTTTTGTTTGTTGAGTAATAGGGGAAATCCATGCCTTGTTGTTACCAAGGCGTTAAAGGGGTTTAATGATCACAGATTTTCAGTTTCATTTGAGAATGATGTCCTTGACTAAGCTTGTATTTTGGTGATTTGCTTTTAGATGAGATTACATGAAACAGGTCATGACAATGAAATGACTTCTTTTAGTTTTATTGAGGAAATAGATGGTTTTTTGTTGCTTATGATCTACGAACTTTTGCTTCAGGAAGTATTCAACAGAAAGGGTGGCATGTTTGCAGTATTTAAACAACCAACGTGTCAGGAAGAGAGAATCAAAGCTCTTCAGGTAACTTTCTGACTTCTGATAGTTCAGAAAGTTTGAACCAAAATATACATTCTGTTAGCTCTATGCGGTGTTTAGCTTATGTATCTCATTTGGCTATCTAGTTTGTGCACGAATAAGTCACACTAGCGTGAACTGTATAAAGTCAAATGCCGGGGTGATTTTATACATTTTGTTATGTGGCGTTCCTCCTTTCTAGGCTGGTACTTTGTCTTCCTCTGCTTCTCCACCGATATCTGCTTGTACAGTTCACTTTGTTTGCTGAGTTAATTATAGTAAAACTGTTACTTCAGAAACTGAGCAAGGTGTTGCACTCGCAATTCTGAGGGGATCCATTGATTTCAAGAGGGAACCATGGCCTCAAGTTTCTGAGAGTGCAAAGAATCTTGTTAGGCAGATGTTGGAGCCGTACCCAAAAAAGCGTTTAACAGCTCAATAAGTTCTCGGTATGTTTCTCTAACGAAGTTTGTGACAAATGTGTTTGAAAAGTTTTGATAATGTGGGAGAATGGTGGTGAATTTGAATGCAATCAATTAAACTCTTGCATACTTCTTTTAGGCTATTGTGCTCTTTGCTGTGGGTGGCTACGGGACTTACTTGGGATTCCATATCCGTTTCTCAAATGACATTGTAAGGACCAATGTCACAAAATTCACTACCAATAAAGTTGAAAACTCACTTATCTATATTCTGGTTTGGATTGTGTCAAAATTTGGATATAATGACTTTCACAAATCCAGATTGGGAGTTGAGAAGTTCTTGAAAGTGTGATTGATTATTTTACAGTTCCCCTATCAGGCCATTATGAATTTCTCCTTATGAAATCAAGAACATTCAAATGTATTGCTACATGCTGTCGGTTATGTGTGGAGAGAACAGGTTGATCATGTGAGTCTTATCTTCATAAAAGAAATTTGCTATGACGGAATTAGTAATGCAACAAATATTTATTATCAATGTTTTAGGATGATAACGGAAAGAAGACTATCAATGAATATGTGCATGAGCGTAAGATTGGTTCTAGCAGCTATGGAAAAGTGGTGAGTATTGCTCTAGGTATTCTCTATCTCTTGAAATGTTTAGGTTCTCTATCGAAACAGTCTTGATGGGAAACATTATGCCATAAAGGTAATATTTTCAGGCTTGTTTGTTGGTGTTTGTGCCTGCAACTGAATTTGTGAAGAAGTTTTTTTTTTTTTTTTTTTTTAATATGGTTCTTTGTCATAGAGATTTATCAAGGGAATATTGTACCTTCTGTTGAAAGAATTATATATCAAGATGCACAATATGATTGATATATTCCATATCAACATCTCTGGAAAGATTTCATGCATTTTTACCTTGATGCAGAAAAATGAAGTTTAACGAAGAGGAAGACAAGGAAGTTGAAGTTGGAGAAGGTAGAGGCACGAGAGCGGTTGCTTGATGAAGTTGCATATGGTTGAAAGATCGAAATCAAATAAAGTTAGTGTACGTAATTTCACAAGTATGGATATGGATCTTGTAATTTTATTTTTATTTAGATTTTTGGATGGTATAGAAATTTGTTGAGATATTGTTTTAAATATTTATAGAGAAATCAAATGAAGAAATTTGTGTGGATTTTTTTGTATACATTACATGTTTCAATACAATTATTTAAGCTTCGAAAGCGTTATCTATTACGTAAAGAACATTATAGATAATAGTTTTAAACCGTAACGTATTGTAACTATATATTACGTTTATGTAGTGTTATCTATGAGATTTCAAAGCGATATGTTTGGCGCACATAGATTACGAAACGGAACTGTATACATAACGGTGGTCAACCGTAATGTATCATCGTTATATATTACGATTATAAACTGTTATCTATGACAGTGCAAAGTGTTATGAATGAGTCACATAGATTACGCTAAAAAACCGTAATGTATGAGCGTGACTATAGATTACACTGAGTTTTATAATGCTTTTTCTGGAGCATAGCTATGAGCGTTTTTCTCCTAGTGAGGGTATCAAAGGTACGATCCCAATAACCCACCCCCTCTCCCTTTACGTGAGTATTCATTGAGTTAACTTAGCCTACTTCTTTTCTTTAAACTTATTTCGTTGCTATGCTTTGAAATAAGTTTGGGGGAGGGAAAGAGTGTCTAGGTTAACCCAATTTTAATTGTTTTCTTGTTTTTAAGAGTCTTTTATTTGTTTAGTATTATTTCGGGGTATGTTTTAGTATTTTTAGTAGTCTTTTATTTTTCGAGTCTTAGGTTAAATTGAGTCGAATAAGCATGTGATGATAGTGTTGTGAATTTGGCCGATGATAGAAAATTTTTGGAGGAAAAAAATTCATGATCTTTATTATGCATGGAACCTTGGCGAAGCGACACATTTTATTTGATGAATTTGAAGTATCCTATGATATCATGAACTAGTTAGTTTGAACCCGTGAGTTTTGAGCTATTTGTGCATGTTGATGCCTATTTCTTTAATTGAGTGATCATGTATGCTTCATTGTTTCTAGAACTTGCCCTATTTCCCCATCAAGGCCTTAGTATATTTATGAATTAGGAGATGATTTTAGGCCACTCTTTCGTAGCCACATGATTCCCATACACTAACCTTGTGCATAATCCTTTGTTTACCCCATTTGAGCCTTTTATGAACCTTTCTTTCTTGAACTTGGATGATAGGAGGTTTGGATGGTTAAGGGTATCCTCGTTAAGTGTAGTTGGTGGTATGGAAGGAGTTGAATAGAAAATATTTGTTGTGGTGTAAAAGGAGAAAAAGAAAAGAAAATCTTAGATGCTTGTCTTAAGTATAGTTAGTTATCCTTATAAGCTTAGAAAAGGAAAAAAAAAAAGAAAAAAAGAAGAAGAAGAAAAAAATATATAGAGCCTTTGTTCAACATTAGAAAGAACATTCATTAGTGAGCTCTAGAGAGAGAGAAAAAAAAAAAAAAAAAGAGAATAAGAAAATAAGCATAAGGGGATAGTTAGCTTGAATTGTATTGTTGGCATCTATGATATATTGAGTTTTGTAGTTGGTGTTGGATGGTAGAAGATGGATGAAAATTCGTACTTTGTTTGAAGTTGAATAAGAGGTTGATGATTTAGAGTATTTTTGAGTCACTTAGCCTATATATTCCCTATCTTAACCAATGTCCCTACATTACAAGCTTTTATAAAGTCATTTTTTATCCTAGTTTGTGAATATTACATTAGGTGGAGATGTTGAGATTAGGGGCAAGCTTATGGTAAACATGTTGCATTACATTGATGTTGAGTGAACCCTATGATGTGCATTATATTACATATTTTCTTTGAGAGAGTTGAGTGTTCACTTATATATATATATCTCACATGTTGGAAAGTGTTCTTCGATGGATTGGTATGCTTTGAATTTGTTGAGTAAATTGTGTTATTGAGGCTAAGGTTGTGTGCATAGTTTTGATCATGATCATGAGCTTGTTTTTGAAAAAGTTTTGAGGCTTATATAGTTCACAATGCTAGAGTCTATTGTTTATGTTTTGGTATTGTTAGGGACGAACAATGTGTAAGTTTGGGGGATTTGATATAGGTGAAATTTACCTAATTTTTGTAACCAAAAAGAGTTGTTTTTGAGTCTCGATTGTGTAGTATTGTTTATATTTTATATGGTTTTTATTATATTGGACAATATTATGCTTGTGGGTGTTTTGTTGTGTTTTTTAGACATATTTTGATGATAAAACCCCGAGACGAGACAAGGCGTGAAGATCGGAGTTCGAAATTCAAGATTTGAAGTCAAGTGAAGACCTCTCGATACCTCTCTCAATCGAGAGACTTATCGAGAGGAGAGCTTCTGGATTTACTCTCGATCGATAACATTTTCAATATCTCTCAATACCTCTCTCGATCGAGAGGCCTCTCGATTGAGAGGTGGTGGGTGTCGAGAGGGTCATCCAGCCGAGAATTACCTTGTTTAGACTCCTTTTTGGTTTATGTTTCCTTATGTAAATTTCCCCTATATATATATTCCTTAGCCTAGCATTGTAAAGGGATCTATCAATTAATCTAGCTACCTTAACACTTTTTACATACTTTTATTTTAGAGCTTTTATTTTATTCTTGTATTCGACATTGGAGATTATTCAAGTTTATGCAAGATTCAAGATTCGAAGTTCTTCGTTTGTGTTCAAGTTTTTCTTACTCTTACTCTTTAATTATGTTCTTTCAATTCATTGTGTTTATGTTTGCTTTAATTATGTCTAGCTAAATTTCTTAGTTGATTTTAGGGATTGAATGCCTAATTGAATTTATGTAAGTGTTTTTTGTTTACAATTAGCCTTCCAATCTAGATACATGTTTCATGGTGCTTATTCTCATGCATGATTACTTGATCACTAATTATGTATGCATAGTTATGTGTTTATGCCTTAATAGGATAATTGCATAATAGATCTCATGAATACATGGTATGGTGATTTGATTATCTTAGTCGAGGTTGAATTATCATATGTTCATATATAGTCGATTTAGGTGTCATAGTTGAACCTAGTTGATTATATTATTGATACTCGTTCTATTTTGCACTTGATTTGATATCTATGAGTCCGAGAGGATATTAGGATCTTATTAGGTGACGACCTACATTATCTTAACCGGAGTGTTAGGTTATTTTCATGTATCGCATTTAGATTGGATTAAAGTGGTTAATTGTATGCATTAATTACTTACATGTATTTGATTAGGTAGGCTTCCTAGAATCAACACTTTTCCTTAATTGAGTTTTATCCTTATTTGTTATTTACCTTGTTTGTTTATTTCTTTATTTGATTAGTTGAGTTCTTTATTTATTTATCTAGTTTATAAATACCACAATTCTCTACACTTTTAATTGCTTAAACATCAGTTTAATTCTACAGTAAAGGTACTGTGTGTGGTTTCGACACATCAATCCCTGTGGATACGATACTCGCTTATTCTGTACTATACCTATTTTTTGTGTGGTAGAAAATAGTGCGATCATCGTCACCACCAAATTCACCAGAGGATCAAAGTTCGATGGCGGAACAAGGAGTGAGAAGGACTTTGAACGACTGGTTCAAGCCGGTTGTTGATCAGTTTCAGCAAGGAGGATGGGGACCACGGACTCTAACAACTATGAGATCAAGACGTCCCTCATTAACATGGTGCAATCTAACCTATATGGAGGCACACCGATGGAGGATCTGAATGCTCACTTGAAGCAGTTTTTGGACATTTGTGCATCATACAAGGCTAATGGAGTTTCATCGGATTATCTCAAGCTCAGTTTGTTCGTGTTGTCTCTCAAGGACGATGCGAGGGAATGGCTTCATGGATTGGATAAGAAGGAGATCACGACTTGGAGTGATATGTGCACGAAGTTCCTGAACAAGTTTTTCCCACCTTCGAGGGCTCAGAAGCTTATCAACGAGATCAACCAATTTCAGCAATATGAGGATGAGCACTACTATGAGGCTTGGGGAAGATTCAAGAGATTGTTGAGAGCATGCCCGAATCATGGCATTAGCAAGGAGGATCAAAACACGTGCTTCTATCGTGGTTTGAACAAGGTGTGCAAGAAGGAGCTCGACTATGCCTCTAAGGGAGGATTTTTAAACAACGAGTATGATGTGGCCATGGAGATTATTGAGCTTACCATTAACTCGAGTTATGAAGAGGCTACTGACAGACGCATTGGAAGAAGGAGAGTTGCTACTATTGGGATCGATGCTTATGATGACTTGATGGAGAAGTACACGAAAATAGCAAGTGAGTTGGATACCATCAAGAAAGGAGTGCTTCGGTGCGATGCTATAGTTGAGGAACAAGCACCCCCAACCGAAGGAGAAGATGCCAATTTTGTGCAACAAGGTGGTAAGTGGCAACCAAATCAAGGAAACAAGTGGCAAGGAGGACAAAGAGGCCAAGGAGGTTCGAATTATCAAGGAGGCTACAAGAAGCCTTATGTTCCCAACAACCGTAACCATCCGAACTTCTCTTATGCCAACCCAAACAATGCCTTGAAACCACCTCCCGACTTCAATGTTGAGAATGGAGTCATCCAAGAGCCAAAGAAGGAGATGTCAACCGACGATTTGATTCGACACTACATGGCTCAATCGGAGACTAGGATGGCACAACAAGACACGAAGTTGAGGACATTGGAGCTTACTCAAACTACTTTGAGTCATAATTTGGGGAGTAGCTTTAACGCCTTAACCAAGCAAATGCAAATGTTGGAGATGCAAGTGAGTCAATTAGCCAATGCTCAAGGAGGAGTCCATAAGCCCGGTAAATTCCCAAGTACAACCGAGCAAAACCCGAAGAACCACCAAGTCCATGCTATTGAGATTAGAAGTGGCACTCGATACACAAATCCATCATTGGAAGCTAAAAATACTGGAGAAAGAAGCCACAAGGAGTCGGAGTTAGAAGAGACGAGGAGACGAAATCCGAAATCAATACCTCTCGACAGACCTCTCGATCGAGAGGCCGGTCGAGAGGTCAATACTGGAGTACAGAAGACTCCTCTCGATACTCCTATCGATCGAAAGGAGGATCAAGACCTGTTCGACGAGGAGATCCAGTGCGACCCTCTCAACACCTCTCTCGATCGAGAGGCTGGTTGAGAGGTTACCCAGAAAATTCAGAGGAATTCTCTCGACACCCCTATCGATCGAGATGGGGGTTGAGAGGTCAACAATTGAAGTTAGAAGGTACCTCTCGACACCTCTCTCGATCGAGAGGTTGGTCAAAAGGGTGCATCTCCGCCCCAATTGCCAACATATGTTCCGAAGGCTCCTTTCCCTCAACGATTTGCCAAAACGAAGCAAGACGAGAAGTATCAACGTTTCTTGGAGATACTTCAAAAGGTCAACATCAACATCCCGCTTCTCGATGCTCTTCGAGACATGCCCAATCACATGAAGTTCATCAAGGATGCGGTATCGGGAAAAAAGAAGTTGGGGAAGTTCGAGACGATCAACCTAACGGAGCGCGGTGATTCAAAAGAAGCTCCCGTTGAAGCAAAAGGATCCCGGGAGGTTCACTCATGCAAGATCGGAGATCATGTATTTCAAAACGTCCTTTGTGATCTCGGTGCTAGCATCAATTTGATGCCCCTCTCTATTTCAACCGGCTCAAGATTGGAAAGATGAAGCCGACTACTATCTCCCTACTCATGGCGGATCGCTCAGTTTCTTATCCAAGGGGGATAGCCGAAGATGTTCTCGTACAAGTCCACAACCTTGTCTTCACAGCTGATTTTGTGGTGTTGGATATGCCCGAGGATGCATATCAACCATTGATCTTGGGACGACCATTCTTAGCTACGGGGAGAGCGTTGATCGATGTGCAAGATGGAGACCTCATTTTTCGGGTCTATGGAGAAGAGTTGAAGATCTCAATCTATGAAGCCATGAAGAGACCCGACGATCATCGTGAGGATATCTTCTCCATCGAGACATTGATACCACCTACTCCGGAGGAGGCACTCAACCATTGCATCTCAAATTCTCTTTATGCCTACTCGGAGATAGATAAAGCTAGTGACGAGATCCCTGAGTACTTAAATCAATTGGAGACGAACCAACCATCAATCAACCAAAATGGGGCTCTTTACCTCAACATCAACAAGAAGGTGGATGACGAAGTTCTCGAAGAGGAGGAGAAGAAGAGTTCAGCCCCAAAGGTGGAGTTGATGCCACTACCGGAGCACCTCAAGTACACATTTTTGGGAGAAGAGGAGACATACCCGGTAATCATTTCTTCTCAATTGACAGAGATGAACACAGACAACCTATTGAGGGTCCTACGGAAGCACAAGTCTGCGATTGGATGTACGATTGCCAACATCAAAGGCATTAGTCCTTCAATTTGCATGCATAGGATCTTGCTCGAAGATGATCATCGCCCAAGAGTTCAACCCCAAAGGCGATTGAATCTCGCTATGCAAGAGGTCGTGAGAAAGGAAGTGATGAAGTTGCTCGATGCCGTCAATGATCTATGCCATCTTGGACAGCGAATGGGTGAGCCCTACTCAAGTGGTGTCGAAGAAGGAGGCATGATGGTGATCAACGATGAGAAGGGGGAGCTAATAGCGATGAGGCTCATCACGGGATGGCGAGTATGCATCGATTATCACCTTCTCAATGCAGCAATAAGGAAGGATCACTTTCCCCTCCCGTTTGTGGATCAAATGCTTGATAGGTTGGCCAGACATGAGTACTATTGCTTCCACGATGGATACTCCGGCTACAACCAAATTGCCATCGCTCCGAAAGATCAACACAAGATGGCGTTCACATGTCCATACGGAGTCTTTGCTTATAGAAGGATGCCGTTTGGGTTATGCAACGCTCCAGCCACTTTTCAAAGGTGTATGATGTCCATCTTCCACGGATTGATCGAGAATATCATGGAGGTCTTCATGGATGATTTTTCGGTGTTTGGTTCCTTATTCGACCAATGCTTGGAAAATCTATCCACCGTTCTTCAAAGATGTGAAGAGACGAATTTGGTCCTCAATTGGGAGAAGTGCCACTTCATGGTGCAAGAGGGGATTGTACTTGACCACAAGGCGTCTTCCCAAGGATTGGAGGTGGATCGAGCTAAGGTTGTAGCTATCGAGAAGTTGCCACCACCAACAAATGTCAAGTCAGTGAGGAGTTTCTTAGGACATGCCGGATTCTATAGAAGATTCATTAAGGATTTCTCAAAATCACCAAGCCGCTATGTGGATTGCTCGAGAAAGACGTCAAGTTCGTGTTCGATGGAGATTGCTTGGAAGCCTTCCAGAAGTTGAAGAAGGCGCTTATCTCTACTCCCGTCTTGGTTTCACCAGATTGGAGTGCCTCGTTCGAGCTCATGTGTGATGCAAAGCGATTGGGCAACGGTTTTGGGGTAGAAAAGGGAGAAGCTCTTTCGAGTAATCTACTATGCTAGCAAGTACTTGCGGTAGTCTATGCTTTCAACAAGTTTAGACCTTATTTGGTGGGATCTCAAACGATTGTGCACACCGATCATGCCACCGTTCGCTACCTATTTAACAAGAAGGACTCGAAGCCGAGGTTAGTCCGCTGGATTTTACTCTTCAAGAGTTCGATATGGAGATTAAGGATAGGAAGGGGTGTGAGAATGTGGTTGCCGATCATCTCTCAAGATTGGAGCTACCGGTGGAAGGAGAAAACTCAAGGATTATCATCAAAGAGAGCTTCCCCGATGAGCTGATTTTCGAGGTCGATGAGTACACTCCTTGGTTCGCCGACATCGTCAACTATTTGGCGGTCCAACATGTTCCCAAGGATCTCTCACCTCACCAAAAGAAGAAGTTCCTCCACGACTGCAAATTCTATTACTGGGAGGATCCATACTTGTACCGGAGGTGCACCGACGGAATCATTCGGAGATGTGTTCGCCAAACAAAGTGGAAGAAGATCATCGAAGATTGACATAATGCTCTGAATGGGGGACACTTTGCAGCAAATTGCACCACCCTCAAGATTTTTCATAGTGGTTTCTATTGACCATCGATCTACAAGGATTGCCATGCTTAACATCAAGGCGTGTGATCGATGCCAAAGGATTGGGAATATTTCAAAGAGAGACGAGATGCCGCAATGCACTATTATGGAAGTGGAACTCTTCGATGGTTGGGGGATCGACTTCATGGGTCCCTTCCCCAAGTCTCTTGGATTCTCTTACATTCTACTTGCGGTGGAGTACGTCTCTAGATGGGTCGAGGCCATTCCCTCAACAACCAACGATTCGAAAGTGGTGATCAAATTCCTCCAACGGAATATTTTGTCTCGGTATGGAACTCCGAGAGCTTTGCTTAGTGATGGGGGGAGCCACTTCAACAATCGTTGGTTAGGATCGCTTCTTGCTAAATATGGAGTCAAGCACAAGGTGACGATGCCTTACCATCATCAAGCCAATGGTCAAGCCGAGTTAGCTAATCGAGAGATCAAGCAAATCTTGGAGAAGACCGTCACCAACAAGAAGGAGTGGGCGAAGTACTTGGACGACACACTTTGGGCCTATCGGACGACCTTCAAAACGCCAATTGGGAGGTCTCCATATCAATTTCTTTTTGGAAAATATTGCCATTTACCAATGGAGTTGGAGCATAAAGTTTATTGGGCGACGAGACGGATCAACTTCGAGTTCAAGGTAGCCATGGGCCAAAGGTGTGACGACTTGCTAGAGCTCGATGAATGGAGGAACGAGGCATTAGAAAATTCGAGGATTTACAAAGAACGAGCTGCAAAATTCCACGACTTGAGCATTCGAGATCTCAAGTTTCATATTGGCGACGATGTTCTTGTTTTTAATTCTCATCTTCATTTGTTTTCAGGAAAATTATGAAGCAAGTGGTCCGGGCCGTTCGTTATCTACAAAGATTTGAAGAATGGAGCTTTCGAAGTATTGAAGAACGACGGTGAAATGTTCGTGGTGAATGGACATTGACTCAAGTAAGGAGTCCATTAATCTTGAGGATCCGAGCTAGAAACGAGGTACCGTCGGGCTAAAGACGTTAAACGTAACACTTGTTGGGAGGTAACCCAATATTTGTATCTTGTTTTTAAATTTTATTTTTTGAGTTGTAGGTAGATTTTTTGTATTTCTGAGTATTACCCCTAAATATACTAACAAATTTGAATTTGAGTATAGAAAACAATTTTGGAGCAACCCTCTCGACACCTCTCTCAATCGAGAGGTCGATCGAGAAGGTGAATACTGTCCTCCAGTAGGGTCCTCTCGACAGGGGTCTCGATCGAGACCTCGATCAAGAGTATCTCAAAAATTGTGCCCAGGTTTTTCACGAGAAACCTCTTGATCGAGACACCTTTGTTTTTGATTGAGAGGACAAGGATGCTGATACAGAATGTATCCTCTCGACAGACCTCTCGATCGAGAGGCCGGTCGAGAGGTCAGAATGCATAATTCAGTAGCATCCTCTCGATAGACCTCTCGATCGAGAGGCCTGTCGAGAGGGTCGTTGACGACGCAAATCCGAACTTTGACCAGGTTTTTTCTTTCCTTATAAATACACTATATGCACGAATTTGTGCACCAAACACACACAATTCACAAATTCTCTTCAAGAACACAAGCATCCATCTCTTTCTCTCGTCAATTCATCGAAAGGTACTCGATTTCCTTTTCTCTTTTGATTAATTCTTGATTCTTTAAAAGAATTCGCATGTTTTGACCGATTGTATTTCGTTTTTGATGGTTAAATTCTTGGATTGATAGATGGGGTTGTCAATTGAAGATTTTGATAGAATTCATGAATTGGATTGGTATAATTACATGAATTGGATTCTATGATGATTGCGACCATGAATGCATGTTGATTTTCGATTGGGTCTTCTAATTTGTCTATGAATGTGTGAAGACTTATTCAAATTTATATGGATTGGATTGAGATTATATTGTGTTGATTCATAGATTGGGGAGAAAGCATGTGTATTGGATGTGTGGATTTATTGATGTAAATTTGAGTTGATAATGGGGGAGGATTTAATTTGATTGAAGTTTGGGGGAAGATTGGGTTGTATTTGCTCAACTCTTGTATTGCTAGTACTAACTTGGTAAATTTTTAGGTACTAGAATGGCTAAAGATAAGGGAAAACACGTTGCTTCGACTTCTTCAAGCAAAGGAAATGGCAAGGAGAAGGTTAAAGGGAAGTACAAGAATGACAAGTGTTGGGATTATATACTGAAAAGCATACTTTTATGCTTAGTTGTATACTACTTCTTCCTGTTTTATGAAATAAATAAAGTCATATGTTTTGCATATTTATTCGTGTTATGGTTATGCAAATAAATGTCCTGTAGTATATATTATAGATAATATGGTGTGGGGGGTCACACGGAAGATCATATTATCGGTTTCTTATATACTTAAATGGTGTTCGCAACCTAAGTAATTATGGACACTTGTTAAGGTTGTAGTATAATGCTTGATGTTAGTTGATCTTGGCTATTAGCTTATACTAATGCATCCAGTTGCATTGAACTGGATCGCGGTGAGATAAATCCTTTTGTACTGATTTAATAAAGGATTTAAGATCTCGGACGATTATTATTTCTTAATTCTAGTTGTATAATATTGAATTATATATTTATGATAATTGCTACTTTGATATATCAATGAGTGAGAGTTGTTGCAACTCAAAGTATCTCGATATCTTGGTTAATAATATTATAAATATGATAATTAATATTATAGCTAGAGATCGTGTCTCGGCGGAGTCCGAGATGATGATGTCCCCTTGAGGCGCTCCAAAGATTATTATATCAAACCCTGCAGGTGGATTAAGTTCCGATATGATAATAAGGTCGAGTGGGTACTGCTCCCGGTTCAGATATTAATTAATAAAGCTATCGGTATCTTAATTAATTAATGGACATGCGATATCTTAAACACGGGAATTAATATAATTCAAAAAGGAGCCCGTTATGTAATAATTTGGGAAATGGACGGCAGTGCAATATTATTTCTTTAGTGGAGTGAAATAATATTAATATAATTAAGTAAAGTATTCGGGCCCAGAGAATACTTGGATTATTAATTATATTGGGAGGCCCAGTCCATATCCTCCTTAAGATCCCTAGTGTAGCCCAACAGAAGCAGGCTTGGCCCAGTAAGGAAAACCCTAACCCTAATCTACCTCTATAAATATAGATGGTGAGATGGGATTCTGTCAAGAAGTCATATACGAGAATTAGAGTGACGGCTAGGGTTTTACTGTGAGGGAAAGAAGAAAGATTTCCATCCATCCGGAATTCTTCTTTGTGCTCGGGAATACTCTACAAGATCTTGAGGTTTACGAGAAGAGCTAGATCTCGTGTGCAGAGATCTAGTGCGTGGAATTCTTCACCGAAATCTCATATTCCGGCTGGATCTGCCCAACAAGGTATACAATTCTAGATCTGTTTCTGCTTTAGGATCTAGGAAATTGTATGTTATAATTTTTGTTTAATTGATTAACATCCAAGCGATCTTCACGGATCCAACAACAAGACCATCCCGGAGAATAGAGCATCGGTGGCAAAGCCGGTCCCATCCAACTTGGATCCGAAAGCGTTCAAGTTGAAGCTTGCTATGGCGGAGGCACGAAGAAGATGGTCTCATCTTGTGAACCTCAATCACAAGCATTGTCGGTTCCTCCACCAAGAGACGATCGCGGCCATGGGGATTGCGGACGAGGTCACTAACTTGATGCAAAGAGGAGGCTTCACCAACATTTTTCAAGGAAACTATTTGACATACCATATCTTGACGGTGGAGTTTCTTCCAACTTTGGTGGTGGAAAGAGTCAATCAAGTACCGGATGTCATTCGATTTCAGTTGGGCGGACAGCCGAGGGAGCTATCGATGGAGGAGCTCAATGACATTATTGGAGGGGACAAAAACGGACACTATTTGGGAGATCACAACCCAAACCTCCAAGACTTGTGGGAGCACTTCGTGGATTACGAAGAGGAGGTGAAGATGTCCTACAATCCGGCGATTGCAAATGCATCATCAATTCGGAATCCCACGATCCGATACTTCCACTGGTTGATATCGTGTACCATCCATTCCGGGCATGATTCCGGCACTTTCCTTGCAACCGATGCACATCTCCTTTGGGCAGCTTACAGAGGATTCTCTCAAGACGCCGCTCTCTACCTTGTGGATCATATGGAGAATCAAGCGTACCTCTTCGGCGGCCAAAAGATCGGGATTGGGGCATTTGTTACCCCGATTGCCAATCACTTCAATGTGGCCATTCGAGAACACCCGGTGTCCACATCAATCTATATGGATATGATGACGTTGGAGCTAGCAAGGATGATATCTTATGATCAATCCGGGTGGTTCTTCAAGCTCCAAGGGTTGAATGGAGTTTGCCTATTCCCGTTGCCAAATGCCTACTACACCATGGTGATGGACAATGAGTACCTCTTACGAGGGAATGGAAAGATGAATTCCTTGGGCCACAAGCAACTCATGTGGGCCGAAGGAAGACCAAGGCCACAACAAGGAGGTCACCAAGGAGAAGATGAAGATGAAGAAAAAGATGAGGAAAAAGCCGAGCAACAAGAGCAACAACAAGAGCAAGAAGAGGATGACGGTGAAGGTGGAGGTCCACAACCGGCCTTCCACATGACTGCCCTGGAGTTTCACGAGGCGTTGTGTTGGGAATTGTTAAGGATTCATTTGTTAAGGGGGAACTCATTGGGACGCTTTAATAAAATTGATATGTATTTATGATTAGATCCCAAAACCCTTATGTAAATCCTATCCCCAAGCGACCCTATTTTGATAGATAGGATATAATTTTTCAAGCTTATTATGTTAGGAAAGCTTGTTTTTGTTTTAGTCGCTTTATGTTTATACTACAGGTTTTCAAGCGAAGCAAGAAGACCACTCGCTTGAGTCTGTAATGAAGCGAAGCGAGTCTACCCGGATAAAGCAAAGCGAGCGTTCCCAATAAAATCAAAGCGAATCAACCCGACTACGCTAAAGCGTGTGCCCAGACTAAAGTGAAGCGAGCACATTTCGAACGCTTGAAAGCGACAGTTCAACTAACAACTCTAGTTCAAACTTGGAGTTCAAATTCAGTTAAGTGAAGATCAAGGCATTAATTGCGGATCTCCGCGTGGCATCAAAGAATTGGAGCATAGAGATGACCACCAGACCGACAAGCAGCCGCTACAGTACTGGAAGTGGCCAGTTACTGTTATGCTTGGCTTTTAGCCATTTTGGGAAATAAGACAAGCGAGCAACTGGAAAAGCTGCAGGTCAAAAGCAACGTACTGTTGAGTGTGGAGGGACAAAGCTACCAACCTTCAAACGGCTCCAATCCATCCCTCACACTATAAATAGTGGAGTGCAGAGAAGAGAAAGATAGAACACTTCCTTAAGATTTCAGCGCCCACAAAGCAAACAAGCACTCACGATCTTCAGTAATCATCTTTCGAGTTCTTGTCTAAGTGTTCCCAAGCTTCAATCACATCGAAGCTTGTTTCTGCAACCTTCACTCATAGAGTTTAAGCCACTATACATATCGTAGCTTAGAAGAAGAACTCTAACCCCTTTGCATTCACTGTAAAGAGTTCTTCACATAGAGTGTATTCATAACCAAACCAAAACTCTTGTTCTTACCAGTCAAGAGTGTTAGAGTGTGTGTTAGTTGAAAGGTTGTTGTAAGATCCAAGGTTTCACTTTCATCGATAGTGAACACCTCGATCGTATATCAAGAATCCAAGCTTGCACGTTCATCGACTGTGCAGAGCTCGATTCTTGTCTTAGGTTTTTGTAGAGAACACGTAATCTCCCTGTGTTGTTGTATAGGATCCAAGCGAGTGAAGCTCGATCCGTTGTCTAGGTTTTTGAAGAACCCGTAATCCTCAAAGTTTTTTGAGTGAAGAGAAACTGTTGCAGCGAGCAACAAAGTGGACATAGGTGTTTTACCACCGAACCACTATAAAACCCTGGTCTCGTATTTCCTGTCATTAAGCTTTTCATTATTTACTGCTTTGATTATTCATAATTGCACAAGCATATAAACAAACCTAATACGAAGCTTTAAATACTTAGGAAATATTTAGCTCACTAAATTCCGCATTCTAGCAAGCGAGTCACTCTGTGATCAAGCTCACGCTTAGGTCCAGAGATAAGCTTTACTGAAGATCAAGCTTGCAGTTTGGTTTAAAGTTTTGAAGCACCCCTAGGCTTGCATACTCTGAGATAAGTTGAAAAGAAGTTGAAAAACTTCTGTTACACGTATTCACCCCCCTCCCCCTCTACATGTAACCCTATTACCAATCCGGGACCAACAAGTGGTATCAGAGTAGGGGTTCTAACGGGCCACTGCTTTGCATACTGGAAGCGAGTACCCTCGCTTCACGTTGTCTCGATTGAACTGATCCGTTTTCCCAAGTGTATTAAAATCTCACTCACACATACTGCATTAATTACTACTAACATTTGAAAATGTCTAGTTATAGTGCTTTGAATCTGCCTCCATACTCTATCGAAGGATATGAAACATGGAGTTTTCATATGGAATGCTTTCGTATCGAAGGACCAATCTCGATAAAGAAGATTATCACCATCAACGTACCTGCTGCAGAAGGACGTCCAACCACAACTAGGGATGAGTATGTAGAAAAGTCGAAGGAAGACTACACGGTCAATGACTTCAAAGTGGCTAACTTGGATAAAGTTGCACGACATATCATGCAGAGCAAAGTCTCAGACGCTTATCTTCTAAGGATTAGAAAGTGCGCCACTGCTATGGAGATGTGGGAAACCCTAGCTCTAATCTCACAAGGAGCTAAAAAGATCAAAGAGAATAAGCTTGCAGTGCTTATGAGAGATTTTGAAAGTTTGTCAATGAAGCCAAGCGAGACCATTGACGCTTTCGAGCTACGCATCACAAACATCATCTCAACGCTTGTATCATTTGGAAAGGAGTTTATCGACAAAGAAATCAACCTCAAAATTGTTCGAGCTCTTACCAAAAAATGGCAAACAATGAAGGAGCTTTACCTAGGAACGAAAGATATGTCGAAGTTCTCACCGGAGATTTTGTTCTCCGAACTCAAGACACATGAATTCGATCTCAACCGCATGTCCCTTGATGATGAAGATGAAGTTTCTACAACAGGCAAAGGAGTTGCCTTCAAAGCTGCTGAGACATCAAGCGAGCCATCAATCTCGAAAATGTCTCATGAGGAACTTGAGGAGCATTACGCGTTCCTATCCAGAAATTTCCATAAAATGAACTCAAGAGTAGGAAAGTACAAGAGGTTCTACAAGCAGTACAAGGGAAAGAGCACTGAAGCACGAGACAACAATGGAAAGCGTGAGGAGATCTCAAATCCGATCGCTGAGGACATAATGGATGTGGAGTGCTATCACTGCCACAAAATGGGCCACTACAAGTCCGAATGCCCAAAGCTAAGTGCTAAAGAAAAGGAAGAATTGAAGGCGAGGAGGGACGCTCCACGTCGAGCGCTAGTGGCAAGCGAGTCGCCATCCACTCCAAGCGAGGATGCAGCAAGCGACTCAGATGCCTTCACAGATCCGAACTCAAGTGAGGGAGAGGATCTAGGCTTGATGGCGCTCACCGATGATGAAGATACTGGAGAGGTATTTTATTATCCCCCACTCACTTCAATTACACCAGCACACGAGCACAATGAGAAAGTTTATTCCTCAACATGGAGTGAATTGCTTAACGAACACCATAAATTGTTAAATGATCACAAAGTGTTACAACAAGCTTTGTCTAAAAGCAAGAATGAGAACCAAAAGCTAGCCACTGAGCTTGACTCAGTCAAACTTAATTTGAGGGCTATGACTAGTAAGTTCGAGGACCTCTTCGTTAGGCACAAAAGCTTGGAGGAAAGGTATGAAATCCAATCCACTTTAGTTTCCAATTTGAACAAAGCGCATACGCTAGGCAGACACTAGAGAGCTCGCTTCCACCTTTTCGTAGAAAGGGAGGTCTTGGATATGAGGGTTGACCTTCCAAGCCCGCTGTCTTTGTTGGTGCATCTAACACATCACCATCAGTCACTTGGGATAAGCCCACTGCCTCCAAAGCGACCACCAACAAAGATAAGGGTAAGATTGAGACTCGTAAGAAATGACCAATGAGGATGTTTATATCTTCAAAGGAAGTTCCTAAGGGAAAGCCAATGACAACAACTCCTAGCACTAACAATGCTAAAAATCACCATTCAAAGGGTGAAAGTAAAACTGTTTAGGCTTCAAGCTCTCAATCTAAGACACCAAGAACAAAGGATGTTTTCTTGCCTAAGAGAGCTAATGTTCATGCGTCAAATGAGTCCGATTGGAGATGGTCCAAGCGTAGTTACGTTCAGGGGAAATGAATTGAAATTCCCAAAAGGAATATTCACACCCCAAGTGTTTCCAAAGCGAGTCAAGGCCCAAAGACAAATTTGACCTCACAGAGGAAGCCAAGCGAGAAGCTTGCAGAGACTAGAAATCCCAAGTCAGTCTCTAAGCTCATGGTTAATCCGAAGTGACCAGCTTCAGGATATAAACAAA
Organism: Thymus mandschuricus; assembly: GCA_029379335.1. NCBI lineage: Eukaryota > Viridiplantae > Streptophyta > Magnoliopsida > Lamiales > Lamiaceae > Thymus > Thymus mandschuricus. Next base: position 21,328,595 of record CM057077.1, on the reverse strand, counting down.
AGAGAAAGAGCATGGGTATGTCTCAAGCAAGTTCATCTCATACCTTCCCACCATGCACACACAAATGCACATTGACTCGGCTATTTCTAGCCTATCAATAATACAATAACCGAACTAGCTAGTAGTCCGGGTCGAACCACAAGGAGTGAATATGGCAATAGCAAATCAAGTAGTTTGTGTTGTCTCCATCATACTATCTAAGCACATAGACTTGGTTTGATGTTTTATAACTAGGCAAGTAATGAGTAAGTAAAAATAACAAGCAAAAATAAAGGCAAGTAATGTAAAGAACAAGTAGTAGAAATTCGATAAAAGCAAGCAAGGATTCAAATGATTTCCGGTGTGATTAGGCTAAGGACTAGGCAAGTGATGTATCAAACCATTTTAATTCCTTTGAGTGGCATTATTACATAAATCAAGCTATCTCATCCTCCTAAGACTTGATAACTAGTGGATTGAATAACAAGCTTACCATTCTAAACATATTACCAACTCCTAAAAGTACAATGCCTATTAATCTAACATCAATTCACACAATTCTTTCTAGGAGCAATGCAAATCAATACTAGATAATATGAGCAAGGATTCATGCCAAGTGCTATGAATGGAAGCTTCCTAGGCATTCCATCAAACACCTTATATGCACTCATGGTTGTCAATCATTCATGCAATTAAATCCAATCAAATCCAAGGGCAACTCAAAGGAAAGGTAGATCCACATCAATAACCACCAAATCCTAGCCTAATTCACACCATCCATCATTTGAAACCTCTAAGAAAACTAGCCACTCATCATAGATCTAACAATCTAACCAACAAAAAGAAGGAAATTCATAATAGAAATAACAAGGAAAGTAAAAGGAGAAGAAATGATTCAATAATCCTCAATCTTCAAGCTTCATCATCCAACAAAATTTGAAAGTACTAAAAAGGAAAGGAGGGAAAAGCTAGGGTTCTAAGCAATAATGCAAGAGTGAATTCAAGTGATAAAAGTTGCCAAATGAGGCAAATAAAGGAGTATTTATAGACTTCCCATAAGTTGGGGTCAAATTGCAAATAACAGAAACTTGAGTTGAGAAGGTGGGTAAAATCTGTAATTTCCGAAAAGTTGACCAAGGCATGTGTTTGTGCATTCCCGCCCAAATCTGCTATTCTGCGCGCTCCCACGGTTTTGGCTCATTCTCTCTCGTCCGGCATCGGAATATTAATCCGCAAAGTGTTACGGCATCCTCTTTCGATCCTCTTCGACATAGGATAAGTCAAACATTCCCAGAAAATTGCCACAGCACCTGAAATAGGCACGGAACTCGAGAGAAAATGCAAAGCATATAGAAAACGCATAAGTATGAAAACCTATCATTTCCTATTCATTTAAGCACACATATCAAAGCCAAAAACTACCAAAAATATCTTGAAATGCATATAAAATGTCGGTTTGTCAACTTTCCCAAACATAAGCCATTGCTCGTCCCGAGAATGGAACAAAACAATCAAAACACTCAAACCGAATGGGTATGCAATTCAAGATCATCGATGTCTCAAAATTCTCACTCAAGAAGGCATTTTAAGCATGGAACTCCCAAGGTGCATCGAAGAATACATAATCACACAACACTTTCAACTAAGAAATCAATCACTCGAGCATAATGAAACTCCAAACCTCTCTAGGTGTAAGTGTATCGCTCTTTCTCTCAAATATATGGAAGGAAATTTACACTCATCGAACTCATGCATGCATTGTTCTTACCATAAGCTTGCCCTATATCTCAAGATCTCCATCGCTTGATTGTGCACTCGAACTAAGATCAATTAGGTCTTTTATTTAGGCTTGTAATGTGGGGACATTGGTTTATGTAGGGATTTTTAGGCTATGTGACTAAGAAATCTCTTAAGTGCTTTCACCTTCTCTTCTCCACTCTAAGTGTGAATTTCTCCACCTTCTACCTTCACCATTTCACCTCTTTACACTCTTAAGTACATAAGCTTGATTGAAGCTTCTCAAACATTCATGAATAACTCCTTATTGCTCTCATTCACAACTATCTTTATTCAAACTCTTTCTTTTCTTTTCTCATCATTTTTTCTTTCTCACTTCTTTTTTTTTCTTTTCTCATCACTTTTTTTCACTTTTTTTTTTTCAATGAGAATTCCATTCTCATCTCTTTCATTTTTTTTTATTTTTCTCTTTTTTTTTATTAGAGCTCATAGGAGTATTCTCATCTCAAAACGACCTCTTCAATCAAACTTCTCAAACCTCGTTAATCCACTACTTCACAACCTCTCAATGGATTCCCTTAACCAACCTTCACCCCCTTTCATCCGGTTTAGCAACAACGGCTTCAAAGGCTCAAGGGGGACCACAAAGTTAAAATTTTATTTGGTTAGTGTTTAGGGAATAATGAGGCTAACAAGTGATGGCCTAAAATCATTTCTAAGTTCTCGTAGCACATATAGCAACCTCGATCGAGATTGAAGGCAAGTTCTAGAAGATAACAATGCAATCAATACATGGCAAACTCTCAAGAAAGAAAAAAAACGTTATCTATTCAACGTTTTGGCTCAAACCTCACAAGCTTTTGTTTAGAGTTCATGTGCCTAAGATCGATCATTCCTAGTTAATCGTGTCATGCAAACATTTCATGCTCAATACACACATGAGAGATTCCAAAAATATGATATCATTTTTCGCTCAACTCATCATCGACATCTCTCTTGAAAGCAAAGGAATTTGAAAAACACGATATGAAAATCAAGACTTCAAGTGATTCATTCGAAAGAAATTTTAAAAATTTTGCAAAATTTGCAAGTAAGCATACATTTACACACATATGAACCACTTGAATCACATTCCAACTAATACACTCTCATCATACACCAAACACACTCATACAAATTCATCCTTTTCAAGCATCCAATTAAGCACAATCAACTTCATCAAGCAAATACAAGCTTAAAAATCGCAACTTTAATGAAAAACCGAAGAGAGAAAAGTAGTTTAAAGACCTTATCCTACCCCCCTCCCCCAAACTTATTTTAGAAATAAAATCTAAAATGAGTTTGGAGGGAAGAATAATAAGGAATTTAAACTACACTCACAAAGGTCCGAGCTCGCGATGTAAATCACGTTCAATGTTGCTCATTCCGGTACATGCTCGATTAAGTTGATTCCTTTTCTTCATCATGCTTTGCTCCTCTCGATTTTTTGATTTCAAGAACATGTTCATCATCTCAAGAAAAAGAAATGAATAAGTAAGAGAAATGAGGTAAGAGAGGTGTAGGAGATAAGAGATAATAGCAAAAAGAAAATGGAAAAACAAATTGAAAATAGGGGGGAAGGAGCAACAGCGGTCAACGCCAAGGAAGAGAGGGTTGACCGCTGTGGGGATAGCTGAAAACAGCCCGCCGGCAGCGACCTTTCATCGGTCGCCGTTGCTGCAGCGACCAACGCAGCGATCTTCCAAAAGGTCGCCGTTTGCACTGTACCCGGGCTTGGCCCGAGCCTTCCCGGGCTGGTCCAGGACGGGAGTCGGTCCTCCCCCTACTCTCGAGTCTTACGAATCCAATGCAATCGACGGAATCGAATTCCGACAAGTTTTTCTATTTCTTTTTGATTTTACCGCCGGACTGCGCAAAACTGGAATTTCACCTCCAAAATTTTTTCTAAGTGTTGGAGCTTAAAAACTTGAAAATTCTCAAAAATTTTCTAAGGCATAGGAAAGCATCCAACACTTAGAAATTCCTTTCCATAACATATTAAACCACTTCTCAACTCTTATCCGACTAAAACGACTAAACTTGAAGAAAACGAGAAAATAAAGGATACGTGTTGGGGTGCCTCCCAACAAGCGCTTGTTTAACGTCGTTAACTCGACGATACCTCAAAAGGTGAATCAGTGGACATCAAATGAACTGTTGCCTCGACTCCTAAAGCTTGAAAAACTTTCGAAATTTGCAACCTTCTCATGACATGGACCTCCGATCTCGTCTTGAAACTTGATTCCCCCAAACTTGGTGAAACCTCCACCTCGAGACGGATAGTCCACCTTCTCCTTGGGCTTCACTCCTTGCTTCTTCAAACCACGCCCTTGAGGCACTTGATCGAGCTTTGATGGCGAGGCAACCTCGAGCTTGAAGCAAGACGCTTTCCTCGGCTCCTTCATTGAATCATAGATTGAAATGACCATCTTCTCATCATCCACTCGAAATGTGAGATTTCCACTCTCGATGTCCATAGAAGCTCTTCCGGTGGCAAGGAATGGCCGGCCAAGAATGAGAGGAGTGTCTCGATCCTCCGGCATGTCGAGCACAACAAAATCGGCCGGAAACACAAACTCTCCAACTTTTACAAGCACGCCTTCCACCATTCCTTGAGGCCTAGTGATGGACTTGTCGGCCATTTGAAGCTCTATAAGGGTAGGCTTGAACTTTCCAATCTTCAACCTTCTAAAAATCGAGAGGGGCATCAAATTGATGCTAGCTCCAAGATCACACAAAGCTCTCTCAAATCTTTTGCCTTCAATCTCACAAGGAATCGAGAAGCTACCGGGGTCTTTCCTTTTAAGGGGCAAATTTCTTTGCACAATGGCATGACACTCTTCATAAAGCTCCATAGTTTCACATGCTTCTAGCTTCTTTTTCTTGGCCACTATTTCCTTTAAGAGCTTTGCATACCCCGGCATGTCCTTCAAAGCATCAATAAGAGGAATGTTGACATTTACTTTCTCTAACATCTCAACAAACCTATTCATTTTGGGGTCCACCTTGGGCTTGGCCAAACGAGAGGGAAACGAAGCTTTGGAAATCACATCCTTCTTCGGAGTAGGAAACTCTATCTACTCATGAGGTGGTTCATCTTTTTCATAATCAAAAACTTTCTTCTTACGAACATTTTCCTTTGGAATAGGTGCTCTTGGAGACTCCATTTCATCCTCTTCATCATCAACGTCCTCCACTAGGACTTCTTCCTTATCCTTTTCATCTTTTTCTTCACCAAGCCTCATTGGCTTCTCAATCGACCTTCCACTTCTCAACGTAATAGCATCCACACTATCAAGGGATTCACTCAAACTCACTATTTCCAAGGGAATTGTAGGATAGATACGTTGGAACTCTTCATAACTTCTTTGTTCTTTGATAACTTTTCCGAGCTCGTGGATGTAGTAGGCCTTCTCCATCCTCTTCAAATCCATCCCCCTTGCATACATCACCCCATTGTTAGCTCTCATTCTTTGATAGTAAGAGCTCATCCTCTCTTTCTCTTGGGTTTCACGTGGAAGGTTCTCATAAGGTGGCCAATGGTCCGGCTTTGTGAGAAAATAAATCTCATCTCCAAGAGTCATTGGAGTCTTCTTCTTTTCATAGCTATCATGGTCATGGGACGGGTCCCATGGAGGAACTCTTTGACCCCCCCATTCTTGCTCTCCAAAAGGTCGCATTGACTCAACCTCATTGACCACACGAACCGCCTTGCATTGTTGCTTTGGATTGATCTCCGTGTTACTTGGAAACTTTCCTTGTTGATGTTGAGAGGAAGCTTGGTTAGCCATTTGGCCTATTTGACCTTCTAACATCTTGATATGCTTCTCCATAGAAGAAACGGTGTTCTCCAAATTTGTGACCTTTTGACCCGTTTGAGCAATGAAAGTTCCTTGTTGAGTAGCCATTTGTTGGATGATGCTTTCCAACCCCGGTTGAAGAGGCTTCTTTTCTTCAACAACATGATGTGAAACACCATATCCGGGAGGAGAAGATTGATAAGCATTGATAGCATTTGGCGGATTTCCATAGGAGAGGCTTGGATGATTATTGAAGGTAAGATTACCATAATTTCTTTGAAAATTACCTTGATTCCATCCACCCCTTTGGTTAATGTATTTAACCTTCTCTTCACTTAAAACTTCACCATTCTCGAATTTCTTGATGGATAGCATCTCCTTCATGTCCTTTGGCCCTTATCATAATCCTTCTTAAAAGTAGTGAATAATGAAGTCAATTCATCATATCTCTCATCCGATAGAGAGGCAACCCTCTTTGTGGAAGTCCGTTCCATAGGCCATTGGTAGGCATGAGCGGCCATCTCCTCAATTATCCTCAATGCTTCTGTTTGTTCAACAAGCAACCCCCCGCGGTGGCATCAACTACACTTCTTGTGTGAGAAGTGAGTCCACTATAGAAATGAGTCACTTGTTGATCCTCACTTAAACCGTGTTGAGGACACTTGCGGATAAGCTCTCTATACCTCTCCCAAGCTTCAAATAAGGTTTCATCCCCATGTTGAGAGAAATGGAAATCTCCGAAATCATCTTGTGAGCCTCTGAGGGAGGGAAATACTTCGATAAGAAAGCTTTGCAAAGATCTTGCCAAGTGTGTATCTCCGACTTATCCAATCCTTTGTACCAATCCTTGGCTCTATCCCTCAAAGAGAAACCAAACATCCTTAGTCGAATGGCATCACAAGGGACACCATTTAGCTTAACGGTTTCACATATTTCCAAGAAGGAAGTGAGATGTGCATTTGGATCCTCAAGTGGGCTTCCTCCGAATTGAACATTCATAACCATTTGAATCAAGCCGGTCTTCAACTCAAAATTATTGGCGTTGATCGTGCCCCACTCCCCTCTTTGATATTGTTCCGTTGGAGCTTGATACATAGAGTTGATGGGAGGTGGTGGCACCTCATTAGCCTTCCTCTTTTGCTCATTTATCTCCGCTTGCATTTCCTCCATCTTTCTCATGATGGCCTCCATATTTGGGTTTTGATCACCCATTCTTTCTTCTTCTATAGATTTCCTTCTTCTATGCCTTCTCTCAAATTCCAAGACAAGTGGCTCTACAAGTCTCCCCTTGGACCTTGTGAGCATGTACCTTCAAAACAAAAAGAAAGAGAAATTAAAAACAAGCTTAGATTAGTAACAAGTGACTAAACAAACTAAATGTCTATCTAATCACTCCCCGGCAACGGCGCCAAAAATTGACTCGGCTATTTCTAGCCTATCAATAATACAATACGAATTAGCTAGTAGTCCGGGTCGAACCACAAGGAGTGAATATGGCAATAGCAAATCAAGTAGTTTGTGTTGTCTCCATCATACTATCTAAGCACATAGACTTGGTTTGATGTTTTATAACTAGGCAAGTAATGAGTAAGTAAAAATAACAAGCAAAAATAAAGGCAAGTAATGTAAAGAACAAGTAAAGGAACAAGTAGTAGAAATTCGATAAAAGCAAGCAAGGATTCAAATGATTTCCGGTGTGATTAGGCTAAGGACTAGGCAAGTGATGTATCAAACCATTTTAATTCCTTTGAGTGGCATTATTACATAAATCAAGCTATCTCATCCTCCTAAGACTTGATAACTAGTGGATTGAATAACATGCTTACCATTCTAAACATATTACCAACTCCTAAAAGCACAATGCCTATTAATCTAACATCAATTCACACAATTCTTTCTAGGAGCAATGCAAATCAATAATAGATAGTATGAGCAAGGATTCATGCCAAGTGCTATGAATGGAAGCTTCCTAGGCATTCCATCAAACACCTTATATGCACTCATGGTTGTCAATCATTCATGCAATTAAATCCAATCAAATCCAAGGGCAACTCAAAGGAAAGGTAGATCCACATCAATAACCACCAAATCCTAGCCTAATTCACACCATCCATCATTTGAAACCTCTAAGAAAACTAGCCACTCATCATAGATCTAACAATCAAACCAACAAAAAGAAGGAAATTCATAATAGAAATAACAAGGAAAGTAAAAGGAGAAGAAATGATTCAATAATCCTCAATCTTCAAGCTTCATCATCCAACAAAATTTGAAAGTACTAAAAAGGAAAGGAGGGAAAAGCTAGGGTTCTAAGCAATAATGCAAGAGTGAATTCAAGTGATAAAAGTTGCCAAATGAGGCAAATAAAGGAGTATTTATAGACTTCCCATAAGTTGGGGTCAAATTGCAAATAACAGAAACTTGAGTTGAGAAGGTGGGGTAAAATCTGTAATTTCCGGAAAGTTGACCAAGGCATGTGTTTGTGCATTCTCGCCCAAATCTGCCATTCTGCGCGCTCCCACGGTTTTGGCTTGTTCTCTGTCGTCCATCATCGGAAAATTAATCCGCAAAGTGCTACGGCTTCCTCTTTCGATCCTCTTCGACATAGGATAAGTCAAACATTCCCAAAAAATTGGCACAGCACCTGAAATAGGCATGGAACTCGAGAGAAAATGCAAAGCATATAGAAAACGCATCAGTATGAAAATCTATCATTTCCTATTCATTTAAGCACACATATCAAAGCCAAAAACTACCAAAAGTATCTTGAAATGCATATAAAATATCGGTTTGTCACACATGTGGAGTTGTGATTTAGCAGAATCCACGATTTGGAAAGGTGGAGGGATACAAGACATAAGCTAATGCTCAAAGGAGAGTCAAGCAAGTGTGGGTACCCAAAAACACTAACCTGCAAGGACCCAAGCTGATTTGGGTACCAAAATTGTTCTAATTGCAGGTGAGCGCCGTGGATCCCATGCCCAATGAAAGTCAAGCTATGTGGTACTTGGACAGTGGATGTTCGAGGCATATGACGGGCATGAAGTCTCTACTTCAAGACTACATAGAGAAGAAGGGTCCACAAGTAACGTTTGGTGATAACTCTCGAGGAACCACCAAAGGCTACGGCGTGCTGAAGATAGGGAAGCTAAGCATTGAGAATGTTTCCTATATTGAAGGACTCAAACACAATTTGTTATCCATTTCACAATTTTGTGATAAAGGATACAATGTGGAGTTTAATTATCTCCAACAAATGTGTTGTGAGGAACAAGGTTACCTCTCAGATCGCCTTAACTGGAGAAAGGAAAAGAAATGTGTACATTGCACAATGGGAAAGTTGCAAGGAAGACACATGCTTGGTCGCTAGAAGTGCAACTGAAATAGGATGGCTTTGGCACCGTCGCTTGAGTCATCTCAATTTCAAGACTATCAACCGCATAGCTCGCAAGGGACTGGTGAAAGGCATACCAAATGAGGTCTTCGTCAAAGATCACACATGCTCACCATGCCAGCGAGGAAAGCAAACAAAGAAGCACTTCACAAGCTTATAAGAAGCATCATCCAAGAGAGTACTGGAGCTTCTGCACATGGATCTGTTTGGACCAGTCACCCCCGTGATCATCAATGGAAGGAAGTACACTCTAGTTGTAGTCGATGACTATTCTCGCTACACTTGGGTGATATTTTTATTTAGCAAAAAGGAGACGCTGTCCAAGCTTCCACAACTGCTCAAGCGACTCGCTGTGGAGAAGAACCAAGCGATAGCAACCATCCGCTCTGACAAAGGCATAGAGTTTCTCAACTCTACCATCAAAGCATACTGCATAGAGCATGGAATTGCACATCAAACATCTGCAGCACGTACACCCCAGCAAAATGGAGTTGCTGAGAGAAGGAATCAAATCATCAAAGAAGCTGTTCGAACAATGATAACTGATTCAAAGCTTCCAATGAAATACTGGGCTGAAGCAGCTAACACTGCATGTTACACTCAAAATTGGATGCTTCTCAACAAACGCTTCGACAAACACCATATGAAATATGGACAGGGAGAATTCTTAACATATCTTATTTCCATATTTTTGGTTGTCGGGTCTTCATTCACACCCATGGGAAAACCCAGATGAAAGCTTTCGAGGGCAAAACCCTAATTGTGGAGGAATCACCCCATGTTGTTTTTGATGAATCTACTTAAGTGTTTCCCAGGAATAGGTTGAAGAACCCAAAAAGAATGGAAAAACATTAAGTAAAGATCCCATCAACTCTTTTTCATGGGACACGCTTGAAGATGATGAAGAAGTTAAAGATTCAAGTGATCAAGATGTTAAAGACATAGAGGTGAAAGCTGCCCCCAAGAACCAAGAAGCTGAAGCCAACCAAGATCCAATTCAAGTTGCTTCAGATGGTGAGTCAAGCGATCCCCAGCAAGCTGATGGATCCAAGCGAGCATGGCTCAAAGATCATTCACCAAACCTTATTTGGAGATCCTTCCAAAGGAGTGGTGACAAGATGTCAAGTGATGGGAGAAAGCGCCATGTTCAGTTGCTGTTGGGAATTGTTAGGGATATAACTTGTTAAGGGGGAACTCAAGTGGGACACTTGAAAAATGCATGTTTTGATTTGATCCCAAAACCCCCAAGTATCCTATTCCCAAGCGACCCTAATTGATGTAGAAATAGGTTAGAATTTTTCTAAGCCTATACTGTTAGGATGGCTCTTTATTTTGATTTAGTCGCTTAGGTTTTAGACTGCAGGAATTTCAAGTGAAGGCCACTCGCTTGAGTGTGTTTTCCAAGCGAATCAAGTCTAGCGAGCCAAAGCGAAGTGTGCCGAAGAATAGCGAAGCGAAGCGAGCGCTACAGTAGAATCGAAGCGGTTCTACTAAAGCGAAGCAAAGCGAGCGCTACAGTAAAAGTCAAAGCGGGTCAAAATTCACTTAAGCAATACTCGGGAATTTTATTTCCAAAATACACGCTTCAAGTCTGACCCGAAGTGACTCAATTGAAGCGGATGCCCCAATTCTAAAGTGAAACGAGCTCCTACCTAACAGATTGCGACAACTCAATTCCCGCTCCGAATTTGAACTTACAGTCAACTGAAGATCGCCGCATTAATTGCAAGATCTCCACGTGTCGAATGAAGAGAGGAGCAACGGAGTTGACTGCCAGGCCGAAAAGGGCGCCGCAACAGTCCTAGATCACTCCAGTTACTGTTACACTTGGAATTTAGCCAGTTTTGGGCAAAGTGCCAAATCCGCGCATCTGAAAAGCAGCAGGCCTGCGCAAGTACTGTCGAGAGGAGGAGGGACAAAGCCACCAACCAAGCAACGGCTCCTGCCCAATCCTCCGCCTATAAATAGTGAAGGATGGAGACGGAGAAGAGTAAAACACTACTTGAGCATTTAGCACCTACTGCAAACAAACACTCCCAGCTTTCAGCATTCTTCGAGTCTTAGTTTCAAGTGTTCTCCGACCTCCTGTTCCATTCGAAGCTCATCTCCGCAACCTTCACACTTAGAAATCTAAGCCCATTCCATATCCAAGCTTAGAGAAGAACTCTAGCCATCTTCGCACTTGTTGTAAAGAGTTCTTCATTAGTGTGTTTGTCGTAAACCAAAAACCCTAACCCTAAGTTTTGTTCTTTAGGTTTTTGTGTTCGTCGTTAGGTTGTTTCGATCCAAGGCTCTACTTTCCTCGATAGTAGAAGCCTCGATCATAGAGTCTAGATCCAAGCTAGCACAGTCCATGATTGTGTGAAGCTCGATCGAAACTAGGTCTTAGTGGTGAACCCGTAATCTCCAGTTTCGGACTGAAGCGAGTGAAGCTTAAGTCCACTTTAGGTTTTTGCGGTGAACCCGTAATCACCCAGTTGTTGTCGTCAGATCCAAGCAAGTGAAGCTCGATCTTGACTTAGGTTTTTGAGGAGCGCGCAAGTCCTCAAGGTTCTTGAGTGAAGAGAATCAGTTGCCTTAAGCAACAAATTGGACGTAGGTGTTTTATCACCGAACCACTCTAAATCTCTGTGTCGTATCTCTAAACCCTAATCTCTCTATCTGTTTATTGTTTGATTATTCATTTGCACAAGCATCTTAAACAAACTTAAACTGAATTTTCAATTACTTAGGAAAGATTAGCTCAGTAAATTCCACATTCGAGTAAAGCCTCACTCTTGATCAAGCATTCGCTTAGGTCAAGTAGTTTTGCTAACACTGTAGATCTAGCTTTCGGCTAGGTCTTAGTATCTTTAGCGAGCGCTTGTCACTCTGAGTTAAAGGAAAAGAAGTTGAAAAACTTCAAAACACGTATTCACCCCCTCCCCCCTCTACGTGTTTTTCCTCTAACAATCCGGGACCAACAAGTGGTATCAGAGCAGCGGTTCTTTCGAGCCACTGCTTTGCATATCGGAAGCGAGTCCCCTCTCGCTTCACGTTGTCTCATTGAACCGGATCCAGATTTTCCTAAGTGCATAAAACCCTCACTCTTGCATATTGCATTGCTACTGATAGTTTACCATGTCTGCCTACAGTGCGTCGAATCTTCCGCAGTTCTCTATAGAAGGATACGAAACATGGAGCTTTCGTGTAGAGAGTTTCCTATGCTCCATCCACGACAGAATGTAGGAGGTCATAGAGGAAGGACCAATCGAGATCAAGAAAGCTATCTCTGTGAATGTGCCAGCTGCCGAAGGCCGCGCAACTCATGCCGAACAAGAATACTTCGAGAAGGACAAGGACGAATACAATTCCAATGACTTCAAAGTTGCCAACCTTGACAAAATTACACGCCACACAATGCAGAGCACTGCGTCGGATGCCTATCTCCCAAGGATTAGGAAGTGCGCAACGGCAAAGGAAATGTGGGAAACCCTAGCCCTCATTTCCTAAGGCACTGACAAGATTAGGGAAAACAAACTTGTCGTACAGATGCGGGAGTTTGAAAGCCTCACAATGAAGTCTGGAGAATCGATCGACGCCTTTGAACTAAGAGTCACCAACATCATTGCTACTCTTAATTCACTCGGCAAAGAATTCACAGACAAGGAAGTGAACCTCAAGATCGTTCGAGCTCTTACACGAAAGTGGCAAACCATGAAGAAGCTGTATCTGACAACTAAGGATCTGTCCAAGCTCACACCAGAGATTCTATTCTCCGAACTCAAGGCTCACGAGTTCGATCTTAATCGAATGAGTCTTGACGATGAAGACGAAGGCCCTGCGACATCCAAGGCGGTCGCTTTCAAAGCTACTGAAGCTTCAAGCGACCAGACGCTTGCAAAGATGTCAAGGGAGGAACTGGAAGAGCACTGCGCATTTCTATCAAAGAACTTCAACAAAATCAATTCACGCGTGGGAAAGTACAAGAGGTTTTATAAGCAGTACAAGGGAAAGAGCATTGATGCTCGTGATGGCAAAGGGAAGAGAGAAGAGACAACCAAGCCGATCCCCAGAGACATGATGGATGTGGAGTGCTATCACTGCCACAAGATGGGCCACTACAAATCTGACTGCCCAAAGCTCAGTACCAAGGAGCGTGATGAACTGAAGGAAAAGAGAGAAGGATCCCGGAGAGCGCTAGTCGCTAGCGAGACACCAGTCGCTTAAAATGAGGAAGTTTCAAGCGACTCGGACGTATTCACTGATCCCAACTCCAGCAAGGGAGAGGATATTGGATTGATGGCGCTCACCGATGAAGATACAACAGAGGTATTCTTCTATCCTTCAACTAGCTCAATTACACAGACACACACTCACGAAGAGGAAGTTCATTCCTCGACATGGAGTGAGTTGCTTAACAAGCACTCTAAATTGTTAAGCGACCACGAAATGTTGAAACAAGCTATGTCTAATAGCGAGAGAGAGAACCGAAAGCTAGCCACTGAACTTGATTCAGTCAAGATTAATTTAAGGGCCATGACTAGTAAGTTCGAGGATCTCTTTGCTAGGCATAAAAGCTTGGAAGGAAGGTATGAAACCCAATCCAATCTAGTGGCCAACTAGAACAAAGCCTCATTCGCTAGGCAGACACTAGAGAGCTGGCTTCTACCTATTGGTAGGAAGGGAGGCCTTGGATATTAGGGTGGACCTTCCAAGCCTACAGTCTTTGTTGGTGCTTCTCACACAACACCATCAGTTCCTTTGGATGTGCCCACTGCCTCCAAAGCAACCACTAACAAAGACAAGGGTAGAGTGTTTGAGAACCCTAAGAGGAAACCAATGATGATGTCTATATCTTCAAGGGAAGAATCTAAGGGTAAGCCTAAATCAACAATCCCAAGCACTCACAATGCTAAATCTTACCAATCAAAGGGTAAATGGAAGAATGTTGAAGCTTCTAAGTCTCAAACCAAGACACCAGAGACAAAGGATCTTCCTTTGAAAAAGAGAAGTAATGTCTACGTGTCACATGAGTCGGATTGGAGATGGTCCAACCGTACTTACGTTGAGGGGGAAGTGGTTGAAGCTCCCAAGAGGTCGCTTCAAATCCCAAAGGATTCTCAAGCGAGTCAGGGTCAAAACCCTAGTTTGACCGCTTTAAAGAAACCAAGCGAGTCGCTTGCAAAGAACAGAAACCCTAATTCAGTCTCTAAGCCAAAGGCTAATCCGAAGCGAGTCGCTTCAGGATATAAGCAAAAGGGCAAGAGCATAGGTGTGTCTCAAGCAAGTCGCTACCCCTCATGCACACACTGTTGCACATGTGAAGCTGCATCTAAGCAGAAGTCACAATTTCAAAAGGTCGAGAAGCCCAAAGCACAAGCTAACTCTCAAAAGAGAGTGAAGCAAGTGTGGGTACCAAAAGGGACTAACCTGCAAGGACCCAAACTGATTTGGGTACCAAAACTTGTCTAATTGCAGGTGAGCGCCATGGACCCCATGCCAAGTGAAGGTCAACCTATTTGGTACTTGGACAGTGGATGTTCAAGACACATGACTGGCATGAAAGCTCTACTTCAAGAATATACTGAGAAGAAGGGTCCACATGTAACCTTTGGTGACAACTCTAAAGGAAGCACCAAAGGATACGACGCACTAAAGATAGGAAAACTTAAGATCGAAGAAGTTTTCTACGTGGAAGGACTGAAGCACAACTTGCTATCCAACTCACAGTTCTGTGATAAAGGATACAAGGTGGAGTTCATCTCCAACAAGTGCATAGTAAAGAACAAGCTGACGTCCCAGATTGCACTCACTGGAGTTAGACAAAGGAATGTCTACATTGCACAATGGGACAGATGCAAAGAGGAGACGTGCTTAGTCACTAGGAGTGCTACTAAAATTGGATGGCTATGGCACCGACGCTTGAACCATCTTAACTTCAAGACGATCAATCGCTTAGCTCGGAAAGGCTTGGTGCAAGGGATACCTAATGAGGTCTTTGTAAAAGACCATCCATGCTCACCATGCCAATGAGGGAAGCAGACGAAGAAGCACTTCGCCAGTCTAGATGAAGCATCATCCAAGAGAGTGCTGGAGCTGCTTCACATGGACCTGTTTGGACCAGTCACTCCAGTAAGCGTCAATGGAAGGAAGTACACTCTTGTTGTAGTCGACGACTTCTCTCGCTACACTTGGGTTGTATTTCTCTTTAGCAAAAAGGAGACACTGTCCAAGCTGCCACAATTGCTCAAGCGTCTTGATGTGGAGAAGAACCAAGCGATTGCCACCATTCGCTCCGACAAAGGCACAAAGTTTCTAAACTCAACAATTGAAGCATACTGCACGAAGCATGGGATAGCACACCAAACTTCCTCAGCACGTACACCTCAGCAGAACGGAGTAGCTGAAAGAAGAAATCGGATCATCAAAGAAGCCGTTCGCACTATGATTGCTGATTCAAAGCTTCCGATGAAGTATTGGGCTGAAGCTGCCAACACAGCATGCTATACTCTGAATCGGACCCTTCTCAACAAACGGTTCGACAAAACACCATATGAAATATGGACAGGGAGAATTCCTAACATTTCTTATTTCCATATCTTTGGTTGTAGGGTCTTCATTCACAACAACGGGAAGTCACAGTTGAAAGCTTTCGAAAGCAAAGTAGATGAAGGAATATTCTTAGGATATTCTACATCTAGCAAAGCTTATAGAGTATTCAACTGCAAAACCCTAATTGTGGAGAAATCACCCCATGTCGTATTTGATGAATCTTCTTTAAGTTTTCCACAGGAACTGGTTCAAGCGAATGAAAAGAATCCAAGCGAGGAACCCATAAATCCACTGACATGGGACATGCTTGAAGATGATGAAGAAATCAAGGATTCAAGCGATCAAGATGCCCAAGAGAAGGTTGAAGCTGCCCCCAAGACTCATGAAGCGAGTGCAAGTCAAGCACCCATTCAGGTCGCTTCAAATGGAGAAGCAAGCGACCCGCATGAAGAAGAAGAAGAAGCTGGTGGATCCAAGCTTGCATGGCTCAAGAATCATTCACCAAGCCAAATCATTGGATATCTATCCAAAGGCGTGGTGACTAGAAGCCAAGTGTTTGGAGAAAGTGCTATGTTTAGTTGCTTTTTGTCCAACATTGAGCCAGCAAGCGTGGAGGAAGCCCTAGCAGATTCCAATTGGGTGATTGCCATGCAAGAGGAGCTGAATCAGTTCACCAGGAACGATGTATGGTATCTCGTGGATCGTCCCGAATTTCAGCATGTGATTGGCACCAAGTGGGTGTTCAAGAACAAGATGGACGAGGACCACAACGTCGTGAGAAACAAGGCTCGACTCATCGCCAAGGTCTACTACCAAGAGGAAGGGATCGATTTTGATGAGACCTTTGCTCCAGTGGCCAGACTTGAAGCGATCAGACTATTTCTTGCCTATGCAGCGGCTAAGAAATTCAAAGTCTATCAAATGGACGTCAAGAGCGCGTTTCTCAATGGAGAACTCAAGGAAGAAGTGTATGTGGAGCAGCCACCGGGTTTTGAGCAAGGAGATAAAGTGTATCGATTGAAGAAGGCCCTGTATGGATTGAAGCAGGCGCCTAGAGCATGGTATGATACACTATCTCAGTTCTTAGTGGATAATGGATTTCACAAAGGGAAGATAGATTGGACTCTCTTCACCATCAATCATGGAGAAGATATGCTATGGGTCCAGATCTATGTAGAAGACATCATATTTGGGTCACCAAACTAGTCGCTTAGTGAGAAGTTTGGAGAGCTAATAAAGACCAAATATGAGATGTCGATGATAGGCTTGATGAATTGCTTCCTAGGTCTTCAAGTGAAGCAGCAAGATGATAGAATCTTCATCTATCAAGCTAAGTACACTCGAGATATGCTTGCCAAGTTTGGTGTTCAGCATGCTAAAGCTGTGAAGATCCCGATGAACACCAACTGGAAGATGGAGCCAGACCTAGGAGGGAAGTCTGTGGATGCTACAGATTACCGTGCTTTGATCGGATCCATTCTCTATCTCACTGCAAGCAGGCCAGATATAGCCTTTGCAGTTGGAGTATGTGCTCGCTTCCAAAGCAATCCCAAGTACAGCCATCTTGAAGCTGCCAAGCGAATCCTTCGCTATTTCAAAGGCACAATCAACATGGGGCTGTGGTATCCTACTGAAGATAATCTGGAGCTCACAGGATATTAAGATGCTGACTATGGAGGATGCCGTGTTGATAGGAAATCAACTTCGGGCACGTGTCAGTTCTTGGGAAGCAAGCTGATCTCATGGTTATCAAAGAACCAAACTAGTGTAGCTACTTCAACGACTGAAGCCGAATATATGGCCGCTGGAAGCTGCTGTTCTCAAATCCTATGGCTTCATCAGCAGTTGAAGGACTACAAAATTGAAGCGAATGAGATTCCAATCTTCTGCGACAACAATAGTGCTATACGTATCTCGCAGAATCCAGTGCTTCACACCAGATGCAAGCACGTGGAAATTCGACATCATTTCATTCGTGATCATGTCGAGAAGAAGGATATCAAGCTTGAGAAAATCCATACAGATCTCCAGCGAGCAGATATCCTCACCAAGCCTCTAGCTGAGTCTCGCTTCCACCAGTTATGCATGGAATTAGGGTTACTAGACCCTGGTGAAGAATGTTAGATCCAGGATGCACAAGGGAGTGGATGCTTGCCCTCAAGCGACCCTCGCCTTGGAGCTTCACCAATTCAAGCGAGTCGCTTCAAAACTCACTCGCTTGAAGAAGGAGAAATAAGGTGGAGAAAGGTGGAGTGTTGGAAGATGTTCCCTACCAACTAATAGGATTGTTAAGGCTATGGTTAAGGGGGAACTATTGATTGCTCTCAGAGCAGTCTACTACCAAAGCGAGCAAGGAAAGCTGCTACCTAGCCTAGGATTCCTAGCTAATGGGTATAAACACTAGCAAGAGCCGTTTCTAGTAACGGTTGTGGGGTCTTGTATCGGGCCTTCCCACGTAAAAATGGTGAAAGCTTAGGCAGGGCTAGCACCTAGACCTTGCGTCCTCTTCCCATTTTTTCCGCCGAAGAGGAGCATGTCTTTTCATCTCCTTCAGCGTGGATAAACACTCATTCATTACTCACTCTTCATTGAGTTGAGCTGCCGGGTGTCTATTCATACATCTCCCACCCTGAATATTGCATCACTTCAATTTTCCCTATTCTGGGTCAAGCGAGTCGAATGCATATTCATTCTGTAGATTCTAGAGGAGAGTTTGAAGAGTTACCTCTTACTTCAAAAGGTTGCAGGGCTGGTGACATGCCTCTGCTTAAAACTGAGAATGTCTTGTTAGAGCATTCTCAGTGTCATCCGGTCCTATTCTGACCTGAGATAAGGACTTGTACTCATCTTCCATTCATCGCGAATAAGTACACTATAGTGAGTCTCCCTTCGGGTTGCAGAAAGCTAGTGTACTCTATTCATTCTCCCCCCATTCACTTCAATGGAGGAGTCTCTAGTTCGTAGAGGAAGATGGAAGAGATGAATGCCACGAAGACCAAGCTTGAAGAAATCTACAAATGTGGTATCAATCTCCTACAATGTTAGATTGACTGGTAAGTGTTTCAATTTAAGTACACTAAGCAATGTGAAGCATGCTAGAAACCTTCATTTGCTATGTGGAAAATATGAAATGAATCTGACACAAATACAAAGAGGAAAACATTCTTGTTTATATCCTCGAAGTATGTAAGTCAGAAACATTTTAAATTAAGTCAAAGAAATTTCAATTTCTTATACCAGTCGCTTCAGATGGTCAAGCGAGTGCTTCGACACTCAAGCGAGTGTGGAACAGTCACGCCAAACGAGTACTTCGCAAGCGAGTAAAATCCAAGCGGCTACACTCGAAGCGAGCGGGTATGAAGCGAGCGTGTGAGCTGTACACACTCGAGTGCAGATTTTACTTTTTGCTTTGCATTTAATGCAGAAGAAGTACAAAGCAGATATATTTCGGGCGTGTGCAACACACTTCAAATTAGAAGCGGGAAATTTGCACACGATCCAGCCGTTGAATCTCAACAGTTTTGAATCACAGCCACTGGATCGACGCCGTTTGGAGAGACGAATTGCAGAAGGCCACGTGGAGTGCCAAGTCAACTTGGCGGCTCACTTTTACTGTGATGACACCGGACACGTCAATCACATCGCCGGTATCCGCCGTATACAAAGAGGACTTTCTGGGAAATTACTATCTTGTCCCTGCCACGTCAGTCGAACCCTAGATCTATATAAGGAGCAGATGCAGATTCGCAGAAACTTTCATCACCCCTTAAATTTGCCATTCTCGCGAAAGCTCTGCATCTCTGCAATTTCACGAGTCTCAATCCCCCCTTGTGTTTAAAACTTCACCCTATTCTCTCTAAATACTCAACCATGGTGAAGAAGGCTGCAACTCAGACGATGGAGAAGTTTCTATCCTTGATCGGAGATAACATCAACGTCGAGCCCCACCTCGACGCGAAGGTCGTAGAAGCCGATGGCTTCTTCCGCAAGGCTGTGACTACGGCCGGCTTGTGGGAATTCGTCACGGCGAGGCCGGAGAAGATATTGGCCAAGGCTGTGGCCGAGTTTTTACTCAATCTGGAAGAAGGACGGACTTTATCCACATTCACCGACCCAAAGGATGGTAAGCCGGTAGAGGTAACCCTTGATGCCATCGCCGGAGTTTTCAACCTACCGAAGGAAGGAGCGGATTCCTTCTCGGACTTAGAGTTGTTCGTTGATGTCGAGTTTGCACGCTTCGCCGCCGATAAGAATGCTGAGTTTGAGCCGAAGCACAACAACATAAGGATGGACCTGGAAACTCCGTTCAACTACATCTATGAACTCTACACCAAGTCGGTGGCCTGCAGTATCGGAACTCTGGGCCAACTTTTCGACTCGAAGCTGTTCGTCGTCACTGCCATCATGGACAGCTTAACTGTCACGAAATTCAATTGGCATGGTTGGTTCATCAACCAGATGCACGAAGTTGCCAAGGATTTCAAGTACGAGAAGGGAAGCACAGAAGAAATCCTCCGCAAGGGAAAGCTCAAATTCTTCTCCAGGATCTCCTACACACTAGAGAAACTATTCACAAACCGAAGATGGACTGACACAGTGGAGTACAAGAAGAACACCATTTTCTTCGACTTGTACAAAACTAATAAAGTTGTGGTGGATTTGGGAGTTTACGATGTTGAAGTGCTCCCCGTCGCCCCCGTCGCCGAAAGGCGAAGCGAGAAGATGAAACCCAAATGAGACACATCACCGGTGAAGCAAGTGGCTTCCAAGAAAGCCAAGAAGGTGAAGCGAGTCGCTTCATTGATAAAGTCAAGCGAGGCTGAGGAGCAGCCGCTTGAGAAATAAGCAGAAGTTAATCAACCCCTCCCCTCTCCAGCCAAGGCTCAAACCATTCCCCAACCTTCAACCACTCAAATACAAATCCAGCCACCCCAAGAACCCCAAACCTCATCCACCGCTCAACCCCAAACACAACACCAACCGCAAACCTCACCCCACTCCCTATACGAAGCAGAATCTACATCGTCTATCCCCATTCCCAAACTACCTTTTCTCAGCACAGACCTTGATGCTGCATATACCCTCTTTGAACCTACCCAAACACAACACACAAGCACCACCCCAAGCCACCCAAACCCAAGCCGAAACAATCCAAGCTTCCACACCCAACTCACGCTCAGAAACAGCCACCTCAGCCGACACCACCCAAATAGCCGACACAGAAATCACCATCATCCCTCCACCAACAAAACCCGCACCCCCATCTGCAGAAGAAAGAGCCCTACAGCGATATTTGATGGATAGGGATGTTACTGCTGACACAATCAACAACCGCTACCCCAACGTGGAAATGTCGGAGGAGTTCTTCACGAAGGCAGTAGACTTCCTCACGTACATCACGTACCGAGGAACTGAATATTTCAAAATATTCAATCTTCGCAGAGCCTTTTCGGAAGAAGTGATTGAGACGAAGGAGGCGGAGATGCTCAATTTCATTGGCATAGACGGGTTCCATGTCTTCGTCAATGAGGCTAGCTACTGGGAAAAGCTAGATGCAAAAGTGAAGCGAGCGTACCCAGACGCTGTGATCCCAGAGCTAGTGCCGTCTGTTCATGAGCAGAAGGAAGAGGAGATTGCTAGTCTTCAAAGCGTGATCACACAGAAGACTGATGAGTTGGAGAAGAAGGGAGAGGAGATCAAAAATCTGTGAGCAGATTTTGATAAGTCAAAGACCGAGCTAGAAGGAAAGCTCGAGGAGAGGGTGAAGGAAGTAGAGGAGAATGAGAAGAGCGTGGTGGAGCTCAAGCAGTCGCTTGAGGCTGAGAGGAGTAGGTTGAAGGAATTCAACACCAAACTAATAGCAGTAGAGGAAGAGAAGAAGAAAGTGTACAGGCACCTAGAGAGGAAGAGGAAATTGGTAGATAAGAAGGATGGAGAGCTTATCAAGCTCGGAAGCAAGTTGACAAGATCCAAGCTCCAACTCGACTCGCTTGGGAAAGAGTTTAACATATTAAAACTCAAGCGAGCTAAGGAGTTAAGCGAGCTAGAGAGCAGAAGGAGAAGTGTTCAAGCCCTTGATTTGAAGCAGGCAGAGCTCACTATCAAAATTGATGAAGCTCAAAAATTGGCGGGAGACTTTGCCGTCAAGATAGCTGCTGCTGCTCAAGTCAATGTGGCACTCAACAGAAGAGAAAGGAGCATCACCACGTCAAGGGCAGAACTTGAAGCAGCCTAGACCCACTTCGAATTTGTCTTGTAGGAGGAGCGCAAGAAAATTCGTGCCGAAATCGAAGCGGAGCTGGATGCTCGATTCAAGGAAATTGAGCCACTTGAGAATTTGATGGCTTCAGTGAAAGAGCGAGAAGAGCAGTGCAAGTTTCTGCTCGAAGAGATTTCCGCAAAAACGGCAGAAATTGTGCTTTCCCAAGAGCACATTTTCGCGAAGTGAGCAGAGGAGATGCTTCATGCCGTATACAACGAGTTCTCCACCATTCGCCATGTTCTCAGTGGAAGAATCGTCACCACCACCCCTAGCAGTCTTGATGATGCCAAAAAGGGGAAAAAGATTGAAAGAATTGTAGAAAGAAAGGAAGAAGGAGGAAGAGTAGTTGAGGGGGAAGGAAGTAGAATTGGAGAAGAGAGGAGGATCGAAGCAGGAAGCTTGATCAAAGGAGGAAGAGGAGAAGGAAGGGCAGATGCAAAAGAGGAGGAAATGGATGAAGCGCGGGCTGAGCTAGAGAGGAAGAAAGGGAAGGACAAATTAATCGAAGAGCCTCGCAAGCCACTAGCCGGGAAGTTGCTAGCTTCCTCACTTGCAGCTTCGGCCATCTATGCAGCTTCGGCCGTCTCTGCCGCACAGACTGAAAAAAAAATCGCGGAGGATGAAGCTCTAGCCGTTGCCCTGCTGCAAGAGTTCGATTTGAAGAGGAAGGGAGTGACCGAAATCCCTCAAGTGAAGCCACTGCAGGCTGTGTCTTCTTCCCAAGCAGGCGCTTCAGGGTCTTCCATTCAAGCGTCCGGTTCAACTGCTGCCCTCGCTTCAGCCACTGTTGGCGCCGCTTCAGCCAGCCAAGCTATCATTCCTTCTGCTCATGCAGAAAAGAAGAAGGACATGCCCCCACCTCCTCCGGCACCGAAAGGCCCACTAAAGCGGACTGCACCAGAGAGCAAAGAAGTGGATCCTGCGTCAAAGTGCCAAAAGATCCAACAGTCAGTCACTGCAAAAACCAGCTGCTTTGAGAGGAGGAAGAAGAGTGAAGAAGAGAAGAAGAGGCAAGCCAAGAAGGATGAGAGAGTCAGAATCGCCAGTCAAGAAGGTGGATGAACGGATCGAGACCCACTGGAATAAATTGAGGCTCATTCAATCCGCCATTTCACGAAGCTCCTATGTCCCCTTCACGCCTGATGAGTCGGAATCTTGCCAGACTCAAGCCTGGATTGACACGTGCTGAGTGACCATAAAAGAGATGTCTGATTCCGGTCGCTACTCTGCTGATGAATGTGACTACATCCGCAAGCGAGTTAATGAAAGAACTCCTTAGTTCAATACGGATGCAAGTATCAAAATCCATCGGATTATGGAGGAGTTGACAAGCAAAATAGAAGAAGAAATGGAGGTGAGAAGGGCGAATCATCCCGATGCACGAGAGATCGAGGACTTCATCTCCAGTGATCTGCTAGAGATGTGGAGAATCTGCAGGATCAAGTTCATCAAAGCTTACTACTTCTGGCAAGTAGTGCATCCGCAAGATGAGTGCTTGAGACTGGACGCTCTCAACAACTTTCTCTGTTTCTACATCGAGGAGCTGCGTCGGAAGATCTTCACGAAGGCTGAGGAAGCTGATCCAAAACCCATCATTGTCAAAGTGCCAGCCATGCAGCAGTTTCCTCTACCACTCTTGCCAAATTCAAGGGTCCCAGACTGAAGAATTATTGAAGAGGAAGTGTATGAAGCTCTATTCATAGAGAACAGTCACAGAAAGAGCATGCACAATGTGAAGACCATGGAAGACAAGGTTCTGTCAGCATATTTTAGCAAAGAGGAGGAGTTGGAGAAGCCTGCTGACGAATCTTGAATTTCCATAATTTGTGAACTGCTTGTTCATCTGTCAAACTGTGTCATTTACATGCTTTGTGAATGATTTATTTTTATGCTACAAACTCACATATTAACCGAAAAAAAAGGGAAAAGGAATTCAAAAAAAAAAAAGCAAATCTGCAAAGGGAAGCAGTCGCTTAAAGTTCTTTTCACGGTTAGAAAGTTAATGGGTTTTGGCATCATCAAAAAGGGGGAAATTGTTGGAAATTGTTAAGGATATAACTTGTTAAGGGGGAACTCAAGTGGGACACTTGAAAAATGCATGTTTTGATTTTATCCCAAAACCCCCAAGTATCCTATTCCCAAGCGACCCTAATTGATGTAGAAATAGGTTAGAATTTTTCTAAGCCTATACTGTTAGGATGGCTCATTATTTTGCTTTAGTCGCTTAGGTTTTAGACTGCAGGAATTTCAAGTGAAGGCCACTCGCTTGAGTGTGTTTTCCAAGCGAATCAAGTCTAGCGAGCCAAAGCGAAGCGTGCCGAAGAATAGCGAAGCGAAGCCGCTACAGTAGAATCGAAGCGAGTCTACTAAAGCGAAGCGAAGCGAAGCGAGCGCTACAGTAAAAGTCAACGCGGGTCAAAATTCACTTAGGCAATACTCGGGAATTTTATTTCCAGAATACACTCTTCAAGTCTGACCTGAAGCGACTCATTTGAAGCGGACGCTCCAATTCTAAAGTGAAGCGAGCTCCTACCTAACAGATTGCGACAACTCAATTCCCGCTCCGAATTTGAACTACAGTCAACTGAAGATCGCCGCATTAATTGCAAGATCTCCACGTGTTGACTGAAGAGAGGAGCAACAGAGTTGACTGCCAGGCCGACAAGAGCGCTGCAACAGTCCTGGATCGCTCCAGTTACTGTTACACTTGGAACTTAGCCATTTTTGGCACAGTGCCAAATCTGCGCGTCTGAAAAGCAGCAGGCCTGCGCAAGTACTGTCGAGAGGAGGAGGGACAAAGCCACCAACCAAGCAACGGCTCCTGCCCAATCCTCCGCCTATAAATAGTGAAGGATGGAGACGGAGAAGAGTAGAACACTACTTGAGCATTCAACGCCTACTGCAAACAAACACTCCCAGCTTTCAGCATTCTTCGAGTCTTTGTTTCAAGTGTTCTCCGAGGTTCTGTTCCATTCGAAGCTCGTCTCCGCAACCTTCACACTTAGAAATCTAAGCCCATTCCATATCCAAGCTTAGCGAAGAACTCTAGCCATCTTTGCACTTGTTGTAAAGAGTTCTTCATTAGTGTGTTCGTCGTAAAACAAAAACCCTAACCCTAAGTTCTATTCGTTAGGTTTTTGTGTTCGTCGTTAGGTTGTTACGATCCGGGGCTCTACTTTCCTCAATAGTAGAAGCCTCGATCATAGAGTCTAGATCCAAGCTAGCACAGTCCTCAATTGTGTGACGCTCGATCGAAACTAGGTCTTAGTGGAGAACCCGTAAGCTCCAGTTTCGGACTAAAGCGAGTGAAGCTTAAGTCCAATCTAGGTTTTTGCGGTGAACCCGTAATCACCCAGCTGTTGTCGTCAGATCCAAGCAAGTGAAGCTCGATCTTGACTTAGGTTTTTGAGGAGCCCGCAAGTCCTCAAGGTTCTTGAGTGAAGAGAATCAGTTGCCTTGTGCAACAAAGTGGACGTAGGTGTTTTATCACCGAACCACTCTAAATATCTGTGTCGTATGTCTAAACCCTAATCTCTCTATCTTTTTACTGTTTGATTATTCATTTGCACAAGCATCCTAAACAAACTTAAACTGAATTTTCAATTACTTAGGAAAGATTAGCTCACCAAATTCCGCATTCGAGTAAAGCCTCACTCTTGATCAAGCTTTCGGCTAGGTCTTAGTATCTATAGCGAGCGCTTAACTTGTCACTCTGAGTTAAAGGAAAAGAAGTTGAAAAACTTCAAAACACGTATTCACACCCCCCCCCCCCCCCCCTTCTACGTGTTTTCCTCTAACAATCCAGGACCAACAGTTGCTTTCTTTCCAATATCGAGCCATCAAGCGTGGAAGTAGCTCTTGCAGATTCGAATTGGATTCTCGCCATGCAAGAAGAGCTCAACCAATTTACAAGGAATGACGTGTGGTTTCTTGTTGATCGTCCCAAATTACAGCATGTTATTGGCACCAAGTGGGTGTTCAAAAACAAATCTGACGAGGATCACAACGTCGTGAGGAACAATGCGAGACTCGTCGCTTAGGGCTACTGCCAAGAGGAAGGTATTGATTTTGATGAATCCTTTGCCCCAGTGGCGAGGCTCGAAGCGATTAGACTATTTCTAGCCTATGCAGCGGCCAAGAAATTTAAAGTCTACCAAATGGATTTTAAAAGCTTGTTCCTCAATGGAGAGCTCAAGGAAGAAGTGTATGTGGAGCAGCCACCTGGATTTGAGCAAGGAGATAAAGTGTATCGCTTGAAGAAAGCTCTTTATGGATTGAAGCAGGCCCCGAGAGCTTGGTACGATACACTATCCCAGTTTCTTGTGGATATTGGATTCCACAAGGGGAAGATAGATCGAACCCTCTTCACAATCAATGATGGTGAAGATATGTTATGGGTTCAGATCTACGTCGATGACATCATATTTGGTTCACCAAACCAGTCGCTTAGCGAGAAGTTGGAGAGCTTATGAAGACCAAATATGAGATGTCTATGATTGGATTGATGAGCTACTTTCTAGGTCTTCAAGTGAAGCAACAAGATGATGGAATTTTCATCAATCAAGCAAAGTATACTCGAAATATGCTTGCTAAGTTAGGTGTTCAAAATGCAAAAGAAGTGAAGATTCCAATGAACACTAACTGGAAGATGGAGCCAGATCTTTAAGGGAAGTCTTTGGATGCTACAGATTATCGAGCTTTGTTGGATCCCTTCTCTATCTCACAGCGAGTAGGCCGGATATTGCATTCACTGTTGGAGTATGCGCTCGCTTCCAAAGTAATCCCAAGCTTAGTCATTATGAAGCTGCCAAGCGTATCCTTCGCTATCTCAAAGGCGCAGTCAATATGGGTCTCTGGTACCCAAGCGAGGACAATTTGGAACTTACTGGATATTCAGACGCTGACTATGGAGGGTGCCGAATTAATAGGAAATCAACGTCGGTCACATGTCAGTTCTTGGGAAGAAATTTTGTCTCGTGGTTCGCGAAGAAGCAGACAAGCGTAGCAACTTCAATGACTGAAGCTGAGTATATGGCTGCCGGAAGCTGCTGTTCTCAAATTTTATAGCTTCGTCAGCGGTTGAAGGATTACAAAGTTGAAGCGAAGGAGATTCCAATCTTCTGTGATAATAATAGTGCTACCTGCATTTCACAGAATCCAGTGTTTCACACCAGGTGCAACCATGTGGAGATAAGGCATCACTTTGTTCGTGATCATGTTGAGATGAAGTACATCAAGCTCGAGAAGATTCATACAGATCTCAAGCGAGCTGATATTCTTACCAAACCTCTAGCTGAATTTCGCTTCAATCAGTTATGCATGGAATTAGGGTTACTAGACCCTGGTGAAGAGTGCTAGTTTTGGATGCACAAAGCAAGGGGGATTCCTAGTTTGGATCTTCACCAAATCAAGCGAGTCACTTTGCTCTCACTCACTTGAGAAGAAATAAGGTGGAGTTAGGTGGAGTGTTGGAAGATGTTCCCTACCAACTAACAGAATTGTTAAGTCTATGGTTAAGGGGGAACTATTGATCATTCTAGGAATGATCTACTTCCAAAGCGAGTAAGGAAAGCTGCTACCTAGCTTATGATTCCCGCAAGTGGGTATAAACGCTTGCAAGTACGTTTACTAGTAAAGGCTGTAGAGCCTTGTATCAGGCTTTCCTACGTAAAATCGTGAGAGTTTTGGCAGAACTATCACTATGATCCTTGTATCTTCTTCCCTCGTTCCGCTGAAGAGGAGCATGTCTCTCATCTCCCATTCGTCGTGGATAAACACTATCCCTTTTCACCCTTTTTGGGTCAAGCTGCCAAATGTTTATTCATTCTTTCTCTCTCTTTGAGTAAGCATTGTCGTATTCTCCCCATAAGGGTCGAGCGGTTCTAAATGCTTATTCATTCTTTCAATGGAGGACTCTCCAAGCGAGGAGGGAGATGGAAGAGATGAATGCCTTGAAGATAAATACTAAAAGACTACGATGAGGTATCAGTCTACTACGAAGCTAGACTGACTGGTAAGTGTTTCAATTTTAAGTACACAAAGCAAAGTGAAGCGTGCTAGATACCCTCGCTTGCTAAGTGGAAAATATAAATGTAATCTGACACAAATGCAAAGAGGTAAACACTATTGTTTATTCTCAAAGTATGTTAGTCAGAAACATTTTAAATCAAGCAAGTAAAATTTAAGTTCAAAGCTTATTCGCTTTAAAATGGTCAAGCGAGTGCCATTTCACACGAACTCACCATCGCAAGTGAGTGTGCTCCAGTCACGTCAAGCTAACGCTTCGCAAATGAGTAAATTAGCCAAGCGGCTACTATCGCTAAGCTAGCAACCGCCAAGCGAGACGTACAAACTGGGTGCACTCGAGTGCCTACTTACTTTTACTTTGCATTAAATGCG
This sequence comes from Thymus mandschuricus, assembly GCA_029379335.1. Lineage (NCBI taxonomy): Eukaryota > Viridiplantae > Streptophyta > Magnoliopsida > Lamiales > Lamiaceae > Thymus > Thymus mandschuricus. Next base: position 21,300,451 of record CM057077.1, on the reverse strand, counting down.
TACAGTACCAGGGTTCAAGAAACCGGGCGCGTGCAGTCCACTTCAAATTTGAAGCCCAAAACGCGAAGCGATCCAGCCATTGAATTGGAACAGTCTTCAAATCTCAGCCGTTGGATCATGGGCGAGAGTGCAAGCGAATCGTAGCAAGACACGCACCATGCTTAATCACGTATGTGGTTCATGTTTTACCACGGTGACGCCGCTTTTAACTGGAACACGTCAGCCACGTCGCCACTCGCTTGCAACCACGTTGGCTTTTTACCGTCTCTCTCCGCCACGTCAGCGTCAAACCCTAAAATTATAAAAGGGCGACTATATCGACTGCAAAATTCATCACCCCCAAATTTGCTATTCTTGTGAAATCTCTGCAAAATCTTCGGCAACTCTCCAGATCTGTTTACTCTCTTATTTCCTTCTTATACTCTTACCAATCTCTGCTCTCTCATCATGGGAAAGAAAGAATTTGTTCAAACCAAGGAGAAATTCCTAGCCGATGCCGAAAACAATATCAACGTCGAGCCTCATCTCGACGAATCCATAATAGAACCTGCCGGCTTTTTCCGAAGGGCAGTGACGTCTGCAGGCTTTTGGAAGCTCGTCACTGCCAAGCCCTCAAAAATTCATACCTAAACCGTTGTAGAGTTTCTATTGAATCTGAACGAGAACCATTATAGGTACTGCATCACTGATCCCAACACAGGGAAAACAACATTCGTCAGTCTCATCAAGATAGCCAAAGTGTTCGAGCTCCCAGACGAAGGAGAGGAGGTTCTCTCGAACGTAGGGCTTACAGTGGAAGAGGGGTATGTTCGTTTTGCTGAAAATACCACCGCTGTGTGGAGTCAGCACAGCAAGAACATGAGGAGTGATCTTGAAAAACCCTACAATTACATCTGTGAACTATTCACCAAATCGGTAGCTTGCCATATCGGTGGATTAGGCCAGATCACAACCAACAAGCTGTTCGCTGTTACAGCAATCGTTGACAGCCTATCCGGCTCCAAATTTAATTGGAGCAATTGGTTTATACAAAACATCCAAGAAGACGCCAAAGATTTTGAAAACGAGAAGGGCAACCCCCAAAACATTGTGAGAAGGGGAAAGCTTTGCCTGTTTGGGAAGCTTTCTTATGCCTTGTAGGAGCTGTTTCTGGACCGTAACTGGACTGGAACCCATCAATACAAGAAGGTTAGCATCTTCTCAGACCTAATCAAGGCCGACAGGCCATTGGTGGATGGAGGAATGATTCTAGTGGATGTGCGCCCAGCTGTGGTCATCCCAACAGAAAAGAAGAAAGGGAAAGGGAAGAAGCGAGCCGCTTCGTCGAAGAAGAAAGCGGCCCCGAAGAAAACCAAGCGAGTCGCTTCGCTTGCGTAGCCAAGTGAGGAGGAACCCTCGCCCTCTGGGACTTCCCTGGGAGATTCATTGCTGAAAACCACAGCAGATGAAGAAGACCGTTCACCCGAAGGAGAAGAGGTGAACCAGCCCCAAACCTCTCAAACTCACCCTAGCCAGCCCCAAATTCCCCAACCTCAAGCTTCCCAAATTCAACCTCAAGCTTCCCAACCCCAAGCTTCCCAGGGCATCCACGTGCACAGAGGAGTCGTTCTCGAAGACGAGGACTCTGCAAGCACCTTCACAATTCCAAAAGTTCCATTCCTGAACCCTGATGAAACCGCAGCCTACCAAATTTTCGAGCCTTCACCCTCACAAACCATTATTCCAGATTTCCCCACCAACACTATCGATACCACTCTACCCTCACAAACGGCCATTGAACCACCACCCCTAACACCCCAAGATAAAGCTCTTATACGATATCGCGAGGACAAGGCACAGTCCGCGATGAAAGTAAAGAAGAGGTACCCTTTGGTACCGATGAATGAAGGATTTATCAACCAAGCTGCCAATTTCTTGACGTACGTCGAGTACAGAGGTACGGAGTACTTCAAGATTTTTCATTTAATTTGAGGAAAGCCTTCTCGGAGCAATCGATAATGGAGCAGGAAGCTGCTCAACTTCAGTTTATTGGCGTTGATGGGTTTAAGGCCCTCATCAACAAGCCGAAGTACTTGGAGCTGCTTGATGCAGTAGTCAAGCGAGCCTACCTAGATGCCAAGCTGCCAGAGAGGAAGTTCACTGAGTATGAGCAGAAGTTGGTCGAAAAGCACGGGGAGGTGCTCTCTGCAACGAATCAAGATATCCTCAATCTCCAAGGAACGATTCGCAAAAAGGATGAAGAGATATTTCAACTGAAGGAGGAGGTTGCGGAGTCAAAAGAGGAATTTTGCAGAAAAGGAAGAGGAGTTGTCTAATAAAATTGAGGAGGAGAAGAAGAGGGTTGAGGATGCCAAGCGTGCGGTAGAGGAGGAAGAGAAAAAGTTGGAAGTTTTAACTTCCAAGCTTGCTGGAACAAAGGAGGAGTTGAAAAAGAAAGAGAAGGAAGTAGCCTCGCTTGTGAGCAAGCACAAGGAGGAAATGGAGAAGGTGAAAGCTGCTAATGAGAAAGCAGTGGAGAAGAAGGCCAATGAGATCACCACTCTGCAAAGTGAACTCACACGCTTTAAATTGGCCAAGCTTGCTGTTTCACTAAAAAGTGTTCGCAACAGAACAAAATCCTATCGTAGCACTAGCAAGTAAAACCCAATGTCGAATCTCGAAGGAAAACTTTGCAGGGCAATTAATTATGTAGTAAAACCTAATCTAGCCTAAAACTAAGAAAGCAAGTAAAGAAGATTTTGGGGTTTTTGTTTTAAATCCTAGGCAAATAAAATAAATCGAAGCAATAAATAAAAGCAAGTAAATAACTGATCTAGAACTCAAGAAATGAATCTAAGTATTAAACTAAATGAAAGCAATAAATCTACCTAGGCAAGAATCGAAAAGAAAGCAATAAAGGAAGCAATAAAGAAAGCATAAACTACTATAGACATGATGAATGAAATCTGGAAATTTAAAGGAAAATAAATCTAACTTTGAAAGCTATGAAAACGAGAGAATTAAAACTTAAAAAATGAATCTAAACTTTAAACTAGAAATCGAAAGAACAAAATTAAACTAAGGAAATTAAAAGAAGCAATTAAGAAAACGAATCTAAAACTAAGTAAAGCAATTATAGCAAGTAAACGAAAGCAATAAATAACTTACGAGAATTAAACGAAGAACGAAGAAAGCAAAGTAAAAGAAAAGTCTTGAATTGAATTGCACGAACAAAGAATTCAGATCCGAACAAAGTGAAACTAATCTAGAGTATTTAAGTGCGAGAAAGTAAAGCTAAAAGATGATAAAAGTTGTCTAGAATTCGTGCACAATGAGATAATATATATACTAGGTAAAAACCTAGATAAATAAGGAAAGAACAGCCTGGCCGCCGGAGTTGGACGGCGTCCAACTCAAACTGGACGGCGTCCAGTTCTCGAAACTGCTCAAAAATGGCTCAAACTCTGGACGCCCGTCCAGCCCTTCGTGGACGTGATGTTGGACAGCGTCCAGATGAGGTTGGACGGCGTCCAGATCTCCACACTGCTCTCCTTCGTCCGATCATCGTCTTTTCCTTCCTTTTCGGCCTGTTTCCGCTCCTTTTCATCAATAAACCCCTACAAATACCAAAAACTCCAAACAAGCAAATCATAGCCAAAAACACACACAAAGACACAAAAACATTACGAAAACGGACTCGAAAACACTACGAAAATCCTAACATCTATACACCAATCAAAATCCCCCACACTTAGACCTTTGCTTGTCCTCAAGCAATATAAACATACAACTTAGATTCAATCCAAACAATTCAAATCATAGAACATTTAATCACCGGAATCGACAAACTCACACGAGGTCACTTTAATCCCAAGTTACGATCAATCATCATCAACGAGCTATGTGGCTTATAAATCAACCCAAGCAAGAGGAAAAGCAATGATACACACATCTCACAAATATTTAGATCACCACAACTTTAGACGTCTAGCCTACTTCCCCTTTTTATTCAACACATAAACAACTTTTTTTTTTTTTTTTTTTTAACACGTGAACGTTTTTGGCACATAATTCACTAGGTTTAATCATCGATGGGTCACATCGAGCCTCCTAGTGCGGTTTCCCGTACCCATTGTCAAGAGGGGTAGAATGCCTACAAACACTTTATTCTAATATACACGAGTATCATCTAGGACATAGTTCATGAAATGTGATCATTCGAGGGTCTCTCGAAGCCTTTTCATGTGGTTTCCCATGCTCATTACTCTAGTATTTTCATACGTTACAAGTAAGAGGAGCAGAATCCTATCAACTCTTTTATTCACATAAACACAACTCTTTTAATTCTAAGGGGAAAGTAAACTAGCAATCCAAGTCGCAACAATCTAGATTTATCAAACCAAAAATCATAAATCATTTTCCTCAATACTCATATCAATTCGTGCCCCACAATTCATCGAATCATAATATATCACAACTCAAGATTAAACCAACCTAATTTATGCTTAAATCAATTCCAACAACTAAAGATTCCATCATCGAATCATTCACATCGATCCTAAGTTACATGCTTATAGGGCTCAAATTCAAACAAATTCCTAAGTGGGGAAACATGAAGATTCGATCAACTAGACTCGATTAAACCAAACAATAAACTCAATCAAACCAAACCAAATAAAACTCGATTAACAAGACATACAAACAAAAACTGCATGCCAAAAGTTCAAAGACCCCCCCCCCCCCCCCCCCCCCCCCCCCCCCCTCCCCACCCTTAAAATCAAGCAATGTCCCCATTGCGAGAAAATAAAAAGGAAAGGGATAGAGAGAACTTATCGCAATATGACGACCAAATACTCAAAATCTCGAGAGACTCCAAGTATCACCTACAAAACAAACACAAAACACAAATACCAAAGCGTAAAATCGAACAAAATAAAGAAATAAAAAATAAAAGACTCAAAACAAAACAAAAAGACACAAACAAGGCTATTTCCAGCTGCAAGGCCCTTAGAACCGTGGGTCATTCCAACGGGGGTCGATAGGAGACCAAAAAGGGAAGTGTGCAAGGTTGGACGGTCGTCCAACTCAAGTTGAACGGCATCCAACTCGCCAATCTGTCTGAACGTTGAGTTTCTTCTTGTCTCGACCTCTCCTCACGTCAATCCTTGCATACTACTCCCTGCACGAAAAATCAAAAAGAGAACAAACGAAAACACGAAAATAACAAAAATGAAACCTAAACTACATATTTATTTTTTTATACGTGGGTTGCCTCCCACCAAGCGCTTATTTAACGTCATTAGCTTGACAAAGGACACGATCAACCTAAACCCATAGCACCAAGCGACGATTTGATGCTCCCTCCGACACACTCACACTCCCTTCTCGAACAATCTCGAAGATCCAAAACGTGGTCAACATCAACTCTCGACTCCCCCACACTTAGTTCCAACTCCTCCTCAAACATCTTCGAGTTAAACCCTGCAAGAAAAGATGTTTCACAAATGGTGAGGTTAGAAAGAACAGAGTTAATGACCACTTCCTCATTCGATGCATGTGTCGAGCTTTCCTCGTCCACATCATCAATCTCCTCCAAATTCCGTAGAAATTCTTCAATTATGTCCTCTTCTTCATTCAGCGCAAGTGTCAATCTTTCCTCTTCCACTTCATCAACCTCCTCCAAATTCCGTAGAAATTCCTCGATTATGTCCTCCTCTTCATCCACACAACTAAAGAATTCTTCATCTTCAATGGACTCTTCTTCGTCAATGAATTCTTCAAGAGCTGCTACCCTGTCAGAAATCTCACAAACATTTACCTCAACAAGAGGGTTAGCAAGCTTAACAAAAGAGCATGAATGAAGAGAAGAAGTTGGAATAGAAGGTGAATTTCCAAAAACCGAAAAGGTTACCGATCCTCCTTCACCGGCCATGCTCAATGTGCCAGTACCTACATCAATCCGGGCTCGAGTAGTGGCCATAAATGGTCGTCCCAACAAGACTAGATGTCCAGTTACGCTCATAGCTCCTTTGCCTTCGTGAAGCACGACGAAGTCGGTAACGACTCGAATTCCACCAACGAGGACAGTGACATCTTCCACAACTCCCAAAGGACTACTCACGATGCCGTCTGCTAGCTCAATGCGCATGTCGGTAGTTTGAAGGACTCTTGAGTTCATCTTCTCGAAAATAGAATACGGCATTAAGTTCACCGCAGCTCCTAAATCCATCAATCCCGAAACGGTCTCTCCGCTATCCAAGATAATACTCAAGTCGAAGCCTCCCGGATCTCCTCTTTTTGGAAACGAGTTGATAGGCTCGAGATCCTTTTTCTCCTTCTTCACACTACTCCGAATAGGCGGAACATAAGGATTGAGCGTCTTGTGAAGAGGTTTGGCCTCCTTCTCGGCTTCCTCGAACTCCGTGCGCTGCTCGTCGGGGTTGGACGGCCGTCCAACTTGAGTTGGACGGCGTCCAGTTCCTGATAATGTTGTTCACGGAGGATCGTTGGGCGCACGTCCAGGAAGGTTGGACGCCCGTCCAGAGTTGGACGGCCGTCCAACTTGAGTTGGACGGCGTCCAACTCCGGGATCTGCCGGATTTCGGCCGTTGTTCAACTGCTCGCTCGGGCTTCTCCTAACACTTGAACGGCCTTGGGGCGACACCGTGACACCATTGCGTTGTAACACCGTGATTGCATGAGCTTGGTGAGGTGGAACGGGAGGAACATATGGAGGGTATAGGGCTTGCACCTCGTTGGCTTGTTGTGGTTGAATCCCTTGGCTCATAATTCGCCCCGGTTGTTGCATTAGCTGCATGGAACCAGAAATTTGGCCAATGGCCATCTCGAGCCTCTTAATAGTAGCATCTTGGGCCTCTCGGGCCAATTTTGCTTCATGGAGGAATGTGGAAAGGCTCTCATCGACGGGAGGCTTTTGAGGAGGTCCTTGGGGACTAGAATTTGGATGTGTAGGTGGTGTAGGAGTAGGTTGAGGAGGGTAATATGGAGGTGGTGGATAATATGGATTGGGAGGATATTGTGGAGGTGGATAATATGGTGGAGGTTGAGAGTAGTAGGGATTTGGTGGAGGATAAGGGTTATTATATGGTGGAGGGTGCCTATTAGGATAGGTAGGAGGATTACCTTGCCCTTGTGTCGGCCTCAAATTTTGGAAACGTCCATTGTATCCCCCTTGATATCCTTGAGGTGGAGGCACTTGAGGTGGGTATCCTTGAGCGGCGTACACCTCGGCTCCTCCTTCGTATGGAAACTCCCCCATGTTGTGGCACACCTCCTTGATGTGTCCAAGCTCTCCACAAATCTCGCATCGGTCCGGCTTTCTCTCTTCCTCATTCGGGGCCGGGCCATTTGCTTCTTCAAATCGGGGCTCATCGAAACTGCACTCGCCTCCACTTTCCTCGGTCTAGCTGATTTTTGTTGAGAACTCGCAGCGAGCGTCTCGAAAAATATCCTTCAACTCGTCAGCTGTGTTGACCGCTATGTTGCCTCCGGCTGAACTATCCACCATTAACTGACAAGTTTGGTTGAGGACGTCGTAGAAATATTGCCAAAGCAACTCCGATGCCATTTGATGATGGGGGCATTGTTGAAGTAGCTCTTGGAACCTCTCCCAAGCTTCGTGAAACGGCTCATCGTGGTCTTGGGAAAAGTTCATGATCTTCGATCGCACCTCTTGCGTCTTGCGGTTCAGATAGTACTTGAGCATGAATTTCTCACACACCGCATTCCATGTGGTGAGTGAGTTGGCCGGGAGCGCCAAATACCATGACTTTGCTCGATCCTTGAGGGTGTACGGGAAGCACTTCATCTTCAAGTTATCCTCCGTGAGTCCCAAGAGTGGGAAAGTTTGCACCACCGTGCAAAACTCTCGGATGAATGTCAAAGCATCCTCGTTGGGCAGCCCATGGTAAGATGGAAGCAACGCCATGTGGTGAGGTTTAAGCTCATGATTCCTGACCGCTTCCGTCAGGACAATCGCCGAAGTGGTGGCCGTGAATGTGGGGCGAGCAAAATCGCCCATGACTCTAACTGCCATGGCTTCGGGCTCTGCAAATAACAAGACCAAAGAGAAGTCTTGGAAATCGATCTCCTCCTTCTCCTTCGCGGCTAAAATCGCTTTCCTTTGATTGATGTTGTCGAAGTAGGGCGCTAAATTCCTTTGAAGACTTCGGCGACCATGCATAAACAACACTCAACAAAAGGGTTAAACGCACCGAGTGGGAGAAACAAGAAATCGAAATAAACACAAATAAAAATAAAACAAATAAAAATACTACACAATTAAATCGCCTAAAGTTTTCCCCGGCAACGGCGCAAAAATTTGTTTCACTAAAAAGTATTCACAATAGAACGAAATCCTATTGTAGCACTAGCAAGTAAAACCCTATGTCGAATCTCGAAGGAAAACTTTGCAGGGCAATTAATTATGTAGTAAAACCTAATCTAGCCTAAAACTAAGAAAGCAAGTAAATAAGATTTTGGGGTTTTTGTTTTAAATCCTAGGCAAATAAAATAAATCGAAGCAATAAATAAAAGCAAGTAAATAACTGACTAGAGCTAATTTCTAGCCTTGCAATGATATCGGACAAGGTAAGTCCGAATGTCGAACCACAAGGAGTGAAATGGCAATAGCAAATCAAGTAGTCTATATCGTCTCCATTATACTATCTAAGCACATGATCATGATTTGGTTTTTTACTAAACTAAGCAAAGAGTAAAGTGGAATGTAAACTCAACAATGTAAAGTAGACAAGACAAGTAAAAGGCAAATGTAGAATATCAATAGAAAAAGGCATAGATCCAAGTGATTTCCAATATGATGATGATGATAGTCTTAGAATCTAGATGCTTCAAGCCAATTTAATCCACCTTGGATGGTTTCTTATACCATATATGCTAACCTACCTTACTAGGGTGATTAACAAGTTGATTGATAGAGCAATAAGTGCTTTCTAAGCCTTTACATACTCTATCAACTCCAAATAGCACAAATTATGTCTAAGATAACCTACCAACTCTCTTCCAACTCATCTAATTCTTTCTAGGAACCATACGAGATGAAATCAAGTGATATGGTTATGGATTGATGCCAAGTGCTATGAAAAGAAGCTTCCTAGGCATTCCCTCAAACACCTTAGATGCACTCCTAGTGATCAATTATTCATGCATACAAATTAAAGTCCCAATCCATAGGCAATCCAAGAGGAAGCTAGATCAACATCCTAGAATCTAATACCTATCATCTACATCAAATTATCCATCACTTGGAGCCATATGCAAGCTTAGCTAGCCATAGATCTAGCAATCAAACCATGGAAAATAAGAAAAATCATAATAGAAATGACAAGGAAATGAAAAGGAATTGAAAATCTTCAATAATCTTCAATATCCAAGCTTGATCATCCACAAATATTTGAAAATACCAAAGTAGAAAGAGGAAAAATAGATAGGGTTCTAAGAGAAAGTGTCACAATGAATTACAAGTCAAATTAGATGACAAATAAGGAAAATATCTAGCTATTTATAGTTTTCCCACACATTGGGGTCAAATTGCAAATACTAGAAACTTAAGTTGAGAAGGTGGGGTAAAATCTGTAATTTCTGGAAAGTTAAGTGAAGGGTTGACTATTTCATTTTCGGTTGACTCGTGTGTTTTCCGCCCACATTTGACAGTTTGCGCACTCTCACGGTTTTGGCTCGTTCTCTCTCGTCCGGCATCGGAAAATTAATCCGCAAAGTGCTACGGCTTCCTCTTTCGATCCTCTTCGACATAGGATAAGTCAGACTCGCCCAAAAAATTGCCGCAACACCTGAAAACAGCACGGAAACCGAGAGAACATGCAAAGCATATAGAAAATGACTAAATTGTAAAAACCTATCATTCCCTATTCATTTAAGCACCAATCCGAACCAAAACACGCATCGAGATGCACTCTAAAGCATGCAAAATATGTGGTTATCAAAAACTGATCTAGAACTCAAGAAATAAATCTAAGTATTAAACTAAATGAAAGCAATAAATCTACCTAGGCAAGAATCGAAAAGAAAGCAATAAAGGAAGCAATAAAGAAAGCATAAACTACTCTAGACATGATGAATGAAATCTGAAAATTTAAAGGAAAATAAATCTAACTTTGAAAGCTTTGAAAATGAGAGAATTGAAACTTAAAAAACGAATCTAAACTTTAAACTAGAAATCGAAAGAACGAAATTAAACTAAGGAAATTAAAAGAAGCAATTAAGAAAATGAATCTAAAACTGAGTAAAGCAATTAAAGCAAATAAACGAAAGCAATAAATAACTTACGAGAATTAAACGAAGAACGAAGAATGCAAAGTAAAAGAAAAGTCTTGAATTGAATTGCACGAACAAAGAATTCGGATCCGAACAAAGTGAAACTAATCTAGAGTATTTAAGTGTGAGAAACTAAAGCTAAAAGATGATAAAAGTTGTCTAGAATTCGTGCACAAGGAGGTAATATATATACTAGATAAAAACCTAGATAAATAAGGAAAGAACAGCCTGGCCGCCGGAATTGGACGGCGTCCAACTCAAACTGGACGGCGTCCAGTTCTCGAAACTGCTCAAAAACGGCTCAAACTCTGGACGCCCGTCCAACCCTTCGTGGACGTGATGTTGGACGGCGTCCAGATGAGGTTGGCCAGCGTCCAGATCTCCACACTGCCCTCCTTCGTCCGATCATCGTCTTTTCCTTCCTTTTCGGCCCGTTTCCGCTCCTTTTCATCCATAACCCCTACAAATACTAAAAACTCCAAACAACCAAATCATAGCCAAAATACACACACAAAGACACGAAAACATTACAAAAACGGACTCGAAAACACTACGAAAATCCTAACATCTAAACACCAATCACTTGCCGCGGAGATTGAGAAATCAATTCTCCGAGACAAATATGACGAGATGATGAGTGAGCTTGAAAGCCGAAGGAGAGAAGCGACTGCTTTCACTCTGAAGCATGTCAATTTGGATCTTGCTATTTCAGAAATGGAGGTTCGATCAGCAGAGCTTACAAGGCGCGATAGGTGGATTGCCTCGTCCCGTGCTGAGCTAAGAATGCGTGAAGCAGAGATTGCTGCTTCACAAAATTTTTCTGATTTATTTGTGCTAGAAAAGCTCAAGGAGCTTCAAGCGGAGGCTGAAGCAGATCTCGCTGCTCGCTTTGCTGCAGTTGAAGCGAGGGAGCGTGATGTTGAGCTGCTCGAAAGGCTGATGAAGGAAATAGCACAGAGAGAGAAAGCCCTAGCAGAACGGGAAAGACAGTCCTATTTTCTGCTGGAAGAAATCTCAGAGAAGACGACGGGGCTTGTGCTAACAAAAGAAGGTTCCTTTGCAGAGCGTACAGAAGGAACTCTAAAAGCAGTTATTGCATAATGCGCAAGCTTACGCCGAGCTCTTGATGAGAAGGCAACAACTTCCACACCTATTGGCAAGGCTATTGATGATGCCAAAACGGGGGACGAGAAAGCCCCTCCAAGCAGAGCCGACAAGGGCAAAGATGTGTTGTCTATCAAGACAAGCCCAAAAAGGATGTCGAACCGAATATGCTCGCTGCATCATCTTCCGCCGCCCGCAAAGCGTCGGAGAGACTCCATCTCAAACATTGAGCTTGATGTGACTCTTGCATCTACACTGGAAATGATGCAGTCTTACATGATAATGGAAGAAGGTGTTATGGAGATTCCAAAAGTCAAGCCAATTCAATCTGTGCCGAGTGAAGCTGCCGTCCCTGCTGCTGCTGCCACCAAAGCTCTCCCTGCCCCACCAACTGCAAAATCCAAAGTGGCCCCGTCCAAAGCTGCCCCATCAAAGGTCACCACTAAGCGAGCCGCTCCAGCTCGTGAGGAAGCGGACCCCGCGACCAAGCTCCAGAAAGTAAAGAAGAACCTGGCAGCCAAAGCAACCCTCTTTAAGAAGAAGAAGAAGGAGAAAGAGGAAGAATTGGAGAAGGCATAGAGGAGGAAGGCCCAACTTCAATCAAGAACTGAAAAGATAAGGGAAAAGACAACCCGGCTGCTCGACGAGAATGTGCTTGTGCAAAGCAGTCTCATGCGAAGCGGGTATATTCCCTTTACTCCCGATGAATCCAAGATATGTTATCTTGAGGCCGATATTCAAGCTTACAGAAAAACATTGAGAGCAATGGAAAGATCGAAGGGCTACACAAAAGAAGAGCGGGACTTCATCAGAAATCTTATCAACGAAAGAGCACCCCTATTCAACTCAGAACAAAGTGAGAGGTTCAGCACCATGTTGAAGAAAATGTCTGAAAGGACATTTGTTGAAATCGAAAGGAGGAGAGATGAACATCCCGATGCGCGATTCATTGAAGATTTCATTTCTGAAGAGCTGAAGGAGAGTTGGGAAGTATGCCGCAAGAAATTTATCAAAGCCTACTACTTTTTGAAAGTAGTTCTTGGTCAAGATTCCTGCGCAAAGCTTGATACCTTAAACAACTTCATGGTTGTATTCAATGACAAGCTTTGGAGGATGATTTTGATCGAAGCAGTGCTTGCCCATCCCAAGTTAATTATCAAAATCCTTGAGTGGAAGCTTTTCCCAAAGCCTAGAGTGACTGGCTCTCTCATTCTTGATCGTGGAAAGATTGAAGACGAGATTGATGAAGCTCTTCATTTGGACAGACACCACAGAGCAAGCAAAGAGACATCCAAGACCATGAAGCCCAAAGTTTTATCTGCTTATATTATGGATGAATCTTAATCTCACTGTGATCTGCTTAACCATCTATGATATTTACTTTTCTGTCAAGCGTCTTGCCTCACTTACTTATAGCATTTATCTGCTTAATGTCATTATTATCCTTTTGCTACAAGCCTACACGAAAACCATAAGAACAAAAAAAATAAAAATGGATAAGACTGTGAAAGATTCAGTCGCTTGAAAGTTCTTACAGTGGTTAAAGTGTTGAGTTTTGGCATCATTAAAAAGGGGGAAATTGTTGGGAATTGTTAAGGATTCATTTGTTAAGGGGGAACTCATTGGGACGCTTTAATAAAATTGATATGTATTTTTGATTAGATCCCAAAACCCCTATGTAAATCCTATTCCCAAGCGACCCTATTTTGATTAGATAGGATAGAAATTTTCAAGCTTATTATGTTAGGAAAGCTTGTTTTTGTTTAAGTCGCTTTAAGTTTAGACTGCAGGTTTTCAAGTGAAACAAGAAGACCACTCGCTTGACTGTGTAATGAAGCGAAGCGAGTATACCCAGATAAAGCAAAGCGAGCGCTCCCGATAAAGTCAAAGTGAGTCAACCCAACTACGCTAAAGCGTGCGCCCAGACTAAAGCGAAGCGAGCACCTTTCGAACGCTTGAAAGCAACAGTTCAACTAACAACTCTAGTTCAAACTTGGAGTTCAAATTCAGTCAAGTGAAGATTAAGGCATTAATTGTGGATCACCACGTGGCATCAACGAATTGGAGCATAGAGTTGACCGCCAGACCGACAAGCAGCCGCTACAGTACTGGAAGTGGCCAGTTACTGTTACGATTGGCTTTTAGCCATTTTGGAAAAGATGACAAGCGAGCGACTAGAAAAGCTGCAGGTCAAAAGCAAAATACTGTCGAGTGTGGAGGGACAAAGCCACCAACCTTCAAACCGCTTGTTGGTCCCGGTTTGTTAATAGGAAAAATACGTAGAGGGGGGGGGGGGGGGGGGGGGTGAATACGTATTTTGAAGTTTTTCAACTTCAAATCCCTTAACTCAGAGTGACAAGTAAAGAGCTCACTTGAAACTTAAGACCTAGCTGAAGCTAGATCTACAGTATGTAGCTTACCTGCTTGACCGAAGTGAGTACTTGATCAAGAGGGAGTCTTTACTCGTGTGCGGAATTTGGTGAGCTAAATCTTTCCTAAGTAATTAAAGAATTCAAGTTGTTTGTTTAAATGCACGTGCAATGAATAATCGAATATAGTAAAGAGATAATGGTTAGAGAGATACGACACGAAGATTTATAGTGGTTCGGAGATAAAGCTCCTATGTCCACTTGTTGCACGACGGCAACTGTTCTCTTCACTCAAGAACTTGAAGGTTACGGGTCCTTCAAAAACCTGGTCGAGATCGGGCTTCACTCGCCTGGATCAAACGACTGACATAGTGATTGCGGGTTCACTACACAAACCTAACAAAGACTGGAAGCTTCACTCGCTTCAGTCAGACACAGACAGGGAGATTACGGGCTCTCCTTACAGCCTAGCTTCGATCGAGCTTCACACGAACGATGTAAGTGCAAGCTTGGATCTAGACTCTATGATCGAGGCTTCTCCAATCGATGAAAGAAGAGCCTTGGATCTGGACAACCTAACGACAACACTCAAAAACCTAACAGACAGAGTTTAGGGTTTTTGGTTGACGACACACTAGGAAGAGCTCTTTACAGTAGATGCAAAGTAGGCTAGAGCTCTTCTTCTAAGCTTGGATATTTGAAGTGGGCTTAGACTCTAAGTGTGAAGGTTGTGAAGACGAGTTCCGATGAACTGGAAACTCGGAGAACACTTGGAAACAAAGACTCGAATATTTGCTCGAAGGCTTGGGAGTGTTTGTTTGCTGTATGCGCTCGAATGCTCAAGTAGTGTTCTGCTTCTTCACGTCTTCATCCTTCACTATTTATAGGTGGAGAGATGGCCGAGATCCGTTGCTTGGTTGGTGGCCTTGTCTCTCCTCCACTCGACAGTACTTTGTGCAGCCAGTATCCTTTTGCAGATGTGCAGTTTGTCCGTTTGCCAAATCTGGCTAAACTCCAACTTCAACAGTAACTGGAGCGAGCCAGTACTGTAGCGGCGCCCTGTCGGCCTGGCAGTCAACTCTTCCGCTCCACTCCGCTTTCGACACGTGGAGTTCTTGTAATTAATGCTACGATCTCCTGTTGACTGGAGTTCAAATATGGGCGGGAGTCGCGCTGTCGTTTTCTGGTAGGTAGTGGCTCGCTTTGCTTTGAAGTTGTAGCGGCCGCTCTGAAGTGAGTCGCTTCGTGGTCATCTTCGTAGTGAGTCACTTGGGAATAATTTTCCCGAGAAACTACTTTGACTCGCGTTGACTCGCTTCGGCTTTTCTTTGTAGCGCACGCTTCGCTTCGCTTTAGTGGGTTCACTTGATTCCACTGTAGCGCTCGCTTCGCTTCGCTTTGGCTTTGGACTGTAGCGCTCGCTTCGCTTCGCTTTGCTTTGGACTGTAGCGCTCGCTTCGCTTCGCTTTGGCTTTGAGCTGTAGCGATCGCTTCGCTTCGCTAGTTTCGGCACGCTTCACTTTGGCTAGCTAGACTCGCTTCGCTTCGAAAAACACACTCAAGCGAGTGGCCTTCACTTGAAATTCCTGCAGTCTAAAGCTAAGCAAAATAAAGCCATCCTAACAGTTTAGGCTTAGAAAAATTCTAATCTATCATCTACATCAAAAATGGGTCGCTTGGGAACAAAACGCTTTGGGGTTTTGGGATCAAATCAAAACACTATATTTTTAAAGTGTCCCATGTAGTTCCCCCTTAACATTTTCGTTCTTAACAATTCCCAACAATTTCCCCCTTTTTGATGATGCCAAAACCCAAAAGACTTAGATAAAGAAAATCTAGTCTATCTAACCGTGAAGGGAACTCCAAGCGACTGCTTCCTTTGCAGCTTCGTTTGTAATTTTCTTTTAAGTTCCCCATTTTTTTTTCGGTTAAATTGTTTGAGTTTGTAGCAAAATGTAAAGTCATTCACAAAGCAAGTAAATGACACGAAGTAGACAGAAATTGGAATACGATAGATGAACATCAGTTCACAAAGTATGAAGCATGAAATTCAAAGATTTCCTGCAGCTTCATCCTTCTCCTCCTTCTCCTCTTCCTTCTTCTCTTCTTCATCAGCAAAATCAAGAGTGTAGGCTGATAGAACTCTTGTTTCCATGGTGTTCACGGTGTGTATACTTGGCCTTCTCCATGCATTCTCCAGCTTGAACGCTTCATCCACCTCCTCATCAGTGACTCCTCTGTTAGGAACGTCCGTGCCTGGATGAAAAGGCATGGGGAAGTCCTTCACTGCTAGTACCTTGACGACAATTGGCTTGGGCTCTGCTTGTTCAGCCATAGTAAAGATTTTTTGGCGCAACTTGTCATCATAGGTGGCAAGAATGTTGTTGAGAGCACTTATTCGAGAGCATCGATCCTGTAGCGGCACTACCTCCCAGTAATAATAGGCTTTGATGAACAAATCCTTGTAGTATAGCCACTGCTCGCGCAGATCTCTCGGGATGAAGTCCTCGATCTCCCTTGCATCCGGGTGCTCATTCCTCCGCTTGGCCAACTCCTCTTCTGACCTCTTTGACAGTTGAGCCATAATCTGTTTGAATTTTGCTCCCGACTCACTGTTCCACGATGGACGCTTCTCATTGAGTCGTTTGCGAATGTAATCTTGTTCATCTTTGCGAGGGTAGCGACCAGACTCAACCATTTCCTTAGTCGCTACGTCGCATGCATCGGCTATGGCTTGAGCTTCGCAAGCTTCGGACTCATCAGGCATGTGAGGAATAAAGGCACTGCGCACTAACGGAGATTGGATAAGTAACACTTCATTGAAGTATTCCTCAATCCGTGCGTCAATCACTTGGAGTCGCCTTGCATCTGTCCTTCTCTTTCTCTCGCCTTCGATTCTCCCTTCTGCTCTTTCCTTCCTCTTTCTTTCCTCCCTTCCAGCTTTTGAAGCAACTGCTTGCTTGACCTTTTGGCGCTTGGCCGCGGGGTCATCACCTTTTATCTCCTGTGCAGTTCGTTTCAGTGGAAGTTTTGGTAGTGGGGGGGGGGGCGGCATATCCTTCTTCGTAGCAGCACTTGAGGGGACGACTGCTGATGAAGTGAGTACAGCAGTAGCCGAAGTGAGTGTGGCTGACGAAGCTGGCGTGATGGCTGAAGTGGGCGCTTTGGGTAAAGCGGCCGCTTGGGAACTAGAAGAAGCACCTGCAGCAATAGAATTTTTGGTTAGATTAAACAGCTGCTCCATCTCCCACGCCAAGGCAGCATCCTTCTCCACCTGCATCCGCCTTTCCTCCTTCGTAATCACGGTCACCGGAGGATGCCGTGCAATTGAGGCACTCAGCACTTTTTCATGAAGCGGCCTGCTAGGCTCTTCGGGCTTTTTCATTAACTCCTCCTTCGTGAGCTTTGTCTTGCCCAGAGCCCTCGCTTCATCTACTACACCCTCCTTTTCACAGGCACCACTGCCTCCTTGCAGCATCAACTCTATTCCTACTCTGCTTCCCCCTAAACCTCCAGCACCTCCTAGCTTCACTTGTCCTTCCCCCTCTTTGGCATCATCACTGCCAGGGGTTAGGATCATTGATTTTCCGGAGAGGGATTGATGGAGTGAGTTGACTGTGTTGAAGATGGCCTCCAACATCTTCTCGGCTTTTCCCACAGTTGGAGCCACCAAATCAGCAGTTTTGATTGAGATTTCTTTGAGTAGATATTCGCACTGTTTCTCTCTCTCCACAACTGATGTCATCATCCTCTCTAATGGTTCCACCTCTCTGAAGCGAGCCGCCAGCTCCGCTTCAACTTCCCTCCTCATTTGCTCCTTCTCTTCTTGCAAGTTAAAGTACCAGAATTCCTGGGCCGCTTTAAGTTCTGCCTCCATGGTTTCAAGCGACCTCTCTCTCTGATTTAAAGAGAGATGGAATTCGGCACTTGCAGCAATCTTTTCAGTGTACGCTTCGCCCAGCTCCTTGACCTTTTCCAGAAGTAGAGTCAGTTCAGCTTTTTGAAGATCAATAGCCTGGGCACTACTCCTCCGACTCTCCAGCTCCTTTTTATCGAGCTCACTTTCTTGCTTGAGCAGCTTCATCTCATTTCTGAGAGAGTCCAGAGTCTTTTTCGTGCTCAGCAGCTCACTTCCCTTCATTACCAACTCTCCTTCTCTATTCTCCAGCACCTCCTTCAACTTCCTTACCTCCTTCTCTAAATCCTTCTTTTCCTTGCCAACTGAGACAAGCTTGGCATTCACCTCCCTCAAACGGCTCCTTTCCGCATCAAGCGATCCTTTGAGTTCAGTGATTGTTGTAGATTGATCTCCTACCAACTTCACCTGCGCCTCCAGCGCCTTCTCTTTCTCTCCTAGCAACTTCTCCTTTTCCTCCACCTTTTCCTCCAACTCCTTCTTTTTCCTGTCAAAGTCTTCTCTAAGACTGATGACCTCCCCCGCCTTCTTCTCCATGTCCTCACTCATTTTTGTAATCTCGCTGTGAAGGCTAGCAATCTCAGCATCTTTTAATTCCACTTCCTCCTTATGCTCCCTGATGAGCTTCCTTTCTTGAGAAGTGGGCACTCGCTTTGGAATGATAGCGAGTGGATAAGCTTCTTTCACCTTGAAATCCAGCTTATCCCAGAAGCTGGTGCCGTCAAGGAAATCATGGAAACCGCTTGCTCCAATGAAATTTAGCAGTTTGGCCTCCGAATCAATCAATTCATTCTCCGTGAAGGCCTTCATGAGCCTGAAAATTTTGTAGTACTCCGTTCCACGATAAGTGATGTACGTCAGGAAATCGACGACATTGGTGTAAAATGCGTCGCTCCATGGAACATTGGAGTAGCGGAGATTAATTGTCTCTGCAGCTTGCTCTCTCTCTTTGATATAGCATTCGCGAGCCTGCTTTTGAATGGTGAGGGCAGGGGTTATGAATTGAGGAATGATGGGGAGTTCTCCAACAGTATAGGCGGTATCGGCTGTAGCTGCCAATGTCGAGGGGGATTGGGATGAGGTTTCTTGGGTTTCTGAAATTTGGATGGCTTCGGTGTGTGGTTGCTGGGTTTGGAATGGCTGGAATGAGGTGTAGGCTTCGACTGGGTCAACTTGGAGTAAGGGCATTTCGGGCATTTGAAAAGAAGATGCACATTCTTCTTCATGGGGAGAGAGGGGGGTCATTTTTGTGAGGGGTTGTTGGGTTTAAGAGGCTTGGGGTTCTGGTATCTGGGTTGTTTGGGCTTGAATTTGAAGTGGGGGTGATTGGGTTAAGGGTTGGTTTTCAGTTTGGGTTTGAGTCGCTTCAATGTCCTCAAGCGGCTTCTCCACCGCCTCGCTTTCTTGGACAAGCAAAGCGACTCGCTTCGTCTTCTTGCCTCGCTTTGGCGCGGCTCGCTTCCCGGGTGAAGCGATCGGCCTTACTTGGCTTACTTCGGCTCGCCTTTCGGCAACCGGTCTCGCTACGGGCACTTCAACCTCGAGAAGCCCCAAATCCATCAATTGCTTGGACTTCCTCCATTTGTCGTAGTAGATGGATTGCTTGTTGTAGACGATGGTGTCTGTTTCCGGCCATGCTTTCCCCGGAAACTTCTTTTCCAAAGCAAAGGAGAGTCTTGAGAAGAACTTCAATTTCCCTTTGCGGAGAATCTGATCGGCGCTCCCCTTCACGAATGCAAAATCGGCAGCAGCTTCATGAATTTGTTTGAGGAACCAGCCATGCCAGTTGAAGCTGGTTCCGGTGAGGTTGTCGACGATAACTGCTGTGGCGATCAGCTTCGTCTCGGAAAGAGTATCCAGAGTTCCGACGTAGCACGCGACACTCTTCGAAAAGAGCTCGCAAATATGATTGAAGGGGGCCTTCAAACTCGAACGGATACTGGCCTCCTTAAAATTTGGATCTGCTTCGGTGGTTGCAAATCGACCGTACTGAACTCTGGCCGAGAGACCCAAATCCAGTAATGAGTCTCCTCCTTCTCTTGGCAAGTTGAATGTGCCGATAAGCTCACTCATGTCCACCTCCACTGGCTTCCTAGTCTGTGGATCGGTAAAAGAGGATATGTTTTGCTCCTTCCTCAAGTTTAGCAGGAGCTCGCCGACGGCTTTGGCCAGAATTTTTGACGGGACCGCCGTCACAAACTTCCATAGTCCGGCCTTGGTCACGGCCCTACGGAGAAAACCATTTCTCTCGATGATGGTTGGATCGAGATGAGGCTCGACATTGATATGTTTGTCGACCTCCGCGAGAAACTCCTCCATCGTCTCGGTGTTCTTCTTCTTTCCCATGGTGATTTTAGAGAAATTTGAACAGAGTTTAAAAAGAAAGGGTTGAGACTCGTGAGTTGCAGAAATCGCAGATCTAAGCACGAGAATGGCAAATTTTGAAGGCTGTGAAAGGTTTTGCAGTTTTGCCTCGTCCCATATATATAGAGTTAGATCTTGGCTGACGTGGCAGGGGTAGAACGGTAATATTGCCGTAAGTCCTGTAGGTAGGCGGCGGACGTGCGGTGATGGGTCTGACGTGTCCGGCGTCACCACAGTAAAAGTGAACCGTCAACTTGCACGATGTCTCCACGTGGCCTGCTGTGATTGGATTGTCTTATACGGCGCTAATCCTACGGTTGCAGATTGGGGGCTGTTGAGATTCGATGGCTGGATCTTTTCCGCCTTTTCCCGCTTCAAATTTGAAGTGAGAACCACGCGCCCGTTATTTCCGCCGTTCCTGATTCTGCATTAAATACTTGGCAGAAAGTGAAAATTGCACTCGAGTGCAGACAGCTCATACCCGCTCGCTTCGTACCCGCTCGCTTCGAGTTGGGCTGCTTTAGCTTTTACTCGCTTGCGGAGTACTCGCTTTGAGTGACTGTTCCGCACTCGCTTGCGATGACTTGCGAAGTGACTCGTCACTTGCTTCGCCATCTGTAGTGACTGGAATATAGAAATGAAGTTTCTTTGCTTTATTTAAAATGTTTCTGACTTACATACTTCGAGGATAAACAAGAGTGTTTTCCTCTTTGTATTTGTGTCAGATTCATTTCATATTTTCCACGTAGTGAGTGAAGGTTTCTAGCACGCTTCGGCTCACTTAGTGTACTTAAAATTGAAACACTTACCAGTCAATCTCACTTCGTAGGAGATTGATACCACAAATTGAAGACTACATGTTGAATTAGATACCACTTGTTGGAGACTACATGTTGAATTAGATCTTCATGGCATTCATCTTCATGGCATTCATCTTCCTCTACGAATTAGAGAGTCCTCCATCGAAGTGAATGAGGGAGAAAATGAATATAGTACACAAGCTTACTACAACCCGAAGGGAGCATCACGTAAGTGTACTTATTCACGACGAATGGGGGATGAGTACAAGTCCTTATCTCATAGCAGAATTGGACAGGATGACAATGAGAATGCTCTGACAAGACAATCTCGTATTTTACGCAGAAGCATGTCACCAGCCCTGCAACCTTTTGTATAAAAAGGTAAAACTTCAAGCTTTCCTACAATCTAGAGAATGAATCTGCAGTCGACTCGCTTTGACCCAAGCTAGGGCAAATTGAAGCGATGCAGAATTTGAGATAGCAGCATTCTTGCTCGCTTTGGAAGTAGCTTGCTCCGAGAGTAAGCATTAGTTCCCTCTTAACCATATACTTAACAATTCCAATAAGTTGGTAGGGAACTTCTTCCAATACTCCACCTAACTCCACCTAACTTCATTTTCTTCAAGCGAGTGGAGTTTGAAGTGACTCGCTTGAGTTGGTGAAGATCCGAAGCGAGTGCCGCACAAGGGAACAAGCGAACACTCCTTCGTGCATCCTGGAACTAGCATTCTTCACCAGGGTCTAATAACCCTAATTCCATGCATAGCTGGTTGAATCGAGACTCAGCTAGAGGCTTGGTGAGGATATCTGCTCGCTGGAGATCGGTATGGATTTTCTCGAGCTTGACATACTTCTTCTCGACATGATCACGAATGAAATGATGTCGAATTTCCACATGCTTGCATCTGGTGTGAAGCACTGGATTCTGCGAGATACATATGGCACTGTTGTTGTCGCAGAAGATCGGAATTTCATTCGCTTCAACTTTGTAGTCCTTCAATTGTTGACGAAGCCAAAGGATTTGAGAACAGCAGCTTCCAGCGGCCATGTACTCAGCTTCGGTTGTTGAAGTGGCTACGCTTGTTTTCTTCTTTGAGAACCACGAGATCAGCTTGCTTCCCAAGAACTGACATGTGCCCGAAGTTGACTTCCTATCGACTCGGCACCCTCCATAGTCAGCATCGGAGCATCCAGTGAGCTCCAAATTGTCCTCCGCTGGATACCACAGCCCCATATTGACAGTGCCCTTCAAATATCGAAGAATCCTTTTGGCAGCTTCAAGATGGCTGTGCTTGGGGTTGCTTTGGAAGCGAGCGCAGACTCCGACTGCAAAAGCAATATCTGGCCTACTTGCAGTGAGATAGAGTAGTGACCCAATTAAGGCACGATAATCTGTAGGATCTACAGATTTTCCTCCTTCGTCTGGCTCCATCTTCCAGTTGGTATTCATAGGAATCTTCACAGCTTTAGCATGTTGAACACCAAACTTGGCAAGCATATCTCTAGTATACTTCTCTTGGTTGATGAAAATTCCATTATCCTGCTGCTTCACTTGAAGACCTAGAAAGCAGCTCATCAATCCAATCATAGACATCTCATACTTGGTCTTCATCAGCTCTCCAAACTTCTCGCTAAGCGACTGGTTTGGTGACCCAAATATGATGTCGTCCACGTAGATCTGAACCCATAGCATATCATCTCCATGATTGATAGTGAATAGAGTTCTATCTATTTTCCCTTTGTGGAAGCCATTCTCCACTAGGAATTGAGATAGTGTATCATACCAAGCTCTGGGAGCTTGCTTCAACCCATACAGGGCATTCTTCAAGCGATACACTTTATCTCCCTGCTCGAAACCCGGTGGCTGCTCCACATACACTTCTTCTTTGAGTTCAACGTTGAGGAATGCGCTCTTCACATCCATTTGATAGACTTTGAACTTCTTGGATGCTGCATAGGCTAGAAACAATCTGATAGCTTCAAGCCGTGCCACTGGAGCGAAGGTCTCGTCAAAGTCGATTCCTTCCTCTTGGCAGTAGCCTTTGGCAACGAGTCGCGCCTTGTTCCTCACTACGTTGTGGTCCTTGTCGGTCTTGTTCTTGAACACCCACTTGGTGCCAATAACATGCTGAAACTTGGGACGATCCACGAGGTACCATACGTCATTTCTAGTGAACTGGTTCAGCTCCTCTTGCATGGCGATCACCCAGTTAGAGTCGGCTAGGGCTTCCTCCACGCTTGATGGCTCAATGTTTGAGAGAAAGCAACTGAACATGGCACTTTCTCCAAACACTTGACTTCTGGTCACTACACCCTTGGATGGATCTCCAATGATTTGGCTAGGTGAGTGATCTTTGAGCCACGCTCGCTTTGATCCGCCAGCTTCATCTTCATCTTCTTCCTTGTCGCTCGCTTCATCGACTGAAGTGACTGGATTGGGTGCTTGGCCTGCACTAGCTTCAGGAATCTTGGGGGCAACTTCGACTTCTCCTTTGGGATTCTGCTCGCTTGAGTCCTTGATCTCATCATCTTCATCGAGCACGTCCCAAGTGAGTTGATTTGAGGGTTCCTTGCTTTGATCCTTTTCATTCGCTTGAGCCTGTTCCTGTGGAAGACTTAAAGAAAATTCATCAAATACGACATGGGGTGATTCCTCCACAATTAGGGTTTTACAGTTGAACACTCTGTAGGCTTTGCTATATGTAGAGTATCCTAAGAATACTCCTTCATCAGCTTTGCTTTCAAAGGCTTTCAACTGCGACTTCCCATTGTTGTGAATGAAGACCCTACAACCAAAAATATGGAAATAAGATATGTTAGGAATTCTCCCTGTCCATATTTCATATGGAGTTTTGTCGTGCCGTTTGTTGAGAAGCGTCCGATTCTGTGTGTAGCACGCCGTGTTGGCAGCTTCAGCCCAATACTTCATCGGAAGCTTCGAGTCTGCAATCATGGTGTGAACGGCTTCTTTGATGATTCGATTTCTTCTTTCAGCAACTCCATTCTGCTGAGGAGTGCGTGCTGAAGAAGTTTGATGTGCTATGCCATGCTCCGTGCAGTACGCTTCAATTGTAGAGTTCAAGAACTATGTGCCTTTGTCGGAGCGGATGGTCACAATAGCTTGATTCTTTTCCACCGCCAATCGCTTGAGTAGTTGTGGCAGTTTGGTCAGTGTCTCCTTCTTGCTGAAAAGGAATACAACCCAAGTGTAGCGAGAGAAGTCGTCGACTACAACTAGAGTGTACTTCCTTCCATTTACACTAACTGGAGTAACCGGACCAAACAGATCCATGTGAAGCAGTTCAAGCACTCGCTTTGATGAAGCTTCTTCGAGACTGGCGAAGTGCTTCTTCGTCTGCTTCCCTCGTTGGCATGGTGAGCATGGATGGTCTTTGATGAAGACTTCATTCGGTATGCCTTGCACCAAACCTTTTCGAGCTAAGCGATTGATAACTTTGAAATTGAGGTGGTTCAAGCGTCTGTGCCATAGCCATCCAATTTCGGTAGCACTTCTTGCAACTAGGCAAGTTTCCTCTTTGCAGCTGTCCCATTGTGCTATGTAGATGTTCCTTTGCCTAATTCCAGTGAGCACAATCTGAGACGTGAGTTTGCTTTTCACAATGCACTTGTTGGAGATGAACTCCACCCTGTACCCCTTATCACAAAATTGTGAAATGGATAGTAGGTTGTGCTTGAGTCCTTCCACATAGGAGACTTCCTCAATTGTGAGCTTTCCAACTCTCAGTGCGCCGTATCCCCTGGTGCTTCCTCGAGAGTTGTCACCAAAGGTTACGTGTGGACCCTTCTTCTCTATGTAGTTGTGAAGTAGAGCTTTCATGCCGGTCATGTGTCTTGAACATCCACTGTCCAAGTACCAAACTTGTTGACCCTCACTTGGCATGGGATCCACGGCGCTCACCTGCAATTAGACAGATTTTGGTACCCAAATCAGTTTGGGTCCTTGCAGGTTAGTTCCCTTAGGTACCCACACTTGCTTCACTCTCTTTTGAGATGAAGCTTGTGTCTTGGGCTTCTCGACCTTAGAAAACTGTGACTTCTGCCTTAAAGCAGTTTCACACGTGCAACAGTGTGTGCAAGAGGGGTAGCGGCTCGCTTTAGACCCACCTATGCTCTTCCCATTTTGCTTATATCCTGAAGCGACTCGCTTCGGATTAGCTCTGGGTTTAGAGACTGACTTAGGGTTTCTAGTCTGTCGAAGCGGCTCGCTTTGTTTCCTCGAAGCGGTCCAACTAGGGTTTTAACCCTGACTCGCTTGAGAAACCTTGGGAATCTGAAGCGACCCAGTGGAAGCTTCAAAATCTTCCCCCTCAATGTTAGTCCGGTTGGACCATCTCCAGTCCGGATAACGTGACACATAGACATTACTCCTCTTTTTAGGAGGTAGATCCTTTGTCTCTCGTGTCTTGGCTTGAGACTTAGAAGCTTCAATAGTTTTCCCTTTACCCTTGGATTGGTAAGACTTAGCATGTTGAGTGCTAGGGACTGTTGAACTTTGCTTGCCCTTAGGATTTGCCCTTAAAGATATAGACACCTTCATAGGCTTCCTTTTAGGGTTCTCAGCCATTTCGCCTTTATCTTTGTTAGTGGTCACTTTGGATGCAGTGGGCAATTCCAAAGTGACTGATGGTGTAGTGTGTGATGCACCAACAAAGACAGTCGGCTTGGGAGGTCCACCCTCATATCCAAGGCCAGCTTTCCTACCAAAAGGCAGAAGCGAGCCCTCTAGTGCCTGCCTAGCATATGATGCTTTATTCAAGTTGGCAACTAGAGTGGACTGGGTTTCATACCTTCCCTCCAAGCTTTGATGTCTAGCGAAGAGATCCTCGAACTTACTAGTCATAGCCCTTAAATTAAGTTTGACTTCGTCAAGCTCACGGGCTAGCTTTCGGTTCTCCTTCTCGCTTTGAGACAGAGCTTGTTTTACCACTTCGTGGTCGCTTGACAAGTTCTGGTGCTTGTCAAACAACTCACTCCATGAAGAGGATTGTTCTTCCTCATTGACAGTGTGTGCTAGTGTAATTGAAGTTATTGAAGGGTAGAAGAATACCTCTACTGTTTCTTCGTCGGTGAGCGCCATAAATCCAAGATCCTCACCATCACTGGAATTTGGATCGGTGAATGCATCTGAGTCGCTTGGTGGATCTTCAGTTGTAGCGACCGGCACTTCACTCGCTACGAGCGCTCGCCTTGGAGCATCCCTCTTGGCCTTCAATTCTTCGCGCTCTTTAGCACTTAGCTTTGGGCAATCGGATTTGTAGTGGCCCATCTTGTGGCAGTGGTAACACTCCACTTCCATCATGTCGCGCGGGATCGTCTTGGTCGTCTCTTCTCTCTTTCCTTTTCCTTCTCGATCATCAGTGCTCCTCCCTTTGTATTGTTTGTAGAATCTTTTGTATTTGCCCACTCGAGAGTTCATCTTGTTGAAGTTCTTGAATAAGAACGCAATGTGTTCTTCCAACTCTTCCCTCGTCATCTTGGCTAGCGACTGCTCGCTTGGCCCTTCGGCAGCTTTGAATGCTACTCCTTTAGATGTAGTGGGCGCTTCATCCTGTTCGTCGAGGTTCATTCGCTTCATCTTGGTAGCTAGGTATAGCTCCTTCATAGTCTGCCATTTCCTGGTGAGAGCTCGGACAATCTTCAGATTGACTTCCTTATCTGTGAGTTCCTTCCCAAGCGAGTTGAGAGTTGCAGTGATGTTTGTGACCCTCAGCTCGAAGGCGTCAATGGATTCTCCTGGCTTCATTATCAGACTTTCAAACTCCCGCATCTGAACGGCGAGCTTGTTCTCCTTGATTTTGTCTGTGCCTTGAGAAATGAGGGCTAGGGTTTCCCACATTTCCTTTGCCGTTGCACATTTCTTTATTCGTGGTAGATAGGCGTCCAACACGGTGCTCTGCATCGTGTGGCGTGCAATCTTGTCGAGGTTGGCAACTTTGAAGTCATTTGGAGTATACTCATCCTTATCCTTCTCCACGTATTGTTGACGAACGTGGGCTGGACGACCTTCAGCGGCTGGAACATCCACAGATATGGCTTTCTTGATTTTGATTGGTCCGTCCTCAATGACTTCCCACATCCGGTCGTGGATGGAGCATAGGAAGCTCTCGACTCGGAAACTCCAGATCTCATAGCCATCAATTGAAAACTGTGGAAGACTAGAAGCACTGTATGTAGACATGGCAAACAGTTAGTAGTATATGCAGTATGCGTGGGTGGGGTTATGATGCACTTAGGAAAATAGGATCCGGTTCAGTGAGACAACATGAAGCGAGTGGGGACTCGCTTCGGATATGCAAAGCAGAGGCTCGAAAGAACCTGGCTCTGATACCACTTGTTGGTCCCGGTTTGTTAATAGGAAAAATACGTAGAGGGGGTGGGGGGGGGTGAATACGTATTTTGAAGTTTTTCAACTTCAAATCCCTTAACTCAGAGTGACAAGTAAAGAGCTCACTTGAAACTTAAGACCTAGCTGAAGCTAGATCTACAGTATGTAGCTTGCCTGCTTGACCGAAGTGAGTACTTGATCAAGAGGGAGTCTTTACTCGTGTGCGGAATTTGGTGAGCTAAATCTTTCCTAAGTAATTAAAGAATTCAAGTTGTTTGTTTAAATGCACGTGCAATGAATAATCGAATATAGTAAAGAGATAAGGGTTAGAGAGATACGACACGGAGATTTATAGTGGTTCGGAGATAAAGCTCCTACGTCCACTTGTTGCACGACGGCAACTGTTCTCTTCACTCAAGAACTTGAAGGTTACGGGTCCTTCAAAAACCTGGTCGAGATCGGGCTTCACTCGCCTGGATCAAACGACTGACGTAGTGATTGCGGGTTCACTACAAAAACCTAACAAAGACTGGAAGCTTCACTCGCTTCAGTCAGATACAGACAGGGAGATTACGGGCTCTCTTTACAGCCTAGCTTCGATCGAGCTTCACACGAACGATGTAAGTGCAAGCTTGGATCTAGACTCTATGATCGAGGCTTCTCCAATCGATGAAAGAAGAGCCTTGGATCTGGACAACCTAACGACAACACTCAAAAACCTAACAGACAGAGTTTAGGGTTTTTGGTTGACGAAACACTAGGAAGAGCTCTTTACAGTAGATGCAAAGTAGGCTAGAGCTCTTCTTCTAAGCTTGGATATTTGAAGTGGGCTTAGACTCTAAGTGTGAAGGTTGTGAAGACGAGTTCCGATGAACTGGAAACTCGGAGAACACTTGGAAACAAAGACTCGAATATTTGCTCGAAGGTTTGGGAGTGTTTGTTTGTTGTATGCGCTCGAATGCTCAAGTAGTGTTCTGCTTCTTCACGTCTTCATCCTTCACTATTTATAGGCGGAGAGATGGCCGAGATCCGTTGCTTGGTTGGTGGCCTTGTCTCTCCTCCACTCGACAGTACTTTGTGCAGCCAGTATGCTTTTGCAGATGCGCAGTTTGTCCGTTTGCCAAATTTGGCTAAACTCCAACTTCAACAGTAACTGGAGCGAGCCAGTACTGTAGCGGCGCCCTGTCGGCCTGGCAGTCAACTCTTCCGCTCCACTCCGCTTTCGACACTTGGAGATCTTGTAATTAATGCTACGATCTCCTGTTGACTGGAGTTCAAATGGGCGGGAGTTGCGCTGTCGCTTTCTAGTAGGTAGTGGCTCGCTTTGCTTTGAAGTTGTAGCGGCTGCTCTGAAGTGAGTTGCTTCGTGGTCATCTTCGTAGTGAGTCACTTGGGAATAATTTTCCCGAGAAACTACTTTGACTCGCGTTGACTCGCTTCGGCTTTTCTTTGTAGCGCACGCTTCGCTTCGCTTTAGTGGGTTCACTTGATTCCACTGTAGCGCTCGCTTCGCTTCGCTTTGGCTTTGAACTGTAGCGCTCGCTTCGCTTCGCTTTGGCTTTGAGCTGTAGCGATCGCTTCGCTTCGCTAGTTTCGGCACGCTTCACTTTGGCTTGCTAGACTCGCTTCGCTTCGAAAAACACACTCAAGCGAGTGGCCTTCACTTGAAATTCCTGCAGTCTAAAGCTAAGCAAAATAAAGCCATCCTAACAGTTTAGGCTTAGAAAAATTCTAATCTATCATCTACATCAAAAATGGGTCGCTTGGGAACAGAACGCTTTGGGGTTTTGGGATCAAATCAAAACACTATAATTTTAAAGTGTCCCATGTAGTTCCCCCTTAACATTTTCGTTCTTAACAATTCCCAACACGGCTCCAATCCATCCCTCACACTATAAATAGTGGAGTGCAGAGAAGAGAAAGATAGAACACTTCCTTGAGATTTCAACGCCCACAAAGCAAACAAGCACTCACGATCTTCAGTAATCATCTTTCGAGTTCCTGTCTAGGTGTTCCCAAGCTTCAATCACATCGAAACTTGTTTCTGCAACCTTCACTCATAGAGTCTAAGCCACTATACATATCCCATCTTAGAAGAAGAACTCTAACCCCTTTGCATTCACTGTAAAGAGTTCTTCACATAGAGTGTTTTCATAACCAAACCAAAACCCTTGTTCTTACCAGTCAAGAGTGTTAAAGTTTGTGTTAGTTGAAAGGTTGTTGTAAGATCCAAGGTTTCACTTTCATCGATAGTGAACACCTCGATCGAATATAGAGAGAATCCAAGCTTGCACGTTCATCGACTGTGCAGAGCTTGATTCTTGTCTTAGGTTTTTGTGGAGAACCCATAATCTCCATGTGTTGTTGCGTAGGATCCAAACGAGTGAAGCTCGATCCATTGACTTGCTTTTTGAGGAACCCGTAATCCTCAAAGTTTCTTGAGTGAAGAGGAACCGTTGCAGCGAGCAACAAAGTGGACGTAGGTATTTTACCACCGAACCACTATAAAACCCTGGTCTCGTATTTCTTGTTATTAAGCTTTTCATTATTTACTCCTTTGATTATTCATAATCGCACAAGCATATAAACAAACCTAATACGAAGCTTTAAATACTTAGGAAATATTTAACTCACTAAATTCCGCATTCTAGCATTCGAGTCACTCTGTGATCAAGCCCACGCTTAGGTCCAAAGATAAGCTTTACTGAAGATCAAGCTTGCAGTTTGGTCTAATGTTTTGAAGCTCCCCTAGGCTTGCATACTCTGAGATAAGTTGAAAAGAAGTTTAAAAACTTCTATTACACGTATTAACCCCCACCCCGACGTGTAATCCACTTATCAATCCGGGACCAACACGATACGAGGATACCACAAAGATAACTCACAACTCTTCGACAACTATCACTTGCTCTACCGAGAATCTGTTGGTGAGCAAGTGGAAGCAATTAGAGGGGAAGTGGGTACTTTGAGGACTGAGGTTGGAGCCCTTCGTGTTGGTCCCGGTTTGTTATAGGAAAAATACGTAGAGGGGGGGGGGGGGGTGAATACATATTTTGAAGTTTTTCAACTTCTTTTCCTTAACTCAGAGTATAAAGTAAAGTTCTCATTTGTACAACTAAGACCTAGCTGGGAGCTAGATCTAGAGTTTTCACAAATCTCTTGACCTAAGCTTAGAGCTTGATCAATAGTGAGACTTTACTCTAGGTGCGGAATTTGGTGAGCTAAATCTTTCCTAAGTATTTAAAGTTCCAAGTTATGTTTGTTTAGATGCAAGTGCAATGAATAATCAAACAAGAAAATAAAGAGTTTAGGGTTTAGAGAGATACGACACAGAGATTTATTGTGGTTCGGAGATGAAACTTGTACGTCCACTTTGTTGCACGAAGCAACTGTTCTCTTCACTCAAGAACTTGAAGGTTACGGGTCCGTCAAAAACCTAGTCGAGATCGAGCTTCACTCGCTTGGATCTGACGACAGACTCAGTGATTGCGGGTTCACTACAAAGACCTAACTGGACTGGAAGCTTCACTCGCTTCAGTCCTACGACAGGGAGATTGCGGGCTCTCCTTACAGCCTAGCTTCGATCGAGCTTTACACGAACGAGGTAAGTGCAAGCTTGGATCTAGACTCTATGATCGAGGCTTCTACAATCGATGAAAGTAGGGCCTTGGATCGAAACAACCTAACGACGAACACAAAAACCTAACGAACAGAACTTAAGGTTAGGGTTTTTAGTTTACGACGATCACACTATGAAGAGCTCTTTACAGTAAGTGTAAAGTAGGATAGAGCTCTTCTTCTAAGCTGAGGTATGGAATGGGCTTAGAATTCTAGGTGTGAAGGTTGCGAAGACGAGTTCCGATGTGGCTGGAACTCGGAGAACACTTGAAAACAAAGACTCGAAGAATGCTTAGAAAGCTGGGAGTGTTTGTTTGCAGTAGGCGCTCGAATGCTCAAGTAGTGTTCTACCTTCTCTTCATCTTCATCCTTCACTATTTATAGGCGGAGGGTTGGCCGAGATCCGTTGCTTGGTAGGTGGCCTTGTCCCTCCTCCTCTCGACAGTCCTTGCACAGGCTGGCTGCTTTTCAGACGCGCAGTTTTGGCTCTTTGCCGAAAGTGGCTAAGTTCCAAACTTAACAGTAACTGGACCGAGCCAGTACTGTTGCGGCGCCCTTGTCGGCCTGGTAGTCAACTCCTCTGCTCCTCTCTGTATTTGACACGTGGAGATTTCGCAATTAATGCTACGATCTCCAGTTGACTGGAGTTCAAAATCGGAGCGGAAATTGGGCTGTCGCTTTCTGGTAGGTAGTGGCTCGCTTCGCTTTGAAGTTGTAGCGTCCGCTTTGAGTTGAGTCACTTCAGGGTCATTCTGTAGCGAGTCGCTTGGGAGGTAAAGTTCCCTAGTGACTGCTTTAGAAAAATGTTGACCCGCGTTGACTCGCTTTGGCTTTTCACTGTAGCGCTCGCTTCGCTTCGCTTTGGTGGACTTGCTTCGATTCCACTGTAGCGCTTGCTCCGCTTCGCTATTCTTCGACATGCTTCACTTCGGCGCGGTAGACTCACTTCACTTTGAAAAACACACTCAAGTGAGTGGCCTTCACTTGGGATTTCTGCAGTCTAAAAACCTAAGCAAAATTTGAGCCATCCTAACAGAGTAGGCTTAGAAAATTTTCTAACCTATTATCTACATAAAAAAATGGGTCGCTTGGGAATAGGACACTTGGGGGTTTTGGGATCAAATCAAAACATATATAACATTTTTAAAGTGTCCCATATTGGTTCCCCCTTAACATGTTTGTCCTTAACAATTCCCAACAATTTCCCCCTTTTTGATGATGCCAAAACCCAATGATTTTAGACTAAGAGAATTAGCCTATCTAACCGTGGAAGGAACTTCAAGCGACTGCTTCCTTTGCATGGTCGTTTGAAAATTTTCTTTTAAGTTCCTTTCCCTTTTTTTTTCGGTTAAGTTGTTTGAGTTTTGTAGCATAAGGATAAATCATTCACAAAGCTTGTAAATGACACAAGTGAGACAGAAATTAAAGTGAGATAAATTTGAACAACAGTTCACAAAATATGAGGCTTGAAATTCAAGGATTTCCTGCAGCCTCGTCCTTCTCTTCCTTGTCTTCTTCCTTCTTCTCCTCTTTCTTCTCTTCTTCAACAACATACGCAGAGAGAACTTTGACTTTCAAAGTTTCAACATTGTAAATGCTCGGTCTCCTCCAGACATGCTCCAGTTTGAAGGCTTCATCCACCTCTTCATCAATGATGCTTCGATCAGGAACTCTTGTGCCGGGCAAGAAAGGCATAGGGAAATCCTTCGAAGCAGGTACTTTGATAATTAGAGGTTTCGGCTCAGCAAGTTCTGCCAACGTGAAGATCTTCCGCCTAAATTTCTCGTCGTAGGCATAGAGAAAATTGTTGAGCGCGTTGATCCTCGAGCACTCATCCTGCAGTGGCACTGCTTCCCAGTAGTAGTAAGCTTTGATGAACTTCTCCACATAGCAACCACTGCTCAAGTAGATCATTGGGGATGAATTGCTCGATTTCTCGGGCATCTAGATGTTCATTTCTTCTACGCGCAACAAGCTCTTCTTCTGATCTGCTCGACCTCTCCTTCATGATGGCGTTGAATCTAGCACTCGTCTTAGTGCTCCACTTTGGAAGCTTCGCAATAAGACGCTTGCGGATGTATTCTTGCTCTTCCTTGCGAGGGTAGCGACCATAGTCTATCATCTCCTTTATGGTGACGTAGCAAGTGTCCATCCAAGCTTGAGTCACACACGCTTCTGACTCTTCTGGCAAGAAAGGAATGAAGGCGCTTCGAGTGAGGGCGGACTGGATGAGTCTCACTTCATTGAAGTGTTCCTCGATCCGGCCGTCAATGATTTCTAGACACTTTGCCTTGACCCTTCTCTCCTTCTCTTCCTCATTCTTTCTCTCTTCTCCTTTCTTCCTTCTCCTCTCCATCTGACCAGACCATGAAGCGACTGACTGTTTGATCTTTTGGCGCTTGGCCTCGGGATCATCTTCTCTCACTTCGGGGGCAATCCGCTTCAAGACTTGTTTTGGTGCTGGCGGTGGAGACATTTCTTTCTTCTTCTCTGCACTTGGAAAAATGGCTGCTTGGCTGGATGAAGTGGCTCCAGCTGTCGATGAAGTGAGTGCCAGAGTTGAAGCGGGAGCGAAGGCTGAAGCGGGCACTTGGAATTCGGCAAGAGCCTTCAGATCAAACTGCTTTTCCAAGTCTCGGGCGAGGGCCTCGTCTTCTGCTATTTGCTGCTCCCTTTGTTCCCTGGTTAACACAGGAACAGGAGGGTAAGAAGCAATGGAAGAGCCAAGCAGCTTCCCTTCAATCGGCCTGCGGGGCTCTTCGTGAGTTTTTCTTTGCCCAATTTCCTAGCACGCTCAGCCCAAGCTTCATCTTCCATCTCTTCTCCAACTCCACTTCCTCCAGCTCCACTACATCCTCCTTCAATCATCATTCTCTCCACTCCACTTCCTCCAGCTCGTCCTTGTTTCTCCTGGATTTCAGCATTTTTCTTCTCAATATCTTCCCCCTTTTTGGCATCATAACTGCCAGGGGCTGAAGTGATCATCTTTCCAAATACAGATTGGCGTAGCTCCTCAACCATGTTAAAAACGGCGTGGAGCATCTTCTCGGTCCGTGTCGCGAAGACATGTTCTTCGGACAGCACTATCTCCGCCGTTTTCAATGAGATATCTTCGAGCAGGTATTCGCACTGTTTCTCCCTCTCCTTGACAGAGGCCATCAACCTCTCAAGTGACTCAACAGATTTGAAGCGAGCAGCCAGCTCCGCTTCGATCTCTGCCCGAATTCGCTTGCGCTCTTCCTCGATAGTGAAATTGAGGAAGTCCTGAGAGGCTTCGAGTTCTGCTTTTGCCGTGGTGATAGCACTCTCTTGGTTATTGAGCGTCACACGAAGTTGAGCAGCTTCGATAATCTTGCCAGCAAACTCACTGGCCTTCTTTTTAGCTTCGTCAACTTGGATGGCCAGCTCAGCTTGCTTCAGATCAGTGGCTCTAGCACTCTTCCTTCTGCTCTCGAGCTCTTTTGTCTCTATCTCACGCTCAAGCTTGAGAACCTTCATCTCCTGTTCTAGCTTGTCAAGGGCTTTCTTGGTTCTGGTCAGATCACTTCCCTTCATGACCAGATCAGCGTCCGTCTTCTCCACCTTTTCCTTCAACGCTCTCACCTCCTCTTCCAACTTCTTCTTCTCTTCCCCAACTTTCACTAACTTGACATTAACTTCCCTCAAGCGACTCCTTTCCGCATCAAGCGAGTGCTTGAGTTCAGTGATGCTTTTCTCCTGGTCTCCGACCAGCTTCACCTGTTCCTCCAACAGCTTCTCCTTCTCCTCTACAAGCTTCGCCTTCTCCTCAACCTTTCTCTCCAACTCTCCCTTCTTTTTGTCAAAATCTTCACGAAGATTCTTGACTTCTTCAACCTTCTTCTCTATCTCCACATTCTTCCTGGTGATCTCACTCTGTAGACTTGAGATCTCCGCATCCTTCACCTCTACCTCCTCCGCATGATCTCTCATCAGCCGCTGCTCGTGAATGGTCGGCACACGCTCAGGGACTGAGGCGTCTGGATAGGTTCGCCTCACTTTGGCATCCAACTTGTCCCAGAAGCTGGTCCCATCAAGAAATGCATGGAAGCCATTTTCTCCAATAAAATCAAGCAGCTGTCCCTCCATCCGAATAAGCTCTTCCTCTTTGAAGGCCTTTAGAAGGTTGAAGACCTTGTAATATTCGGTGCCGCGGTAGGTGATGTAGGTGAGAAAATCGACGGTTTTGGTGAAAAACTCGTCTGACATCGGCACGGAGGAGTAGCGAGTGGAGATTGTCTCCGCAGCCTGCTCTCTATCCTTCACATAACGTTCGAGAGCCTTCATCTCTTGTACGTCCACTTTGTTGCACGAAGAACTGTTCTCTTCACTCAAGAACTTGAAGGTTACGGGTCCTTCAAAAACCTAGTCGAGATTGAGCTTCACTCGCTCGGATCTGACGACAGATGAGTGATTGCGGGTTCACTACAAAGACCTAACTGGACTGGAAGCTTCACTCGCTTCAGTCCTACGACAGGGAGATTGCGGGCTCTCCTTACAGCCTAGCTTCGATCGAGCTTTACACGAACGAGGTAAGTGCAAGCTTGGATCTAGACTCTATGATCGAGGCTTCTACAATTGATGAAAGTAGGGCCTTGGATCGAAACAACCTAACGACGAACACAAAAACCTAACGAACAGAACTTAAGGTTAGGGTTTTTGGTTTACGACGATCACACTATGAAGAGCTCTTTACAGTAACTGTAAAGTAGGATAGAGCTCTTCTTCTAAGCTGAGGTATGGAATGGGCTTAGAATTCTAGGTGTGAAGGTTGCGAAGACGAGTTCCGATGTGGCTGGAACTCGGAGAACACTTGAAAACAAAGACTCGAAGAATGCTTAGAAAGCTGGGAGTGTTTGTTTGCAGTAAGCGCTCGAATGCTCAAGTAGTGTTCTACCTTCTCTTCGTCTTCATCCTTCACTATTTATAGACGGAGGGTTGGCCGAGATCCGTTGCTTGGTAGGTGGCCTTATCCCTCCTCCTCTCGACAGTCCTTGCACAGGCTGGCTGCTTTTCAGACGCGCAGTTTTGGCTCTTTGCCGAAAGTGGCTAAGTTCCAAACTTAACAGTAACTGGAGCGAGCCAGTACTGTTGCGGCGCCCATGTCGGCCTGGCAGTCACCTCCTCTGCTCCTCTCCGTATTTGACACATGGAGACTCGCAATTAATGCTACGATCTCCAGTTGATTGGAGTTCAAAAAATCGTAGCGGAAATTTGGCTGTCGCTTTCTGGTAGGTAGTGGCTCGCTTCGCTTTGAAGTAGTAGCGTCCGCTTTGAGTTGAGTCACTTCAGGGTCATTCTGTAGCGAGTCGCTTGGGAGGTAAAGTTCCCTAGTGACTGCTTTAGAAAAATGTTGACCCGCGTTGAATCGCTTTGGCTTTTCACTGTAGCGCTCGCTTTGCTTCGCTTTGGTGGACTTGCTTCGATTCCACTGTAGCGCTCGCTTCGCTTCGCTATTCTTCGACACGCTTCACTTCGGCTCGGTAGACTCGCTTCGCTTTGAAAAACACACTCAAGTGAGTGGCCTTCACTTGGGATTTCTGCAGTCTAAAAACCTAAGCAAAATTTGAGCCATCCTAACAGAGTAGGCTTAGAAAAATTTCTAACCTATTATCTACATCAAAAAATGGGTCGCTTGGGAATAGGACACTTGGGGGTTTTGGGATCAAATCAAAACATATATAACATTTTTAAAGTGTCCCATATTGGATCCCCCTTAACATGTTTGTCCTTAACAATTCCCAATACTTCGCAATACCTTCACCACATTTTTCGAGGAGGAGAGACAAGCTCGAGAGTTGGAGAGAAAGAGAAGGGAAGACGAGATGATTTACCAAGAGCAATACCGGAGGACGATGCACGATATGCATAAAGTCTATCCATTCTACCCGGAGGGGTATCAAAGGTACGATCCTAACGACCCACTCCCTCCTCCCTTTCCATGAGCTTATTGTGTTAACTTAGAGCCTTACTCCTTTTCTTAAACTTATTTCGTTGCTACGCTTTGAAATAAGTTTGGGGGAGGTAAAGAGTGTCAAAGTTAACTCAATTTATGTGTTTTCTTGTTTTTAGAGTCTTAATTTGTTTAGTTTTATTTTGGGGTAGTAGTAGCTTTATTTTTGTTGAGTCTTTATTTGTTGAGTCTTAGGTTTAAATAGAGTCAAGTAAGCATGTGATGATAGTGTTGTGAATTTGGCCGATGATAGTGTTTTTATGGATTTTTGAAAAAAATACATGATCTTTATTATGCATGGAACCTTGGCGAAGCGACGCGATTTTGTTTGATTAATTTGATGTATGTTATGATGTCGGGAACTAGTTAGTTTGAACCCGTAAGATTTGAGCTATTTGTGCATGTTTATGCATAATCTTTGATTGAGCGATCATGCATGCTTTATTGTTTCTAGAACTTGCCTTATTTTCCCATTAAGACCTTAGTATATTTATGAACTAGGAGATGATCTTAGGCCATTCTTTCTTAGCCACATGATTCCTAGACACTAACCTTCTCATAATCCTTTGTTTACCCAATTTGAGCCTTTTTAAAAAGCCTTTCTTTTTAAAACTTGGATGATAGGAGGTTTGGATGATTATGGGTATCTTGCGTAGTTGTGGTTGGTGGTATGGAAGGAGTTACATAGAATATCTTGTTGTGGTGAAAAGGGAGAAGAAAAAGATTTTTTAGATGTTTGTTTAAGTAGTTGGCTATCCCTATAAGCATAGAAAAAAAATAAATGTGAAAAGAAAAAAATTGAGCTTTTGTGTGTCTTTAGTGAAATCATTCTTATTTGAGCACTAGAGAAAAAAAAGAAAAAGAAAAAAGAAAAAGAAAAAAAAAAAAGAAAAAGAAAAAAATAAGCATAAGGGGATAGTTAGCTTTGAATTTTATTTTGAGCATCTTGAGTTTTGTAGTTGGTGTGTTGGATGGTAGAAGATGGAGTAAAAATCCATACTTTGGTTGGAGTTGAAAAGAGGTTGAGGATTTGGAGTATTTTACGTCACTTAGCCTATACATTCCCTACCTTAACCAATGTCCCTACATTAAAAGCTTATATAAAGTCTTCTTTGATTCTAGATTATAGATATTACATTAGGTGGAGATGTTGAGGAAAAAGGCAAGCCTATGGTAAACATGTTGCATTGTATTGATATTGAGTGAACCCTATGATTTGCATTATCATATACATATTTAATTTCTTTGAGAGAGTTGAGTGTTCACTTATATAAAAATAATTTAAGTTAGAGACGAACAATGTTTAAGTTCATTTAAATTTAATCACAATGCTAGAGTCTACTGTTTATTTTGTTTTGATATTGTTCGGGACGAACAATGTTTAAGTTTGGGGGATTTGATATATGTGAAATTTACTCGGTTTTTATATTCTAAAAGAGTCGATTTAGAATCTTGATAGTATGTTATTGTTCATGATTTGTGTGATTTATCATTAGTTGGGCAATATTATGCTTGTGGGTATTTCTTTGTATTTTTAGGTTAAAATCCCGAGACGAGATGAGGCGAGAAGAATCGAAGGAAGAGTCCAAGG
Source organism: Thymus mandschuricus (assembly GCA_029379335.1). NCBI lineage: Eukaryota > Viridiplantae > Streptophyta > Magnoliopsida > Lamiales > Lamiaceae > Thymus > Thymus mandschuricus. Next base: position 21,262,079 of record CM057077.1, on the reverse strand, counting down.
ATTGAGCCGAGATGAAGATCTTTTGACCAGCCTCTTGATCGAGAGGGCTGTCGAGAGGAGAGCTACTGGACCCCGCTTTCGATCGAGATGAACTTGACACCTCTTGACCAAGCTCTCGATCGTGAGGCCTTACGATCGAGAGGAAGAGGCGGTCGAGAGGGGTGATCTAGCCGAGATTTAGACTATATTTCCTTGTAAAATTTCCCCTATATATATTCCTTAGCCTAACATTGTAAACCCTAACTTAGAATTCATAATACAATTTACTTTCATATTTTTTAGAGCTTTTATTTTATGTTCTTCGTTCAGTTAATATTCGACTTTTGAGTTTATTCAAGTTTATTCAAGATTCAAGATTTGAGTTCTTCGCGTGTTAAAGATTCAATTCCAAGTTTTTCTTGCTCTTACTTTTAATGATGTTCAGCCAATTTATTTTGTTCATGTTTGCTTTAATTATGTCTAGCTAAATTCTTTAGTTGATTTTAGGGTTTGTATGTCTAATTGAATTTATGTGAGTACTTTTAATTACGATTAGCCTACCAATCTAGATGCATGTTTCATGGTGCTTATTTTCATGAATGATTACTTGATCACTAATTGTGTATGCATAGTTATGTTTTTATGCCCTAGCCGGATAATTGCATAATTGATCTCATGAATACATGGTATGATGATTTAATTGTCTTGGCAGAAGTTAGATTATCATAGGACTACATATAGTCGATATAGGTGTCGTAGTTGAACCTTATTGATTGTATTTATCGATACTTGTTATGTTTTGCATTCGATTTAATTTCTATAAGACCGAGACGAGATTAGGATTTTATCGAGTGACGATCTATACTGCCTTAGCCGGAGTGTTAGGTTATTTTTGTGTATCACATTTAGAGTGAATTAAATTTGTTAATCGGGTTAATTGTTACTTGCATAGATTTGATTAGGTAGACTTCCCTAGAATCAACATTTGTTTCCTATTTGATTTTCTCTAGTTTCTGTATTTGCTTACTTGTTATTTGCCTTATTTGCCTTATGTAACGGCCGCAGTTTTTCTTAGTGAGTAATAAAAACTCCGGCATTATTTTAGTAAATGAATTTTAAGAATAATATGGGAGTTATTATTATAGTAGAATAAATTTTAAAATGCCACCAGTAGAACCAGTAGAACCACTCTTAGTGGAAATAAGGTACTAAAACGAGAATCGAATAAAGTTAAGAAAGCCGATAAAAATTTATCGGCGGATTAATTTCCTCAAAAGGGCCGAGGCCAACTTAGTTAACACAAGGCCCAATTAACAGCTTCGAGGCCCACTCGAATGTCGAGGCCCAGTTCCCTAACAGTTGTCCGATTTTATTGGGCAAAGAACGAGAGCCCACGTTCGTTAATAATAATAATAATAATAATAATAATAATAATAATAATAATAATAATAATAATAATAATAATAATAATAATAATAATAATAATAATAATAATAATAATAATACAAGTCATGATAATAAATAAATACTTTACAATACAAATAATGGATAAGAAAAATGGATAAATAGAAGGGGAATGAAGAATGCGGCAGATTGCATAGCACACAAATCTGGGATTTAATCCATGCTAATCTCTCTCAACAACAATTAAAAGGGGGAGATAAAATACTAATCACAATTAGGGAAGGTTAATACACCATTAGAAATTCAAATAATTACATGGTGCATGGGAAATAGAGGAGCTAGGCCTAGCCGACTCCCTCTCTCCCTCTTTTGTCGCCCAAGAAACCTCCCCATGCACTCAAACCACATTGGAAATCCCCTCCACCAATCCCCTTGCACCTTCTCTTCTTAGCAATCATTAGAGAGGCCAAACACACCCTTGAGCCTCCGATTCCTTGTACAAAACCATGGCAAACTTAGTCATCGACACATTCACAAGTAAACACTCACCTTAACACACAAGAGAAGAGTAGAGAGCAAGTAGAGAGAGAGAGAGAAGCTGCCGAGTTCTGCAACTAAGGATCACCGGAAAACCGGCCGGCCGGCAGCCTTCAAACACATCACACACACGGTAAAAACCTCTCTCACCCCTCTCCAAGACTTAGAATTTACATGCACTAACTCTAAGATCAAATCCTTATCTATAGAATTGAAGGAGGAGAAGAGAGAAGGCACTCAAGCAAGAACTAGAAGGAGGCAGCCTCTATTTGGAAGCTAGAGATCAATTATCAGGTGAGATAGAACTCTATACTCCATCCCTAGTACAAGGATCAAGCTTTAACCTATAGAGAACCAACATGCAAGTGTAGGAAGGAGGAACAAGGGGAAGGCAACAAGGAGAGGGAGGACAGCCAACAATCTTGCTAATAACTCAGTTTTCAAACCCCACAATCACAAGTAAGATTAATATCTCATCACTCTCTCTAAGAGCCCCAAATTGTAAGCATGCAATCACCCTAAAACCACCAAACAAGCTATTAAATGCACAATCTAAAGTTCTATCCCCTCTAAAGCATGAACCATGGTTTAAACCTCAAGAATGAAGCATAGGAAGCATATCACTCACCTAGAAGCTATGCATGTTGTTTTAGAACCTAAAATCGAATTCAAAGGCATGTTATGGATCACATAGAGCCACTCTACTAAGCCTAAGGGACTGCATGTGTAATCACCCCCACATCAGCAATTCAACATCACCAAAAACACCAATTACCACAACCCACAATCTGGAAATTGCTCTAATCCATTCATAAAACACATAAGGCAAAACAGCCCCTAAAATGCCCTCAATCGAGCCCTAACTCTCGGAATCACTAAGCATAAACCATAATTCGATTATAAAATGAAAATGGGGGAGGGAAGGGATGAAGAACATAACCTGCCGGAGCCGAGAGAAGACGACGACGAAGCCACGACAGCCTTCGACGGCCTTGGCAGAGCACCCTCGACCTCGGAAATTTCTGGAGTACACCTGCAGGGAGAAAAGAGGGAGGTCAGATGATGAAGAGGAACAGGGGAGACACCAACGGCAGCATGGCCGCCGGCGCCGAGAGGGAAACGGAGAGAAACAGAGGGAAAGGCGGTGGCAATCGCGATGACAAGCCCTAGCCACGAGGGCTAGAGTAATGGACAACGAACGACGGCGAAAGTGAGGCACGAATCGAAGAAGGGAGCCGCCACCGGAAACTGCAGCAGCGGACGGCAATGGCGATGCGTAAGGCAGGGGAGCGAGTCACCGAGAATCGGTAGAGGAACCTACGGCCTGCCAACCGTGTTGATAACGGCGAGGCCGAATCGGAGAAGAAACCGACAGAAACCCCTCCTCATGGTTTTTCCCCAATTCACGAACTAGGGATTCGATCCCCAACCAAGAACTGGAGATTGGAAAGCATAAGCTTCCACAAGCGAGTACGGCGACCGGAGTTAACCGGAGGAGGAAGGATTAACGGCGATGATGCCGCCGAGGAAGGAGAAACCGACGGGAAGCAGGGAGAGGAAAAGAGAGGGAGAAAGTCCAGTGAGAAGAGAGAGATCGCGAGGAAGAGGAGTAAGGGGGGAAATGGTTGCAGTTCATGAGCAAGTCACGAAACGGGCCGGACCAATTTAAGTGAACGGGCCGAGCCGAACTAAATAATGGGCTGAAGATAATAAATGGGACGAGCCACGTAACAGGCTGAGTTAAAAGACGGGCCGAATTACATAACAAAACGAGTCGAACAAATGGGCCGAGAATTTATTTAAATGGGCCGGACTTATAATCCAATTGGGCCGAGAATTAAATAAATAAATGGGCTTATGCCGTAACAGTTCTAACGGGCCCAGATAATTATAACCCTGATTAATAGCAGATTTAAGTCAGTAAAAATTAATCTTATAAGTGTAAACCACTTATATTCCTCAGTAAAATCACAAAAACTCGATTACGAGTTATCAAGCATCCTTCAACTACTGTCAAGGATGAAGAAAGCTGTAAGATAAAAGAATTGATCGAAGTGATCGAATTCAACCGGGATCGGGAGATTCCGATAAATAGATATACTTGATAACACTATCATAACAAGAGACTATGTTGGTCCCGGTTTGTTAATGGGAAAATACGTAGAGGGGGGGGTGAATACGTATTTTGAAGTTTTTCAACTTCAAATCCCTTAACTCAGAGTAACAAGTAAAGAGCTCACTTGAAACTTAAGACCTAGCTGAAGCAAGATCTACAGTATGTAGCTTGCCTGCTTGACCAAAGTGAGTACTTGATCAAGAGGGATTCTTTACTCGTGTGTGTGCGGAATTTGGTGAGCTAAATCTTTCCTAAGTAATTAAAGAATCAAGTTTGTTTGTTTAAATGCACGTGTAATGAATAATCGAATATAGTAAAGAGATAAGGGTTAGAGAGATACGACACCGAGATTTATAGTGGTTCGGAGATAAAGCTCCTACGTCCACTTTGTTGCACGACGGCAACTGTTCTTTTCACTCAAGAACTTTGAAGGTTACGGGTCCTTCAAAAACCTGGTCGAGATCGAGCTTCACTCGCTTGGATCTGACAGACGCTGGGTGATTCCGGGTTCACACCAAAAACCTAACTAGACTGGAAGCTTCACTCGCTTCAGTCGGACAGACAGGGAGATTACGGGCTCTCCTTACAGCCTAGCTTCGATCGAGCTTTACACAAACGATGTAAGTGTAAGCCTGGATCTAAACTCTATGATCGAGGCTTCTTCAATCGGTGAAAGAAGGGCCTTGGATCGAAACAACCTAACGACGACTCAAAAACCTAACAGACAGATTTAGGGTTTTTGGTTGACGAACACACTGTGAAGAGCTCTTTACAATAAGTGCAAAGATGGCTAGAGCTCTTCTTCTAAGCTTGGATATGGAATGGGCTTAGACTCTAAGTGTGAAGGTTGTGAAGACGAGTTCCGATGAACTGAAAACTCGGAGAACACTTGAACAAAGACTCAAAGATTGCTCAAAAGCTTGGGAGTGTTTGTTTGCAGTAGGCTCGTATGCGTAGGTAGTGTTCTGCTTCTTCACGTTGTGATCCTTCACTATTTATAGGCGGAGAGATGGCCGAGATCCGTTGCTTGGTTGGTGGCCTTGTCTCTCCTCCACTCGACAGTACTTTGTGCAGCCAGTATGCTTTTGCAGATGCGCAGTTTGTCCGTTTGCCAAATCTGGCTAAACTCCAACTTCAACAGTAACTGGAGCGAGCCAGTACTGTAGCGGCGCCCTGTCGGCCTGGCAGTCAACTCTTCTGCTCCACTCCGCTTTCGACACGTGGAGATCTTGTAATTAATGCTACGATCTCCTGTTGACTGGAGTTCAAAATATGGGCGGGAGTCGCGCTGTCGCTTTCTGATAGGTAGTGGCTCGCTTCGCTTCGCTTTTGCAGATTCACTTCGAATCTACTGTAGCGATCGCTTTGCTATACTGTTCTTCGGCACGTTTCACTTCGGCTCGCTAGACTTGCTTCGCTTCGGAAAACATACTCGAAGCGAGTGGCCTTCACTTGGAGTTCCTGCTGTCTAAAGCTAAGCAGAATAAAGCCATCCTAACAGTTTAGGCTTAGAAAAATTCTAACCTATCATCTACATCAAAATGGGTCGCTTGGGAACAGAACGCTTTGGGGTTTTGGGATCAAATCAAAACACTACATTTTTAAAGTGTCCCAAGTAGTTCCCCCTTAACATTTTCGTTCTTAACAATTCCCAACAATTTCCCCCTTTTTGATGATGCCAAAACCCAAAAGACTTAGATAATAGAAATCTAGCCTATCTAACCGTGAAGGAACTCCAAGCGACTGCTTCCTTTGCAGTTTCGTTTGTAATTTTTTTTTTAAGTTCCTTTTTTTTTCGGTTAAATTATTTGAGTTTGTAGCAAAAAGGTAAAGTCATTCACAAAGCGAGTAAATGACACAGAAGAGACAGAATTAAAAGTGAGATAGATGAACACAAGTTCACAAAACAAGAAGCTTGAAACTCAAAGGTTTCCTGCAGCTTCATCCTCCTTCTCCTTCTTCTTCCTCTCCTCTACTTTCTTCAGCTCTCTCTCATCAGAAATATCCACATAAGCTGATAGCACTCTCGATTCCATGCTGCCTACTGTGTGAATGCTCGGCCTTCTCCATGCACTCTCCAGATTGAAGGCTTCATCCACCTCCTTATCAATGATTCCTCTGTTAGAGACATCCGTGCCTGGATGATAAGGCATGGGGAAATCCTTCACAGCTGGTACTTTGACAACAATTGGCTTGGGCTCTGCTTGTTCAGCCATAGTAAAGATTTTTCGGCGCAACTTGTCGTCATAGGTGGCCAGAAAGTTGTTGAGGGCACTTATCCGAGAGCAGCGATCCTGCAGCGGCACTACCTCCCAGTATTAATAGGCTTTGATGAATAAATCCTTGTAGTACAGCCACTGCTCGCGCAGATCTCTTGGAATGAAGTCCTCAATTTCCCTAGCTTTACAAAGCGAGTAAATGACACAGAAGAGACAGAAATAAAAGTGAGATAGATGAACAACAGTTCACAAAACAAGAAGCTTGAAACTCAAAGGTTTCCTGCAGCTTCATCCTCCTTCTCCTTCTTCTTCCTCTCCTCTACTTTCTTCAGCTCTCTCTCATCAGCAATATCCACATAAGCTGATAGCACTCTCGATTCCATGCTGCCTACTGTGTGAATGCTCGGCCTTCTCCATGCACTCTCCAGATTGAAGGCTTCATCCACCTCCTTATCAATGATTCCTCTGTTAGGGACATCCGTGCCTGGATGATAAGGCATGGGGAAATCCTTCACAGCTGGTACTTTGACAACAATTGGCTTGGGCTCTGCTTGTTCAGCCATAGTAAAGATTTTTCGGCGCAACTTGTCGTCATAGGTGGCCAGAAAGTTGTTGAGGGCACTTATCCGAGAGCAGCGATCCTGCAGCGGCACTACCTCCCAGTAGTAATAGGCTTTGATGAATAAATCCTTGTAGTACAGCCACTGCTCGCGCAGATCTCTTGGAATGAAGTCCTCAATTTCCCTAGCATCGGGATGTTCATTTCTTCTCTTGACCAACTCCTCCTCAGATCTCTTCGACAGTTCAGTCATGATATCGGTGAACTTCTTTCCTGAGTCGCTGCTCCACAAAGGACGCTTTTCATTGAGACGCTTCCGAATGTAGTTCTGTTCTTCCTTTTTGGGGTAGCGACCCGACTCAACCATCTCCTTTGTAGTCACGTCGCATGCATCAGATATGGCTTGACCTTCGCATGCTTCAGACTCATCTGGCATGAGGGGAATGAACGCACTTCGGACCAACGAGGACTGAATAAGCAACACTTTACTGAAATGCTCCTCGATCCGTGCGTCAATCACTTGGAATCGTCTGGCATTTACTTTCTTCGTCCTCTCCACTTCGTTCCTTCCTCCTTCTCTTTCTTTCCTCTTTTTCTCCTCCTTCTCAGCTCTAGAAGCAACTGCATGTTTGACCTTTTGGCGCTTGGCCGCGGGGTCATCACCTTTTATCTCCGGTGCAGTTCGCTTCAGTGGTAGCTTCGGTGGTGGGGGAGGCGGCATATCCTTCTTCGTAGCGGCACTAGAAGGGACAACTGCGGATGAAGCGAGTGCAGCAGTTGAAGCTAGTGCGGCTGATGAAGCTGGCGTGGTGGCTGAAGCGGGCGCTTTGGGTAAAGCGGCCTCTTGGGAACTAGATGAAGCACCTGCAGCAACAGAATTTTTGGTTAGTTCAAAAAGCTGCTCCATCTCCCACGCCAATGCAGCATCCTTCTCCACTTGCATCCGCTTCTCCTCCTTCGTTATTACGGTCACCGGAGGATGCCGTGCAATTGAAGCACTTAGCACTTTTTCATGAAGCGGCCTGCTGGGCTCTTCGGGCTTTTTCATTAATTCCTCCTTCATGAGTTTTGTCTTGCCCAGAGCCCTCGCTTCATTTACTACATCCTCCTTTTCACCAGCACCACTGCCTCCCTCCAGCATCAGCTCCACACCAACTCTGCTTCCCCCTGACCCTCCAGTTCCTCCTAGCTTCACTTGTCCTTCCCCCTTTTTGGCATCATCACTGCCAGGGGTTAGGATCATTGATTTTCCGAAAAGGGTTTGGTGAAGTGAGTTGACAGTGTTGAAAATGGCCTCCAACATCTTTTCGGCTTTTCCCACAGTTGGAGCCACCAGATCAGCAGTTTTGATTGAGATTTCTTCGAGTAGATACTCGCACTGCTTTTCTCTCTCCACAACTGATGCCATCATCCTCTCTAAAGGTTCTACTTCTCTGAAGCGAGCCTCCAGCTCCGCTTCAATTTCCCTCCTTATATCCGCCTTCTCCTCCTGCAAGTTGAAGTACCAGAATTCCTGAGCCGCTAGAAATTCTGCTTGCATCGTCTCAAGGCTCCTCTCTCTCTGGTTTAGAGAGAGATGGAATTCGGCACTTGCAGCCATCTTTTCTGTGTACGCTTCGCCCAGCTCCTTGACTTTTTCCAGTAGTAGAGTCAGTTCAGCTTTTTGAAGATCAATAGCCTGGGCACTTCTCCTCCGACTCTCCAGCTCCTTTTTATCGAGCTCACTTTCTTGCTTGAGCAGCTTCATCTCATTTCTGAGAGAGTCCAGAGTTTTTTTCGTGCTCAGCAGCTCACTTCCCTTCATCACCAACTCTCCTTCTCTATTCTCCAGCACCTCCTTCAACTTCCTTACCTCCTTCTCTAAATCCTTCTTTTCCTTGCCAATTGAGACAAGCTTGGCATTTACCTCCCTCAAGCGGCTCCTTTCCGCATCAAGTGAGCCCTTGAGGTCGGTGATTGATGTTGATTGTTCTTCCACCAACTTCATCTGCGCCTCCAGCGCCTTCTCTTTATCCTCCAATAACCTCTCCTTCTCCTCCACCTTTCCCTCCAAATCCTTCTTCTTCTTGTCAAAGTCTTCTTTGAGACTAATGACCTCCCCCGCCTTCCTCTCCATTTCCTCACTCTTCTTTGTTATCTCGCTTTGAAGGCTAGCGATCTCCGCATCCTTCAGTTCTACCTCCTCCTTATGCTCCCTGATTAGCTTCCTCTCATGGGAAGAGGGCACTTGCTTCGGAACAATGGCGAGTGGATAAGCTTCCTTCACTTTGGCATCCAGCTTTTCCCAGAAGCTGGTCCCTTCAAGGAAGGCATGGAAGCCATTTTCGCCAATGAAGTTCAGTAACTTGGCTTCCATCTGGATCAGTTCTTCCTCTGTGAACGCTTTGAGGAGCCTGAAGATTTTGTAATACTCCGTTCCACGATATGTTATGTACGTCAGAAAGTCGACGACATTGGTGTAGATTACGTCCGTCCAAGGAACATTGGAGTAGCGAAGATTGATCGTTTATGCGGCTTGCTCTCTATCAAGGACATAGCGTTCGAGAGCCCGCTTATGAATGGTGAGGGCAGGGGGTATGAATTGTGGAATGATGGGAAGTTCACCGGTTGTTTGGGCGGTATCGGCTGTAGCTGCCGATGTCGAGGGGGATTGGGAAGGTGATGAGGTTTCTTGGGTTTCAGAGATTTGTATGGCTTCAGTGGGTGGTGATTGTGTTTGCTGGGATTGGAATGGTTTGAAGGTTGTGTAGGCTTCGACTGGGTCGACGTGGAGTAGAGGGATATCAGGAATTTGAAGTGAAGAACCTGTATCTTCTTCACGTGGGGATTTTTGTGTTTGGTGTTGGGCAGTTGAGGATATTTGGGTGGTTTGGGTTTGGATTTGTAGTTGGGAAGATTTGATTTGGATTTGAGTAGGCTGGGGTTGAGTCACTTCAACGTTCTCAAGCGGCTTCTCCACCGCCTCGCTTTCTTGAACGATTGAAGCGACTCGCTTCATTTTCTTGCCTCGCTTCAGCGCGGCTCGCTTCCCGGGTGAAGCGATCGGCCTCACTTGGCTCACTTCGGCTTGCCTTTCGGCAACCGGTCTCGCTACGGGCACTTCAACCTCGAGAAGTTCCAAGTCCATCAAAGTTTTGGTTTTCCTCCATTTGTTGAAATAGATGGACTGTTTGTTGTAGACGGCGACGTCGGACTCCGGCCAGATTTTGTCGGGGTATTTTTCCTCCAAGGCAGCAGATAGCTTCGAGAAAAATTTGAGTTTACCTTTGCGGATGATCTGATCTGTGCTTCCTCTCATGAACACAAAGTCACTGGCAGCTTCATGAATTTGTTTGAGAAACCAGCCATGCCAGTTGAAGCTGGTTCCGGTGAGGCTGTCGACGATAACTGCTGTGGCGATCAGCTTCGTCTCGGAAAGTGTATCCAGGGTTCCGACGTAGCACGCGACACTCTTCGAGAAGAGCTCGCAAAAATGGTTGAAGGGGGCCTTCAAACTCGAACGGATACTGGCCTCCTTGAAATTCGGATCTGCTTCGGCGGTTGCAAAACGACCGTACTGAACTCCGGCCGAAAGACCCAAATCCAGTAATGAGTCTCCTTCTTCTCTCGGCAAGTTGAACGTGCCGATAAGCTCGCTCATGTCCACCTCCACTGGCTTCCTCGTCTGTGGATCGGTAAAAAAGGATATGTTTTGCTCCTTCCTCAAGTTTAGCAGGAGCTCGCCGACGACTTTGGCCAGAATTTTTGACGGGACCGCCGTCACAAACTTCCATAGTCCGGCCTTGGTCATGGCCCTACGGAGAAAACCATTTCTCTCGATGATGGTTGGATCGAGATGAGGCTCGACATTGATATGTTTGTCGACCTCCGCGAGAAACTCCTCCATCGTCTCGGTGTTCTTCTTCTTTCCCATGGTGATTTTAGAGAAATTTGAACAGAGTTTAAAAAGAAAGGGTTGAGACTCGTGAGTTGCAGAAATCGCAGATCTAAGCACGAGAATGGCAAATTTTGAGGGCTGTGAAAGGTTCTGCAGTTCTGCATCGTCTCATATATATAGATTTAGGTCTCGGCTGACGTGGCAAGGGTAGAACGGTAATATTGCCGTAAGTCCTGTAGGTAGGCGGCGGACGTGCGGTGATGGATCTGATGTGTCCGGCGTCACCACAGTAAAAGTGAACCGCCACTTGCTCGGCGTCTCCACGTGGCCTGCTGCGATTGGGTTGTCTTATACGGCGCTAATACAATGGATACTGATTGGGGGCTGTTGAGATTCGATGGCTGGATCTTCTCAGCCGTTTCCCGCTTCAAATTTGAAGTGAGAACCACGCGCCCATTATTTTCGCCGTTTCTGATTCTGCATTAAATACTTGGCAGAAAGTGAAATAGGCACTCGAGTGCAGACAGCTCATACTCGCTTCGTGCCCGCTCGCTTTGAGTTGGGCCGCTAGACCTAGACTCGCTTGAGAGGCACTCGCTTGAGTGACTGTTCCGCACTCGCTTGCGATGGCTAGCTTTGAATGACGTAGCACTCACTTGGCCATCTGAAGCGACTGGAATAAGAAATTGAATTTCATTGCTTAAATTTTAAAATGTTTCTGACTTACATACTTCGAGGATAAACAATAGTGTTTTCCTCTTTGTATTTGTGTCAGATTCATTTCATGTTTTCCACATAGTGAGTGAAGGTTTCTAGCACGCTTCGGCTCACTTAGTGCACTTAAAATTGAAATGCTTACCAGTCAATCTCACTTCGTAGGAGATTGATACCACAAATTGAAGACTTAAATAGATTTGGACTTCAGTTTGAGTCCACTTGTTGGCTTTGAAGCTTGTTGATACCACCTGTTGTGTATTCCATCTTCTTGGCATTCGTCTTCATGGCATTCATCTTCCTCTACGAATTAGAGAGTCCTCCATCGAAGTGAATGAGGGAGAAAATGAATATAGTACACAAGTTTACTACAACCCAGAGGGGAGCTTCACGTAAGTGTACTTATTCACGACGAATGGGGGATGAGTACAAGTCCTTATCTCAGAGCAGAAATGGACAGGATGACAATGAGAATGCTCTGACAAGACAATCTCGTATTTTACGCAGAAGCATGTCACCAGCCCTGCAACCTTTTGTATAAAAAGGTAAACCTTCAAACTTTCCTACAATCTAGAGAATGAATCTGCAGTCGACTCGCTTTGACCCAAGCTAGGGCAAATTGAAGCGATGCAAAATTCAAGATAGCAGCTTCTTTGCTCGCTTTGGAAGTAGCTTGCTCCGAGAGTAAGCGTTAGTTCCCCCTTAACCATATTCTTAACAATTCCAATAAGTTGGTAGGGAACTTCTTCCAATACTCCACCTTTCTCCACCTAACTTCATTTTCTTCAAGCGAGTGGAGTTTGAAGTGACTCGCTTGAGTTGGTGAAGATACGAAGCGAGTGCCGCACAAGGGAGCAAGCGAACACTCCTTCGTGCATCCTGGAACTAGCATTCTTCACCAGGGTCTAATAACCCTAATTCCATGCATAGCTGGTTGAATCGAGACTCAGCTAGAGGCTTGGTGAGGATATCTGCTCGCTGGAGATCGGTATGGATTTTCTCGAGCTTGATATCCTTCTTCTCGACATGATCACGAATGAAATGATGTCGAATTTCCACATGCTTGCATCTGGTGTGAAGCACTGGATTCTGCGAGATACATATGGCACTGTTGTTGTCGCAGAAGATTGGAATTTCATTCGCTTCAACTTTGTAGTCCTTCAACTGCTGACGAAGCCATAGGATTTTAGAACAGCAGCTTCCTGCGGCCATATATTCAGCTTCAGTTGTTGAAGTGGCTACGCTGGTTTGCTTCTTTGAGAACCACGAGATTAGCTTGCTTCCCAAGAACTGACATGTGCCCGAAGTTGACTTCCTGTCGACTCGGCATCCTCCATAGTCAGCATCGGAATATCCAGTGAGCTCCAAATTGTCCTCCGCTGGATACCACAGACCCATGTTGACAGTGCCTTTCAAATATCGAAGAATCCTTTTGGCAGCTTCAAGATGGCTGTGCTTGGGGTTGCTTTGGAAGCGAGCGCAGACTCCGACTGCAAAAGCAATATCTGGCCTGCTTGCAGTGAGATAGAGTAGTGACCCAATTAGGGCACGATAATCTGTAGGAGTTACAGATTTTCCTTCTTCGTCTGGCTCCATCTTCCAGTTGGTATTCATAGGAATCTTCACAGCTTTAGCATGTTGAACACCAAACTTGGCAAGCATATCTCTAGTGTACTTGGCTTGACTGATGAAAATTCCATTATCCTGCTGCTTCACTTGAAGACCTAGAAAGCAGCTCATCAAGCCAATCATTGACATTTCATATTTGGTCTTCATCAGCTCTCCAAACTTCTCGCTAAGCGACTGGTTTGGCGAACCAAATATGATGTCGTCCACGTAGATCTGGACCCAAAGCATATCTTCTCCATGGTTGATGGTGAAGAGAGTCCGATCTATCTTTCCTTTTTGAAATCCATTATCCACTAGGAACTGAGAGAGTGTATCATACCAAGCTCTGGGAGCTTGCTTCAACCCATACAGGGCTTTCTTCAAGCGATACACCTTATCTCCTTGCTCGAAACCCCGGGGGCTGCTCCGCATACACTTCTTCCTTCAATTCACCGTTGAGGAATGCGCTCTTCACTTCCATTTGATAGACCTTGAACTTCTTGGCTGCTGCATAGGCTAGAAACAATCTGATAGCTTCAAGCCGTGCCACTGGAGCGAAGGTCTCGTCAAAGTCGATTCCTTCCTCTTGGCAGTAGCCTTTGGCAACGAGTCGCGCCTTGTTCCTCACTACGTTGTGGTCCTCGTCCGTCTTGTTCTTGAACACCCATTTGGTGCCAATAACGTGCTGGAATTTGGGACGATCCACGAGGTACCATACGTCGTTCCTGGTGAACTGGTTCAGCTCCTCTTGCATGGCGATCACCCAGTTAGAGTCGGCTAGGGCTTCCTCCACGCTTGATGGCTCAATGTTTGAGAGAAAGCAACTGAACATGGCACTTTCTCCAAACACTTGACTTCTGGTCACTACACCCTTGGATGGATCTCCAATGATTTGGCTTGGTGAGTGATCTTTGAGCCACGCTCGCTTTGATCTGCCAGCTTCATCTTCATCTTCTTCCTTGTCGCTCGCTTCATCGACTGAAGCGACTGGATTGGGTGCTTGGCCTGCACTAGCTTCAGGAATCTTGGGGGCAACTTCGACTCCTCCTTTGGGATTCTGCTCGCTTGAGTCCTTAATCTCAACATCTTCATCGAGCACGTCCCAAGTGAGTTGATTTGAGGGTTCCTTGCTTTGATCCTTTTCATTCGCTTGAGCCTGTTCCTGTGGAAGACTTAAAGAAGATTCATCAAATACGACATGGGGTGATTCCTCCACAATTAGGGTTTTACAGTTGAACACACTGTAGGCTTTACTAGATGTAGAGTATCCTAAGAATACTCCTTCATCAGCTTTGCTTTCAAAGGCTTTCAACTGCGACTTCCCATTGTTGTGAATGAAGACCCTACAACCAAAAATATGGAAATAAGATATGTTAGGAGTTCTCCCTGTCCATATTTCATATGGAGTTTTGTCGTGCCGTTTGTTGAGAAGCGTCTGATTCTGTGTGTAGCATGCCGTGTTGGCAGCTTCAGCCCAATACTTCATCGGAAGCTTCGAGTCTGCAATCATGGTGCGAACGGCTTCTTTGATGATTCGATTTCTTCTTTCAGCAACTCCATTCTGCTGAGGAGTGCGTGCTGAAGAAGTTTGATGTGCTATGCCATGCTCCGTGCAGTATGCTTCTATGGTAGAGTTTAGAAACTCTGTGCCTTTGTCGGAGCGGATGGTCACAATAGCCTGATTCTTTTCCACCGCCAATCGCTTGAGTAGTTGTGGCAGTTTGGTCAGTGTCTCCTTCTTGCTGAAGAGGAATACGACCCAAGTGTAGCGAGAAAAGTCGTCAACTACAACTAGAGTGTACTTCCTTCCATTTACGCTAACTGGAGTAACTGGACCAAACAGATCCATGTGAAGCAGTTCGAGCACTCGCTTTGATGAGGCTTCTTCGAGACTGGCGAAGTGCTTCTTCGTCTGCTTCCCTCGTTGGCATGGTGAGCATGGATGGTCTTTGATGAAGACTTCATTCGGTATGCCTTGCACCAAACCCTTTCGAGCTAAGCGATTGATAGCTTTGAAGTTGAGATGATTCAAGCGTCTGTGCCATAGCCATCCAATTTCTGTAGCACTTCTTGCAACTAGGCAAGTTTCCTTTTTGCAGCTGTCCCATTGTGCTATGTAGACGTTCCTTTGCCTAATTCCAGTGAGCACAATCTGAGACGTGAGTTTTCTCTTCACAATGCACTTGTTGGAGATGAACTCCACCCTGTACCCCTTATCACAAAATTGTGAAATGGATAGTAGGTTGTGCTTGAGTCCTTCCACATAGGAGACTTCTTCAATCGTGAGCTTTCCAACTTTCAGTGCGCCGTATCCCCTGGTGCTTCCTCGAGAGTTGTCACCAAAGGTTACGTGTGGACCCTTCTTCTCTATGTAGCTGTGAAGTAGAGCTTTCATGCCGGTCATGTGTCTTGAACATCCACTGTCCAAGTACCATACTTGTTGACCCTCACTTGGCATGGGATCCACGGCGCTCACCTGCAATTAGACAGATTTTGGTACCCAAATCAGTTTGGGTCCTTGCAAGTTAGTTCCCTTAGGTACCCACACTTGCTTCACTCTCTTTTGAGATGAAGCTGGTGTCTTGGGCTTCTCGACCTTTAAAAACTGTGATCTCTGCTTTGAAGCAGCTTCACACGTGCAACAGTGTGTGCAAGAGGGGTAGCGGCTCACTTTAGACCTACCTATGCTCTTCCCATTATGCTTATATCCTGAAGCGACTCGCTTCGGATTAGCTCTGGGTTTAGTGACTGACTTAGGGTTTCTAGTCTGTCGAAGCGGCTCGCTTGGTTTCCTTGAAGCGGTCCAACTAGGGTTTTGACCCTGACTCGCTTGAGAAACCTTGGGAATCTGAAGCGATCTAGTGGAAGCTTCAAAATCTTCCCCCTCAACGTTAGTCCGGTTGGACCATCTCCAGTCCGGATAACATGACACATAGACATTACTCCTCTTTTTAGGAGGTAGATCCTTTGTCTCTCGTGTCTTGGCTTGAGACTTAGAAGCTTCAATAGTTCTCCCTTTACCCTTGGATTGGTAAGACTTAGCATGTTGAGTGCTAGGGACTGTTGAACTTTGCTTGCCCTTAGGATCTGCTCTTAAAGATATAGACATCTTCATGGGCTTCCTTTTAGGGTTCTCAGCCATTTCGCCTTTATCTTTGTTAGTGGTCACTTTGGATGCAGTGGGCAATTCCAAAGTGACTGATGGTGTAGTGTGTGATGCACCAACAAAGACAGTCGGCTTGGGAGGTCCACCCTCATATCCAAGGCCAGCTTTCCTACCAAAAGGCAGAAGCGAGCCCTCTAGTGCCTGCCTAGCATATGATGCTTTGTTCAAGTTGGCAACTAGAGTGGACTGGATTTCATACCTTCCCTCCAAGCTTTGATGTCTAGCGAAGAGATCCTCGAACTTACTAGTCATAGCCCTTAAATTAAGTTTGACTTCGTCAAGCTCACGGGCTAGCTTTCGGTTCTCCTTCTCGCTTTGAGACATAGCTAGTGTAATTGAAGTGATTGAAGGATAGAAGAATACCTCTCCTGTTTCTTCGTCGGTGAGCGCCATAAATCAAAGATCCTCACCATCACTGGAGTTTGGATCTGTGAATGCATCTGAGTCGCTTGGTGGATCTTCAGTTGTAGCGACCGGCACCTCACTCGCTACGAGCGCTCGCATTGGAGCATCCCTCTTGGCCTTCAATTCTTCGCGCTCTTTGGCACTTAGCTTTGGGCAATCGGATTTGTAGTGGCCCATCTTGTGGCAGTGGTAACACTCCACTTCCATCATGTCGCGCGGGATCGTCTTGGTCGTCTCTTCTCTCTTTCCTTTTCCTTCTCGAGCATCAGTGCTGCTCCCTTTGTATTGTTTGTAGAATCTTTTGTATTTGCCCACTCGAGAGTTCATATTGTTGAAGTTCTTGGATAAGAACGCAATGTGTTCTTCCAACTCTTCCCTCGTCATCTTGGCTAGCGACTGCTCGCTTGGCCCTTCAACAGCTTTGAATGCTACTCCTTTTGATGTAGTGGGCGCTTCATCCTCTTCGTCGAGGTTCATTCGATTCAGATCGAATTCATGAGCTTTGAGTTCGGAGAACAGAATCTCCGGTGTGAGCTTTGATAGATCCTTGGTTGCTAGGTACAGCTCCTTCATAGTCTGCCATTTCCTGGTGAGAGCTCGGACAATCTTCAGGTTGACTTCCTTATCTGTGAGTTCCTTCCCAAGCGAGTTGAGAGTTGCAGTGATGTTTGTAACCCTCAGCTCGAAGGCGTCAATGGATTCTCCTGGCTTCATTATCAGACTTTCAAACTCCCGCATCTGAACGGCGAGCTTGTTCTCCTTGATTTTGTCTGTGCCTTGAGAAATGAGGGCTAGGGTTTCCCACATTTCCTTTGCTGTTGCACATTTCCTTATTCGTGGTAGATAGGCGTCCGACACGGTGCTCTGCATCGTGTGGCGTGCAATCTTGTCGAGGTTGGCAACTTTGAAGTCATTTGGAGTATACTCATCCTTCTCCACGTACTGTTGTCGAACGTGGGCTGGACGACCTTCAGCGGCTGGAACATCCACAGATATGGCTTTCTTGATCTCGATTGGTCCGTCCTCAATGACTTCCCACATCCGGTCGTGGATGGAGCATAGGAAGCTCTCGACTCGGAAACTCCAGATCTCATAGCCTTCAATTGAAAACTGTGGAAGACTAGAAGCACTGTATGTAGACATGGCAAACAGTCAGTAGTATATGCAGTATGCGTGGGTGAGATTTTGATGCACTTAGGAAAATAGGATCCGGTTCAGTGAGACAACGTGAAGCGAGTGGGGACTCGCTTCGGATATGCAAAGCACAGGCTCGAAAGAACCACTGCTTTGATACCACTTGTTGGTCCCGGTTTGTTAATGGGAAAATACGTAGAGGGGGGGTGAATACGTATTTTGAAGTTTTTCAACTTCAAATCCCTTAAGTCAGAGTAACAAGTAAAGAGCTCACTTGAAACTTAAGACCTAGCTGAAGCTAGATCTACAGTATGTAGCTTGCCTGCTTGACCGAAGTGAGTACTTGATCAAGAGGGAGTCTTTACTCGTGTGTGTGCGGAATTTGGTGAGCTAAATCTTTCCTAAGTAATTAAAGAATCAAGTTTGTTTGTTTAAATGCACGTGTAATGAATAATCGAATATAGTAAAGAGATAAGGGTTAGAGAGATACGACACCGAGATTTATAGTGGTTCGGAGATAAAGCTCCTACGTCCACTTTGTTGCACGACGGCAACTGTTCTTTTCACTCAAGAACTTTGAAGGTTACGGGTCCTTCAAAAACCTGGTCGAGATCGAGCTTCACTCGCTTGGATCTGACAGACGCTGGGTGATTCCGGGTTCACACCAAAAACCTAACTAGACTGGAAGCTTCACTCGCTTCAGTTGGACAGACAGGGAGATTACGGGCTCTCCTTACAGCCTAGCTTCGATCGAGCTTTACAAAAACGATGTAAGTGTAAGCCTGGATCTAAACTCTATGATCGAGGCTTCTTCAATCGGTGAAAGAAGGGCCTTGGATCGAAACAACCTAACGACGACTCAAAAACCTAACAGACAGATTTAGGGTTTTTGGTTGACGAACACACTGTGAAGAGCTCTTTACAATAAGTGCAAAGATGGCTAGAGCTCTTCTTCTAAGCTTGGATATGGAATGGGCTTAGACTCTAAGTGTGAAGGTTGTGAAGACGAGTTCCGATGTACTGGAAACTCGGAGAACACTTGAACAAAGACTCAAAGATTGCTCAAAAGCTTGGGAGTGTTTATTTGCAGTAGGCTCGTATGCGTAGGTAGTGTTCTGCTTCTTCACGTTGTGATCCTTCACTATTTATAGGCGGAGAGATGGCCGAGATCCGTTGCTTGGTTGGTGGCCTTGTCTCTCCTCCACTCGACAGTACTTTGTGCAGCCAGTATGCTTTTGCAGATGCGCAGTTTGTCCGTTTGCCAAATCTGGCTAAACTCCAACTTCAACAGTAACTGGAGCGAGCCAGTACTGTAGCGGCGCCCTGTCGGCCTGGCAGTCAACTCTTCTGCTCCACTCCGCTTTCGACAAGTGGAGATCTTGTAATTAATGCTACGATCTCCTGTTGACTGGAGTTCAAAATATGGGCGGGAGTCGCGCTGTCGCTTTCTAGTAGGTAGTGGCTCGCTTCGCTTCGCTTTGGCAGATTCACTTCGAATCTACTGTAGCGGTCGCTTTGCTATACTGTTCTTCAGCACGTTTCACTTCGGCTCGCTAGACTTGCTTCGCTTCGGAAAACATACTCGAAGCGAGTGGCCTTCACTTGGAGTTCCTGCAGTCTAAAGCTAAGCAGAATAAAGCCATCCTAACAGTTTAGGCTTAGAAAAATTCTAACCTATCATCTACATCAAAATGGGTCGCTTGGGAACAGAACGATTTGGGGTTTTGGGATCAAATCAAAACACTACATTTTTAAAGTGTCCCAAGTAGTTCCCCCTTAACATTTTCGTTCTTAACAATTCCCAACAGACTAAAACCCGATTAAGAAACCACCTTCGCATAAATCGATAAGATTATCGATTTCAGTTTAAGTTACTCACTTCACGTTCTTTGAACGAGGTCAGGCGAAGGAGCAAACAGAGTTTGAGCAGCACCAGAACTACATAAGTATTTTCAGGAAAGCAAGCTAGGTGGGCTTTCAGAAAAACTAAAATGTTTTCTTATATTTAATTCTTTCATTTAAAAGTATTGCCAGACCATAAAATGTTTTGTTTTGTATGAGATCTATCTGAGGAGGCTTATGCCTCAGTTTAAAGGCCTAGGCCTCAGTTATTAGAACGATTCGGGCTCATCGAGGTCAAGACCTCGGTGAGTTAGTGCACTCAGATTACCGTTAGCTACGCAAGTGGAACGGTAAGGTATCCGGGAGGGTGGCCAACCTCTCCGGATACACCCCAGCTCAGATATGATGGATTACACCAGAAAATAGCTTGCAAGCGCTTTTACTTTTGTTTTAAAAATGTTTTTCGTGAGCATAGGTTTTTCCTAAAACCCCTATGTCTCACTTTAATAGCTGACAATAAAATGTTTTGGCACGTGTCCACTGAGTACTTCAAAGTACTCAGCCCTGTACATATTTCCCGTGTGCAGGTAGATCGTGATGGGTGAGGAGCAGTCTGAGGAGCTTTTTGTCGAGTATCAGAGTATAGAAGCCTCTTGGTGGTGCATGTCTCCACACATGCATCTCACGTTCCTCAGAAATGTTCGTTATGAAGTCCACACCGTTCATTTCGTGTATCGTTGCAACGGAATGGTGTTTTGTGTATCTATGCAGCAAGTCGAGCTCCTTGTAGCCGACGATCTTTATCTTGATTAGCTTCCACTTATTCCATGTAGTACTTTGTCTTGCTTTGCAGACATACACGTTTCTGCGTTCCTTCTTTTGTTGCACTCCTTTTGTAACGGACAACGTTTTATCAACGTTCTTGACGAATGTTGAGTAATTTGAATCGAATTTGGTGATGTTCTTCACAATGTTTCAATTCATGTTAAAGTTCTTGTACGTTAATTCCTTTTCTATTCCTTTCTTGCGTCGCGACCCTGCTTGGCCAAGTTGTGGCAAGACGGGTCATGACAGAGTGGTATCAGAGCATTTGGTTCGCTCTGAAATCCAAGAGTCTTCCTTTTCATTGTAAAGTCTAGACTTGCTTCGCTAGACTTCTTAAAGCTCTCGACAAAAGCTCGACTCTCCAAGACATCACGAACGGCCAAAAGATTGGTTGCTTATCACTACTATGAGAACCTAGACGAGGCAATACGTAGGGATCACATAAGGTATGTTGAGATCAAGGACTTTTAGAGAACGTAGTACGCTTGAGCTAGGATTCTTTCTTTACATTGTAACAGGTTGAATCGAAGAAGCGGCACGACGTATTTTCAGTTCAAGGAAGAGAATTTACAAGGAGGCGATCAGAATCTACAAACGACAACGACGTCTTTAAGAGGAGACAAGTGAGGTGCCGTCGACCTTATAACGGACGCAAGGCGAGTTTTCCGACCGCCTCTAACTTAACCCAATAGGAATTTAGTAAGAGTAACTTAACACCAGACTTAGAACCGAGACCTTACTCCACATAGAACCACTCTCACATTTGCATGAATAACAGTTATGACTCAATAGAATCTCAGAACCATAGATCATACTCATAGAAAGAAGAAAAAAAAAAAAAAAAAAGAGAGAGATGCTTCCTTCACCAACTTATCTAAGATTTCTGTTTGTCCTAAATTTTCTTTTTAACAGAACCTGATTAGAATTCGCTATCTCGTGTAGATGGCAGGAGCTAGACCGACCCCCGACGTGGTTGCGATACTTTTAGAATCGTACCTATACTACAGACGTCGAGTAGAGCACGATATAGGTGAGTACTTGGCCCACTTTGGAGGGCTATGGGAGGAGGTTCACCAGTACGCCGGGGTTTCTGGATACGACAGCGTGACCAGGATAGTCGTGCACCTACCTCACGACTGGCAGATGTGGGCGTGGACCCTTTCTCTGGACTTCACTGCGTGCTACCGCCCTTACTTCGACCTAGTAGCCGACTTTCGAGGGTTCCTGTCAGCCCTCCAGCACCAGTTCATAGTGTACCGTAGGCTGCCTGACGGACCGTACCAGTTTCCGCTACGTCTTACCACCGAGGCCGGCCTTCCACCCTTAGTACAGCCACAGCCGAGTGGACCACCAGCAGCGGCAGAGGCTCCTACGCCTCCCGTTTCCGTTCTCGGTCATCGAGACCGTGGGGACTTTGAGGCCGAGACTTCAGTGGCCCGTTTCCGACGTGCCCTCAGCGCACCTCCCGTACCTACTTCCTTGTCAGGCGAGGGAGGCCCTTCGACAGCCGACAGGGGCAAGGCCCCGGTAGCAGACTCGAGCCCCGAGAGGGAGGCACCTCGTTCTTTACCTTTCCGTCCACCAGGCCCAGGGACTTCCACAGAGGAGCTACTCCGTATGGTGGCGGAGTTACAGCAGCCGAGGACTTCCGCCCCTCGCCCCGTAGCTCACCGAGACTGGCCCGTAGGAGCAGGGCCCAGTGACAGCAGCGCCGGACTCGCACCCTCCGACTTAGAGAAGTGGATGGAGGAGTTGAGACGGAGTACCAACAGGCACTGCCAAATGATGATCTCCCTTTGTGGACGCCTAGAAGACCTTAGTGGACGCTTAGACGACCTTAGACAGATGGTAGGAGAGTTGTTGCACGAGGCGGAACCCCAGCCGCAGCCAGCGCCCGAGCCAGAGTTCGAGGAGGAGGATCCCGAGGAGGACCCTGAGGAGGAGCCCGAGGAGGAAGGGCTGTTCGTAGACATGGAGGTTGACCCTGACTCCGACGAGGATCTCGGAGGAGGACCAGACGCCGACTCTGACGCCGAGTTGTGCTTGAGCACCGAGAGTTCCTTAGTAGGGTAGAGTAGCTCTAGTCAGTGTCAGCAGCGGGTCCCCGTAGACCGTCCTGACTTTATTTTGTGATAGAACTTATGATTTCAAGTATTATGTTTTGATGTGATCGTACGGGGCCACAAAGTGTTAGGTGGACCGTAGGACAAATTGACATGTTTCATTTCCGCTTCCATTATGACGTTTAAGACCTCCACGGGGCAATTTTCCCTAATTGCGCCATTTATGATATATAATTGCGAAACCATTCCTTCACACCATATTATGACAAACCAAAACGGCATGTAAACCGAGAATGTACAGCATGATAAGTTGAGAACCAAGCATGAATTGCGCTATCACCTATGCGAGAAACTCTCGTGAAATTTATCATTTGAACTCTTATATCATCTTTAATCAGAATGCCGAGAACTAGGAGAGGAAGACCCCGAGGTGGAGCTAGGAATGAACGTGAGCAACCTCCACCGCCGCCTTCACCACCTCCGCCACCGCCTTCACCACCTCCACCGCCGCCTTCCACCACCACCACGAAGAATCGAAGAACTTTTCCTTCGACAGAATCCACCTATTTTCAATGGGATGGGAGATCCAGCAGAGGCTGAAACTTGGATACGCGCTCTGGAGCGTATTTTCAACTTCTTAGGATGCACTGACCGGGAGCGACTAGCATGCGTAACATTTCAAATCACCGGATCCGCCGACTTCTGGTAGGAAGCTCAACAAAAGATCATGACTACCGAGCAGCGGGCAAGCCTTACCTGGGAGGAATTCAAGACTAGGCTATATGATAAGTATGTTCCGAAAAGTTACCGAAAGAGGAAGGAGACTGAATTCTATAATCTCAAGCAAGGTAGAATGACAGTGACTGAATACGACAGAGCTTTCTGCGACATGTCCCGCTACGCGCCCGACCAAGTCGACACTGACGAAAAGATGTGATACGAACCTAATCGAGCAAGAGATGTCGACAGAGATTCGTAGCCAAGAATCGGAAGCCACAGATTAAAAATAAACGAACTAATCGAACGAATCTAAAATAAATAAACTAAAGTAAAACGATAGGATGAAATATCCCAATATACCTACGCTCAAACCCTCTAAATGATATAAGTCAGATTAGATCCGCCTATACCCCAAAGAGACAGTCGTCGCAGTCACACGAGGACGATGAATGACACACAAACGAGGGTGATGAACTCGATTGATTCGCCAATAAAAATATCTCTACGAACTAAGAAATCCATAGGATACACAAAGGAGATAAAATCTCACATTTTAATTGATAATCATATATTTTAAGCTTCAAAAAGTCCTAATTACACAAGGAAACTAGTTAAAAATCTATCATAAGATATACCAAATCAAATCCTAATCTAAAAAGGAATTAAATCTCCAAAATAATGATTAAAATAACCCTATCAACTAAAGAACTAAATAAAAACGAAAATTACATAAAATAAAATCTATAAAATAATATCTTCAAGCTTTATCCCATAAAATCATCAAATCTCGATCTAAAAGCTTGATATCTCGAACCACGGGCTGCATCATTCTCCTCCTCTTGAAGACGATTTGTCCTCAAATCGTAGGAGTTGAGTAATTAAATCTTCAAGTCTCCTCTATGAGCAACCTATTTAAATAAAAAATACGACATTTTTTTTTTTTTTCTTTTTTTTTTTTTTTTCTTCTTTTCACTAAAGATAACTAAATTACATGATAATAAAGATAAAAAAAAATATCCTAGGCTCTGATACCAAATGATACGAACCTAATCGAGCAAGAGATGTCGACAGAGATTTGTAGCCCAGAATCGGAAGCCACAGATTAAAAATAAACGAACTAATCGAACGAATCTAAAATAAATAAACTAAAGTAAAACGATAGGATGAAATATCCCAATATACCTACGCTCAAACCCTCTAAATGATATAAGTCAGATTAGATCCGCCTATACCCCAAAGAGACAGTCGTCGCAGTCACACGAGGACGATGAATGACACACAAACGAGGGTGATGAACTCGATTGATTCGCCAATAAAAAATATCTCTACGAACTAAGAAATCCATAGGATACACAAAGGAGATAAAATCTCACATTTTAATTGATAATCAAATATTTTAAGCTTCAAAAAGTCCTAATTACACAAGGAAACTAGTTAAAAATCTATCATAAGATATACCAAATCAAATCCTAATCTAAAAAGGAATAAAATCTCCAAAATAATGATAAAATAACCCTATCAACTAAAGAACTAAATAAAAACAAAAATTACATAAAATAAAATCTATAAAATAATATCTTCAAGCTTTATCCCATAAAATCATCAAATCTCGATCTAAAAGCTTGATATCTCGAACCACGGGCTGCATCAAGATGGCAGAGAAGTTTCAAACCGGATTGAGGCCTGAAATTCGGATGACCCTTGCGAGCTTAGGAACACTCACCTATCACGATGCACTAAGCCATGCCCTAGATGTTGAGGCAGCAATGCCGACTGAGAAACTAACCCCAGCAAATCCTCCGGCCCAATCGAACTACCAGTCTCTGGTCGACAAAGGAAAACGTAAGTGGGAGGGAAACCCGAGCGGCCAACGTGACAAGAGGCCATGGCAAGGACCTCAACGTCCACCAAATCCCGGACCTATCTCGAATCAGACACAAATAGGGGATCGCACCGCCCGGAACCTCCTCTGCTCGAGGTGTAATCGAAAACACGAAGGTGTCTGCAAAGCAGGAAGTGACGCTTGCTTAGTTTGCAACCAGAAAGGCCACTTTGCAAGGAACTGCCCAAATAGGAAGCCTCGGACGGGCACAGGACCCCAAATCTCTGGTCAGAACCAACAGTTGCGTGCTATCCAGGCACAGCCAAGACTCCCTCAGCCGCCTCAGTCACATCAGCCATTTCCCTTGCCCACCCAGCGTCAGCAATTTCAACAACACCTCCAGGAACAGCAGAATGCTAGAGCTTACGCGCTTAAACGGAAACAGCCAGAGAAAAACCCGGGAAACATAGCAGGTATGGGTCAACTACTCAGAACACCGGTGATAATCTTGTTCGATACCGGTGCTTCGTATTCTTTTATATCCCAAGCATGTGTAGAAGAACTGAACTTAGAAGCAAAACCATTAAAGATTGAATTAGGTCTCACATCACCGATAGGAGGAACTAAGACTCTCACGCACTATTGCTCTAACATAGAACTCGAACAAGGATCACTCAAGCTCTCAGCGAATAACTTGATTGTTATGACCTTAAAAGACGTAGATGTGATCCTAGGAATGGACTGGCTAACTCAGCATCATGCTACCATTCTATGCAATGAGAGACGAATCTCTTTTAACCCACCCGGGAAGGAACCAACAGACTTCTACGGAATCTCCATGAACCAGCGAAAGGCAATCATTTCGGTACTTCAGGCCGCCACGTTAGTCAAAAGGGGATACCCAGCATATCTCGTACATGTATGCGGAGAAACCAAGGAAGAGACGAAGGTCAAGAATGTAGACATTGTGCGGGAATTTCCTGATGTATTTCCCGAAACCCTACCAGGACCTCCACCAGACCGGGAGATAGAGTTTACCATCGAACTAGAACCAGGGGCAGCTCCAGTGTCCAAAGCACCGTACCGTATGGCCCCAAAAGAGTTGAAGGAAGTTAAGATACAACTCCAAGAACTCCTAGAATTAGGTTTTATCAGACCTAGTGTATCACCGTGGGGAGCGCCTGTTCTCTTCGTAAGGAAGAAAGATGGATCAATGAGAATGTGCATCGATTACCGAGAATTAAACAAGTTAACTCTTAAGAACAAGTACCCCTTACCTAGGATCGACGACTTATTTGATCAACTCAGAGGATCTAAAGTATTCTCGAAGATAGACCTAAAATCAGGATACCATCAGTTGAAAATCTGACCAGTGTGTTGGTCCCGGTTTGTTATAGGAAAAATACGTAGAGGGGGGGGGGGGGGTGAATACGTATTTTGAAGTTTTTCAACTTCAAATTCCTTAACTCAGAGTATGAAGCAAAGTGCTCGTAGAAATACTAAGACCTAGCCGAGAGCTAGATCTAAAGCAATCAACAATCTATTGACCTAAGCTTAGAGCTTGATCAAGAGTGAGACTTTACTCTTGTGCGGAATTTGGTGAGCTAATATCTTTTCCTAAGTTTTAAAAAAATCTCCAAGTTATGTTTGTTTAGATGCACATGCAATGGATAATCAAACAAGTAAAGAGTTTAGGGTTAGAGAGATACGACACAGGGATTATAGTGGTTCGGAGATAAAACTCCTACGTCCACTTTGTTAGACTCGGCAACTATTCTCTTAACTCAAGAACTTGAAGGTTACGGGTCCTTCAAAAACCTAAACTAGACTGGAAGCTTCACTCGCTTCAGTCTGACGACAGGGAGATTGCGGGCTCTCCTTACAGCCTAGCGTCGATCGAGCTTCACACAAACGATGTAAGTGCAAGCTTGGATCTAGACTCTATGATCGAGGCTTCTACAATCGATGAAAGTAGGGCCTTGGATCAAAACAACCTAACGACGACGAACACAAAAACTTAGGGTTTTTGGTTTACGACGACACACTATGAAGAACTCTTTACAGTAGATGCAAAGATGGCTAGAGTTCTTCTTCTAAGCTTGGATATGGAATGGGCTTAGACTCTAAGTATGAAGGTTGCGAAGACGAGTTCCGATGAGACTGGAACTCGGAGAACACTTGGAAACAAAGACTCGAAGTTTGCTCCAAGGCTGGGAGTGTTTGTTTGCAGTAGGCGCTCGAATGCTCAGGAAGTGTTCTACTTCTCTTCGTCTTCATCCTTCACTATTTATAGGCGGAGGGTTGCCGAGATCCGTTGCTTGGTTGGTGGCTTTGTCCCTCCTCCTCTCGACAGTATTTGCACAGGCTGGCTGCTTTTCAGACGCGCAGTTTTGGCTCTTTGCCGAATTTGGCTAAGATCCAATTGTAACAGTAACTGGAGCGACCCAGTACTGTTGCGGCGCCCTTGTCGGCCTGGCAGTCAACTCCGCTGCTCCTCTCCGCGTTCGACACGTGGAGATCTTGTAATTAATGCAAAGATCTCTAGTTGACTGGAGTTCAAAATCGGAGCGGGAATAGTGCTGTCGCTTTCTGGTAGGTAGTGGCTCGCTTCGCTTTGAAGTTGTAGCATCCGCTTTAGTTGAGTCACTTCGTAGTCATTCTGTAGTGAGTCGCTTGGGAAGTAAAGTTCCCTCGTAACTGCCTTGCATAATGCTGACCAGAGTTGACTCGCTTTGACTTTACACTGTAGCGCTCGCTTCGCTTCGCTTTGGCAGACTCACTTTGAATCTACTGTAGCGCTCGCTTCGCTACGCTATTCTTCGGCACGCTTCACTTTGGCTAGCTAGACTTGCTTCGCTTCGGAAAACACATTCAAGCGAGTGGCCTTCACTTGAACATTTTGAAGTCTATACTCTAAGCAAAATAAAGAGCCATCCTAACAGAGTAGGCTTAGAAAAATTCTAACCTATTATCTACATCAAAATGGGTCGCTTGGGAACAAAACGCTTTGGGGTTTTGGGATCAAATCAAAACAATTAAGTGTCCCTTATAGGTTCCCCCTTAACATGTTGTTCTTAACAATTCCCAACAATTTTACCCCTTTTTGATGATGCCAAAACCCAATGACTTAGATTTAAAAACAATCTAGCCTATTTAACCGTGGAAGGAACTTCAAGCGACTGCTTCCTTTGCAGGCTTCGTTTGAATTTATTTTTAAGTTCCTTTCCCTTTTTTTTCGGTTAAATTTTTGTTTGAGTTTGTAGCATAAGGATAAAATATCCACAAAGCTATTAAATAACACAAGAGAGACAGAAAATAAATTGGATAGATGAACAGCAGTTCACAATTAAGAGACTTGAAACTCAAAGGTTTCCTGCAGCCTCTTCTTCCTTGTCTTCCGTCTTCTCCTCCGTCACCTCCTTCTTCTTCTTCTCCTTTTCTTCAGTAAAATAGGCAGAGAGGACGTTTAGCTCCAAAGTACCAACAGTGTGGATACTTGGTCTCTTCCATCCGCTCTCCAATCTGAAGGCTTCAGTCACTTCTGCGTCCGTGATGCTGCGATCAGGAATTCTTGTGCCTGGAAGGAATGGCATTGGAAATTTCTTCACTTCAGGCACCTTGATGATAAGGGATTTGGGCTCTGCAAGCTCAGCCATGGTGAATATTTTCCTCCGCATCTTCTCATCATATGCGCATAGGAAGTTGATGAGAGCACTCATCCGAGAGCATTCATCCTGCAGTGGCACTACTCCCCAGTAGTAATAAGCTTTGATGAAAAGCTCCTTGTAAAACAGCCACTGGTCGCGGAGATCTCTTGGAATGAAGTCCTCAATCTCCCTTGCGTCAGGATGCTCATTCCTCCTAGCTGCCAGCTCTTCCTCTGATCTGCTAGCTAATTCCTTCATGACAGCATGGAATTTGGCGCTCGTCTCAGTGCTCCAGATTGGTCGCTTTTCATTGAGACGCTTGCGGATGTAATCCTATTCCTCCTTGAGAGGGTAGCATCCGGATTCAACCATTTCCTTTCCAGTAACATCGCATGCATCGATTATGGCTTGGGTCTCGCATGCTTCGGACTCCTCGGGCATGAATGGAATGAAGGCACTTCGGCAGATGGCGGATTGGATGAGTTTCACTTCGCTTAAGTGTTCCTCGATCCGGCCATCAATGACTTGAAGTCTTTTGGCTCTTATCCTCTTCTCCTTCTCCACTCCTTCCTTCCAGTCCTCTCCTCTCTTCCTCCTTCTCTCCTGCTTCTCAGCCGTCGAAGCGATTGCTTGTTTGACCATTTGGCGCTTGGCCGCAGGGTCATCTTCTTTTGAGTCCGGAGCAGTTCGCTTCAGTGCTTGCTTTGGTGGTGGGGGAGGCGGCATGTCCATCTTTGTAGTGCTTGGAGGGACGACTGCAGATGAAGTGGCTCCTTCAGTAGATGTAGCGAGCGCGACAGTTGAAGCGGGTGCGGCGGCTGAAGCGGGCGCTTTAGAACCTGAAGCACCTGCAAGTGTTAGCCTTCCCAATTCAAAATCACTCTCCATCTGCCAAGCCAAGGCCTCGTCCTCCGCGATTTGCTTCTCCCTTTGCTCCTTGGTCATCACCACAACAGGAGGGTGACGTGCAATGGAAGAACCAAGCAGTTTCTCTTCGGTTGGCCTGCGGGGCTCTTCGGGCTTCTTCATAAGCTCCTCCTCAGTGAGCTTCACTTTCCCCTTCTTTGCTCGTAGGGCCCTCGCTTCATCGTCTAAATCCTCTTCCTCACCTCCAACACCACTGCCTCCCTCCAGCATCCTCTCCACACCAACTCCACTTCCTCCCGAACCTCCTTCACCTCCTATCTTTACTTGTCCTTCCCCCTTTTTGGCATCATCACTGCCGGGGGTTGGAATGATGGACTTTCCAGTGATCGATTTGTGCATGTTGTTTACAGCATCAAAGACGGCATGCAGCATCCGTTCAGTTTTGCTTGCGAAGGTGTGCTCCTGGGCGAGCACCAACTGTGCAGTTTTGATGCTGATTTCTTCTAGCAAATACTCACACTGTTTTTCTCTCTCCTTCACTGAGAGCATCAACCTCTCCATTGGCTCCACCGACTTGAAGCGAGCCTCCAGCTCCGCTTCAACTTCACTCCTCAGATCCTTCTTCTCTTCCTGCAGATTAAAGTACCAGAACTCTTGGGCCGCTTGAAGCTCTGCCTTCATTGTTTCAAGGCTCCTCTCTCTCTGATTTAGAGAGAGATGGAATTTTGCACCTGCAACAACTTTCTCTGTGTAAGCTTCTCCCAGTTCCTTGACTTTCTGCAGTAGGATTGATAGCTCTGCACTCTTCAGATCAAGAGCCTGCGCACTCCTTCTTCGGCTCTCAAGCTCTTTCTTATCAATCTCACTCTCTTGCTTGAGTTCCTTCAATTCATTTCTGAGTGAGTCGAGGGTCTTTTTGGTGCTGAGCAGCTCACTCCCCTTCCTTATCAACTCTTCATCCCTCTTCTCAACTGCCTCCTTAAGCGTTTTCACCTCCTTCTCCAAATCCTTCTTTTCCTTGCCAATTGAGACTAACTTGACATTAACCTCCCTCAAGCGACTCCATTCCGCATCAAGCGAGTCCTTGAGTTCGGTGATGGTTTTCGTCTGGTCTCCCACCAGCTTCACCTGCGCCTCCAACTCCTTTTCCTTCTCTTCCAACAACCTTCCCTTCTCCTCCACCTTTCCCTCCAGATCTCCCTTCTTCTTGTCAAAGTCTTCACGAAGACTCTTGACCTCCAGCACTCTCCGGTTCACCTCTTCCTCCTTCTTGGAGATCTCGCTTTGGAGATTTGAGATCTGATGGATTTGTATACTAGAAAGCAGGCCTTTTAGCTTGTATGCATGTGTTGTCCATAAGCACTAACAATCTTCTATCTGATTAAGTATGAATTGTTATCTATGCATCAAACATCTATCCATTATCTCAAAGTTGTAGGCTTTATGGTGTGTTGTAGATCACAGAAGACCATAGTTGCCGGTTCCTCACGAGATATAAAAGGGTGTCACAGTCGAGACAGTTCTGGATATAACTGTCGGTTTAGGCTGTAGTATAGGCTGCATAAGTAGCTTGTCTTGGCTACTTGTCTATACTAGTACGTGCGTGTAGTGATAGGATCACGGTGAGGTGTATTCTTCTATTCTGACCAGATGTAGAAAGAATCAAGACCTCGGTGACTTAAGATGAACCTTAACTCTAGTTGAGTCCTAAGGGTGTATAGTTATAGTCTGCTTCTTTGATTTACCATGGGTGAGAGTTCAGAGTATCTGTAACTCAATATGCTCCGTATCTTGGGAAGCAACTATAACTAGTACGACTCTTAGTGCAACTGCAACAGAGCACCATATCCTGGTAGAACAGGTTGATCACATCCCCTGAGGAATTCATTAAGGACTATCATACCAAACCCTGCAGGTGGATTAAATTCCGGTATGATGAGTAAGGTATGAATGGTACTACTCAGGAAAATAAAAGAAGTTGAATAACACGAGCAGTCAGAAGCTCTAAGTTAATCAACGGATGTGGGATATCTTAAATATGGGGGTCGTTAAGTCTAATACTAGCCCTGAACTCAACAGGGGTAAAACAGGTAATACAGTACTATTACTCTAGTGGAATGTTTTAGTACTTATGGACTAAATTATACTCTGGGCTGAGTATGGAGAATTTAGCCATTGGGAGGCCTCGGTTTTACCAGCTAGTAGATCCCTAATCTGGCCCGAAAAGCTCAATAGGCCACAGTATAAGGAATAAGTGGGCCACCACTTAATTGGGCCCAGTGAGGGCGCCAATACTGCAGTTGGACGGCTAGTCCATAAGTTGCAGGCCTGGCCTGCAACTTAAGCCCAAGTCTCACTTGGTCTCCTCTATATATACCCCCTCAAGGTCTTGTTCAAACCTAATGATCAGAATAATCGAGTGCACTTAAATATTCTGAACAAGAAAGGGAGGCTAGGGTTAGAGAGAGAGAGACGCGCGGCCGGGCAGAGCAGTTCGGTGGGGTTCCCGTTTCCGTGGCTGATTCCGAGGTTCGTTGTCCATCCAACGTCAGAATCGAGCAGGGATACAGATCAGAAGATCTATTCGCGAGTTCTCTACTTCTTCAGGTAATCGATCTATAAACCCCCTATGATTCCGCATTCAATTCATAGGAGCATGATAGGTTTATTCGATAGTTAGATATCCGAAATAGATCCTCGGGCGAACCGATCTTCACCGATCAGATATGGTTCCTTCAGTTGGTATCAGAGCCAAGGATCAGATTTTCGGCTCTATCTGAGTAATTATCGATTATTATGCATGTTAGATCGATTAGGATGTCGCTTTTCGTGGTGTTTTTCGTTTTTTGGGGCCGTTTTGGCAAATCTATGTAATTTTTTGATCGCGAGATAATAAGGTGCGATCTAGAATAGGATTAGATAGATTTTTCTGTTGTTTTTCGTTTGTAACTGCTGCAAAGAGACGAGGAACACGAAGAACGAGGAGACGAACACCGATGGACGACCGCCGCACGCGGCGGCGCGTGAGTAACACGCGCCAGCACACGCGCGCGTGCAGCTGCCCAACGGCGGGTCTCCCTCTTCTCCGGTGATCGACGGGGCTCCAGCAGCACGTCGTCGGGGAGGGGCGGAGTAGGTCGGGAACGGCGGCGAGAAGCGCGGCAGCGCGAAGGAGAGCCGCGGCGGAACCCTAGTTAGGGCTCGACACCGCGGCAGTCTCTGCAGGCTGCATGATCGCCGGAGACGACGACCACAGAGTCCGGTGATGGACTCCACGTGGTCGCCGTCGTTGATGGTGGCAGCAGGCGGCGCCGGAGCGAGCAGCAGCGGCGGCAGAACCCGCAAGGGTTTCTGCCGCGAGTTAACGCGGCTGAAGGCGACGGCGAGGGCGGCGGGGGGAGCGTCCATCACGGCGGAAGGCACCGGCGACATCAACACCAGCAGCAGGAGCCGCGGCGGAGGTCGCCGGCAGCTGTAACGGCGGCAGCAGGCGCGAGGGTTTCGCGGCGGAACCCTAGTGAGGGCTCTACGCCGCGAACGTCCCCGGAGAGGGCTGCCGGCCGTGCCACCGGTAGGGGTAGACCACCAGCAGCAGCAGCGGCGCCAGGGAGGCGGAGGCGGCCGGCGGCAGAGCCTCACGCCGTCTGCTGCGGCGCGGGCAGCCTTGCACGCCCGTGCCCTAGCCCGTGGACGGGCCTAGGGTTTCCAACCCGGCCCGTTCGCGTTTACGGGCTGCCTCCAGCGTTCGGGCTCGGGCCCATTCACGAATACGGGCCGTGTTAGGTCGGTTTCGGGTTCGTGGGCCCATAAGAGTGAAACGAGCGCGGTTTGGGCCTTTTCGAGAGAATTGGGTCACGTGGTGTGGGCCCAATCTCGGTTAGAGAAGCCCAATGGCAACGAAAATTAGAAAATAAATTATTTAATTAATTTATTTATTTTCGGGGAGAAACGGGAGATCAACTCGGAGGACTTATTCAAGACCGAAGCCTGTTTCGGATTTTACAATTTTATGTAATAGATTAGACGGGTCGTCACACCACGAAAAGCGAGTTTTATTTTTGTTTTTATCTCGTTTTCCTTAAGCATGCTATGGATGCAATTTATTTATTATTATAGCATGTCTTGCCTGTCGAGGTGATTAAATTGCGCTTAGTCGAGCATGTTTTAGGATTGTCAATATAAGCATGTTTTAAATTTTCTGCGAGCATGGTTTATTTGCTGCGTATAGAAAATTATGCTTAGGATTATGTGACAACGTGATCTAGCATGTCGACAACCTTTTGAAAGAAAAATACTAAGCAGATAAAAACGTTTTTGGTATAGAAAATGTTAAGACCTCCACAACTGACCTTAAGGTGAAGTTTGGTGCGAGTGTGTAAACGTCCACACGAACGTGGCTTGCACATCGTACTGAACGAGTTCGCCAGACTTAGGGTTTCTTAACAAAAATGTTCTAACCAAAATGAGAAGTGGGAGCTTTTCTGAGTAAACGTCCACACTAACGTGGCTTACTCAGAATAGTAACTACGGTTTTCTCTGGAGTTGGTTTTTGAACAAAGATAGCTTAAGGAAAATAGTGCTTTTTCCAAGTTAGGCTAAGATTGTGGTTAAAAGCTTAGATATTAGTTAGAATACAACTCCCCAACGGAGTCCCTTTTCTAATCTAATATGGTCTAGTAAGGTTCAACTATTAGCTCTATTTGCCATAAGGATAGGTTGGCAAGATAAGTAGAGTTAAAGATCCGAGTATCTGGTCGAGCAGTGGGAGCGTAAACGTCTACACGAACGTGGCTTGCGATCTGCACTGTTTGGGCTGTTGAAGGTTTCAAAATTATTGGTTCATCAAAAGGTTACAATAATTTTCATTACGAATTGATGCATGATCTTTTCTTACTTGTGTCTACGTGTTTATTGCTTTTTCAGATGACTTTAGGCCCGTTGATAAATGTTCTCACTTCAAAGCCTCTCGTTGGTTCCAATTATTTGGAATGGAAACGAAATCTTGAGTATGTCTTGGTTGCGGAAGAGTACAATTTTGTACTCACAACTCCTGAACCTGCTCCCTTGACGGAGGAATCCACTGATGTTGAGAGGGAAGAACATAAGAGATGGCACAAGGCCAATGATATGGCAAAGTGCTTCATCATGACTTCTATGTCAAGTCAGATGCAGTTAGAACACAAGAATTTTGTGAAAGCATCTGAATTATGTTCAATCTCAAGGAACTCTTTGGAGAGAAGGACAGAGCTGCCCGTTTTGAGGCCATGAGGAAACTCATGACCACAAAGATGACGGAAGCCACTTCAGTGCGTGATCATGTTCTGAGTCTGATGCACGCACAGAATGAACTGGAAGAGCTCGGTGGAGGTATCGATGGTGAAGCCAAAGTCGATATGATACTTCATACGCTTCCAAAGTCCTTCGAGAATTTCCGTCTGAATGTAGTCATGAACAAAAAGGAGTACACTCAGAATGAACTTCTTAATGACTTGGTGACTGCCGAAGCCATGATGAGCGAGGGCGCCACGGCGCTGTCATCAGTGAAGGCATCTTCTTATGCACCGAAAGGTGGGATCAAGAAGAAACCGTGGTTGAGAAAGAAAACGGCTAGCACCAGTGGGAGCAAAGGTAGTAAGCCTACCAAAGGCGGTGAAAAGCTTAAGGGGAAAGGCAAGTGCTTCAAGTGCAACAAGACAGGACACTGGAAGGCTGACTGCCCTCTAAAGAAGAAGAATTCTGGTACGTCATTCACATTTGTAACTGAAACATGCTTAGCTGCAAGTTCTACCCAGACTTGGGTAGTAGATACGGGAGCAACTGACCATGTATGTTACTCCTTGCAGGGGTTTCTGCGGACAAGGGAGCTGAGTGATGACGAGATTACCATCTCCATGGGCGATGCATCGAGAGTTGCAGCTGTCGCAGTTGGAGATATTCATTTATCGTTTGATAGTACTGTTTTGGTTTTGAGAGACGTTTTGTATGTGCCTGCTTTTAGGCGAAACTTGATTTCTGTTTCGAAACTTTTTGTTTACGTATATTCAGTTGTTTTTGATAGAGGCGTTTCTATCATGAAAAACGATGAAGTTATAGTTTCTGGCACATTGTCCCGGTCTCTCTATACCATTACTTGTCCTATGAATGATTCTTCTTCTTATAATGCTTCCTCATCATTGAATACTAAAAAGAGGAAGAATCCGTCTCAAACGAACCAAACTCTATTATGGCACTTACGATTGGGTCACATCAACCAAAAGAGGATTCAAAGGTTGATAAAAGAAGGTGTTTTGGATTTCCAAATAGAACCTTTATCAACGTGTGAATCGTGCTTGGAAGGTAAGATGGTGACCAGACCTTTCAAGTCCATAGGATATCGAGCTCAAGATCTCTTAGAGTTGGTTCATTCTGACTTGTGTGGACCGATGTCCGTTCAAGCTCGAGGAGGTTACGAGTATTTCGTCACATTTATTGATGACTACTCGAGATACGGTTTTATCTACCTGCTCCACAAGAAATCCGAGTGCTTTAACAAATTCAAGGAATTCAAAGCGGAAGTGGAGAAGAGAACGGGTAGAAGTATCAAGTCACTTCGCTCTGATAGAGGTGGCGAGTACCTCGGAACTGAGTTTCGAACTTTCTTGTCAGAAAATGGGATTTCATCTCAGTTAACTACGCCCGGTACTCCCCAACAGAACGGTGTAGCTGAGAGACGGAATCGTACTCTTTTAGACACAGTGAGATCGATGATGAGCTATGCATCCTTGCCAATTTCGTTCTGGGGATATGCCTTGGAAACAGCAGGTTATCTCCTCAATCTAGTACCTACAAAGTCGACGGTTAAAACTCCTTCCGAATTATGGACAGGGCGCAAGCCCAGTTTGGGTCATATTCGGGTTTGGGGATGCCCAGCACACGTGCTGACTAAGGAGGCCGACAAATTGAGGTCTAAGACTGAGGTTAGGCTGTTTGTAGGATATCCAAAGGGAACGAAAGGAGGTTATTTCTATAGTCCCCAGGATCAGAAGGTCATTGTGAGCACTAATACCCGATTCCTAGAGGAGGACTTTATTAGTAACCATCGGACAAGGAGTGAAATAATGCTCGATGAGTTGCGAGCATCAGCAGTAGCCAGTATTCCAGAACAGCCGAGTGTACAAGAGGTCATACCACTAACTGCACCCTTATCCGATACTGTATCTCCACCATCGCTTCGTCGCAGTGGGAGGGTTGTTCGTCAACCGGACCGTTTCATGTTCGTGGGAGAATCCACTGAACTACTCTCGGGTATCGAACATGATGAGATCGACCCCTGGACTTACAAGGAAGCGATGGAGGACGAGGATGCAGATTCCTGGAGAGTTTCTATGGATTCGGAGATAGAATCCATAGTTAACATGGACGTGTACGACCTTGCGGAGCTGCCGAATGGGGTAAAGCCCATTGGTTGCAAGTGGGTGTACAAGAGAAAGAGAGGACCTGACGGGAAGGTTTTAGCCTTCAAAGCTAGACTGGTGGCGAAAGGATTCACTCAGAAAGAGGGAATCGACTACGATGAGACCTTTTCGCCGGTTGCCATGCTTAAGTCCGTCAGAATACTCTTGTCCATGGCGGCACATTTAGACCTAGAGGTTTGGCAAATGGACGTCAAGACTGCGTTCTTGAACGGATACCTTGAAAAAGGTAGGGACATTTATATGCGCCAACCAGAAGGTTATGTGAGAGATGGCCAGGAGCATCTCGTATGGAAGCTTAAGAAGTCCTTATACAGACTTAAGCAAGCGTCCAGGTCCTGGAACATTCGTTTTGATGGAGTGATTAAATCCTACGGATTTGTCCAGTGCTTAAACGAAAGCTGTGTTTACAGGCTCAGTTCGGACGGAAGCGTGGTATTCTTAGTACTGTACGTAGATGACATACTTCTCATTGGCAACAATGTGAACGTGTTATCAGGCGTAAAGGATTGGTTGTCTGAACAGTTTCAGATGAAAGACTTGGGAGAAGCAGGTTACATCCTAGGGATCAAGGTGATCAGAGATCGCCGTAAGAGGATGTTAGGCTTAAGCCAAGCTTCATATATAGATACTGTAATCGCCCGTTTCAGCATGCAGAATGCCAAGAAGGATTTTCTTCCCTTCAGACATGGCATACCCCTATCTAAGGACATGTGTCCGAAGACGCAAGAGGAGATAGAGGGCATGAAGACTATACCGTATGCTTCCGCGGTTGGAAGTCTCATGTATGCAATGCTGTGTACTAGACCGGATATCTGCTATGCGGTTGGCATGGTGGCGAGATATCAGTCTAACCCTGGTCAGGGACATTGGACGGCTGTTAAGCACATTTTAAAGTATCTCAAAAGGACAAGAGATCATGTGCTTGTTTATCAGTCCAATGAGATGATCCCGATAGGGTATACGGACTCAGACTTCCAGGCTGATCGAGATGAGAGGAAATCTACCTCAGGCTATGTGTTTACCTTGGGAGGTGGAGCCGTCACTTGGAAGAGTGTGAAGCAGAAGTGCATCGCAGACTCGACCATGGAGGCCGAATATGTGGCTGCTTGTGAGGCTGCTAAAGAGGCTGTGTGGCTCCTGAACTTCCTTAATGAGCTAGAACTAGTTCCCAGTTTGCCCAGAGGTATCACATTATATTGTGATAATGCTGGAGCAGTTGCAAACTGCAAAGAACCTAGAGCTCACAAGGCAAGCAAACACATAGAGAGAAAGTACCATCTCGTACGAGCAATCGTCGAAAGAGGAGAAGTAGAAGTGAAGAAAATCCCTTCAGCGGATAATCTGGCGGATCCATTCACAAAGAGCTTACCAGTCAAGGTGTTCGACAAGCATGTCGAAGGGATGGGACTGGGGCGCCTCCCACACTAATAAACTTTGAGTATAAGTGGGAGAAGATGTGTAATAGATGCTAGATTGTAGACACTTTGACTTTTGTCACATGATATACTAAAAGTTTGCTTTAGTATAAGTGGGAGATTGATGGATTTGTATACTAGAAAGCAGGCCTTTTAGCTTGTATGCATGTGTTGTCCATAACCACTAACAATCTTCTATCTGATTAAGTATGAATTGTTATCTATGCATCAAACATCTATCCATTATCTCAAAGTTGTAGGCTTTATGGTGTGTTGTAGATCACAGAAGACCATAGTTGCCGGTTCCTCACGAGATATAAAAGGGTGTCACAGTCGAGACAGTTCTGGATATAACTGTCGGTTTAGGCTGTAGTATAGGCTGCATAAGTAGCTTGTCTTGGCTACTTGTCTATACTAGTACGTGCGTGTACTGATAGGATCACGGTGAGGTGTATTCTTCTATTCTGACCAGATGTAGAAAGAATCAAGACCTCGGTGACTTAAGATGAACCTTAACTCTAGTTGAGTCCTAAGGGTGTATAGTTATAGTCTGCTTCTTTGATTTACCATGGGTGAGAGTTCAGAGTATCGGTAACTCAATATGCTCCGTATCTTGGGAAGCAACTATAACTAGTACGACTCTTAGTGCAACTGCAACAGAGCACCATATCCTGGTAGAACAGGTTGATCACATCCCCTGAGGAATTCATTAAGGACTATCATACCAAACCCTGCAGGTGGATTAAATTCCGGTATGATGAGTAAGGTATGAATGGTACTACTCAGGAAAATAAAAGAAGTTGAATAACACGAGCAGTCAGAAGCTCTAAGTTAATCAACGGATGTGGGATATCTTAAATATGGGGGTCGTTAAGTCTAATACTAGCCCTGAACTCAACAGGGGTAAAACAGGTAATTCAGTACTATTACTCTAGTGGAATGTTTTAGTACTTATGGACTAAATTATACTCTGGGCTGAGTATGGAGAATTTAGCCATTGGGAGGCCTCGGTTTTACCAGCTAGTAGATCCCTGATCTGGCCCAAAAAGCTCAATAGGCCACAGTATAAGGAATAAGTGGGCCACCACTTAATTGGGCCCAGTGAGGGCGCCAATACTGCAGTTGGACGGCTAGTCCATAAGTTGCAGGCCTGGCCTGCAACTTAAGCCCAAGTCTCACTTGGTCTCTTCTATATATACCCCCTCAAGGTCTTGTTCAAACCTAATGATCAGAATAATCGAGTGCACTTAAATATTCTGAACAAGAAATGGAGGCTAGGGTTAGAGAGAGAGAGAGACGCGCGGCCGGGCAGAGCAGTTCGGTGGGGTTCCCGTTTCCGTGGCTGATTCCGAGGTTCGTTGTCCATCCAACGTCAGAATCGAGCAGGGATACAGATCAGAAGATCTATTCGCGAGTTCTCTACTTCTTCAGGTAATCGATCTATAAACCCTCTATGATTCCGCATTTAATTCATAGGAGCATGATAGGTTTATTCGATAGTTAGATATCCGAAATAGATCCTCGGGCGAACCGATCTTCACCGATCAGATATGGTTCCTTCAAGATCTCCACCTCCTTCGCCTCCATCTCCTCCGAATGAGCATTGATCAACTCCTGCTCGTGAGGGGTTGGCTCTCGCTTGGGAATCACAGCATCCAGCTTGTCCCAGAAGCTGGTCCCATCAAGAAAGGTGTGAAAGCCGTTAACGCCAATAAAGTTGAGCATCTTGGCCTCCAGCTGAATCAATTCTTCCTTCTTGAAGGCCTGCATGAGATTGTAAATCTTGTAGTACTCCGTTCCGCGGTACGTAATGTACGTCAGGAAGTCGACGGTCTGGGTGTAGAACACGTCGGTCCACGGAACGTTGGAGTAGCGAAGAGCAATGGTCTCTGCAGCTTACTCTCGATCCTTGACGTAGCGATCGATAGCCTGCATTTCTGCAGTGATAGTGGGAGGAACGAATGGTGAGATAATTGGGAGTTCACCGGCTGTTTGGGCGGTATCGGCTGTGGCTGCCGATGTCGAGGGGGATAGGGATGATGATGAGGCTTCAGGAGTTTGGGTTTCAGATAGTTGGATAGGTTCTGTAGCTGGCTGAGTTTGTTGGGTTTGAGTAGGTTGGAATGTGGTGTAGGCTTCGGTTGGGTCTACATGTAGTAGAGGGATTGTTGGGATATGGAAAGAAGATGCAGATTCTTCTTCCTGGGGAGAGAGGGGGGTTGTCTGTGTAAGTGGTTGGTGGGTTGATGAAGTTTGGGTTTCTGGTGGTGGCTGGGTATGGGTTTGAAGTGTTTGAAATTGAACTTGGAGTGTGGGAGATTGTATTTTTGTGGGTGAGGGTTGGGGTTGAGTTACTTCAACATCCTCAAGCGGCTTCTCCTCCGCCTCGCTTGATAGGATGAGTGAAGTGACTCGCTTCATCTTCTTCTTCCCTCGCTTCGGCGCCGCACGCTTCCCGGGTGAAGCGGCCCGCTTTGCATGGGACGCTTCAGCTTGCCTTTCGACAACTGGTCTGGCAACGGGCACTTCTACAGTTAGGAGTCCCAGATCAATGGGAATCTTGGTATTTCTCCACTTGTCATAGAAAATGGATTGTTTGTTGTAGACAGTCGTGTCGGATTCCGGCCACACTTTGCCCGGAAACTTCTCCTCCAAGGCAACAGAGAGTCTAGAGAAGAATTTCAGCTTCCCCTTGCGGAGAATCTGGTCGACGCTACCTTTCACGAACGCAAAGTCTTCAGCGGCTTCGTGAATTTTGTTGAGAAACCAACCATGCCAGTTGAATTTTGTTCCGGTGAGGCTGTCGACGATAACGGTGGTGGCGATCACCTTTGATTCAGAGAGTGTATCCAGGGTTCCGACGTAGCAAGCGACGCTCTTCGAATAGAGCTCGCAGATATGGTTGAACGGAGCTTTCAAGTTGGAACGGATACTGGCCTCCTTGTAGTTTGGTTCTGCGTTCTTGGTGGCAAATCGTGCATACTCGACTTCGGCGGAAAACCCCAACTCCAACAAGGAGTTTCCACCCTCCTTCGGCAAGTCGAACACGCCGATGAGCTCGCTCAAATCCACCTCCACCGGCTTCCTAGTCTGTAGATCTGTGAACGAGGATGTGTTTTGCTCCTTCCTCAAATTTAGTAGGAGCTCACCCACCGCCTTGGCCAGAATTTTTTACGGCACCGCCGTTACGAACTTCCATAGACCGGCCGTGATCACGGCCCTACGGAAGAATCCATCTTCCTCGATGACGATTGGGTCAAGGTGGGGCTCGACGTTGATGTGTTTATCGACTTCCGTCATAAACTGCTCCATTGTTTCAGTGTTTAGCTTCTTCCCCATGGTGAGGTATCAGAAATT
The DNA here is from genome assembly GCA_029379335.1 of Thymus mandschuricus. Lineage (NCBI taxonomy): Eukaryota > Viridiplantae > Streptophyta > Magnoliopsida > Lamiales > Lamiaceae > Thymus > Thymus mandschuricus. The sequence goes on along the minus strand of CM057077.1, from coordinate 21,220,349 downwards.
TGAACGGAGTTTTAACGACGAGAAACTGGGAATTTTAAGACTCGTGAGTTGCAGGGAGTTTCAGATTTTGCACAAAAATGGCAAGGATTGCGAGTTGTGAAAATTTTCTCAGTCTGCAACTCATCCCTTATATAGAGATAGGGTTTGGCTGACGTGGCAGGGGCAAGACAGTAAAATCGGCGAAGATCCTGTAGGTAGGCGGCAGACGCGCGGTGATGGATCTGATGTGTCAGGCGTCATCACAATAAAAGTTAACCGCCACTTGCACGTCGTCTCCACGTGGCCTGCTATGATTCGTTTGTCTTATACGGCGTCGATCCAACGGCTACAGATTGGAGACTGTTAAGATTCGACGGCTGGATCTTCTCCATCTTTTCCCGCTTCGAATTCAAAGTGCATTGCACGCGCCCGTTATTTTCGCCAGTACCTGAATCTGCATTAAATGCAAGGCAGAAAGTAAAATTGCACTCGAGTGCAGACAGCTCATACTCGCTTTGTACCCGCTCGCTTCGAGTTGGGCCGCTAGGCCTTGACTCGCTTTGAGAGGCACTCGCTTGAGTGACTGTTCCGCACTCGCTTGCGATGGCTAGCTTTAAGTGACGTAGCACTCGCTTTGCCATCTGAAGCGACTGGAATAATAAATGAAATTTCTTTGCTTAATTTTAAAATGTATCTGACTTACATACTTCGAGGATAAACAAGAATGTTTTCCTCTTTGTATTTGTGTCAGATTCATTTCATATTTTCCACATAGTGAGTGAAGGTTTCTAGCACGCTTCAGCTCACTTAGTGTACTTAAAATTGAAACCCTTACCAGTTAATCTCACTTCGTAGGAGATTGATACCACACATTGAAGACACCATTTGGACACCATTTGGTGGATCCACTTGATGAATTTGATTGAAGCTTCTTGATACCACCTGTTACTATTTGTTGAATGCTTCATCTTGGCATTCATCTTCATGGCATTCATCTTCCTCTACGAATTAGAGCGTCCTTCGTCGAAGTGAATGGGTGAGAAAATGAATATAGTACACAAGCTTACTACAACCCAGAGGGGAGCTTCACGTAAGTGTACATATTCACGACGAATGGGGGATGAGTACAAGTCCTTATCTCAGAGCAGAAATGGACAGGATGACAATGAGAATGCTCTGACAAGACAATCTCGTATTTTACGCAAAAGCATGTCACCAGCCCTGCAACCTTTTGTAGAAAAAGGTAAACCTTCAAGCTTCCTCCTACAAGCTACAGAATGAACTTGCAATCGACTCGCCTTGACCCAAACTAGGGTTAATTGAAGCAATGCAAAATTCAAAGTGGGGGAGGAATGAATAGACATCCGGCAGCTCAACTTAATGAAGAGTGAGTAAAGAATGGATGTTTATCCACGATGAAGGAGATGAGATGACTTGCTCCTCTTCGGCGGAAGGATGGGAAGAGGACACAAGGTCTAGGTGCCAGCCCTGCCTAAGCTTTCACTATTTTTACGTGGGAAGGCCCGATACAAGACCCCACAACCGTTACTAGAAACGGCACTTGCTAATGTTTATACCCACTCGCTAGGAATCCTAGGCTAGGTAGCAGCTTTCCTTGCTCGCTTTGGAAGTAGCTTGCTCCGAGAGCAAACAATAGTTCCCCCTTAACCAATGGCTTAACAATTCCTGTAAGCGGGTAGGGAACGTCTTCCAACACTCCACCTTTCTCCACCTTATTTCTCCTTCTTCAAGCGAGTGGAATTTTGAAGTGACTCGCTTGAGTTGGTGACGATCCGAAGCGAGTGATGCTACGAAAAACTAGCGACCACTCCTTCGTGCATCCTGGATCTAACACTCTTCACCAGGGTCTAACAACCCTAATTCCATGCATAGCTGATTGAAACGAGACTCAGCTAGAGGCTTGGTGAGGATATCTGCTCGCTGGAGATCGGTATGGATTTTCTCGAGCTTGATATCCTTCTTTTCGACATGATCACGAATGAAATGATGTCGGATTTCCACGTGCTTGCATCTGGTGTGTAGCACTGGATTTTGAGATATGCAGATCGCACTATTGTTGTCGCAGAATATAGGAATTTCATTTTCTTCAACATTGTAGTCCTTCAACTGCTGACGAAGCCATAGAATTTGAGAACAGCAGCTTCCAGCGGCCATATATTCGGCTTCAGTCGTTGAAGTAGCTACACTTGTCTGCTTCTTTGAAAACCATGAGATCAGCTTGCTTCACAAGAACTAACAAGTGCCCGAAGTTGACTTCCTATCAATTCGGCATCCTCCATAGTCAGCATCTGAGTATCCAGTGAGCTCCAAATTTTCCTCCGTTGGATACCACAGCCCCATATTGACAGTGCCCTTCAAATATCGAAGAATTCTCTTGGCAGCTTCAAGATGGCTGTGCTTGGGATTGCTTTGGAAGCGAGCACATACTCCAACTGCAAAAGCTATGTCCGGCCTACTTGTAGTGAGATATAGAAGGGATCCGATCAAAGCTCTGTAGTCTGTAGCATCCACAGACTTCCCATCTAGGTCTGGCTCCATCTTCCAGTTCGTGTTCATTGGAATCTTCACAGCTTTGGCATGCTGAACACCGAACTTGGCAAGCATATCTCGGGTATACTTAGCTTGATTGATGAAGATACCATCATCCTGCTGCTTCACTTGAAGACCTAGAAAGCAGCTCATCAATCCAATCATTGACATCTCATATTTGGTCTTCATTAGCTCTCCAAACTTCTCGCTAAGCGACTGGTTTGGTGATCCAAATATGATATCATCCACGTAGATCTGAACCCATAGCATATCTTCTCCATGGTTGATGGTGAATAGGGTTCGATCTATCTTTCCTTTGTGGAATCCATTATCCACTAGGAATTGGGATAGGGTATCATACCAAGCTCTGGGAGCATGCTTCAACCCGTATAGGGCTTTCTTCAAGCGCTACACCTTATCTCCCTGCTCGAAACCCGGTGGATGCTCCACATACACTTGTTCCTTCAATTCACCGTTGAGGAACGCGCTCTTCACATCCATCTGATAGACTATGAATTTCATGGCCGCTGCATAGGCTAGAAATAGTCTGATTGCTTCAAGCCGTGCCACTGGAGCGAAGGTCTCATCAAAGTCGATTCCTTCCTCTTGGCAGTAGCCTTTAGCAACGAGTCGCGCCTTGTTCCTCACAACGTTGTGGTCCTTATCCGTCTTGTTCTTGAACACCCACTTGGTGCCAATAACATGCTGGAATTATGGACGATCCACGAGGTAACATACGTCGTTCCTGGTGAACTGATTCAGCTCTTCTTGCATGGCGATCACCCAATTGGAATCAGCTAGGGCTTCCTCCACGCTTGATGGCTCGATGTTTGAGAGAAAGCAACTGAACATGGCACTTTCTCCAAACACTTGACTTCTGGTCACTACACCCTTGGATGGATCACCAATGATTTGACTTGGTGAGTGATCCTTGAGCCATGCACGCTTGGATCCGCCGGCTTCATCTTCATCTTCATCTTCTTCCTTGTCGCTCGCTTCACCATCTGAAGCGACTGGATTAGGTGCTTGGCCAGCACTCGCTTCAAGAATCTTGGGGGCAGCTTCATCTTTTCTCTGGACAATCAGCTCGCTTGAGTCCTTGATTTCTTCATCATCCTCAAGCATGTCCCATGTTGATGAATTGATGGGTCCTCGCTTGACTTTCCTACCTTAGATTGAACCTGTTCCTGTGGAAGACTCAGAGAAGATTCTTCAAATACGACATGGGGTGATTCCTCCACGATTAGGGTTTTACAGTTGAACACCCTGTAAGCTTTGCTTGATGTAGAATATCCTAAGAATATTCCTTCATCAGCTTTGCTTTCAAAAGCTTTCAACTGTGACTTCCCATTGTCATGGATGAAGACCCTACAACCAAAAATATGGAAATAAGATATGTTAGGAATCCTCCCTGTCCATATTTCATATGGTGTTTTGTCGTGCCGTTTGCAGAGAAGCGTTCGATTTTGCGTGTAGCATGCTGTATTGGCAGCTTCAGCCCAATACTTCATTGGAAGCTTCGAGTCTGCAATCATGGTTCGAATGGCTTCTTTGATGATTCGATTCCTTCTTTCAGCAACTCCATTCTGCTAAGGTGTGCGTGCTGAGGAAGTCTGATGTGCTATGCCATGCTCCGTGCAGTAAGCTTCAATGGTAGAGTTTAGAAACTCTATGCCTTTGTCGGAGCGAATGGTCACAATCGCTTGATTCTTTTCCACAGCCAATCGCTTGAGTAGTTGTGGTAGCTTGGTCAGCGTCTCCTTCTTGCTGAAGAGAAATACAACCCAAGTGTAGCGAGAGAAGTCGTCGACTACAACTAGAGTGTACTTCCTTCCATTCACACTAACTGGAGTGACTGGACCAAACAAATCCATATGAAGCAGCTCGAGCACTCGCTTGGATGAAGCTTCTTCAAGACTGGCGAAGTGTTTCTTCGTCTGCTTCCCTCGTTGGCATGGTGAGCATGGATGGTCTTTAATAAAGACTTCATTTGGTATGCCTTGCACCAGAACTTTATGAGCTAAGCGATTTATGGCTTTGAAGTTGAGATGGTTCAAGCGTCTGTGCCATAGCCATCCTATTTCAGTAGTACTCCTCGCAACTAAGCATGTTTCCTCTTTGCAGCTGTCCCATTGTGCTATGTAGACGTTCCTTTGTCTAATTCCAGTTAGCACGATCTGGGAGGTGAGTTTGCTCTTCACTATGCACTTGTTGGAAATAAATTCCACCTTGTATCCCTTGTCACAGAATTGTGAAATGGATAACAAGTTGTGCTTGAGTCCTTCCACGTAGGAGACTTCTTCAATCGTGAGCTTTCCAACTTTCAGTGCGCCGTACCCTTTGGTGCTTCCTCGAGAGTTATCACCAAAAGTAACGTGTGGACCCTTCTTCTCTATGTAGTCATGAAGTAGAGCTCTCATGCCGATCATGTGTCTTGAACATCCACTGTCCAAGTACCAGATTTGATGACCCTCACTTGGCATGGGATCCACGGCGCTCACCTGCAATTAGACAGATTTTGGTACCCAAATCAGTTTAGGTCCTTGCAGGTTAGTTCCCTTAGGTACCCACACTTGCTTCACTCTCTTTTGAGAGGTAGCTTGTGCTTTGGGCTTCTCGACCTTCGAAAACTGTGACTTCTGGCTTGAGGCAGCTTCACACGTGCAGCAGTGTGTGCAAGAGGGGTAGCGGCTCGCTTGAGACTTACCTATGCTCTTTCCTTTATGCTTGTATCCTGAAGCGACTCGCTTCGGATTAGCTACATGCTTAGAGACTGACTTAGGTTTTGCAGTATGTCGAAGCGGCTCGCTTGGTTTCCTCGAAGCGGTCAAATTAGGGTTTTGGACCCAACTCGCTTGAGTAACATTGGAAGTTTGAAGCGGCCTCTTTGGTGCTTCAAAATCTTCCCCCTCAACGTTAGTCCGGTTGGACCATCTCCAGTCCGGATAACGTGACACATAGACATTACTCCTTTTCTCAAAAGGGAGATCCTTTGTCTCTTGTGTCTTGGCTTGAGACTTAGAAGCTTCAACTGGTTTCCCTTTACCTTTGAATTGGTAAGACTTAGCATTGTGAGTGCTAGGGATAGTTGAATTCTGCTTGCCCTTAGTTTCTGCCCTTGAAGATATAGACATCTTCATTGGCTTCTTCTTAGGGTACTCAGCCACTTGGCCTTTGTCCTTGTTGGTGGTCGCTTTGGATGCAGTGGGCATTTCCGAAGTGACTGATGGTGTCGTGTTTGAGGCACCAACAAAGACAGTAGGCTTGGAAGGTCCACCCTCATATCCGAGTCCTCCCTTTCTACCAAAAGGTAGAAGCGAGCTCTCTAGTGCCTGCCTAGCATATGAAGCTAATTTGTTCAAGTTGGCAACTAGAGCGGATTGGGTTTCATACCTTCCTTCCAAGCTTTGATGTCTAGCGAAGAGATCTTCGAACTTACTAGTAATAGCCCTTAAGTTAAGTTTGACTTGGTCAAGCTCAGTGGCTAGCTTTTGGTTCTCCTTCTCGCTTTGAGACAAAGCTTGTTTCAACATTTCGTGGTCGCTTGACAGTTTAATGTGCTGATCAAGCAACTCACTCCATGTCGAGGAATTTGCTTCCTCTTGGTGAGTGTGTGCGAGTGTAATTAACTAGGTGAGGGATAGATGAATACCTCTCCTGTTTCCTCGTCGGTGAGCGCCATGAGTCCAAGATCCTCACCATCACTGGAGTTGGGATCTGTAAATGCATCTGAGTCGCTTGATAGATCTTCAGTTGAAGCGACCGGCACTTCACTCGCTACGAGCGCTCGCCTTGGAGCATCCCTCTTCGCTTTCAGTTCCTCTCGCTCCTTCGCACTCAGCTTCGGGCAATCGGATTAGTAGTGGCCCATCTTGTGGCAGTGGTAGCACTCCACATCCATCATGTCTCTTGAGATCGGCTTGGTCGTCTCTTCTCTCTTCTCTTTTCCTTCTCGAGCATCAGTGCTCCTCCTCCCTTTGTACTGCTTGTAGAATCTTTTGTATTTGCCCACTCGAGAATTCATTTTGTTGAAGTTCTTGGATAAGAACGCAACATGTTCTTCTAACTCTTCCCTCGTCATCTTGGCTAGCGACTGGTCGCTTGGCCCTTCAGTAGCTTTGAATGCTACGCCTTTTGACGTTGTGGGAGCTTCATCCTCTTCGTCGAGGTTCATTCGATTCAGATCGAATTCATGAGCTTTGAGTTCGGAGAACAAAATCTCCGGTGTGAGCTTTGATAGATCCTAGGCAGCTAGGTATAGTTCCTTCATAGTCTGCCATTTCCTTGTGAGGGCTCGAACTATCTTCAGGTTCACTTCCTTGTCTGTGAGTTCCTTCCCAAGTGAGTTGAGAGTTGCAGTAATGTTGGTGACTCTCAGCTCGAAGGCGTCGATAGATTCTCCTGGCTTCATTATCAGGCTTTCAAACTCCCGCATTTGTACGGCGAGCTCGTTCTCTTTGATTTTGTCTGTGCCTTGAGAAATGAGAGCTAGGGTTTCCCACATTTCTTTTGCTGTCGCACACTTCCTGATCCGTGGCAGATAGGCATCCGACACAGTGCTCTACATCGTGTGGCGTGCAATCTTGTCGAGGTTGGCGACTTTGTAGTCGTTTCGTCCTTGTCCTTCTCCACGTATGTTTGTCGAACATAGGCAGCTCGACCTTCATGAGCAGCTGGGACGTTCTCAATGACAGCCTTCTTGATTTCGATCGGCCCATCTTCGATGACCTCCCACATCCGGTCATGGATGGAGCACAGGAAGCTCTCGACTCGGAAGCTCCAGATCTCATAGCCTTCAATGGAAAACTGTGGAAGACTAAAAACATTGTATGTAGACATGGCAAACAATCAGTAGTATATGCAGTATGCGTGGGTGAGGTTTTGATGCACTTAGGAAAATAGGATCCGGTTCAATGACACAACTGAAGCGAGTGGGGACTCGCTTCGGATATGCAAAGCAGAGGCTCGAAAGAACCTCGCTCTGATACCACTTGTTGGTCCCGGTTTGTTATAGGAAAAATACGTAGAGGGGGGGGGGTGAATACGTATTTTGAAGTTTTTCAACTTCAAATTCCTTAACTCATAGTATGAAGTAAAGTGCTCGTAGAAATACTAAGACCTAGCCGAGAGCTAGATCTAAAGCAATCAACAATCTCTTGACCTAAGCTTAGAGCTTGATCAAGAGTGAGACTTTACTCTTGTGCGGAATTTGGTGAGCTAATATCTTTTCCTAAGTATTAAAAAAATCTCCAAGTTATGTTTGTTTAGATGCACATGCAATGGATAATCAAACAAGTAAAGAGTTTAGGGTTAGAGAGATACGACACAGGGATTATAGTGGTTCGAAGATAAAACTCCTACGTCCACTTTGTTAGACTCGGCAACTGTTCTCTTCACTCAAGAACTTGAAGGTTACGGGTCCTTCAAAAACCTAAACTAGACTAGAAGCTTCACTCGCTTCAGTCTGACGACAGGGAGATTGCGGGCTCTCCTTACAGCCTAGCGTCGATCGAGCTTCACACAAACGATGTAAGTGTAAGCTTGGATCTAGACTCTGTGATCGAGGCTTCTACAATCGATGAAAGTAGGGCCTTGGATCGAAACAACCTAATGACGATGAACACAAAAACTTAGGGTTTTTGGTTTTACGACGACACACTATGAAGAACTCTTTATAGTAGATGCAAAGATGGCTAGAGTTCTTCTTCTAAGCTTGGATATGGAATGGGCTTAGACTCTAAGTATGAAGGTTGCGAAGACGAGTTCCGATGAGACTGGAACTCGGAGAACACTTGGAAACAAAGACTCGAAGTTTGCTCTAAGGCTGGGAGTGTTTGTTTGCAGTAGGCGCTCGAATGCTCAGGAAGTGTTCTACTTCTCTTCGTCTTCATCCTTCACTATTTATAGGCGGAGGGTTGCCGAGATCCGTTGCTCGGTTTGTGGCTTTGTCCCTCCTCCTCTCGACAGTACTTGCACAGGCTGGCTGCTTTTCAGACGCGCAGTTTTGGCTCTTTGCCGTAACAGTAACTGGAGCGACCCAGTACTGTTGCGGCGCCCTTGTCGGCCTGGCAGTCAACTCCGCTGCTCCTCTCCGCATTCGACACGTGGAGATCTCGCAATTAATGCGAAGATCTCTAGTTGACTGGAGTTCAAAATCGGAGCGGGAATAGTGTTGTCGCTTTCTGGTAGGTAGTGGCTCGCTTCGCTTTGAAGTTGTAGCATCCGCTTTAGTTGAGTCACTTCGTAGTCATTCTGTAGTGAGTCGCTTGGGAAGTAAAGTTCCCTCGTGACTGCCTTGCAAAATGCTGACCAGAGTTGACTCGCTTTGACTTTACACTGTAGCGCTCGCTTCGCTTCGCTTTGGCAGATTAACTTTGAATCTACTGTAGCGCTCGCTTCGCTACGCTATTCTTCGGCACGCTTCACTTCGGCTAGCTAGACTTGCTTCGCTTCGGAAAACACACTCAAGCGAGTGGCCTTCACTTGAACATTTTGAAGTCTATACTCTAAGCAAAATAAAGAGCCATCCTAACAGAGTAGGCTTAGAAAAATTCTAACCTATTATCTACATCAAAATGGGTCGCTTGGGAACAGAAGGCTTTGGGGTTTTGGGATCAAATCAAAACAATTAAGTGTCCCTTATAGGTTCCCCCTTAACATGTTGTTCTTAACAATTCCCAACACAGTGATATACCCAAAACTGCCTTTCGAACCCGATACGGCCACTACGAGTTCGTAGTTGTACCTTTTGGACTAACCAAAGCACCAGCAGTATTTATGGACCTCATGAACCGCGTGTTCCACCCTTATCTCGACAAGTTCGTTCTAGTCTTCATAGACGACGTACTAATCTACTCAAAAAGCGAGGAGGAACACGGAGCACACCTGAGAACTGTCCTAGAAACTCTCAGAAAGGAAAGGCTTTACGCGAAGTTCAGCAAGTGCGAGTTTTGGCTCAGAGAAGTGATCTTTTTAGGGCACATCGTGTCATCAGAAGGAATCAAGGTGGACCCTGCAAAGGTAGAAGCTGTGCAGAACTAGAAGTCTCCAACAACACCCAGCGAAATACGAAGCTTCTTAGGACTAGCTGGTTACTACCGAAGGTTCATCGAGGGGTTTTCCAAGATAGCAAGACCGATGACGCAACTACTTCGAAAGGGGACTAAGTTCGTCTGGACCTTAGAGTGTGAGACGAGTTTTCGGATACTCAAAGAGAAGTTAACCACAGCCCCAATCTTAGCAGTCCCGGAACCCGACAAAAGCTATACGGTCTACACCGACGCCTCGAAAAATGGGCTCGGATGTGTGTTGATGCAAGACGGACGAGTGATAGCGTATGCCTCACTGCAGCTCCGACCAAACGAACTGAATTATCCGACTCATGATCTAGAACTAACTGCAGTAGTACATGCTTTAAAAATCTTGAGACATCACCTATATGGGGTGAAGTGTGAAATCTTCACCGACCACAAGAGCCTCAAATACTTCTTTGAGCAGAAAGACCTCAACATGAGGCAGCGACGATGGCTCGAGTTGGTCAAAGACTACGACTGTAGCATCAACTACCACCCAAGCAAAGCTAACGTTGTAGCTGACGCCTTGAGTCGAAAGACTCGACCACAATTAGCTTGTCTCCTCACGTCTGAGGAGATGCTCATTCGAGAATTCAATAAACTCAGATTAGAGATAGTACCTCCACCAGGAACCATCGAAGGAGTCATTGCTACCATCACCATAGAGCCCGATTTGAGACACAGAGTTATCCTAGAACAAAGGAAGGATGAAACGTTAGAAAAGACCCGTTTGAAAGTGAGGACGGGTGAAGCGAAAGACTACCGAGAGGAGGCCGACAACGTGATTACCTTCTAAGGGAGACTATGTGTACCACGTACAGCACATCCAGGAAGCACCAAAATGTACCAAGATTTGAAAGAGAGATTCTGGTGGGAAGGCATGAAAAGGGACATAGCCTCGTACGTCGAGTGTTGTGATACAAACCTTGGTAGGTCCGATCGACACACGCACGCGGAAGACTCAAGATACCGATGGAAATCCCAAAACCTCCTAAATCGAACACGAAAAAAAGTGTTGTCTAGGCAACTCGGGGACGATGATTGACACACAATCGAGGGTGATGGACTCGAATGATTTGCCGGATAAAGAATTCGACTTGTACACAAGAAGAATTCGAAAACTATTCTCTCAAGAGAAGAAACGAAATTTCATATATCAAAAATTAGCCAAATTCGGCCAACCCCTATTAGTCCAATATATAGCTGAAAAATAAACCTAATCTAATTAGGAAATAAATAAACCTAAATCCCATAACTATTGAAATCCGAAAATATAAAACCCATAACTAATGAAATCCGAAAATATAAAAAAAATAATAATAATATGTTTTCTTGGGCTATAATAAACGAAAATAACAGCCTCCCTTCTTCAGCCCATATCATCTTCAATTCTGGACCCACGAACTGAAATTCTCGATCCACGACAATAATATGTCTTCTTGGGCTATAATAAACGAAAATAACAGCCTCCCTTCTTCAGCCCATATCATCTTCAATTCTGGACCCACGAACTGAAATTCTCGATCCACGGGCTGCATCATTCCCCTCCTCTTGAAGAGGATTTGTCCTCAAATCCGGCCCATCTCTCGCACCAAACGGAGAGAAATTCAGCTCCTCAAACTCGATCTGATGCTCACCTTCCCGAATGGAAAAATCGTCAATTTCACCTTTGGAAGAAACATCATCGAATTCATGCAAAAGAAAATTAAAAGAAGGAGAGATATAGCTATGATCAGCAGCGGACCAAACTCCCCCCGTGCTTGACTTCTCCAAATCGCCACTCTGATCAATTAGAGTTTTGTACATCAACCCACTCTCCTTAATCTCTACTTTCTCATCTCTCGACTTCATCTTTCCCGCCTCCTTTATCAACTGCACTTGATCGTCATAAATCTGTGTAGGGGTAAGAGGAAGGAGTGACACCTTTTTCTGATTATACTTGAAGGAATACGTGTTGTTGAAGCCATTGTAGATCGCATGCCGATCATACTGCCACGGACGCCCCAAGATGATATGGCTCGCATGCATAGGAACTACGTCGCACAAAACTTCATCCTCATACGTCCCAATGCTGAATGGCACCTTCACTTGCTTTGTCACCTTAACCACTGCCACGTCATTCAACCATTGCAGGCGATAAGGCTTGGGATGCTTTAACACAGGCAGACCAAGTCGCTCAACCATGGATACATTAGCGACATTAGTGCAACTACCACTATCGATGATCAAGCTGCACAAACTATCTTTCACATGACACCTCGTATGGAAGATATTCTCCCGCTGCTCTGTCTCTGCTGCTTGATTCTGAACGCTAAGGACCCTCCTTGCCAAACAAATAAGTCCGGTGGGTGGCGTGATCTCCTCAACCTCCTTCTCATCAGGATCCACTAAAGCCGGCATCTTTGGGCTAGATTCTTCGTCATCGGTCACTACTTCTCCATTATCTCTCATGACCATGACTCTCCGATTTGGACATTCACTCATGATGTGCCCAAAACCTTGACACTTATAGCACTTCTGATCCCGATTGTGAACACTAGAAACTGCCGGTTTGCCTTGAATTTCAGAATTTGAAGCATCAAACCTCGGCTTCCCAAACGGCTGCTTCTCCTCTCTCGGCTGCTCTTCCCTCTTCCAACTGTTCGGACTCTGCCTGCTGCTACCATTACCCCTCCTCTTGAGCTGGTTCTCTATTTTGATGGCCATGTGTACCATGTCTTCCAGCTCGACGTAATGCTGCAACTCTACCCCATTCCGAATCTCCCAATTCAGACCAGCCAAGAACCTCGCCATCGTCGCCTCTCTTTCCTCAACAATATTGGCTCGAATCATGGCTACCTCCATCTCCTTGAAGTAGTCATCCACACTCCGAACCCCTTGTCTCAAATTCTGCAGCTTGTTGTAAAGCTCACGGTAATAATGAGAAGGCACGAAACGCTTCCTCATCACCGCCTTCATCTCGCTCCACGTCTCAATCGGGTGCTCTCCATTCCGCCGCCTGTTGGTGACTAACTGATCCCACCAAACGAGAGCATAATCCGAGAACTCAATTGCTGCTAACTTCACCTTCTTGAGCTCTGAATAATTGTGACATTCGAACATCAGCTCCACTTTTCTCTCCCACTCAAGAAACAATTCTGGATCGTTCTTCCCTTGAAACGAGGGAATATTCATCCTGATGTTGCCCAGATTGTTGTCTCGTCCATTCCTTACTCCTCTATGCCAGCTTCGTTCTTCCTCTTCTTCGAACTCTGCATCCTCCTCATAACCCGTAGCCTCGAACTCAGGGTTAGTTCTCCGGTTATAGTTCTGACCTCTACCTCTTCCACCTCGACCTCCTCGTCCGCCACTGCCCGGAGCAAACTCTAGCTGATTTTTCTGTTCCACTTCGTTGATCCTTGCATGTACTTCCTCCATCTCTTCTCTCATCAGCTTCCTGAAATCAGCACTCAAAGCATCATACAGGAACTTGATCTTTGGATCAATTTCTGGTTGACCCATCGACGAGTCATTGTTTGTACCTGCCATTTTTTTTTTTTAACACAAAACAAAACAAACGTTAGTAAAAAAACAGAATCCTCACCACCTCACAATCACTCGTGTATCCCTCAATATGGTTCACACTCAGCACTCGTGTATCGCTCAATAGTAATGGCTTTTACCCTCTAATAATCTCACCTCTCCTGCCTTTTTTTTCACTCAAATCACTCTTAAGAGGCTCAAATTCCCTTAATCTACCACAAAAATCACTATTAACGAACCAAGAGTACTGAAAGTAGGAATACAAGATGACTGAACTAAGAAACCCTAAATCGGAAGACACGAAAAATTTACCGAAAACTTCGACGGACGATTTGACCCTTTAAACGGCCTTTTTTTTGCAAAAATAACGAACCAATTCCGACAAAGTCGGAATCCGACAAAGTCGGAATCACCGTATAGATCTTTTTGAGAGCTTTTCGAAAAGGTATTATGGAGCAAAATCGGAGTCTGTATGCAAAAGTTATGGCCGTTTTAGTGCTGGCCGACGAAAAACACGAGAAAAGGACGAAAAACTCACAGAAACGACTCTGAATACTTGACACGAAACGAATAGCTACAAAGGACGACTCTATGACACAGATACCATTTTTTTTCTGGATATTACGACACTATTCAGTCCCTAAAGAAAATCCTATAACGACACGAGAAAAGAAGTGTCGTAACAGAACGACAAACCACAGAACATAGTAACAGGATATTACGACACTCAGCAGAAGGTGTAGTAACAGTCTGCAAACACGAAAGAAATAGGATCTGATTTTTTTTTTTTTTTTTACTCGAACGACACTAAAAATGAATCTGACAACACGACACGAACGAAAAACGAAAAAGGGATAGATAAAACTGAACGCCAGGATGACGACCTGGCTCTGGTGCCAAATGATACGAACCTTGGCAGGTCCGATCGACTCACGCACGCGGAAGACTCAAGATACCGATGGAAATCCCAAAACCTCCTAAAATGAACACGAAAAAAAGTGTTGTCTAGGCAACTCGGGGACGATGATTGACACACAATCGAGGGTGATGGACTCGAATGATTCGCCGGATAAAGAATTCGACTTGTACACAAGAAGAATTCGAAAACTATTCTCTCAAGAGAAGAAACGAAATTTCATATATAAAAAATTAGCCAAATTCGGCCAACCCCTATTAGTCCAATATATAGCTGAAAAATAAACCTAATCTAATTAGGAAATAAATAAACCTAAAGCCCATAACTATTGAAATCCGAAAATATAAAACCCATAACTAATGAAATCCGAAAATATAAAAAAAAAACAATAATATGTCTTCTTGGGCTATAATAAACAAAAATAACAGCCTCCCTTCTTCAGCCCATATCATCTTCAATTCTGGACCCACGAACTGAAATTCTCGATCCACGACAATAATATGTCTTCTTGGGTTATAATAAACGAAAATAACAGCCTCCCTTATTCAGCCCATATCATCTTCAATTCTGGACCCACGAACTGAAATTCTCGATCCACGGGCTGCATCACGTTGCTTGACTTGTCAACAAGTAAAAGCCCTGCATCAGCAACCATACGGGAAGTTACAACCCTTGGAGGTTCCACAGTGGAAGTGGGAGCATATCACCATGGATTTCGTTGCGGGTCTTTCCCGAACAAGAAGAGGAAATACAGCTATCAGGGTGATTGTAGATCGGCTCACGAAATGCGCTCATTTCATTCCAATCCCTACCACCTATAATTCAAAAAAGCTAGCACGACTGTATGTCCGAGAAATCGTACGCCTTCATGGAATACCGCTATCCATCACATCAGATCGAGACTCGAAGTTCACCTCGAAATTTTGGAGGAGTATGCAGAAAGAACTAGGCACACGATTGAACTTTAGCACCGCGTACCATCCTCAGACCGACGGTCAATCTGAAAGAACCATACAGACCCTCGAGGACATGCTGAGGGCCGTAATACTTGATAGAGGTGGAGAATGGGAGGACGTTTTGCCATTAGTTAAGTTTGCTTACAACAATAGTTATCAGACGACCATAGGTATGGCCCCATACGAAGCATTGTATGGAAAGAAATGCAGGTCTCCACTTTATTGGGACGAAGGTGGAGAAAGAAAGAACTTAGGTCCCGAAGCAGTCGACGAGATGATCGAAATAGTGCGACAAATTAGAGATAGGATGCGAGAGGCCCAAAGCAGGCAAAAGTCGTATGCCGACAATCGTAGAATCGAACTACACTTCGGGATGGGCGACAAAGTTTTCTTGAAAGTTTCCCCCACTAAAGGATTAATCAGATTTGGAATCAAGGGCAAGCTAAGACCCCGATTCATAGGACCCTACGAGATCCTGGAAAGGATCGGACCCGCAGCGTACAGGTTGGCGTTACCGCCAAGTCTAGGGAACATTCACAACGTATTCCATGTGTCCCAGCTAAGGAAGTACGTGTTCGACCCCAAACACGTAATTCGGCAAGAGGAAACAACTATAGAGCCCGCCTTGAGCTACGAGACGGAACCTGAAACCATCCTAGACCGGAGAATCCAACAGCTTAGAAATAAGCAAATCCCTTTAGTGGGGTACAGTGGAGACACCACGGGCGAGAGGAAACCACGTGGGAATTGGAAGACAAGATGAAGGAAAGATACCCCGACCTGTTTTTAGAAAGTAAGTGAATTTCGGGACGAAATTTTTCGTAAGGGGTGTAGGATGTAACGGCCGCAGTTTTTCTTAGTGAGTAATAAAAACTCCGGCATTATTTTAGTAAATGAATTTTAAGAATAATATGGGAGTTATTATTATAGTAGAATAAATTTTAAAATGCCACCAGTAGAACCACTCTTAGTGGAAATAAGGTACTGAAACGAGAATCGAATAAAGTTAAGAAAGCCAATAAAAATTTATCGGCGGATTAATTTCCTCAAAAGGGCCGAGGCCCACTTAGTTAACACAAGGCCCAATTAACAGCTTCGAGGCCCACTCGAATGTTGAGGCCCAGTTCCCTAACAGTTGTTTTTTTTTTTTTTGGGCCAAGAACGAGAGCCCACGTTCGTTAAAGTCTAATAATAATAATAATAATAATAATAATAATAATAATAATAATAATACAAGTCATGATAATAAATAAATACTTTCCAATACAAATAATGGATAAGAAAAATGGATAAATAGAAGGGGAATGAAGAATGCGGCAGATTACATAGCACACAAATCTGGGATTTAATCCCTGCTAATCTCTCTCAACAACAATTAAAAGGGGGAGATAAAATACTAATCACAATTAGGGAAGGTTAATACAGCATTAGAAATTCAAATAATTACATGGTGCATGGGAAATAGAGGAGCTAGGCCTATCCGACTCCCTCTCTCCCTCTTTTGTCGCCCAAGAAACCTCCCCATGCACTCAAACCTCATTGGAAATCCCCTCCACCAATCCCCTTGCACCTTCTCTTCTTAGCAATCATTAGAGAGGCCAAACACACCCTTGAGCCTCCGATTCCTTGCACAAAACCAAGGCAAACTTAGTCATCGACACATTCACAAGTAAACACTCACCTAAACACACAAGAGAAGAGTAGAGAGCAAGTAGAGAGAGAGAGAGAGAGAAGCTGCCGAGTTCTGCAGCTAAGGATCACCGGAAAACCAGCCGGCCGGCAGCCTTCAAACACACCACACACACGGTAAAAACCTCCCTCACCCCTCTCCAAGACTTAGAATATACATGCACTAACTCTAAGATCAATTCCTCATCTATAGAATTTAAGGAGGAGAAGAGAGAAGGCACTCAAGCAAGAACTAGAAGGAGGCAGCCTCTATTTGGAAGCTAGAGATCAATTTTCAGGTGAGATAGAACTCTATACTCCATCCCTAGTACAAGGATCAAGCTTTAACCTATAGAGAACCAACATGCATGTGTAGGAAGGAGGAACAAGGGGAAGAAGGCAACAAGGAGAGGGAGGACAGCCAACAATCTTGCCAATAACTCAGTTTTCAAACCCCACAATCACAAGTAAGATTCATATCTCATCACTCTCTCTAAGAGCCCCAAATTGTAAGCATGCAATCACCCTAAAACCACCAAACAAGCGATTAAATGCACAATCTAAAGTTCTATCACCTCTAAAGCATGAACCATGGTTTAAACCTCAAGAATGAAGCATAGGAAGCATATCACTCACCTAGAAGCTATGCATGTTGTTTTAGAACCTAAAATCGAATTCAAAGGCATGTTATGGATCACATAGAGCCACTCTACTAAGCCTAAGGGACTGCATGTGTAATCACCCCCACATCAGCAATTCAACATCACCAAAAACACCAATTACCACAACCCACAATCTGGAAATTGCTCTAATCCATTCATAAAACACATAAGGCAAAGCAGCCCCTAAAATGCCCTCAATCGAGCCCTAACTCTCGGAATCACTAATCATAAACCATAATTCGATTATGAAATGAAAATGGGGGAGGGAAGGGATGAAGAACTTACTCTGCCGGAGCCGCGAGGAGACGATGACGAAGCCACGGCAGCCTTCGACGGCCTTGGCAGAGCACCCTCGACCTCGGAAATTTCTGGAGTACACCTGCAGGGAGAAAAGAGGGAGGTCAGATGATGAAGAGGAACAGGGGAGACACCAACGGCAGCATGGTCGCCGGCGCCGAGAGGGAAACGGAGAAAAACAGAGGGAAAGGCGGTGGCAATCGCGATGACAAGCCCTACCCACGAGGGCTAGAGTAATGGACAACGAACGACGGTGAAAGTGAAGCACGAATCGAAGAAGGGAGCCGCCACCGGAAACTGCAGCAGCGAACGGCAATGGCGATGCGTAAGGCAGGGGCAGCGAGTCACCGAGAATCGGTAGAGGAACCTACGGCCGGCCAACCGTGTTGATAACGGCGAGGCCGAATCGGAGAAGAAACCGACAGAAACCCCTCCTCACGGTTTTTCCCCAATTCACGAACTAGGGATTCGATCCCCAACCAAGAACTGGAGATTGGAAAGCATAAGCTTCCACAAGCGAGTACGGCGACCGGAGTTAACCGGAGGAGGAAGGATTAACGGCGATGACGCCGCCGAGGAAGGAGAAACCGACGGGAAGCAGGGAGAGGAAAAGAGAGGGAGAAAGTCCAGTGAGAAGAGAGAGATCGCGAGGAAGAGGAGTAAGGGGGGAAATGGTTGCAGTTCATGAGCAAGTCACGAAACGGGCCGAACCGATTTAAGTGAACGGGCCGAGCCGAACTAAATAATGGGCTGAAGATAATAAACGGGACGAGCCACGTAACGGGCTGAGTTAAAAGACGGGCCGAATTACATAACGAAACGAGTCGAACAAATGGGCCGAGAATTTATTTAAATGGGCCGGACTTATAATCCAATTGGGCCGAGAATTAAATAAATAAATGGGCTTATGCCTTAACAGTTCTAACGGGCCCAGATAATTATAACCCCGATTAATAGCAGATTTAAGTCAGTAAAAATTAATCTTATAGGTGTAAACCACTTATATTCCTCAGTAAAATCACAAAAACTCGATTACGAGTTATCAAGCGTCCTTCGACTACTGTCAAGGATGAAGAAAGCTGTAAGATAAAAGAATTGATCGAAGTGATCGAATTCAACCGGGATCGGGAGATTCCGATAAATAGATATACTTGATAACGCTATCAAAACAAGAGACTAAAACCCGATTAAGAAACCACCTTTGCATAAATCGATAAGATTATCGATTTCAGTTTAAGTTACTCACTTCACGTTCTTTGAACGAGGTCAGGCGAAGGAGCAAACAGAGTTTGAGCAGCACCAGAACTACATAAGTATTTTCAGGAAAGCAAGCCAGGTGGGCTTTCAGAAAAACTAAAATGTTTTCTTATATTCATTCTTTCATTTAAAAGTATTGTCAGACCATAAAATGTTTTGTTTTGTATGAGATCTATCTGAGGAGGCTTATGCCTCAGTTTAAAGGCCTAGGCCTCAGTTATCAGAACGATTCGGGCTCATCGAGGTCAAGACCTCGGTGAGTTAGTGCACTCAGATTACCGTTAGCTACGCAAGTGGCGCGGTAAGGTATCCGGGAGGGTGGCCAACCTCTCCGGATACACCCCAGCTCAGATATGATGGATTACACCAGAAAATAGCTTGCAAGCGCTTTTACTTTTGTTTTAAAAATGTTTTTCGTGAGCATAGGTTTTTCCTAAAACCCCTATGTCTCACTTTAATGGCTGACAATAAAATGTTTTGGCACGTGTCCACTGAGTACTTCAAAGTACTCAGCCCTGTACATATTTCCCGTGTGCAGGTAGATCGTGATGGGTGAGGAGCAGTCTGAGGAGCTTTTTGTCGAGTATCAGAGTATAGAAGCCTTTTGGTGGTGCATGTCTCCACACATGCATCTCACGTTCCTCAAAAATGTTCGTTATGAAGCCCACACCGTTCATTTCGTGTATCGTTGCAATGGAATGGTGTTTTGTGTATCTATGCAGCAAGTCGAGCTCCTTGTAGGCGATGATCTTTATCTTGATTAGCTTCCGCTTATTCCATGTAGTACTTTGTCTTGCTTTGCAGACAGACACGTTTCCGCGTTCCTTCTTTTGTTGCACTTCTTTTGTATCGGACAATGTTTTATCAACGTTCTCGACGAATGTTGAGTAATTTGAATCGAATTTGGTGATGTTCTTCACAATGTTTCAATTCATGTTCAAGTTCTTGTACGTTATGTCACACCCCGCCCCGCTAAACTAGCTAGGCAAGGTTGCGAAGCAAGAAAAAGGGAAAAGGTATAAAATAAACAAACGACATGGGGTGAAACGATGTGAAGACATGGCATTAGTTTACATTCGAACTCCCCATCATTCGTCGAGAATGAATGGAGGAAAAGTATTGTTCATCTACGGAAGCGTTTTACATGGTATAAGCGGAAGCGTTGTTCATAAAAAGAAAGCATTGTCTATGAAGGACCAATATGTTGCAACGATACACAGAACTGAACTGAGTCTATCTACGTAAGATTCACAGCGGAAGAACATGAGATGCATGTATGGAGACATGCACCACCAAGAGGCTTCAACGCTTTCATGCTCGACAAAGCTCCTTCGGCAACTTCACTTCACCTGCTTAACCTGCGCATGGGAAATATGCACAGGGCTGAGTACAAAAGTACTCAGTGGACACATGCCAAAACATTTTAATTGTTAGCCATTAAGGCGAGACATAGGGGTTTTCGGAAAAGGTCCTATGCTCACAAAAACATTTTAAATTAAAAGCGCCTGCGCAGGCTATTTTCTGGTGTAATCCATCATATCTGAGCTGGGGTGTATCCGGAGAGGTTGGCCACCCTCCCGGATACCTGACCGCGCCAACTTGCGTTAGCTAACGGTAAACTGAGTGCACTAACTCACCGAGATCTTGACCTCGGTGAGCCCGAATCGTTCTGATAAACTGAGGCATAAGCCTTTAAACTGAGGCATAAGCCTCCTCAGATAGATCTCATACAAAATAAAAACATTTTATGGTCTGACAATTCTTTTTAAAAGAAAGAAAAAGAATTTTAACATAAGAAAACATTTTAGTTTTTCTGAAAGCCCACCTCGATAGCTTTCCTTTCCTGGTCATAATTTATATAGCTCTGAGCGCCGCCTTAGTCTCGGCCTTTTCCTTCGCCTGACCTCGTTCAAAGAACGTAAAATAAGAGACTTGAAATGAAATCGATAATCTTATCGATCTATGCGAAGGTTGTCTTTTATCGAGGTTATGATCCCTTTTACTGATAGATCTCTTTTACTGGTGGATCTCCTTTGCCGGTAACGTTATCATGGTTATTCTTTTAATCGAGGGTTTCTCGATCCTCATTTGAAATCGATTACTTCGATCGATTCTTGTGTCTTACAATCTTTCATCCTCGATAGAAATCGTAGGATATTCGATTAAGCCATCAATAAGGCTTAGTGATTTTATTAAGTGGTCTACACTTATAAAGCCGTTATGTTTGAACTAGGCTGATTAAATCAACATTAATAGTCATTAGAGGTCCAATAGAATTATTAGGGGTTCAAGCCCAATTACTTAAGCTTGGGAATTAATAAATCAATCCCGATAAATTGTTACGTTTGGCTTTCGTTTCTTGATTAAGTTATCTGCTCATTTAAATATTTATCGGCCCATTAAATAAATAATTCTCGGCCCATGAATAGAATTCAGCCCGTCTGATCTTGGAGCTTCGGCCCAACTGAAAAATAAATCCCGCCCTTAATTATTTCTTCGGCCCAACAATTAATTAATCTCGGCCCTACTGGTTTTGAGCTTCGATCCAACTGAATATTAATTTCCGGCCCATGTAAATCGTTTATCTCGGCCCAGGCATCCTTGAGCCCAAATTACAAATCCAGCCCGAAAATCTGGCCCTGTTCTATACCTGGCAAACACTCAAAATCAGATCTCTCTCTTTTTCTTCCTCGAACGTGTCTCTCTCCTTCTCTGTCGGCAGATTACCGTCGCCACCCGCCGTCTATCTTCTCACCGGTGTACATCGGCCGGCGGTCCTCTTTGCAGTCGACTCTTCCCCGCCAATTTCCATTTACTTGCAAGGGACACCCCAAATTCGGAAATTAGGGCAACTGGGGGAAAATTGGGAAACCTGTCGGCTCCTTCTCCTCCGATGCCGGTCCTGCTCCCATCGAAGTGGCACGCCGGCCGCGGCTCCCTCTCGCCGCCGCTGATTTTCTGACCAGAAACTACTGCTTCTCCTCACGCGTCTAACGCGAATTGCGTCGCCACCACTACTGCTGTCCTTCGCCGTGGCATTCGCTGCCAGCGGCCTTCCGACTTTGCTCCACGTGGCTCGTCGTCCTTCTCTTCTCCTCGTGTCGTTGCTCTAGCCCTCGTGGCTAGGGCACGACTTCCCGTCGGCCACCGTCATCCTCCACCTTCCCTCTCTGTCTGCGTTCTGCTCCTTCAGCGCCGGCGGTGATGCCGTCGCCAGTGCCTTCTCCTACTCCTTTTCATACTCCCTCTTCTGACTTCTCTCTTTTCTCTCATTTGAAGGTGGATGTAGGCGATCCCGATGCTGCAGTAACCTCAATCGAGGCCGTCGACTCCCATGGTATCCTCCCGGTGGTGAACGGACGATGTTCGGGCGCTCTGGTGTTGCCCCAATTTCACTCTCGGACTCTCCCTTTCTTCCGGGCAGTCTTAACACCACCGTCGGCATTGCCGACGAGGTATTTCTCTAAGTCCTTTCTCGTTTTTATCATTCTTGATTCATTAAGAGTTATGTGGCTAGATTAGGCAGCGAGTATGAGCTTGTTGTTGGTGTTTAATGAGGGATTTATGAGGAATTTCCAGATTTTTAAACATGCTTGTAGTTGATACTTTTGTTGGATTTAAATATTTGATTGGAGGTTGTAATGCACACAATGTCTTAGGCTTGTTAGAGGAGATTCTATGGGGTTAAATGAGAGTCTAAATCTTATTTTTGAGCTTCTTATACACATGCATTGCTAGATTGGTTAATCTATGTGTTCATGCTTTGGTTCTTGATGTCTTGGTTATGTCTATCATGCTTGAATGGTGTCTAGGCTTTAGATCAAGTCTTGCATGCTGTTTTTCAGTTCTTCTAGGGAGTTTGTAAACATGCTTAAAGCTTGCTAGTGTTTAGAGAGAGAATGATGAGGAGTCTTACTTGTAAATTTTAGAGATTGAAAATCTGAGTTCTTGAGCTAGATGGTGGCTGTCCCCTTCAAATCTTGCTTCGAAGACCTTCTTCTCCCTTCGTTCTTCACTCTAGAGGTAGGGAGGTGATCCTTAGTTAATATATATGCATGTTGGGTTCTTGAAGGGGAAGTGAGAGGGGTTACCGTAGGAGTTTCGGTGCTGGGAAGGGGCTACCGGAGGCTGTTTTCCGGCTACCCTCTCGGCTAGAAATTTGCTGCTCCTCCTTACTCTCTAATTTCTCCCTATTTGCTTTCTTGTGTGTTTACTTGGATGAATGGTTGTGACTAGTTTGTGTTTGGTTTGTGTAGGATGAGAGTGTTTCTTCAAGAGTTCTTGTTGCATGGATGACACTTGTGAGAGGAGGTGAAAGAGGAGTTGACGTGTATGCTTGGGAGGTTTCTACAACTCCACATGTAACAATAGGATGAGGGTGATTAATGGTGTTCTAATCTCTTCCTAATTGTAGTTAGAGGTGTTAGTTTTCTCTAATTGTGCTTGAGTGAGATTAGTAGAATTAAATCCCATATTGCATCTTACTGTGTTCTGCCACTTTTCATTTCATTTCTTTTTCTTTTGTTTTTATCTTATTTATGTATTTATCCCCATGTAAATACTATGGGCTTGAGATGTTGGTCTTGGGCCCCTTTTATATTTTGCCGATGGGTAGTAAATCTGAAATGGGCTCTCTCTCTCTTGGCTAATAAAATCGAACAATTCGAGTAATTACTCGTGAAGTGGGCTTCGATAATTAATCGGGCCTTGAACAACTAACTGGGCCTTGTACAATTAATTGGGCCGTGTAACTGCTAAGTGGGCCTTGTACTTATCAAATGGGCCTCGAAATTAGATGGGCTTCGAATTTAGGTGGGCTCGAAATCAAATGGGCCTCGGCCCAGAAATTAAATACTGAATTTTGTTTTACCGATTTGTTTAATCGGCCTTTCTTATTTAGTTCGGATCTCGTTTCGGGAAGTTCTAATGTTACTAAACGTAACACTTGAAATTTTATTTTACTCATAATAATAATAATACTCTTAACAACACTCTAAATAATACTCTTGCTACTTAAAATAATGCTGAAGTTTTTATTACTCACTAAGAAAAACTGCGGCTGTTACACGTTAATTCCTTTTCTATTCCTTTCTTGCGTCGCGACCCTGCTTGGCCAAGTTGTGGCAAGACGGGTCGTGACACCTTATTTGTTTATTTATTTGTTTCCTTAATTGTGTTCTTTTATTTGTTTTATTTCCTTGCCTAGAATTATAAAAACCACATTCCCAAATTCTTAATTGCCTAGACATCAGTTTAGTTCTAAAGTAGAGATATTGTCTGTGATTTCGACTTGTCAATCCCTGTGGATACGATACTCGTACTTCTCTTTACTATAACTATTTTTGTGTGGTAGAAATAGTGCGATCAACGGCGCCGGCGAACAACTGAATGATTGCGCCGACGAATGATGTACGACGGAGTGCCCGGCGAACGATTGGAGGAAAGGGGTCTCTGTTGCTTTGAGAAATTAAGGGAGAGAGAGTCGCGCGTAAAGAAGAAATTGGGGAAAGTTGGGGGAAAAAGTCTTAACTTTTTTTCTTTAATTAATAACTCAATTTTTTTGATAAATAACAACACAAACATACAACAACAGTTAAAAGAATAAGTTGTTATAAGTTATGACAACATCAAATGACAACAGTAAATTATGTTATTGTGTTTTTTACATACGACAACACTAAACAACAACGGTACATAAAAAACTGTTGTCTATGAGCGCACTCTGTTGCTCATAGACAACGGTTGTTAAAACGATAACACTTTTTAGTGATATAACAACACGTATTACACAAAACCGTTGTCTAATGAGTGTTGTCTATGTGCTTTTTTGTTGTAGTGCTTAACAATTTAATCCTTAATAATTCCCAACAATTTCTCCCTTTTTGATGATGCCAAAACCCAACATACCACAGTAAGAACTTTCAAGCGACTGACTCATTTTCAGTCTTTCATTTTATTTTAGTTCTTATGGTTGTGAGGGTTTGTAGAAAAAAGGATAAAATAACACAAAGTTAGTAAAAGCAAAACATAAAACGAGACGCTTGACAAAATAGGAATTGATATAGATGAGCATGGCCGAGTTCACAGAAGGAAAGACAAGAAGGGATTACATCATGTGATATGCAACTTCCACTCGCTTCTTTACCCACTTCTTATTCTCTGAGGTTGGCTTGAGGATTCCCAGCATCACCAAAGCTTCTCTGATTTCTCTGTCGATGATGCTTCGGTCAAGAATTGAAGAGGTTCCAAGTGTTGGCTTGTTGAAATTCAAAGTCTTGGGAATCCTGATGATGAACTTGGTGTCTTCGATCCGCCGCTTGCAGAATGATCCTCTAGAGCCTTTGATTATATTCGATCATGAAGTTGTGCAAAGCGTCGAACCTGGAGATGGTGGTTGATTGGTGTCTAGATGTTAGGATTTTCATTATGTTTTTGTGTCTTTTTTCATTGTGTTTTTGTGTCTTTTCGTGTGTCTTTGGCTATGATTTGGTTGTTTGGAGTTTTTGGTACTTGTAGGATAAAAAGGGCGGAAACGAGAAGAAAAGCAATCATTGACCTCGAGTTCTAACCTCTCATGATTTTATTGAAGATTCATTTTGGATGTAATGAAAGCATTATATCGAAGAAGGGTTCGATAGGAGCACATAGGCGAAAACGGAGGTCAATTCGGAGTTCGAATGAGGAAGATACGGCCGAAACAAGAGAGTCGCGCGCGAACGTGCCAGTACCTGATCTGGACGACCGTCCAGATTTCATGTAGCATCTGGACGAGCGTCCAAACATATGCGAAGGGTTTATGCAGTTTCTGATCTGGACGACCGTCCAGATTTCATTCAACATCTGGACGATCGTCCAGATGTCGGCGTCCAGCTGTGTTTCCTTATTTAACTAGGTTTTCTTCCTAGTATATATATTAGTGCCTTGGACGAATTTTGTAACATCTTGGACATCCTTTATCAGTTTTTAGCATTAGTTAGCTTTATTTTTCAGCACTAAAATTCTCTAGATTAGCTTTACTTTGTTCGGATCCGGATTCTTAGTTCGTTTAATTCAAGACTTCTTTATTTAATTCGCGTTCTTCGTCTTCGTTTAATTCTCGTAAGTTCTTTTATTGCTTTCGTTTATTTGCTTTAATTGCTTTGCTTTAGTTTTAGATTCGTTCTCTTAATTGCTTCGTTTAATCTACTTAGTTTAATTTCGTTCTTTCGATTTCTAGTTCTAGTTTAGATTCGTTTTCCTTCGATTTCAATTCTCTCGTTTTTCAAAGCTTTCGTAGTTAGATTTATTTGTCTGTAAATTTCCAGATTTTATTCATTATGTCTAGAGTAGTTTATGTTTCCTTCGTTGCTTTCTTTATTGCTTTCTTTTCGATTCTTGCCTAGGTAGATTTATTGCTTTCTTTTAGTTTAATTCATAGATTTATTTCGTGAGTTCTAGATTAGATTTATTTGCTTTGATTTAATTGCTTTGATTTATTTTATTTGCCTAGGATTTAAAAACAAAAACCCAAATTATTCTTTTTACTTGCTTTCTTAGATTTAGGCTAGTTTAGGATCGTTTTACTACACAGATATTTGCCCTGCAAAGTTTTCCTTCGAGATTCGACATTGGGTTTTTACTTACTAAGTGCTAGGATAGATTTCGTTCTATTGCGAACACTTTTTAGTGAAACAAATTTTGGCGCCGTTGCCGGGGAAAACTTTAGGCGATTTATTGTGTAGTATTTTTATTTGTTTTATTTTTATTTGTGTTTCTTCGATTTTCTTGTTTCTCCCACTCGGTGCGTTTAACCCGTTCGTTGAGTGTTGTTTATGCATGGTCGCCGAAGTCTCCAAAGGAATTTAGCGCCCTACGTCGACAACATCCATCAAAGGAAAGCGATCTTAGCCGCGAAGGAGAAGGAGGAGATCGATTCTCAAGACTTCTCTTTGGTCTTGTTATTTGCAGAGCCCGAAGCCATGGCAGCTAGAGTCGTTATGGGCGATTTTGCTCGGCCCACATTCACAGCCACCACTTCGGCGATTGTCCTGACGGAAGCGGTCAGGAATCATGAGCTTAAACCTCACCACATGGCGTTGCTCCCATCCTACCACGGGCTGCCCAACGAGGATGCATTGACGTTCATTCGAGAGTATTGCACGGTGGTGCAATCTTTCCCACTCTCGGGACTCACGGAGGACAACTTGAAGATGAAGTGCTTCCCGTACACCCTCAAGGATCGAGCAAAGTCATGGTATTTGTCACTCCCGGCCAACTCTCTCACCACATGGAATGCGGTGTGCGAGAAGTTCATGCTCAAGTACTACCCGAACCGCAAGACTCAAGAGGTGCGGTCAAAGATTATGAATTTCTCCCAAGACAACGATGAGCCATTTCACGAAGCATGGGAGAGGTTCCAAGAGCTACTTCAACAGTGCCCTCATCATCAAATGGCACCGGAGTTGCTTTGGCAATATTTCTACGACGCCCTCAACCAGACTTGTCAGTTCATGGTGGACAGTTCGGCCGGAGGCAACATAGCGGTCAAGACAGCTGTCGAGTTGCAGACGATATTCGAGACGCTCGCTGCGAGTTCTCAACAAAAATCAGCTAGGCCAAGGAAAGTGGAGGCGAGTGCAATCTCGATGAGCCCCGATTTGAAGAAGCAAATTGCCGACATGTATAGGGATCTCGAGACCTTGAAGATTAAGCAAAGTGCACCGGCCCCGAAGGAGGAAGAGAGGAAGCCCGACAAATGCGAGATTTGTGGAGAGTTGGGACACATCAAGGAGGTTTGCCAAAACATGGGAGCACCCATTTATGAAGGAGGAGCCGATGTATATGCTGCCCAAGGGTACATGCCACCACCCCAAGGGCAAGGTACGAACCCGAATTTTCAATATCGTCGCCCCTCTCCATATAATAACCTCTACCCTCCTCAAAATCCCTACTACTCTCAACCTCCACCATATTATCATCCTCCTCAATATCCTCCAAATCCCTACTATCCACCACCTCCATACTACCCCCCTCAACCTACTCCTACACCACCACCATCATATCCAAATTCTCGTCCTCAAGGACCTCCACAAAAGCCTCCCGTCGATGAGGATCGTCTCCATGCACTTGATGCGAACTTAAAGAGGCTCGAGTTGGCCATTGGCCAAATTTCTAGTTCCATGCACCTCATGCAACAACCGGGGCGAATTCCGAGCCAAGGGATTCAACCACAACAAGCCAACGAGGTGCAAGCCCCATATCCTCCATATGTTCCTCCCGTTCCACCTCACCAAGCTCATGCAATCACGGTGTTACAACGCAATGGAGTTCCGATGCCTTCTCAAGGGCCCATGGGAGATAGACGGAGCCCGAGCCCTCGATGGAACGGCCCGAGAACGTCGGCAACACCCTTTGGCCAAACCCGTCCAGGAGGTGATCTGGACGGTCGTCCAGATTCTGGACACTCGGCCAGATTACCCAATTCGCCCAAGAACCCAGCAATCAATCTGGACGATCGGCCAAGTCACCCCGACTCTGGCCGATCGGCCAAAACAGGTGAGCAGCACACGGAGTCCGACGAGCCCGAGAAGGAAGCCCCGCCTCTCCACAAGACGCCCGATCCGTACGTTCCCCCTATTCCATTCCCGAGTAGAGTGAAGAACAAGAAGCAAATGTCCAACCTGTATGTTCCACCTATTCGGAGTATCATGAAGAAGGAGACAAAGGACCCCAAGCCTATCAACACATTTCCTAAACGAGGGGATCCGGGAGGTTTCGACTTGAGTATTGTCTTGGATAGCGGAGAAACCGTCTCGGGATTGATGGACTTAGGAGCTGCGGTGAACTTAATGCCGTACTCTATTTACGAGAAGATGAGCTCAAGAGTCCTTCAAGCTACCGACATGCGCATTGAGCTAGCAGACGGCACCGTGAGCAGTCCTTTGGGAGTTGTGGAAGACGTCACTGTCCTTGTTGGTGGAATTCGAGTCGTTACCGACTTCGTCGTGCTTCATGAAGGCAAGGGAGCTAAGAGCGCAACCGGACATCTACTATTGTTGGGACGACCGTTTATGGCCACTACTCGAGCCCGGATTGATGTAGGTACCGGTACATTGAGCATGGCCGGCGAAGGAGGTTCGGTCACATTTTCGATATTTGGGAACTCACCTTCTATTCCTACTTCATTTTTTCATTTATGCTCTTATGTTAAGCTTGCTAACCCTCGTGTTGAGGAAAATGTTTGTGAGATTTCTAACAGGGTAGCAGCTCTTGAAGAATTCATTGACGAAGAAGAGTCCATTGAAGACGACGAATTCTTTAGTTGTGTGGATGAAGAAGAGGACATAATCGAAGAATTTCTACGGAATTTGGAGGAGGATGATGAAGAGGACAGCTCGATACATGAATCGAATGAGGAAGTGATCATTAATTCTTTTCTTTCTAACCTCACCATTTGTGGAACATCTTTTCTTGCAGAGTTTAACTCGAAGATGTTTGAGAAGGAGTTCGAACCAAGTGTGGGGGAGTCAAGAGTTGATCTTCGAGATTGTTCGAGGAGGGAGTGTGAGTGTGTCGCAAGGAGCATCAAGATGTCACTTGGCGCTACGGGCTTAGGTTGATTGTATCCTTCGTCTAGCTAATGACGTTAAACAAGCGCTTGGTGGGAGGCAACCCACGTATAAAAAAAAAAAAAAAAAAATTAGTTAGATTCTTATTTTTCATAGTATTTCTTTTTAATATTTGATTTTTCGTGTTAGTTAGTGTGTTTTTGCAGGAATTGGCGTCGGGCACTCAGTCCCTCATTTGGACGATCGGCCAGATTTGTGGACTCTTCTCCTTTGCCGACTCGTTCCGTTGCAGCCCTCCACCGAACCCGAATGATCCCCGCTATTGGTCTCCGCACGATTACCGATGGAATAATCCATGATTTCGAGGTCCATTCGATTCATAGCTTATTTGTGTGCCTTTTTCTTGTTGTTTGAGTCTTTTATTGCTTTTTCTATATTTTGTTCGATTTTACGCTTTGGTATTGTGTTTTGTGTTTGTTTTGTAGGTGTACTACTTGGAATTTCTCGGGATTTCAAGTGTGTTGGTCGACATTGTGCGATAAGTTCCTTCTATCCCTTCCTTTTTATTTTCTCGCAATGAGGTCATTGCTTGATTTTAAGTGTGTGTGTGTGTGTGTGTGTGGGGGGGGGGGGGGGGGGGGGGGGGGGGTCTTTGAAACTTTGGCATGATGTGTTTAATTTTGTTGAGTCTTAGGAGTTAATTGAGTCAAATGAGCATGTGATGATAGTATTGTGGATTTGGCCGATGATAGAAAATTTTTGTTGATTTTTGGAGAAAAATTCATGATCTTTATTATGCATGGAACCTTGGCGAAGCGACGCATTTTATTCATTGAATTTGAAGTATGCTATGATGTCGGTAACTAGTTAGTTTGAACCCGTGATAATTGAGCTATTTGTGCATATTTATGCCTATTCTTTGATTGAGTGATCATGCATGCTTCGTTGTTTCTAGAACTTGCCTTGTTTCTCCATCAAGACCTTAGTATATTTACGAACTAGGAGATGATCTTAGGCCATCTTTCTTTAGCCACATGATCCCTATACACTAACCTTGTTCATAATCCTTTGTTTACCCCTTTTGAGCCTTTATTAGCCGTTCTTTGTAAAACCGGATGATAGGAGGTTTGGATGATTATGGGTATCCTTAGTTGTAGTTGGTGATATGGAAGGAGTTGAATAGAAAAATTTGGTTGTGGTGAAGAAGAAGGAGAAAGGAGTTTTAGATGCTTGATTTATGTAGTTAGCTATCCCTATGAGCTTAGAAAAAAAAAAAAGAAAAGAAAAAGAATAAAGATGAAAAAAAAAATAGAGCCTTTGTTCAACATTAGAAAGAACGTTTATTAGTGGAGCTCTAGAAAAAAAAAAAAGAAAAAAAAAAGGGAAAAGGAAGAGAGAATAAGAATATAAGCATAAGGGGATAGTTAGCTTTGCTTTATATAGTTGATATTTTAGCATCTTTGAGTTTGTATTTGGTATGTTGGATGGTAGAAGATGGAGTAAAAATCCATACTTTGGTTGGAGTTGAAAAGAGGTTGATGATTTAGATTTATTTGAGTCACTTAGCCTATACTTTCCCTACCTTAACCAATGTCCCTACATTACAAGCTTATATAAAGACCTTTTTTATCCTAATTTGTAAGTATTACATTAGGTGGAGATGTTGAGATTGAAGGCAAGCTTATGGTAAACGTGTTGCATTGCATTGATGTTGAGTGAACCCTCTTGAGGTGCATTATATTACATCTTTTCTTTGAGAGAGTTGAGTGTTCACTTTCATATACAAAATTTCACATGTTTGGGAGTGTTCTTTGATGGATTAGCGTACTTTGAATTAGTTGAATAGATTGTGTTGATTGATGCTAAGGTTGTGTGCATAGTTTTGATCATGATCATGAGAGTTTGTTTTCGAAAAGTTTTGAGGCCTATATAGTTCACAATACTTGAGTCTATTGTTTATTTTGTTTTGCTTGAGGACAAGCAAAGGTCTAAGTGTGGGGGATTTTGATTGGTGTCTAGATGTTAGGATTTTCATTATATTTTTGTGTCTTTTTTCGTTGTGTTTTTGTGTCTTTTCGTGTGTCTTTGGCTATGATTTGGTTGTTTGGAGTTTTTGGTACTTGTAGGATAAAAAGGGCGGAAACGAGAAGAAAAGCAATCATTGACCTCGAGTTCTAACCTCTCATGATTTTATTGAAGATTTATTTTGGATGTAATGAAAGCATTATATCGAAGAGGGGTTCGATAGGAGCACATAGGCGAAAACGGAGGTCAATTCGGAGTTCGAATGAGGAAGATACGGCCGAAACAAGAGAGTCGCGCGCGAACGTGCCAGTACCTGATCTGGACGACCGTCCAGATTTCATGTAGCATCTGGACGAGCGTCCAAACATATGCGA
Organism: Thymus mandschuricus; assembly: GCA_029379335.1. NCBI lineage: Eukaryota > Viridiplantae > Streptophyta > Magnoliopsida > Lamiales > Lamiaceae > Thymus > Thymus mandschuricus. The sequence continues at coordinate 21,188,523 of CM057077.1, read as the reverse complement.
AGGGTTTATGCAGTTTCTGATCTGGACGACCGTCCAGATTTCATTCAACATCTGGACGATCGTCCAGATGTCGGCGTCCAGCTGTGTTTCCTTATTTAACTAGGTTTTCTTCCTAGTATATATATTAGTGCCTTGGACGAATTTTGTAACATCTTGGACATCCTTTATCAGTTTTTAGCATTAGTTAGCTTTATTTTTCAGCACTAAAATTCTCTAGATTAGCTTTACTTTGTTCGGATCCGGATTCTTAGTTCGTTTAATTCAAGACTTCTTTATTTAATTCGCGTTCTTCGTCTTCGTTTAATTCTCGTAAGTTCTTTTATTGCTTTCGTTTATTTGCTTTAATTGCTTTGCTTTAGTTTTAGATTCGTTCTCTTAATTGCTTCGTTTAATCTACTTAGTTTAATTTCGTTCTTTCGATTTCTAGTTCTAGTTTAGATTCGTTTTCCTTCGATTTCAATTCTCTCGTTTTTCAAAGCTTTCGTAGTTAGATTTATTTGTCTTTAAATTTCCAGATTTTATTCATTATGTCTAGAGTAGTTTATGTTTCCTTCGTTGCTTTCTTTATTGCTTTCTTTTCGATTCTTGCCTAGGTAGATTTATTGCTTTCTTTTAGTTTAATTCATAGATTTATTGCGTGAGTTCTAGATTAGATTTATTTGCTTTGATTTAATTGCTTTGATTTATTTTATTTTCCTAGGATTTAAAAACAAAAACCCAAATTATTCTTTTTACTTGCTTTCTTAGATTTAGGCTAGTTTAGGATCGTTTTACTACACAGTTATTTGCCCTGCAAAGTTTTCCTTCGAGATTCGACATTGGGTTTTTACTTACTAAGTGCTAGGATAGATTTCGTTCTATTGCGAACACTTTTTAGTGAAACAGTGGTTTGATTGGGAAGCGTCTTCCAGTGATGGTAGACCTTCAAAAATTTGATCTTGGCTTCCATCCAATCATTTACCAAGCTATCGGAAATGAATTCCTCAATGTATCGAGCATCCTTGTGCTTCATCCGCCTCTCCTCAATTCCTTCTCGTGATCTTCTATTGGGAGTTGTTAAGGATTCAATTGTTAAGGGGGAACCTATTTGGGAATTTCTAATAAAATTCTATTTTTGACTCGATTCCAAAACCCTCCCTGTAAATCCTATTCCCAAGTGATCATTATTTGATTAGAAATATATGTTAAAATTTTTCGAGCTTGTAATGTTAGGAAAGCTCATTTTATTTAAGTCGCTTTAGGTCTAACTTGCAGGATTATATGTGAAGCGAGAAAGCCACTCGCTTGAGTGTGTTTCAAGGAATGAAGTGAGTCTTCTCAGTAAAGCTGAAGCGAGAAGACCCAGACTTGGCAGTTCTCAAAAAGCGAAGCGTTCACTCTGCCAAGCGAGAAAGCGACAACTTACCATCCTCATTCAAACTTGAGTTTGAATTTATTCAAGTGAAGATCAGCCGCCATTTAATGCAGATCTCCACATGGCTCTTGAGCATTGGATGAGAAAGTTGACTCGAAGGCACCGACAGGCAGTGACGTGACCGTCGTTTAACCGCAATCAATAAATTTATTAGCCTATGCCCAAGACTACTATAACTAGTATAGTAGTGGTAAGCACAGGGTCGAACCCACGAGGAGTTGGAGTAGCAATCTTTCCAGAAACAAGTTGTCACGTTTTGGGGTGGGCGTTGCCCAAGACAGAACAGAAAATAACAAGGGAAAGTAAGACAACTCAATTTAAAAGGCTTGTAAACAATAATAAAAAGGAAAACCTAGCCTGGGCAAGTACCCTTAATTACAACATATCTCTACTCGTTCATTGGTCTTAATATTTTCACACATGCACGTATCATCGGTTATAGGCAAGTTACTAGATAGGACCCCTTACTGTCACGTGTCACATGCCCCGCCAATGTGTGCCAAATCCACCCTTACAGTTTAGAAATATAAATCTCCCTAACTTGAACAATTTACATGCAAGGACTAGTTGTCACATATCTTGCCCAAGCAGCATTACCGATCTGTGGCGGACCCGAATAGCCACGAAAGTAGGCCTAACGTCGACCTACAACTACACTCCGTTGCTAGTTCATACTATATGGTGTGAGGACCTATCCTACACGTTTTCCCATGTACTATTTATAATCATGGTTTACTTGATATGATACTGGCCACATACCCTACCAAGACTAACATGAATTGTAGAACAGAACCTAGCCACTAAATTAATGACGGAGGGAATCTTGCCCCCCCAGAAATTCCTTTTCTGTCCTCCCCATACAGGTACATTCACCTTTTCACCCCTTTTACACCTATAAATAGATAGTTATCTCACTATTCTGAGGGATGAGTTCTACACTTTTTCACACTGTTTCATTTACACTCTTCTTTAGAGTTTTCTCGTACACTTACTGACTTGAGCGTCGGAGGTCCTTCCCAGAGGAACCTCCCCCTTTGTTCCTCCGGCTCTGTTTTGCAGGCGTTCGGCGGCCACGGTAACGGAGTTCGAAGGTATTTCCTTGTCATCCTACGGGGATGAATGGAAGAACGCCTTGCGTTCACCATTCCGTCTTCATTCTTCCTTGTGGTATCCCACTTCTCATGAGCGCGGCTGGATTGATAGTTTAGATGCCTTATGATTTGCCTCTATCTTAAACCCCTTTTCATGAAGAAGTGATGCTTCATGGGAACTAACATGTGAAGATTAATGCCTAACACTGATTCTTTTTGTTTTTCTATTTAAAGTCATGAATGCTTGTATATCTCTTGTAAATCTGTAAATATGACAAATAATTGTATAATTGTTGTTAATCTTTGACCCGAATCTAACAACTGGCGCCGTCTGTGGGAAATTCTGAGTTTAAGACGTCGATTTCCTCTTTTATGAAAAAAATTCTTAGCTCGTTGTTATAATATTATCGGTAAAATTGTGTCTCATCCCCTCATATAGGATGTCTAAGTAGAATTGATGTCTAGAGTGAATGGGTATATTGTGTTTGCTGAATGATTTGCAAAAATTTGAATGCAAAAAATATTAGTTGATTAATTTTGAGGTTTCCTTGGTTTAAACTGCAAAGTACGATGTTATGCTTAAATTACGTTTCCTTTGCAGTAATAATTGAGACGGCTAAATTGTGTTTCTCCTTGTAGTGATAGTTGTGAATAATTCTAGATAGTTTGAGTTGAATTTGGAGCAATTCTGGAACACACCCAAATTCATTCTTGACAATTGGTGAGTTTAAAGTTCCGCCAAAAGTCATGAATCATGAAATCAGCCTACGGGTTATGAGGAATTGATAATACAGAGGAAGCACTATGGTACAATCCCGGGCATCTGTATTATCATGAACCGAAAACCACAAAAGGCAAACACCAAGAACAGAGAGCCCGAAATGACGAGGTCACCCCCTCACCATGATGAGGGGGCCCCACATTGGAAGGCATAAATTCTCTGCAAATGAGCTAAAACGCTCACGTAAGCCCTATCTAATAGGCAAACACTCTTAAGCCCTGTCTAATAGGCAGAACCCTCATAAGCCCTATCTAATAGGCAAAAAACTCGTAAGCCCTATCTAATAGGCAGAACCCTCATAAGCCCTATCTAATAGGCAAAAACTTCGTAAGCCCTATCTAATAGGCAGAACACTAAAAAATCCCTATATAAATAGGCACCATCCATCAAGCCTTATACAAATAGGCACCATCCATCAAGACCTATGAAAATAGGCCCCATCCATCAAGCCCTATACAAATAGGCACCATCCATCAAGCCCTATGCAGATAGGCACCATCCATCTAGCCCTATGCAAGTAGGCAACATCCATTAAGCCCTATGCAAATAGGCAACCTTCCTTAAGCCCAACATAAGTAGGCAACATCCATAAAGACTTGCATAAGTAGGCCATACTTGTAAAAGCCCTATGTAAAATAGGCAATATCTATTTAAGTCCTATCTTATAGGCATCTTGAGCTAATGTTCTAAAAATCTTGAAAATACGCAGAACCTTACAAAGATGGCTGCTAAGTGAGATGCTGTCCAAAAGGAGGCTTCACAAGCTCCTGGAAACTCGGAAAACTCTCCACTCGGGAATGAAAGGAGAAACACTCTGGTAACATAAGCCAGTGTCAATGCTGAAGCTCTCTTTTCTCCTGCCATGCTCCTACAAATGAAGGCACTCATAGAAGGTGTGATTGACAGATCTGTTGATAATAAACTCCATGCTTTAGGGATGAACCCCAACAGTTTAGATACTCAACATGAGGCCCACGCAAGAAGGGGAAGTAAGACTGCCCCTGGTGCATACAAGCAGAAGTCTAAGGATTCAAGTGTGGTCCAGAGCTGGCCACCAGATTACCTTTAATAACCACGGTTTGGGAAGGTAATGCAAGACCCAAAGAAATAATTCAAATGATGCACGGAGGCCTTATTTTAAATGACTTTGGCAGAGGCCTTGGGGCATCTGATAAGATAATTCCTGCATCGGAGTGGCAGGAAGGAAGCCATATTGCCCTGTAGATATCCTTCAGGCCTAAAGACAATAGAGCCATAATACACCAGCATGAGGACGCTCTTGTTGTCACGGTGGAAATAGAAATGTACCAAGTCCAAAGATTATTCATTGATACAGGGGCATCCGTTAGTGTTATTTTCGAGGATTGTTTCAATCAAATGTGATAGATCCAGGTTGAAGATCTACTACAATTATGTGATTATTCATCGTATTTGTAAAGAGTACTCATGTATAAGGGATTATAACGGTAGCAAGTAAGAGATTCATGCGATTCATTAGCCATAACGACTTACTTTCTACAGAGCATCCTCCTTTAGACATAAAAGAGAGGATCGAGCTAAACGTTAAGCAAAGGATGTTTATAACCAAAAAACCAGTCAAATCCATGGAGCTTAGAGCTCATTCGGGTAGAAAAGTAAGGGGGAAGGAGGAGGGCGAAGTAGAGAACGCAAGGCGCCTTCGTGCTTCGTCCTCTCATGGCAACAAGAATTATACCTTTTGTTCGAGTTGTTGGGAGCTCCCTTTTTACCAAGGAGAATGTAGATGGAAATGATGAGAGAATGGAAATCCTTGAGGAAGGACTCTGGTTGCTCTGGCTTGAGAAAGTACAAGGCAGAGTATGAATGGAATAGTGTGTGTGTGTGAGGAGTTGAGATTCTTGAAATGGTGTGATCACTCGATATTTATAGGTGTGTAAAGGACAAAAAGGGGAACATTCGTGCGGAAGGAGGGCAAGAGAGGAATTTCTAAAGAGACGAGATTCCCTCCGACATCAATTTAGTGGTCCTCACCCTAAGGTATGTAGAGTCATGCGGACTACGTGTTTGGCAGATCCTCAAGTCCTGGCAGATGCCAGAGGCAACTTCTGCACAAGCCAGGTCTGCCCAGAACCTTATAGCCTCTGCGCGAGCCTAGGCATCTGTACCGAGCAGGTCATCTGAGGCTTATGGGAATATGGTCTAATCAGCACTGAAGAGTGTCACATGGCAAGGCTGATACTTTTCCCTATCAGCTACTCCCCCCCCCCCCCAGGTCCGGAAGCGTGCTTTATTAGCTTTTGTTTAGGTATTCTGGCGGGAACGGGTTGTATTGTAGACGTCATAATTGTCTTGTCGTGTGAGAAATAGTGCGACGTTTAGTCTTTCGAGGATAAGGCCATGTGAGAACTCTTTCTTTCATTATCATTATTTCTATGATGGGACTAAAGCATAAGAGAGATGCATCCTATTATTTTCTTGTCCATAAAAGGCTTCATCTCCTCTTTACCACTCATCACTGCCGAGACTGATGATTAAACCTTAGTCATCAAACTTGAGCTTTTCCAACTATGAAGGTTCTCCATGTTACATGAGGTTCTGGTAGCACCCTTGGGATGATCTTGAGGCTCTTTTTTACTCGTTATTTTGTGAAAAAATTAGCCCCATTTTCTTAAGGGAAAACCTATATTCTTGCTTATCTTCCCTTGTTTTTACAGCTTTTACCTTTGTTCTTCTCCTATGGCCTGTTTTGGGCGATTCCAATAGGAAAGGGAGTTGAATGGCCGTGTGTGTTATGTTTTGTTGTTTTCGCTCTCTGTTTTTTTTTTTTTGTTGTTGTGGCACGTGTAGGCACGCCCGGAGAGGGTGAGACCTGTCTTTGGAATTAATTGAATTCCAGTGCAGTGGGTGGGACGCGTTCTTCCTTCCCTTCTCTCAAGCTTTCGCCTTTATTTTCTTTCTTTCCCGAGTTTATAGGTAGTAGTTGCTCGTCCTCCTTTATATTCTTCTAGTGCTTCAAAGGAAAAGAAAAACCTTTCCGCCATTTTCGATTTCTCGACGTTTCTGCTTCCCTATTGCACAGGTACTTTTGCATTTTACTCTTCTCTTAGATTTTCCGCTATCATCTCTTAGACAACCGCTATGAAACCTTCTTCCTCCCGACGGGGTATTTCCGACCATCAGGGCAGTAGCAGGTTTACTAGATCTGCTCAAGGGTCTGAATCTCAGAGGGACAATACCGAGGGTAAAGCAAAGAAACAAATTCTACCCTTGGATAATATGGGCCTTCTACTTTAGATAGGACAACATTAGATACTCTTATCAAGAAAGTGTAGAAATTTGGGAGATTTTCGCTGAAAATCCCCGGGGAGAGTGAGCATCCTTCGCTGTCAACGTCTCCTCTCAAAACCTTCAGGTTTTCTCAGTTAGGGGCCGGACTGCATTTCCCCGTGCCTCTCTTTTTTGCTCGTGTTGTTCATTTATACAATGTGCCTTTGAATCAATTGAACCCAACCTCTATCCGCAAGGCTGCCTTTTCCCATATAATTACTAGCTTAGAAGGGGTGAAGGACACAACGTTCCTTTTCTTTCGTACTCATGAATTAAAATACAGAGATTCTCATCTGTATTTCTCTCCAAATGCCAGTTTTGCAAATATATACGGCAAATATGAGTCCAAAGATAAGGACTGGCATGAATGTTGTTTAACAGTTAGCCCTCCTCCTGGTGCTTCTTGGAATATCCCTGACATTAGCCTGTATAGGAATCCTAGTAGAGAGAAACCCTCTCGGTCTCTCCCTCTCCTATCTCCTTGGGAGGAGGGGATAATGTCCGCAATTTTGTCTGAATATCCCTCTGATCATACTATGCTTAGGCCCTTTGTCGAGTGACAAACCGATATTTTATATGCATTTCAAGATGTTTTTGGTAGGTTTTGGCTTTGATATGTGTGCTCAAATGAATAGGAAATGAGAGGTTTTCATACTTATGCATTTTCTATATGCTTTGCGTTTTCTCTTGATTTGTGTGCCTATTTCAGGTGCTGTGGCAATTTTCTGGGAATATTTGACTTATCCTATGTCGAAGAGGATCGAAAGAGGAAGCCGTAGAACTTTGCGGATTAATTTTCCGATGCCGGACGAGAGAGAACGAGCCAAAACCGTGAGAGCGCGCAAACTGTCAAATGTGGGCGGAAATGCACAAGTCAACCTTTGGTCAACTTTCCAGAAATTACAAATTTTACCCCACCTTCTCACTCAAGTTTCTCTTTATTGCAATTTGACTCCAACTTATGGGAAGTCTACAAATACCTTGTTATTTGCCTCATTTGACATAATCCAATACTTGTATTTGATTTTTGTACAACAACTTTAGAACCCTAGCTTTCCCTCTTTCCTTTTTGGTATTTTCAAATATTATTGGATGATCAAGCTTGAAGATTGAAGATTATTGAAGCATTTTATTTCCTTTTACTTTCCTTGTTATTTCTACCATGAATTCTCATCTTTTTGTTGGTTTCATTGTTAGATCTATGATGAGTGGCTAGATCTTTTAGAGACTTCAAATGATGGATGGTGTGAATTAGGCTAGGATTTAATGGTTTTTGATGTGGATCTACCTTTCCTTTGAGTTGCCCTTGGATTTGATTGAATTTAATTGCATGAATGATTGACATCCATGAATGCATACAAGGTGTTTGATGGAATGCCTAGGAAGCTTCCATTCATAGCACTTGGCATGAATCCTTGCTCATACTATCTAGTATTGATTTGCATTGCTCCTAGAAAGAATTATGTGAACTGATGTTAGATTAGTAGGCATTGTGCTTTTAGGAGTTAGTAATATGTTTAGAATGGTAAGCATGTTATTCAATCCACTAGTTATCAAGTCTTAGGAGGATGAGATAGCTTGATTTATGTAATAATGCCACTCAAAGGAATTAAAATGGTTTGATACATCACTTGCCTTGTCCTTAGCCTAATCACACCGGAATCCATTTGAATCCCTGCTTGCTTTTATCGAATTTCTACTACTAGCTCCTTTATTTGTTCTTTACATTACTTGCTTTTATTGTTGCTTGTTATTTCACTTACTCATTACTTGCCTAGTTAGAAAACACCAAAATCATGAATATGTGCTTAGATAGTATGATAGGGACTACGTGAACTACTTGATTTTCTATTGATACATTCACTCCTTGAGGTTCGACCTGGACTACTAGCTAGTTCGGTTATTGTATTATTGATAGGCTAGAAATAGCCGAGTCATAGAGAGTGAAGAAATTCTATCTTTCTTTGGCTTAAAACCCTACGTCCCTTGGTCTTCACCAATGGGTAAAATTCTGTTGATTTTATCGCCGTTCTTCAGTCTTTCATATATCCTTCGTTAAGTAGGTGAACATTGTTAATCTTCTCAATTTGCGCAGGAATGGACATTTCCAAACAGAATTTGAAGAATAAGGCGTATGATAAGCTTCTGCGGATGATTGCAGAGGCTAGCCCTGAGGATGGGGCTCCTAGTGTTGTTAAGGAGGCTTCCTCAGCTGAGCGTGAAGCCTTCTCTTCACCTGTAGGCGGTTCTGCAAGCTCGCCCAAACCTTCGCAAGGAACAAGTGCTTCTTCTTCTATTCGGCCAAAAGCAACAGCCCATCAAAAGGGGAAAAGTAAAGTTTCCCGTGATTCAACTCCGTCTTCAGTTACTCGTCCTGCTCCTCAAGATCCTAAGGACTCCCTGCCCTTATCTTCTCAAGCCTTGATTCCTGCTTCCACTGAGCCAGGCCCGGTGGTTGGTGCAGAGGGTCACATTCCCTCCTCCCCTCTTTCTGTCACCCATCACTCTATGGAGGGCTTTGGCTTTTCTTCATCAGGAAAGGACCTGTCCTATGCAGAGGCTTCTCCTGCCTTTATGCAGGACCTGAGAGCTACTTCGGCGAATCCTTCTTTGGCCTCTGCTAAGAGGAAAGGTTCATCTCCTCCTTCTCTTTTGACTAAGAAATTAAGGGAGTCTTGACTCTGGCGCAATGGTAACCGGCTCCGCCTCGGGAGCTATGGTCCCTTCGCCCTTGGACTCTGTTGCCCCCACATTCTCTGCTCTGAATGAGCGTGATTTTCAGGTTCAGGCATTAAGTCCTTTGGCCTCGTTTGCCCATATCAACCCCTATCTTCCTCAGAAGGAGGCCCGAGCTCCTCAGCCTCGCCTTTCCTCATCGTCTACCAGCTCTTTAGCTTTCATTCATTCTCTTCGCCAGAAAGGTTTAGACGTTCCCCCTGCCACCATGCAAGGGACAGGTGCGAGCGTCTTCTTCCCCGGGATGGTTGATGCCATAGACGGGGGTTTGGCTGCTATGATCCTAGATAACATCCCCCAGGAGGAAGACTGGCGATTGGCAGAGGCCCATCCTTCAGATTTCTTGATGAAGAGGGCCGCTAGCCTCGAATTACAGGTATATTTTGATTCATCTATTTGCATTTCCAGATAGAAAAGTGGTTGTAGGAATATGTTAATTGCTTATATTATTTTCAGGCTGCCAGTTGTAGGTCTATGCTAGGCGTCCGCGCTTTGGCATATGACAGCTTACACGCCCACCATTCTCATGTGGAGAGAGAAAAGGAGAAACTTCAAGCTGAAGTACATCGCCTTCGGGAAGGAGCTCGTCAACGCGAGGCTTTTCAGACTCTCCAGGTCCAGAAAACAAAGCTTGAAGAGGAGTTGTCCGAACTGAGAAAGAAGGATCAAGACAGGGAGACCTATCTGTAAGCCCGAGTCAGCTCTGCCTCCTATGCTCAGCAGGCACACGATTTCCATAAGGCCTTAGAAGCCCCTGTCCTGCAGATAGCGGGGGCACATGATGCCCACTTTGCAGAAGTGGAAAAGCTCAGAAGGCAGTACGAGCAAGAACTGGCACGAGCGAAAACTTCTTCTCATGCTGAGGGACTCAAGGAAGGACTGGAGCAAGGTCTCATTAGGGGCATGAGAGGCTGGCGATCTCAACTCCTGCTCACCCCCTATGGGCAGGCCTTCCTCGATCATTTGATTAATCACCTACCGGAGGCATATCTTCACTCTCCAGGCTTCTGGGCTAGGATGACGGAGCCTCTTTCTGAATGGGCGGCTAAGTCTGTGTTTGAATGTTGTAAAATGCTGGCCGTTCCCGAGAAGGCCACATCTGTGGATTTAGAGCCTATTGTACAGGCCTTCAGTCGAGCACCCGAGACACAAGCGCTTAATCATTGGATTAGTGACCAGAACCCCTGGTATCTTCAAGTGTTTTGGAAGGCCACTGATATCCTTCATCATCCTCATGATCACATGGACCCATCACCCTCCTGGGGTTCTCCTCGAATTCAAACCTTTCTCCCTGATGCCGAGATACATGGGTTTTTAAAGAGGATTTTTGAGGAGGTATTACTTTATTGTCTAAGAACCCCTCCTCTTCTTACTTTTGTGTCATTTATATTTTGTCATAAGCAATCCTTCCAGTCATCATCGATAATTTTATTTCTTTCTTTCTTTCTTTCTTTTTTTTTTTTTTTTTTTTTTTTTTTTTTTTTTTTTTTTTAATTGTAGGGAAAGGAGTCTCCTGATTTGCTCCCACCCAGATGCGAGTTTCCCCTTGAGACCTCCTCTCCTGAGTTGTCTTTATCTGATTCTTCAGATACGGAATCTGATGGCGACGTGTGCACTCTTGCAGAGCGAGTTGCCTCGCTCAAGGGTCCCGCGAAAGCTCCTTCTATTACCTCTGTGGAGGTTCAAGTGGAGAATGTGGCATAGATTGGTGCCCCCACTTTCGAAGTTGAGCAGGTCAATGAGGATTCCGCTATTGCTCCTAGTCTGTCTTCAGCTCCTTCTACTGTGGATGCTTCTGCTCCCCACGCTGAGGATCCCGCAGATCCTGCTCAGGATGCTGCTGACCGCTTTGTGGCCAATTTATTCAATTCTGATGCTGCTCAGGATGTTGTCGAGCCTTCCACTAAAAACTAGGGTTCTTTTATTGGCTTCTCCTTTACGCCTGTTGATGTTTCAAAACAAATCTCTTTAGTTCTTGTTCTGGTTTTTACTCTGAGTTTTTGGATGATTGGAATAGTTTTGTCTTTCAGAGTCTGATTTTTGTTTTTGCTGGCATGATCCACTCTCTATTTTTGGGGGTACACATTTCCTCATCTTATTCATGCTTGGTATTCACGTAGACAATGCAATATAGATATCGACATAGGAAAAACATTTTAAGATGATGGAATATAGGTATCACCATAGGGGGATACTCCCTACTCCCCCCCGCCCCCTGATATAGGTGAAATTTACCCTGTTTTAATAGCCAAAAAAGAGTCGATTTTGTGTCTCGATTGTGTGATATGGTCTATAGTTTATATGGTTTTTAGTATATGGGACAATATTATGCTTGTAGGTGTTTTTCTGTGTTTTCAGGCTTAAATCGATGATAAAACCCCGAGACGAGAAAAGGCGTGAAGATCGAAGCTTAAAATTCAAGATTTGAGTTCAAGTGAAGGCCTCTCGATCGACCTCTCGATCGAGAGAGGTGTCGAGAGGTGCCTTCTGCCGCAGCTATCGATCGAGAGCAAAAGATGATACCCTCTCGATCGACCTCTCGATCGAGAGGTCTGTCGAGAGGTGTCTAGCCGGGAATTTTTCTCCTTATTTAATTTGACTCCTTTTTGGTTTAGGTTTTCCTTATGTAAATTTCTCCTATATATATACTCCTATTCTAGCATTGTAAACCTAATCTAGAATTCATAGCACTCTTTAGTTTTTCATAATTTTCTCTTTAAATTTCCAGCTTTTATTTTTGTTCAACATTGGAGCTTTATTCAAGTTTATTCAAGATTCAAGTTTCGAAGTTCTTCGTGTTCAAGATTCAATTCCAAGTTTTTCTTACTCTTACTTTTTAATTATGTTCTTCCAATTCTTTGTGTTCATGTTTACTTTAATTATGTCTAGCTAAACCCTTAGTTGATTTTAGGGATTGAATGCCTAATTGAATTTATGTAAGTGTTCTTGTTTACAATTAGCCTTCCAATCTCGATGCATGTTTCATGGTGCATGTTTCTCATGCATAGTTAATTGGCCATTAATTGTGTATGCATAATTATGTGTTTATGCCTTGATAGGGTAATTGCATAATCGATCTCATGAATGCATGATATAATAGTTTGATTTTCTTGATTGATAATTGAATTGTTATATGTTCATATATAATTGATTTGGTGTCTTAGTTGAGCCTAGTTGATTATATTATTGGTACTTGTTCTATTTTGCACTTGATTCGATTCTTACAATTCGAAAGAATATTAGGATCTCGTTAGGTGACTACTTGCATTGCTTTAATTAGGGTGTAGGTTATTTTTGCATGTATCACATTTAGATTGGATTAAAGTGGTTAATTGTATACATTACTTGCTTGCATAGATTTGATTAGGTAGGCTTCCCTAAAGTCAACACTTTTCCTTGATTTTTATTCCCTTATTTGTTTAATTGCTTGCTTGCTAGGTTTCTTCTTGATTAATTATTTGCCTTGTTTATTTATTTCCTTATTTGATTTATTGAGTCCTTTTATTTATTTGCCTAGTATAAATACCACATCCTAAATTCCTAAAAGTCTAGACATCAGTTTAGTTCTATAGTAAAGGTACTGTGTGTGTTTTTTGTTATTCAGTCCCTGTGGATACGATACTCGTACTTTCGTATACTATACCTATTTTGTGTGGTAGAAAATAGTGCGATCAAATTTTGGCGCCGTTGCCGGGGACTGTTTAGATTTCACATACATATTTTGAAATAGAATTAATAGGTGATTTAGGCGCTTTAATTTTCTGTTTTCGGTTTATTGATCTAACGTTTTTCTTTTCTTCTCTTTGGTTTTAGGTAGTGCATGACCACAAGGTCTAAAGGGATAAATCCTATTCCTATAGACTTGGAGTTAGAGCGCTCTCTTCGAGCATTGAGGCGAGGAAAGGAGGCAAGTAAGATCGATACACCACTCTCTTCACCACCCGATTCACCAAGGAGTTTCGATTCAATGGGGGATCAAGGGAGGAGGACTTTGAACGACCGCTATAAGCCGGTCGTTGATCAATTTCAGCAAGGAGGATGGGGGACAACCGAAGCCAACAACTACGAGTTCAAGACGTCCCTCATCAACATGGTGCAAAACAATCAATATGGAGGATCACCGGCAGAGGATCCGAACGCACATTTGAAGCAATTTCTGGATATATGTGCTACATACAAGGCCAATGGAGTGTCCTCGGATTACCTAAAGCTCAGCCTTTTCGTGTGGTCTCTCAAGGACGTTGCTCGGGAGTGGTTAGATGGATTGGACAAGACGGAGGTCACTACTTGGGCTGACATGTGCACCAAGTTTCTCAACAAGTTCTTCCCACCTTCGAGGGCTCAAAAGCTTATCAATGAGATCATACAGTTTCAACAATTCGAGGATGAGCACTTCTACGAGGCATGGGGGAGATTTAAGAAGCTACTACGAGCATGCCCAAATCATGGAATTACCAAGGGGGATCAAATCACGAACTTCTATCGTGGTTTGAACAAGTTATGTAGGAAGGAGCTCGACTACGCTTCGAAGGGAGGATTTCTGAACAATGAATATGATGTGGCTATGGAGATCATTGAGTTGACCGTGAATTCGAGTTATGAGGAGGCTACTGACCGTCGTCTTGGAAGAAGGAGAGTTGCCAACATTGGGATCGATGCTTACGAGGACTTGATGGAGAAGTACACAAAAACAGCGAATGAGTTGGATTCTATCAAGAAAGGAGTACTTCGGTGCGATGCTATCACGGACGATCAAGCAAACCCAACCGAAGAGGAAGATGCCAATTTTGTGCAACAAGGGGGCAAGTGGCAACCGAATCAAGGAACCAAGTGGCAAGGAGGACAAGGAGGTTAGAAATATCAAGGAGGGTACAAGAAACCATATGTTCCCAACAACCGAAATCATCCGAACTTTTCCTATGCCAATCCGAACAACGCCTTGCAACCACCTCCCGGCTTCCATGTTGAGAACGGAGTCATCCAAGAGCCCAAGAAGGAGATGTCTACCGACGATTTGATTCGTCAATATATGGCTCAATCGGAGATGAGGATGACACAACAAGATGCAAAGTTGAGGACGTTGGAGCTCACTCAAAGTACCTCAACTAACAACTTGGCGAGTAGCATCAATGCGTTGACCAAACAAATGCAAATGTTGGAGACGCAAATGAGTCAAATAGCCAACGCTCAAGGAGGAGTCCATAAACCCGGCCAATTCCCAAGCAACACGGAACAAAACCCGAAGAACAACCATCATGTTCATGCTATTGAGCTTCGGAGCGGTACTACGTACACCAATCCATCCTTAGAAGCTGAGAAGAAAGGAGTCGGGAACTTCAAGAATGTGGTGCTCGAGGAAACGAGGATCCAAGAGCCGAGGCGAGGGCCTCTCGACACCTCTCTCGATCGAGAGGTCGATCGAGAGGTCCATACTGGAAGTCAGCATCCACCTCTCGACACCTCTCTCGATCGAGAGGAGGATCGAGAGGTCTACGACGAGGAGATTCAAATGGAACCTCTCGACACCTCTCTCGATCGAGAGGTCGATCGAGAGGTCAAAAACCGAGGTCAGAAGGGACCTCTCGACACCTCTCTCGATCGAGAGGTCGGTCGAGAGGCCCAGCAGCCGCACCAACTTCCAACTTACACTCCGAAGGCCCCCTTCCCGCAACGTTTGACCAAGACGAAGCAAGACGAGAAGTATCAACGCTTCATGGAGATACTACAAATGGTCAACATCAACATACCACTTCTCGATGCTATCAAGGATGCGGTTTCGGGGAAGAATAAGTGGGGGAAGTTCGAGACAATCAATCTCACGGAGGAGTGCAGCGCGGTGATCCAAAGGAAGCTACCATTGAAGCAAAAGGATCCCGGAAGATTCACTTTGTCATGCAAGATTGGTGATCAAATCTTCCAAAATGTGCTATGTGATCTTGGTGCTAGCATAAATTTGATGCCTCTCCCTATATTCAACCGGCTCAAGATCGGGAAGATGAAGCCAACCACCATCTCTCTACTTATGGCGGACCGATCAGTTTCTTATCCAAGGGGGATAGTGGAAGACGTTCTAGTTCAAGTGCACAACCTCGTCTTTCCGGCAGATTTCGTAGTCTTGGACATGCCCGAAGACACAAATCAACCATTGATCTTGGGGCGGCCATTCTTAGCGACGGGGAGAGCATTGATCGATGTTCAAGATGGAGACCTCACATTTCGAGTCAACGGGGAGGAACTGAAAATTTCTATCTACGAAGCTATGAAGAGACCCGACGATCAACGTGAGGATATCTTCTCCATCGAGACATTGACACCACCTACTTCGGAGGAGGCACTTAACCATTGTATCTCGATTTCTCTCTATGCCTACGAGGAGTTGGATGAAGCTTGCGAGTATCTCAATCAGTTGGAGGCTAATCGACCATCGAGTCACCACAAGGAGGTTTCATATCTCGACATCAACAAGAAGGTGGATGACAGATTTTTCGAAGAGGAAGAGAAGAAGGATGCAGCCCCTAAGGTGGAATTGAAGCCATTACCCGAGCACCTCAAGTACAAGTTCTTAGGAGATGAAGAGACGTACCCAGTGATCGTGTCTTCTCATCTCACGGAGGCAAACACGGACAAGCTATTGAGGGTGCTAAGGGAGCACAAATCTGCAATTGGATGGACGATTGCCGACATAAAAGGTATTAGTCCAACAATTTGCATGCATAGGATCTTGCTCGAGGAAGGCCATCGCCCAAGAGTTCAACCCCAAAGACGATTGAACCCAGCCATGCAAGAAGTTGTGAGGAAGGAGGTGCTGAAATTGCTTGATGCCGGCATGATCTATGCTATTTCGGATAGTGAATGGGTGAGTCCTACTCAAGTGGTGTCAAAGAAAGGAGGCATGACGGTCATCAACGACGAGAAAGGAGAGCTGATCGCGACAAGGCTCGTCACGGGATGGCGAGTGTGCATTGATTATCGTCTTCTCAACGCGGCAACAAGGAAGGATCACTTTCCCCTCCCGTTCGTAGATCAAATGCTCGATCGTCTAGCCGGCCATGAGTATTATTGCTTCCTTGACGGTTACTCCGGCTACAATCAAATCGCCATCGCTCCGGATGGCCAACACAAGACGGCATTCACATGCCCATATGGAGTTTTCGCATATCGGAGGATGCCGTTCGGATTATGCAATGCACTGGCCAATTTCCAACGGTGTATGATGGCCATTTTCCACGGATTGATCGAGAATATCATGGAGGTGTTTATGGATGATTTTTCAGTCTTTGGTTCTTCTTTTGACCAATGTTTGGATAATCTCGCCACGGTGCTTCAATGGTGCGAAGTGACGAACCTCGTTCTCAATTGGGAGAAGTGCCACTTCATGGTTCAAGAAGGAGTTGTACTTGGTCACAAGGTGTCTTCATATGGATTGGAGGTAGATCGAGCCAAAGTTGTAGCCATCGAGAAGTTGCCACCACCAACCAATGTCAAATCGGTGAGAAGTTTCTTAGGACATGCCGGCTTCTATAGGAGATTCATCAAGGATTTCTCGAAGATCACGAAGCCGTTGTGTGGATTGCTCGAGAAAGATGTCAAGTTCGTGTTCGATGATGAGTGCTTGGAAGCCTTCGAGACATTGAAGAAGGCGCTTATCTCTACCCCCGTTTTGGTGTCGCCGGATTGGAGTGCTCCGTTAGAGCTCATGTGCGATGCAAGCGATTGGGCGGTAGGAGCTGTTTTGGGGCAGAAGAGGGATAAGCTTTTCCGAGTGATCTACTATGCTAGTAAGACGTTGGACTCGGCTCAAAGGAACTACACCACCACGGAGAAGGAGTTACTTGCTGTGGTCTACGCTTTTGACAAGTTTAGACCTTACTTGGTGGGATCTCACATGATTGTGCACACCGACCATGCCGCCATTCGCTATCTATTCAACAAGAAGGACTCGAAGCCAAGGTTAGTTCGCTGGATTTTGCTTCTTCAAGAGTTCGACATGGAGATCAAGGATAGGAAAGGATGCGAGAACGTGGTGGCCGACCATCTCTCGAGACTCGAGCAGCCCGTGGAAGGAGAGGATTCGAAAATTGAAATCAAGGAGAGTTTCCCCGATGAGCAGATTTTTCAGATGGACGATTTGACACCTTGGTTCGCCGACATCGTCAACTACTTGGTGATACATCATGTGCCCAAGGATCTATCGTCTCACCAAAAGAAGAAGTTCCTCCACGATTGTAAGTTCTATTATTGGGATGATCCATACTTGTACAGGAGGTGTGCCGATGGAGTGATAAGGCGATGTGTTCGACAATCGGAATGGAAGAAGATCATCGAAGATTGCCATAGCGCTCCGAATGGGGGACACTTTGCAGCGAATCGGACCGCCCTCAAGATCTTTCATAGTGGTTTCTATTGGCCTTCGATCTACAAGGATTGCCACGAGTTCATCAAGTCATGTGATCGATGTCAAAGAATGGGGAATATCACGAAGAGGGACGAGATGCCGCAACGAACTATCATGGAAGTGGAGCTCTTCGATGTTTGGGGGATTGACTTCATGGGTCCTTTTCCCAAGTCTCAAGGGTTCTCCTACATTTTACTTGCGGTGGAGTATGTTTCTAGATGGGTCGAGGCCATTCCAACTACAACCAACGATTCGAAGGTGGTGATCAAATTCCTCCAGCGAAATATTTTGACTCGGTTTGGAACTCCGAGGGCTTTGCTTAGTGATGGGGGGAGCCACTTCAACAATCGTTGGTTAGGATCGCTTCTTGCGAAATATGGAGTCAAGCACAAGGTCACATCGCCCTATCATCCTCAAGCAACGGTCAAGCCGAGTTAGCTAATCGTGAGATCAAGCAAATTTTGGAGAAGACCGTCACCAACAAGAAGGAGTGGGCGAAGTACTTAGACGACGCACTTTGGGCCTATAGGACGGCTTTCAAGACGCCAATTGGGAGATCGCCATATCAATTGCTATTTGGCAAGTCTTGCCACTTACCAATGGAGTTGGAGCATAAAGCTTATTGGGCGACGAGAAGGATCAACTTCGAGTTCAAGGAAGCCATGGGCCAAAGATGTGACGACTTGTTGGAGCTTGATGAATGGAGAAACGAAGCATTCGAAAATTCGAGGATCTACAAGGAACGAGCTGCAAGATTCCACGACTTGAGCATCAAAAAGCGTAAGTTCGAAATTGGTGATGATGTTCTTGTTTTTAATTCTCGACTTCGTTTGATTCCAGGAAAATTGCAAAGTAAGTGGTCGGGGCCGTACGTCATTTACAAGGACTTGAAGAATGGTGCATTCGAGGTGTTGAAGAACGACGGTGAGAAATTCGTAGTGAATGGACATCGCCTCAAGCACTACTTCAAGCCGTTGCCGTTTTTTCCCAAGAAAGCGGCCACTTACCTCGATGACCCAAGTTAGAAAGGAGGTATCGTCGGGCTAAAGACGTAAAACGTAGCACTTGTTGGGAGGTAACCCAATATTCGTATCCCGTTTGTATTTTGTTTCGTTTTACGTTTTAGAGTCTTAGGTAGTTTATTTTTCGTAGTTTTGAGTCAAATTTTGTATTTTAGAGTCGAACACCTTAATATACTAACAAATGTTAAAAAGTTGTGTAGAAAACAAAATTGAGCAGGTCCTCTCGACACCTCTCTCGATCGAGAGGTTGATCGAGAGGTGAAATTTTGGCATACAGTAGGGGTCTCTCGACACCTCTCTCGGTCGAGAGGTGTATCGAGAGGTTTTGAATTTTTGATTTCCCAGGTGTGTCACGTGAAGCCTCTCGATCGAGACCCCCGTGTTTTCGATCGAGAGGGGAGGTCAGAACGTACAGTGCAGCACCTCTTGACATCTCTCTCGATCGAGAGGTCGATCGAGAGGTCAAATTTTGGATTCCAGTAGCTACCTCTCGTCACCTCTCTCGATCGAGAGGTCGATCGAGAGGGTCGTTGACGGTGCAAATTCTGACTTTGACCAGGTTTATTTACTCCTTTAAATACCTCTTTTGCACACAACTCACATACCATACTCTCATAACTCACAAATTCTCTCAAGCACACACAAATACTCTCGATTTCTCTCTTCGATTCGTCAAAAGGTACTCGATTTCTTGCCCTCTTCTTATTAATTCTTGGTTCTTTACATGATTCCGCATGTTTTGACCGATTAAAATTCAATTTTAATGGTTAAATTCGTTGAATTGATAGATTGGGTATTAGATTGAGCATGATAGATTGGATTCATGGAATTCATTGAATTATTTTTATGAATTGAATTCATCGATGAATGCGGAGATAATTGTGTATTGATATTCGAATGAGTCTTTAAATTTGTCTATGAATTATTGAAGATTCATTGGTATCTATATGCATGAGATAAAAAATTGTGTGATGATAAGTACATGTTTGTGGAGGAGTAATGTGTTGATTGTATAAATTGGTGATGAAATTGAGTTGATAATGGGGGAGAATTGAATTTGGTTGAAGTTTGGGGGAAGATGATTTAAATTGCTTTATTCTTGCATCTCTTGTATTGATTTGTGATACTTTTAGGTACTAAGAATGGCAAGAGACAAGGGCAAGAATGTTGCTTCGACCTCTTCAGGCAAAGGCAAGGGGAAAGAAAAGGTCACCTCTTCGAGCAAGGGAAAGGAGACGTGGAAGAATGATAAGACTATCCCGGAGACTAGAATACCGCCGGCAAGGTCGATGCCCTCGAGTTTGGAGCCCAAGGCGTTCAAGCTTAAGCTCACCACAGCGGAATCAAAGAGGAGATGGTCCCACCTTGTGCAACTCAAGCACAAGCATTGTCGTTTCCTACACCAAGAGACGATTGCGGCGATGGGGATAGCCAACGAAATCACCCAATTGATGCAACGAGGAGGCTTCACCAACATCTTTCAAGGGAATCACTTAACCTACCACATTCTCACGGTGGAGTTTCTCTCAACATTGGTGGTGGAGCGAGTCAACCAAGTGCCCCACGTCATTCGTTTCCAACTCGGTGGTCAACCGAGGGAGCTTGATATGGATCAACTTAGTGACATCATCGGAGGAAACAAGCATGGCGAATATATTGGCAATAATCATCCAAATCTTCAAGATTTGTGGGCTCACTTTGTGGACTTTGAGGAGGAAAGGACGAGATCCTACAACCCGGCGAAAGCAAAGGCCACCTCAATTCGGAATCCCACGATTCGCTACTTCCATAGGCTGATTTCGTGTACTATTATTCATTCCCGCCACAACTCCGGCACCTTCCTTGCGACCGACGCACATCTTATTTGGACTTCTTTGCGAGGCCACTCTCAATGTGCAGCCCTTTACCTCGTAGATCATATGGAGAACCAAGCATACTTGTTCGGGGGGCAAAAGATCGGGATAGGAGCTTTCGTCACTCCCATTGCCCAACACTTCAACATCCCGATAGTGGAGCAGCCTGTATCTACGTCCATCTTTGTGGATAGACGGACATTGGAGCTTGCAAGAATGATCTCATATGACACGTCCGGGTGGTTCTTCAAGCTACATGGGAGAAGTGGTATTTATCTCTTTCCGCTTCCGAACAGTTATTTGACGGAGGTGATCGGGAACGAGAAGTTGCGGAGAGGGAACGGAAAGATGGATTCGCCTCAACACAAGGAGCTTATGTGGGCTGAGGGAGGTCCAAAACCCGACGAAGGGGGTGATGATGATGAGGAGGAAGAAGATGATGACGAGGCTGAGCAATATGAGCAAGGTTTCGATCAAGAGGAGGATGCGTATGCACAAGGATACGAAGGTGTTCCACAGCCCGGTTTCCACATGAGAGCTCCGGACTTCTCTACGATGCAAGATTGGCATACGGAGTCAATGGAGGCAATGGACAACTACCATTGGGATGGTAGGGAGTTTGTCGAGTCTCAAGTGCGAGGAGTTCGAGAGGAGGTTCAAACGTTGAGAACCGAGGTGGGTGACCTTCGTACATACATTGGAGGTCGTTTTGATACTCTCGACACTTACTTTGAGAACGAGAGGAAATTTCGAGAAGAGGAGGCGAAGAGGCGTGAGGATGAACGAGCGTACTTGGAGAATTATAATAGGATGGTGCATGAGATGCACTACTTTTATCCTCACTACCCGGAGAGCCATCAACGATTTCGACCCCAATAATCCCGACAACCCTCCCTTCCCACCGCCATTTCAATGAGGTCAGTTTTTAACTTAGCCTACTTCTTTTCTTTAAACTTATTTCTTTGCTATGCTTTGAAATAAGTTTGGGGGAGGGAAAGAGTGTCTAAGTTAATTACTTTTATTGTTTTCTTGCTTTGAGAGTCGTTTATTTGTTTAGTATTATTTTGGGGTATGTTAGAGTCTTTTATTGTTTTGAGTCTTAGGTTTAAATTGAGTCAAGTAAGCATGCGATGATAGTATTGTGAATTGGCCAATGATAGAAAAATTTTGCTTGATTTTTGAGAAAATTCATGATCTTTATTATGCATGGAACCTTGGCGAAGCGACGCATTTTATTCATTGAAATTAAAGCATGTCATGAAGTCGGGAACTAGTTAGTTTGAGCCCGTGAGTTTTGAGCTATTGGTGCATATTGATGCCTATTTTCTTGATTGAGTGATCATGTATGCTTCATTGTTTCTAGAACTTGCCCTATTTCTCTGTCAAGACCTTAGTATATTTATGAACTAGGAGATGATATTAGGCCATTCTTTCGTAGCCACATGATTCCCATACACTAACCTTGATCATTATCTTTGTTTACCCCCTTTGAGCCTTGTTATGAGCCTTTCTTTCTTGAGCTTGGATGATAGGAGGTTTGGATGGATAAGGGTATCTTTAGTGGATTTAGTTGGTGATATGGAAGGAGTTAATTAGAATAGTTGTTGTGGTGTAGAAGGAGAAAAAGAAAAGAATTTGAGATGCTTGATTAAGTATAGTTAGCTATCCCTATGAGCTTAGAAAAAAATAGTTGTGAAAAAAAAAAAAAACCAAAAGAAAGTTAGAGCCTTTGTTCGAATATTAGAAAGAACATTTATTAGAGGAGCTCTATAGTAAAAAAAAAAAAAGGGGAAAAGTATGAGAATAAAAGCATAAGGGGATAGTTAGCTTGGATTGTATATGTTGCATCTATGATATTGAGTTTTGTAGTTGGTGTTGGATGGTAGAAGATGGAGTAAAAATCCGTACTTTGGTTGGAGTTGAAAAGAGGGTAATGATTTGGAGCAATTTGAGTCACTTAGCCTATATATTCCCTACCTTAACCAATGTCCCTACATTACAAGCTTTTATAAAGACCTTTTTGATCTTAGTTTGTGAATATTACATTAGGTGGAGATGTTGAGATTAGGGGCAAGCCTATGGTAAACATGTTGCATTGCATTGATATTGAGTGAACCCTTATGATGTGCATTATATTACATCTTTTCTTTGAGAGAGTTGAGAGTTCACTTATATACATAATCTCACATGTTTGGAGAGTGTTCTTTGATAGATTGACATGCTTCAAATTTGTTGGATAGGTTGTGTTATTGATGCTAAGGTTGTATGCATAGTTTTGATCATGATCATGAGTATTGGTTTTGAAAAGTTTTGAGGCCTATATAGTTCACAATGCTAGAGTCTATTGTTTATGTTTTGGTATTGTTCGGGACGAACAATGTTTAAGTTTGGGGGATTTGATATAGGTGAAATTTACCCTGTTTTAATAGCCAAAAAAGAGTCGATTTTGTGTCTCGATTGTGTGATATTGTCTATAGTTTATATGGTTTTTAGTATATGGGACAATATTATGCTTGTAGGTGTTTTTCTGTGTTTTCAGGCATAAATCGATGATAAAACCCCGAGACGAGAAAAGGCGTGAAGATCGAAGCTTAAAATTCAAGATTTGAGTTCAAGTGAAGGCCTCTCGATCGACCTCTCGATCGAGAGAGGTGTCGAGAGGTGCCTTCTGCCGCAGCTATCGATCGAGAGCAAAAGATGATACCCTCTCGATCGACCTCTCGATCGAGAGGTCTGTCGAGAGGTGTCCAGCCGGGAATTTTTCTCCTTATTTAATTTGACTCCTTTTTGGTTTAGGTTTTCCTTATGTAAATTTCTCCTATATATATACTCCTATTCTAGCATTGTAAACCTAATCTAGAATTCATAGCACTCTTTAGTTTTTCATAATTTTCTCTTTAAATTTCCAGCTTTTATTTTTGTTCAACATTGGAGCTTTATTCAAGTTTATTCAAGATTCAAGTTTCGAAGTTCTTCGTGTTCAAGATTCAATTCCAAGTTTTTCTTACTCTTACTTTTTAATTATGTTCTTCCAATTCTTTGTGTTCATGTTTACTTTAATTATGTCTAGCTAAACCCTTAGTTGATTTTAGGGATTGAATGCCTAATTGAATTTATGTAAGTGTTCTTGTTTACAATTAGCCTTCCAATCTCGATGCATGTTTCATGGTGCATGTTTCTCATGCATAGTTAATTGGCCATTAATTGTGTATGCATAATTATGTGTTTATGCCTTGATAGGGTAATTGCATAATCGATCTCATGAATGCATGATATAATAGTTTGATTTTCTTGATTGATAATTGAATTGTTATATGTTCATATATAATTGATTTGGTGTCTTAGTTGAGCCTAGTTGATTATATTATTGGTACTTGTTCTATTTTGCACTTGATTCGATTCTTACAATTCGAAAGAATATTAGGATCTCGTTAGGTGACTACTTGCATTGCTTTAATTAGGGTGTAGGTTATTTTTGCATGTATCACATTTAGATTGGATTAAAGTGGTTAATTGTATACATTACTTGCTTGCATAGATTTGATTAGGTAGGCTTCCCTAAAGTCAACACTTTTCCTTAATTGATTTTTATTCCCTTATTTGTTTAATTGCTTGCTTGCTAGGTTTCTTCTTGATTAATTATTTGCCTTGTTTATTTATTTCCTTATTTGATTTATTGAGTCCTTTTATTTATTTGCCTAGTATAAATACCACATCCTAAATTCCTAAAAGTCTAGACATCAGTTTAGTTCTATAGTAAAGGTACTGTGTGTGTTTTCGGTTATTCAGTCCCTGTGGATACGATACTCGTACTTTCGTATACTATACCTATTTTGTGTGGTAGAAAATAGTGCGATCACCCCCCCCCCCCCCCCCCCCCCCCCCCAAGTGAGGTATAAGGAGTCGGAGGAATTATACCTCATTCTAGGTAGTATCTTTTTCAAAAATGCCTGTTCTCCCTTTCGGTGTTAGGGACATAATTTGCTTCTTTCATATATTGACAAACTAAAAAAGTAAACATAGATGAAGGGTATGATTAACTTTGCTCTCTTTTTCCTCTCATAGAGTAGTACTTACTCCTCCATGGTTGCGGGGGTGTTTTTCTTGGTATGGTTCTCATATATCATGTTAATAATACCTTTGAACTCCGGTGTTCCTTCTGCCTCAGACATTTTGTCCTCCGTCTCTCTTCGCTTCTTGTTTTGATCACCTTTTTTCTTGACATATTCCAAGAGCTCTCCCTCCTAGATCAATTTCTCAATAGCTATTTTCAAATTTCTGCATTCGTTGGTCATATGTCCATAATCATTGTGGAACCTGCAAAATTTATCAGAGGGTAGTTTCCTTGGGGGATGCCTGTGTCCCACAGGGATCTGCACTCCTGGCTTTTCCATAGGAGTGAAAGGCCTTAAGAACCGCTCGTTCTGGTCGACTCTTACAGCATCTGTAGCTGATATTTTCTTTTTCTCTGACCTTTTTTCCTTTTGAGAAGTGAGTTCGGCCCTCTTGCTACTCAGGGCTTCCTCCATATGAATGTACTTTTGAACTCTGGTCAATAATTCCTCGAAAGAAGTAGCGTCTTTTTTAATGAGAGAGGCAAAGAATTGCCCTGGCTTTAGGCCATCTATGGAGGCATGCACCTTCAGCTTTGGCTCTAGTCCTGGGATTTCCAGGACAGCCTCGTTGAAGCGCGTCATATAGTCCCTCAAACTTTCATTGGCACCTTGCTTAATAGTCGTCAGGTGTAGGGAATTTCGGGTAGTCCTCTTAGCGCTAACAAACTGCTGCAGGAAAACTTCCTTCAGATCCATGAAGGAGTGAATAGTGGCTCTTGGTAACTGCTTGAACCAGTGTTGAGCAGTTCCAGATAGGGTTGTGAGGAATACTTTACACTTGACGCCTTCCGAATACTGGGGAGAAGGCATAAGCTTTCGAATTTCATCAGATGTTCCTCAGGGTCCCCTTTCCCCTGATATTCACAGGAAATTGTTTTGATGTTACCAGAACAGGATCTGTTTGAATATGTACCGAGAATGGGCTGTTCTCGTCGATATACACGGAGAAAAGCTCCGATTTGTATCCTCCACTTTTTTGATCTGGAACATGCTTGGGGTTCTGACTAGGCTATTTCTAACCTAGCAATAATATCAAACTAGAGAAGTCCGAGTATCGAACACGAGGAGTGAATGTGTCGAGAGATAATCAAGTAGTTCGTCTTGTCTCTATTATCCTATTTGAGCACATAATCTTGGTTTGGTGTTTTTCTTTAAACTAGGCAATGAAGTAAGTAAATAACAAACTTAAACATGCAATAAGTAAATGAAACTAGCAAGTAAACAAATGGAAATTCAAGTAATAA
Source organism: Thymus mandschuricus (assembly GCA_029379335.1). Lineage (NCBI taxonomy): Eukaryota > Viridiplantae > Streptophyta > Magnoliopsida > Lamiales > Lamiaceae > Thymus > Thymus mandschuricus. The sequence continues at coordinate 21,162,566 of CM057077.1, read as the reverse complement.
AGACATGGATCCAAGTAACTTCCGATGTGATTATGATGAGGGCTTTCGAATCTAGATGCTTCAAGCCACTTTAATCCACCTTGAATGGTCTCTTATATCAATTATGTTAACCTACCTTACTAGGGTGGTCAACTAGTAGATCAATAGAACAATAAATGCTTTCTAAGCCTTTAAATGCTCTACCAACTCCAAATAGCTCATTTTAGTCTAAGAAAACCTACCAACTATCATCCAACCCATATAATTCTTTCTAGGAATCATATGAGATGCAATCAAGTGATATGGGTATGAATTGATGCCAAGTGCTATGAATGGAAGCTTCCTAGGCATTCCATCAAACACCTTAGATGCACTCCTAGTGATCAAGTAGTCATGCATTCAAATAAAGTCCCAATCCATAGGCAATTCAAGGGGAAGGTAAATCAACATCCTAAACTCTAGCACCCATCATCTAAATCACATCATCCATTACATGGAGCCATAAAAGTGCTTAGCTAGCAATAGATCTAGCAAGCAATCCAACAAAAGTAAGAGAAAACATAATGAAAATAACAAGGAAGGAAAGTAGAGAAGAAATCTTCAATAATCTCTTCAAACTCCAAGCATAATCTTCAACACAATTTGAAAATACTTAAAAGGAAAGAGGGAAAATGCTAGGGTTCTAAAGTAGATGCTAAAAGAGGGAAAATGCTAGGGTTTTAAAGTTTCTTTTTCTTGGTTTTTAAATTCTTAAAGTTAAATTAATTTTTCCAGATTTTAGATTTAAGTATTCATGTCTAGATTCGTTTTCGTTTCTTTAATTGCTTTCGTTATTGCTTTCGTTTCGATTCTTGCCTAGGTAGTTTAATATCTTTTAATTTAATTCTCTATTTTATTTAGTTCGATTTATTTCTTGCTTTATAGATTAGATTATTTACTTGCTTTAATTTTAATTGCTTTGATTTATTTTATTGCCTAGGATTTAAATACAAAAACCCAAAAATATTGTTTACTTGTTTTCTTAGTTTAGGTTGTTTTTACTACACAGTTATTTGCCCTGTTAAGTTTTCCCTGAGATTCGACTTAGGCTTTTACTTGCTAGTGCTACGATAGATTTTGTTCTATTGCAAACACTTTTTAGTGGAACAAATTTTGGCGCCGTTGCTGGGGAAATCTTTAGGCTATTAAATTGTGTGGTATTTTATTTTATTTATTTTGTTTTGTTCGATTTCTTTTTCTTTCCATCGGTGCGTTTAATCCGTTTGTTGAGTGTTGTGCATGCTAGGTCGCCGAAGTCTACAAAGGAAACTAGCACCGCATATTGACAACATCAATCAGAGGAAGGTGATTTTAGCTGCGAAGAAGGAGGAAGAAGTTGATCTCAAGGACTACGGACTAGTCCTATTGTTTGCTGAGACCGAAGCGATGGCACGATATATGGGAGATTTTGCTCGCCCTACCTTCACTGCCACTACTTTGTCGATTGTTCTGACGGAAGCGGTCAGAAATCACGAGCTGAAACCTCACCACCTGGCGTTGCTCCCATCCTATCACGGGCTGGCCAACAAGGATGCACTGACGTTCATTCGCGAGTACTGCACTGTGGTGCAATCTTTTCCACTATCGGGCCTCACGGAGGACAACCTGAAGATGAAGTGCTTCCCCTACACTCTGAAGGATCGGGCAAAGTCATGGTATCTGTCACTCCCGGCCGAATCTCTCAACACTTGGAATGAGGTGTGCGAGAAGTTTATGTTTAAGTATTATCCCAGCCGCAAGACTCAGGAGGTGCGGTCGCAAATCATGAATTTCTCTCAGGACCTTGACGAGCCATTTCATGAGGCTTGGGAGAGATTCCAGGACGTACTTCAACAATGTCCTCACCATCAGATGTCTCGTGAGCTTATTTGGCAGTACTTCTACGATGCATTGAACCAGACATGCCAATCTATGGTGGACAGCTCGGCTGGAGGAAACATTGCGGTCAAGACAGCTGATGACATGAAGAAGATCTTCGAGACGCTTGCTGCGAGTTTTCAACAGAAGTCATCTAGGCCAAGGAGAATGGAGGCAAGTGCAGTCACCATGAGCCCTGACATGAAGAAACAGATGGCGGACATGTTGAGAGATCTCGAGAATCTCAAGATGAAGCAGAGCGCACCACCACCTCAAGTGGAAGAAAGAAAGCCGGATCGGCGCGACATTTGTGGAGAGCTAGGTCATATCAAGGAGGTTTGCGACAATATGGGAGCTTTCACATACGAAGGAAGAGCCGATGTCTATGCCGCCCAAGGTTACATGCCACAAGGACCACCACCTCAAGGGCAAGGTACGAACCCGAATTTTCAAAATCGTCGCCCCCCTCCTTATGATAATCCCTACCCTCCTCAAAATTCATACTACTCCTCTCCACCACCATATTATCCTCCTCCTCAATATCCACCAAACTCATACTATCCACCACCTCCTCCATATTACCCTTCATCGCCATATCCTCCACACCCTCCACAAAATCCTCGTCCCCAAGGCCGTCCTCAAAAGCCTCCTGTTGATGATAACCTTGCAACCTTCCTTCAAGAAGCCAAGTTGGCCCGAGAAGCTCAGGATGCCACTATTAAGAGGCTTGAGACGGCGGTGGGACAAATCTCTGGAACAATGAACCTTATTCAACATCAGACAGGGAGGATTCCGAGCCAAGGAATTCAACCTCAACAAGCCAACGTGGTTCAACAACCTTATTCACCTTTTCCGCCCCAATATCTGCCAACTCATCAAGCTCAATCACTTTCGGTGTTGAGGAATGGAAAAAGGCTGGATAATGGTGCCGTCATGCTAGATATACGAGGAATGGGGCCTGCTAATGGACGTTGGGGCCCGAGCAATCGCTTGTCCCCGTCGAGAAACAATTTGAGCGCAGGAGCAACGGAGCGCCCACTCCTGAAAAATTGTGTCCACAGCGAACCACACCTAGAGCTCCCGCTCCCTACTTCGGAGCACTCGCTCCCACACCAGCAGTTCCAGAGCGAGCCACACCTGGAGCTCCCGCTCGCCCCGACGGAGCGCCCGCTCCCGACCCAGCAGAATCAAATTTTGAGCGAACCTATCTTGGAGTGCCCGCTCGCCCCGATGGAGCGCCCGCTCCCGTCCCCTGTTGCGCCACTAGCACCCAAAATAGAGGAGAGAAAGAAGGAGGAGGCCAATTTTCATAAGGCGCCCAATCCTTACGTCCCTCATATCCCTTTCTCGAGCAGATTGAAGAACAAGAAGCAAGGCGAAGAAAAGCAATGGAGAAGTCACACTGTGGCCGCCATCGAAGCAAGCCGAATACATTCTAACACCTCACCTACCTCAGCTGGCCATCTCTCATCTCTACCAAAACAAGGTGATCCCGGAAGTTTCAAATTAAATGTTGTTTTGGATAATGGGGATAGTGTGTCGGGTATGTTGGATTTGGGGGCAGCGGTGAACTTGATGCCATACTCGATTTTCGAGAGAATGGGTTCGAGGAATCTTAAGCCCACCGATTTTTACATCGAGCTAGCCGACAGTTCTTTGAGTCGACCCTTGGGGATTATAGAAGATGTTGCTTTACTTGTGAGAGGTATTCAAGTCCTTGCCGATTTTGTTGTGCTTGATGTGGGGCGAGGAGCTAGGAGTGAGCCAGGTCATCTTCACTTGTTAGGACGACCTTTCATGGCTACTACTCAAACTCGAATCGACGTTGGATCCGGCACATTGAGCATGGCCGGCAAAGGAGGTTCAGTAACATTTTCGGTATTTGGAAATTCACCTTCTATTCCTACTTCCTCTCATCATTCATGCTCTTATGTTAAGCTTGCTAACCCTCTTGTTGAGGAAAATATTTGTGAGATTTTTAACAGGGTAGTAGGTCTTGAAGAATTCATTGAAGATAAAGAGTCTATTGAAGATGACGAATTCTTTTGTTGTGTGGATGAGGAAGAGGACATTATCGAGCAATTTCTACAGAATTTGGAGGAGATTGATGAAGTAGAAGAGGAAAACTCGACACATGCATCGAATGAGGAAGTTGTCATTAACTCTTTTCTTTCTAACCTCACCAATTTTGAAACATCTTTTCTTGCAGAGTTTAACTCGAAGATGTTTGAGGAGGCATTCGAATTAAGTGTGGGGGAGTCGAGAGTTGATGATGACCAAGTTCTTGATTTTCGGGATTGTTCGCAAAAGAAGTGTGTATATATATATATATATATATATATATATATATATATATATATATATATCTAATTCTTTTATTTTGTGTCTTTGTTTTGTAGGTTGCAACAGTTGGGGTCGATCGAGGTCTCAATTTTTGTGCCAAGTTGTATCATCAAAAGCAATAAGTTTTCTTCTACTCTTCTTGTTTATTTTCTTGCAATGGGACATTGCATGATTTTAAGTGTGGGGGGGTGTGGGAAAAATTATCACTTTTGACATGTTAGTTGATTTTGTGTTTTTGTGTCTTTGTTTTTCCCCACTTAGAAATTTGTTTGTATTCAAGCTTATAAGCATGTAACTTAGGATTGATTTGAATGATTTGATGATGGAGTATTTAGTTGTTGGAATTGATAGCCTGAGTTAGGTTGGTTTAGTCTTGAGTTGTGAACAATTATGATTTGATGAACTGTGGGGCATGATTGATTTGAGTTATGAGGAGATGATCGATGGTTTTGGATTATAAGTGATAAATCTTGATTGTTGCAATTTTGGATTTTTAGTTTACTTCCCCTCGTTAAAAAAAAAAAAAAAAAAAAAAAGAAAAGAAAAGAAAAGAAAAGAAAATAAAAGAGTTCTATTTATGTTTGAGTTGAATAAAAAGGGGAAGTAGGCTAGACGTCTAAGTTGTGGTGATTCTAGATATTTGTGAGATGTGTGTATCATTCCTTTTACTCTTACTTGGATTGATTTATAAGCCACATAGTTTGTTGATGATGATTGTTCATAACTTGGGATTAAGGTGACTTCATTCGTTGCTTGTTGATTCCGGCGATTAAATGTTCTATGATTTGGATTGTTTGAATTGAATCTAAGTTGTGTGATTATATTGCTTGAGGACAAGCAAAGGTCTAAGTGTGGGGGATTTGTTTAGTGTCATTTTTGATAGATCCGGGTTGAAGATCTACAACAATTGTGTGATGATTCATAGTATTTGCAAGGAGCATTCAGATATAAAGCCATATAATGATGGAGAACAAGAGATTTGTGTGGATTTATCAGCCATAACAAGGCATTTCACAGCGATTTCATATACGACATTATTCACATAAGAGCAACAAACGATAATCGAGCTATATGCTTGAATAAGGGGCATTTTTAGCCATAAATCAGTTGTATTCATATGAGATTAAGACTCATTTAAGTAGAGGGCGAAGAGAGAGGGTGGAGAGAGGAAGAAACGGGAGCATAGAGCTCCGTTTTGGCCTCTTCTCCCGTAGTAGCGAAGGTTATACCTTAGGCTTGAGACGGAGCGCGAGAGAGAGAGAGAGAGATCCTTCCCGACGATGACGAGGAGAAAAAGGTGGCGGTGGTTGCCGGTGAAGCTCCAAGGGAAGTAACCTTAGAGAGCTTTGACTGCCCGGGCTCGAAGGAGCTCAAAGCGGAGTGTAGAGAATGAATGGAACAGTACGCGAGAAATGCGTGTTTGTATGGAGAGTTGTATTGCTATGATGATGATCGATGGATAAAGTGTGTGATCATCCGCTATTTATAGATGTAGGGGGGGTAAAAAAGCGAGCATTCATGCTAAAAGAGGACAGAAAAGGAATTTCCATGGGGACAAGACTCTTCCCCGTCATCAATTTGGTGGTCCCTACTCTAGAGCATATAGAGTCACGCGGCCGACGTGCTGTGCAGATCCATAAGCCTCTACAGACGCCTGCAGCTTCTGCACCACTGGGACCTCGGCAAATCCTCGGATTACACCAGATGCTCACAGGAACTGATCAGATCCTTTGACCCTACCAGGTCTTCAGAAAGTCCCCTACAGTTCCTTAGGCTAATATTCGTTTTTATTAACGATGTGAATTATTTACATAGTAAAGCTGATATTAATCCCTATCAGCTACTCCCCCCCCCCCCCCCCCCCCCCCCCCCCCTCCCCCTAGTCCAGAAGCATGCTTAATAATCTTCTGGTTTAACACTCTGGCGGGAAATGATAGTAGTAGTAGTAGTTTTTTTTTTTTTTTTTTTTTTTTTTTTTTTTTTTTTTTTTTTTTTTTTTTCTTTTTCTGTATTATAGCGTCATTCCAGTCTTGTCGCGTGCAAAAATAATGCGTTGTTTAGTTTTCCGAGGGCGAGGAGGTATAATACTTTCTTCACCTCCTCTCTCTTCTACCATCTTTCCAAAGTTTCATCATAGAAGAGAAAAGGAGAAAAGGAGAAAAAGAAAAAAGGAGAGCCCTTTCACTTCTTCTGCACATTTCGTCTTCAGTAAGACTACTACTCCTACTCTTCTTGTTTACTCAGAACCAGGTATGTAATTTCCCTGCTTCGCTAATAATTTTAGGGCTGAAGGCAGTGAAAAATCCCTTCCTTCTCTGATCGCTGAATTCCTTAACTCGATTATTCTTGGCTTATACCAATCATGTTATGCTATTCCAGACATGTCGCTTGACTCCCTTCGCCGGAAAATTTGCGAGTTAGCCTATTCAGAGGACGTCCCGACTCTCTTCGATTTCATTTACTTAAGTATTTTACTAGAAGGGAAATGGACTTTCTGGAATTCGAGGATTTTCCCAACATGAAAACCTACCTCCGAAGGCTGAAGAATCTCTTTGCTCAATATGAAATGTATGATGGACATTTATTAGAGAAAGAGAAATGCGAAGCCATTCTTGCACACTTGCTAGGTGGGTTCCTCACACCAGGGGATGCTATTGTTTATGACCCGGCTCATAACAGGCGTGTGATTGTTCTAATGGCTGAGCTACTCTCTATCGAGGAGGCTAGGGACGCCGAGGGCCAAAGAAGACCCCCCACTGAGAGGGTCTACGAGCGAAAAAACAAGAGACTGAAACTTGAAAGGGGTATGTTACTTTATTACTATTTATCTTTTCAGGTTTACTTGAGAGAAAGGTGTTAATGTCTTTATCTTTCCCTGCAGGTTCAGCTGCAGAAGCTGGCAGTGGATCTTCCTCCTCTTCCCAGAGTTCTCCAGATTCTCCTCCCAACTCTGGTGTTTCTGCTTAGTCTGTTTTTCCTTCATCTTCCTGATCGAAAACTATTTCTTTTGATTTTTGGTAGGGTGCTCATGTCACACCTCTGAATTTGGGTCGACTATTTCTATTGATCCCAGAAATTTGTTTTACGCCTTTAAACTTGTTGAAGTAAATTGTATTCTATCCTTTTTGATTGACTATTTAATGCTTCCAGCTTTTCATGCATACATCTATTTTAAGATATAAGCATTTTAAGATAATAGGATGTAGTGGAAGCATTTTAAGATAATGGGGTATGGGGGTTATCCCCTTACTCCCCCCCCCCCCCCCCCCCCCAAGTGAGTTATGAGAAATCGAATGAATCACAACTCATTTGGTACTTGATTCAACACTTTCATTTTTCTTTTAGATAGTCTTCTTCATAAGAGAAACTCTTCTACCTTTCTCCTGCTCTTTTTTGCTTCCCATAAAGTGGGTTTGGGAAAAGCTACTCACTTTTTCATTAAACATAATACTTCTTTAGATTGTTTACATTCCAAGGCCGGGGCAGTGCCCTCCCTTCTTCATCCTGCAATTCATAAGCTCCCCCTTTTAATACCTCTTTTACCAGGTAGGGTCCTTCCCAATTTGCGTCTAACTTTCCCATGGGTTTGAGGGCATCTGCCCTTTTCAGAACTAGGTCTCCTTTGCAGAACCTTCGGATTTGTACTTTTTTGTTATAAGCATCCCGCACTTGTTGTTATATCTTTCTGTTTTTTGGAGTGCTTTACTCCTGAGCCCTTCAACCATGTCTAGGTTTTCCCTCATCATGGAGGGGTTATGATCTTCATCATAAGTCGCTATCCTTAGCGACTTGAGCTCCGCCTCTACTGGCGTTACCGCTGCTGCTCCATACACTAGATTGAACGGGGCTTCCCCTGTGGCTGTCTTAGGGCTAGTTCGATATGCCCATAGCACCGAATCTAATTCATCAGCCCAGTTTCCTTTGGCTTTTTCTAGCCTGGCCTTGATACCACTTACAATGGTTCTGTTGGTTACTTCAACTTGCCCATTGGCTTGAGGGTGAGCTACAGCTACAAATCTTTGTTCGATGCCAATTTCTTTGCACCAAGCTCGTACCAGGGATCCTGTGAACTGAGCGCCGTTGCCAGCAACCAGTATCCTTGGAATTCCATATCTACAGCATATATTTTTCCAGAGGAACTTCTTCATCACTTGTTCCGTGATTTTTACTACGACCTCAGCCTCGACCCATTTAGTAAAGTAGTCCACGGCTACTATTAAGAATATTCTTCCTCCTGTGGCTGTGGGGAATTTCCCTACTATGTCAATCCCCCATTTATCAAAAGGACAGGGTGCCATCATGACTCCCAATTGCTCAGCAGGCTTGTCTATGAGCCTCCCGTTTCTTTGACAGCTATCGCATCTTTAGACTAGGTTTTTGGCGTCTTTTTCCATTGTAGGCCAAAAGAATCCAGCCCTAAGCAGTTTTCTGATCAAATCTTTGAACCCAGTGTGCGCTCCCGCAACACCCTCGTGTATTTCACGCAATGCATATTCTCCCTCAGGCTCCGACAAGCACTTGAGGTAAGGGTGTGTAAATGCCCATTTGTAGAGTTTGTCCCCTATTAGGCAGAATTTAGCTTTGAACGCCCGTGGCAGCTTACCCTCATTAGCCAAAACTGTGGCTCCTGGCTTCTCTGTGCACTCTTTCAGAACTTTGATGATTGGAATTCTCCAATCCTCCATTATTTCAATAGCCTGTATCTCGGCTTTGATTAATTTAGTATCTGCATTGCACAACACAATTTCGTCCGTCCATGTTCCCTCCACTGAGCTAGCTATTCGTGCAAACTTATCGGCTTCAACATTCTCTTCTCGAGGGATCTGGATCACTTCAGCTTTAACAAAGCGTTCTAAGAATCCATCCACAACTTTGGCATATGCCACCATTCGCTCCTCTCGTTTTTCGCAAGTCCCTAGGACCTGGTGCGTCACTAATTGGGAGTCTAAGTGGACAATCACGTGAGTAGCACCCATGGTTTTTAGCAGGTCTAGGCATCTGACCAGGGCCTCGTATTCTGCCTCATTGTTAGAGACATGATAGTTTAGTTTAATAGCGAATTTATAATCATGGCTCTTGGGGTCCTGAATGAAGATTCCTATCCCAGCTCCCTCTTTAGTAACCGAGCCGTCCACATAGGCTTTCCACCATTGGTACTCTTCTTCTTCCCCTCTGGTGGTTTCTTGTAGAAAGTCGGCCAGTGCTTGAGCTTTAATAGCTACTCTTGGCTCGAAATCTACATCATACTCACTTAGCTCTATTGCCCATTTGACCAACTTCCAGATAGGTCGGGCTTGCCCAATATTTGCTTCAATGGCTCGTTCGTCCTAACTATTACTTTGTGTGATAAGAAGTAAGGTCTTAACTTTCTAGCTGTAACCATTACTGCTAATGCAGCTTTTTCGATACTCGGGTACCGCATCTCTGCTCCCTGTATCATCTTACTTGTGTAATAAATGGGCTTCTGAGCTTGCCCCTCTTCTCTCAAGAGTACAGAACTGATAGATTCCGTTCCCACCGCTATATATAAGTATAAGATTTCTTGGGGTAGCGGTTTAGTGAGCAGAGGCAATTCTGCCAGATGCTCCTTTAATTCCTCGAAGGCCTTTTGACACTCACTAGTCCATTCGAACCTACTCCCTTTTCTCAAGATTTTGAAAGAAAAGGGAGGTTTTTATCTGCTGATCGCGAGATGAAGCGACTCAATGCGGTAATTCTTCCATTGAGCCTTTGGATTTCTCGGATGTTCCGAGGGGGAATCATATCTAGTACAGCCTGTACTTTGTCTTTGTTCACTTCAATTCCCCTGGGAGTGACCATATACCCTAAGAATTTTCTAGCTCGTACTCCGAATGAACATTTGGCTGGGTTTAGCTTGAGGTGGTAAAATCTGGCCACAGCGAACACCTCTTCCAGATCTTGTATGTGATCTTGGGCTTTGACGCTCTTGGCCAATATGTCATCGACATAGACCTCCATATTCTTGCCAATTTGGTTCTTAAAGATTTTGTCCATCATCCTTTGATAGGTGGCTCCTGCATTTTTTAGGCCAAAAGGCATGCTTTGGAAACCAAATGTCCCCGCACAGACCCCGAATGTAGCTTTTGGTACATCTGACGGGTTCATTTTAACCTGATGATAACCTTGATATGCATCTATCATAGACAATAACTCACAGCCTGATGTGGAATCTACCAATTGATCAATTCTTGGTAGAGGGTAATGATCTTTTGGGTAGGCTTTGTTTAAATCTCTGAAGTCAATACACAACCTCCAGGTGCCTGTGTTTCCTTTGGCTACCATTACCGCATTTGATAACCATTCTGGGAATTGTATTTCCCTAATATGTTTAGCTTCCAACAACTTGGCAACCTCTTCCCTAATGATTTTATCTTTTTCAAGGCCAAATTGTCTTAGCTTTTGCTTTACTGGTTTTACTGAGGGGTCTACATTTAGACAGTGCAATGCCACGGCTGCATCTACCCCCACCAGGTCAGATGACCCACAAGCAAAGACATCTGCATTCTTTTGCAAGCATCTTATTAATTGCATCGATATGTCTTGAGGCATCTGGGTGCCAATTCGGGTGGTAAACCCTTTTCGACCTGGGATCAATTCTATTTCTATTAATTCCTCCGCAGGAGTCATTAAGCTTTGCCCTTCTTTGACAGCATCAGCCTCTTCGTTCTGGCCTTCCTCCCTTTCTGGTTTGTGTCGAGGGGACACAGGTTCTGGGACTGCCCATTTTTTGGCTTTTCCCATTTTGAAAGACTGGATGTAGCATTTTCGCGAGGTCATTTGACTCCCCGATACCCACCCTGTTTGATTCCTATTGGAAATTTCATCATTAAGTGGTAGGTGGATACTATCGCTTGGAAAGAGTTCAGAGCAGCTCTTCCTAGAATGACATTATAGGATGACTCCTGATCAACTACCCAGAAAGTAGTCAATTTTGATGCTTTAACACGTCCTTCACCTAAGGTGAGCAGGAGGTCCACCGATCCTACTATCGGGATAGGCTTCTGCGAGATATCCTGGAGAGCCATTTTGGCAGGTTGTAGAAGCCTTTTTTGGGGCATCTGACTGAGACAATTCAGCAGGATCATGTTAACGGGAGTTCCCGTGTCGACGAAGATCCTTCGCACTTGATATCCTTCTATTTCAGCGGTTATTACAAGGGCATCGTTGTGTTGATGTATAATAGCTTGGTTATCCCCAAATCCGAAGGATATTCTTGGGACGATATCGCCAGGCCTCTGCTCCTTTAGAGAATTGAAGACCTCATCAGATGTCTTTTCCTGCTGAGTTTTGGGTTCAGCCACCATCATTGCAAGGTTCTGCAAACGTTTGAAGATTTTTAAAGGATCAGCTCCAAATATTCTTAGGCTGAAACTTGACATAGACATAATTTGCTATTGACAAGCCCTATGTGATTGAGGGCTATTGGTATCATCTTTGGTATATATGTATTGCTTATCTATACAGGATTTATATAGGATAGCTTCTGCCTATATGTGGCAAGGGCAAGTGGTGCCCATCTGCGTAGGTTTTACCGTGCGATGCTTCTTTGGTAGGCATCTGATTACGGTTAAGGGCATTTGGTATGGTCCTCTTTTCTCATAACCCCCGTTCGTGGTATCTAATCATGTAGGGCCCTATTATGTGATGCTGCTTATTTCTAACAGCTCTTTTTTGGTGATTGGTGATTATTTTTTGGCAATTTTAACGAATATCGCCTGTCTATTGCAGGGCTTTTCGAAGGGTGGCTTCTGCCACTATAAAATAGGGGTGCATAGCTCCTGCTTTTGCAAGGCTTGGCATTGTGATGTCCATTTTTGTATGGCTCTCTAGATGAGGTTTGGGTAAGGATTTGGTTGTAGTGCGAGTTTTTTAAGGCTCATGTAGCTTTTTGTTTTACAAAGCTCACTACGAAGTGCCCGGCTGTGCAGGTCCTCATGTGTAATGCCTAGCTGTACGAGGATTTTTGGAAATGATGCCTACTGCGTAGGGCTTTTGAAAGTATTGTCCGTTAAAAGGGGCTATGGAGAAGTTCGTCCATTATATGGAATCTATATGAACATTGACTATTGGATGAGGCTTGTGAGAGTATTGCCTATTGGATGAGGCTTGTGAGAGTATTGCCTATTTTAAATAGGGCTTGTAAAAAGGTTTTGCCCATTGTATGGGGCTTACGAGGGAGTTGCCTATTAGATAGGGCTTAATGAATGATATTTGCCTATGATATAGAGCTTGCGCTGCCTATCAGATAGGGCTTATGCGAGTGTTGCCTGTTGGACAGGGCTTATGCAAGTGTTGCCTGTTGAACAGGGCTTATGAGGGGTTTTGCCCATTATATGGTGCTTATGATGGTGTTGCCTAGAAGATAGGGCTTATGCAGATGCTGCCTGTTGAACAGGGCATCAGGAGTTGTTGCCTGTTAAACAGGGCTTTTTAGGGTGTTGCCTGTTAGACAGGGCTTCTGGGGGTATATGGGAGGTTCTGCTTTCAGATGCAGGGCCCCTTCATCAGGGTGAATGGGGTGACCTTGTCATCTTCAGCTCTCCGCTTTTTGATGTTTTCAATCGGTTGGCTCTTGGTTCATGGTAATATAGGGGTATATAACTGCCTTAAGAAATGATGCCTCCTTTCTAATTACCAATTCCTCATGACCCTCGAATTAATTTTCCATTTTGAAATGATGAACAGAGTCGCGAACTCACCACTTTCAAGAAGCGAATTGAATGCTTTCTGGATTTGCTGGGATTTTTGGGATTCGGCTTCCCTTTAGATTCTTCACAACCTTCAAGTTTTAACAAATAAAACGGTTTAGTTATCACAGTTTGTACTGTAAGGGAAATATGATCTCGAAATCTCCTCCGATTCCTTTAATCTGCTGCCGTAAACAATGCACCTAAAATGAATCCAGCATACTCATGCTCAGATTTTCTAAGGATAACATCAAATTGACATTCCACATTCACCCATTATACTATACCTATCTTGAGCATCTTTTGCAACAGGGGAATAACAGAGCAAGTTCATAAGCATATCACAACAGTCAGCTAAAACTTCACAGTTAACTCGGAGAAAGATGCTCCGGATTCAACAATTCCAACGGTATTTACACATAGCAGATTTGCACTCACATATAAGGAGAAAGAAACAGATATCTCGAACTTGAGTCTCCCTCTAGCAGGGTATCTATTGCGATTTTTGTTACACAGAGAGCACAATCTAAGAATCATATCATATTCAACAGCTCCCAATCGTGAGGGGCTTAATAAAGATCAGGCAATGATGTTCACCTTCATATTTCTGCAGATTAAACAGCGAATACGGCACACCCATTCATTCTAATGCCAAGTTTTTCTCATATTCTTCACATAGGGAAAAGATAAGGAAAAAACGTCAACGTCATTACAACAACGAGAGAGAATTTCACATAAAATAGGGGAAATCAACATCTTAGACTCAAAGTTTCCCACAGACGGCGCCAATTGATAGATCCTGGTTGAAGATCTACAACAATTGTGTGATGATTCATAGTATTTGCAAGGAGCATTCAGAGATAAAGCCATATAATGATGGAGAACAAGAGATTTGTGTGGATTTATCAGCCATAGCAAGGCATTTCACAGCGATTTCATATACGACATTATTTACATAAGAGCAACAAATGATAATCGAGCTATATGCTTGAGTAAGGGGCATTTTTAGCCATAAATCAGTTGTATTCATATGAGATTAAGACTCATTTTAGTAGAGGGCGAAGAGAGAGGGTGGAGAGAGGAAGAAACGGGAGCATAGATCTCCGTTTTGGCCTCTTCTCCCGTAGTAGCGAAGGTTATACCTTAGGCTTGAGACGGAGCGCGAGAGAGAGAGAGAGAGAGAGAGATCCTTCCCGAGATGACGAGGAGAAAAAGGTGGCGGTGGTTGCCGGTGAAGCTCCAAGGGAAGTAACCTTAGAGAGCTTTGACTGCCCGGGCTCGAAGGAGCTCAAGGCAGAGTGTAGAGAATGAATGGAATAGTACGCGAGAAATGCGTGTTTGTATGGAGAGTTGTATTGCTATGATGATGATTGATGGATAAAGTGTGTGATCATCCACTATTTATAGATGTAGGGGGGGTAAAAAAGCGAGCATTCATGCTAAAAGAGGACAGAAAAGGAATTTCCATGGGGACAAGACTCTTTCCCGTCATCAATTTGGTGGTCCCTACTCTAGAGCATATAGAGTCACACGGACGACGTGTTGTGCAGATCCATATGCCTCTACAGACGCCTGCAGCTTCTGCACCACTGGGACCTCGGCAGATCCTCGGATTACACCAGATGCTCACGGGAACTGATCAGATCCTTTGACCCTACCAGGTCTTCAGAAAGTCCCCTACAGTTCCTTAGGCTAATATTCGTTTTTATTAGCGATGTGAATTATTTACATAGTAAAGCTGATATTAATCCCTATCAATTTTGTTAGGTTTTAGTCGTTATTAGTTATTCGTTTTTGTGTCATTTTGGAATCATTTTGTGTCTTTATTGCCATGATTTGGGTATTTTGAGTTTCTTGATTGTTAGGGATCATGGGAGTCAAGAGAATGGAAAGAACAAGAAAAGGATGAAAAAGGGAGCAAAAATTGGATGATTTGCGCGGAGCATTTGGAGCGCTCGCTCCACGCTGTTGGAGCGCTCGCTCCTGTTGTCAATATTAAGAAGGATTTGCGAATCAGCTTTGGAGCGCCCACGCCTAGTAGATGGAGCGTTCGCTCCAGGTCAAAGTCAAGAAGGATAAGTGCGAAGCTGTTTGGAGTGCTCGCTCCGGCTTGCTGGAGCGCTCGCTCCGTGTCGCGAGTTTTGAATTAGTTTCCTTATTGGAATCGAACTCTTACCTTATGATATATATATGCCATTGGGGCACGAATTAGAGACACCTTTTATCTTTAGTTTTCAGTTTCAAATACTCTAGTTTTAGTTTTTATTGCTTTCGATTTGTTCCGGATCAGATTCTTCAGTTTTAATTCAAGTTCTTTACGTTCGTTCGTGTTCTTCGTTCTCGTTTTAATTCATAAGTTATTTATTGCTTTCTTTTAATTTAATTAATTGCATTCTTAGTTTCGTAGATTTAATTCCTTTAGTTCTTCGTTTAATTCTATTTGTTCGTTCTTGAGTTCGTAGTTTAGTTTCGTTTTTCCAAAGTTTCAGTTCTTTCGTTTTTAAAGTTTCTTTTTCTTCATTTTTAAATTCTTAAAGTTAAATTAATTTTTCTAGATTTTAGATTTAAGTATTCATGTCTAGATTCGTTTTCGTTTCTTTAATTGCTTTCGTTATTGCTTTCGTTTTGATTCTTGCCTAGGTAGTTTAATCTCTTTAAATTTAATTCTCTAGTTAATTTAGTTCGATTTATTTCATGCTTTATAGATTAGATTATTTACTTGCTTTAATTTTAATTTCTTTGATTTATTTTATTGCCTAGGATTTAAATACAAAAACCCAAAAATATGCTTTCTTAGTTTAGGTTGTTTTTACTACACAGTTATTTGCCCTGTTAAGTTTTCCTTGAGATTCGACTTAGGTTTTTACTTGCTAGTGCTACGATAGATTTTGTTCTATTTCAAACACTTTTTAGTGAAACACCTTGCGCGAAGTCCATGAGGGTGCTGCGGGAGCTCACACGGGATTTAAGGACGTAATTAGGAAACTCCTTAGAGCCGGTTTTTTCTGGCCTACAATGGAGAAAGATGCCAAGGATCTGGTTAAAAGATGTGATAGCTGTCAGAAAAATGGGAGGCTTATCCATAAGCCTGCAGAGGAACTGGGGGCTATGTTCGCACCTTGTCCGTTTGACAAATGGGGTATTGACATAGTTGGAAAATTCCCAACAGCCACTGGCGGAAGGATATTCTTGATTGTGGCTGTAGATTATTTTACTAAATGGGTGGAAGCTGAGGCAGTAGTAAAAATCACAGAACAAGTGGTGAAAAAGTTCATCTGGTGAAACATATGCTGCTGATACGGAATCCCGCAAATTTTGGTAGCTGATAATGGTACTACATTCACAGGGTCTCTTGTGCGCACCTGGTGTAAAGAAATAGGGATCGAGCAAAGATTTGTGGCTGTGGCACACCCTCAAGCTAACGGACAAGTCGAAGTCACCAACATAACTACTGTAAATGGCATTAAAGCCAGGCTAGAGAAGGCCAAGGGAAATTGGGCCGATGAACTAGATTTTGTATTATGGGTGTATCGAACTAGTCCCAAAACAGCTACAGGTGAAGCTCCTTTCAATCTGGTTTATGGGGCAACAACAATAACCCCAGTAGAGGCAGAACTCAAATCATTAAGGATAACCGCTTATGACGAGGATCTGAATCCATCCTTAATGTGGGAGAACTTAGACATGATTGAGGGGCTCAAAAGCAGAGCCTTCCAAAAGGCGGAAAGATACAAGAAGCAAGTACGGGATGCATAAAATAAGAATGTGCAGATCCGAAGGTTCTTCAAAGGGGATCTGGTGTTGAAAAGGGCAGATGCCCTCAAGCCCATGGGAAAGCTAGACGCTAACTGGGAAGGACCATATATTGTAAAAGAAGTATTAAAAGGAGGAGCCTATGAATTACAAGACGAGGAGGGAAATGTACTACCCCACCCATGGAATGTTAATAATCTAAAGCAGTATTATGCTTGAAGCGCAGAAAGGGCAGAAGAAGGTTTACTTTTGGGAGTCACCCTACGAGGTATGATAAAATCTTTATGAGAGTGGGAAATGCTTCTTCATGAAGCACTTATTTAAAAGAAACGAAGTTTAAAATTAGCATGAACATGAGTCATAATTCATTCGATTTCTTATAACCTACTTGGGTGGGGGGGGGGGGGGGGGGGAGTACGAGGATACCTCGTATATCCTATATTCCATTATCTTAAAATGCTTAAGCAACTCGTCCACCAAAGTAGGAATATGCTCACGGTTTACTGGGTTATTGACAGCTGCATCCCCGAATGTTAGGTACCCGTCTGGCAAGGATGCAAGGATAATCTCACACTTTTCTTACTCTGTCAGGTATCCATCATACATCTCATACTGAGTAAAATGTTTTTTGAACCTCTGGAGATATGCCCTCATGTTAGGAAAATAGTTAAAATCCTTAAAATCCATCTCCTTCCAAGTTAAGAAACCAAGTAATCGGAACCGGAGGGATTCTGGAACATCATTGGAATAAGCAAAGTGGCAAATCTTCTCGCAGATAGAGTCGATCGACATATCTGAAAAAATAACAAACAAATATGTACCTCATAAGTAAAGGACAATCGACTAATAAACTTTGTAAGTAACACATTCATAGGGAGGGGAAGGAAAATCGACGCGAATGCTAATCGTTTATGAAGTACTGGCCAGAAATGATTTGAGAAAAAAATAGTATACAGCGTCGCCGAGAAAGAAATTTCAGCAATCCTAAATCAGCCATTTCGTAATAAAATCTTTAAATCGTCTCCTCAGAAACTCAATCTATTTATACTCTCCTTTGAGAAGACAAAGAAAAGAGTAACAGGAAGAGGAATGGTTTTTCAATCTTAAATTCACAAAAATGCAGCTCGTAAAAAAATAATAATAATAAATAAAAAAAATAGGGGAAGACGATAAAAAAAGAAGAATATATATATATATATATATATATATATATATATATATATATATATATATATATATATATATACCTGTTCGTCTTTACAGGCTTAAGAAATGTAAAAGATGATAATCTTTCTGGGAGTTGAAAAGTTGGAAAGATGAAGACGTTGTGTTTTTCTTTCTCCTTAGATAGTGTAAAAGGTAGGAGGGAGGAAGAAAGTAGATAAGTAATAAGCCCTTCCTAAAAAAGAGAGAAGAGGAGAGGGAAAGTCTTTACATCTCCTTGCCTTCGGAAAGCTAAACCGCCGCACCACTTTTCCACGCGACAAGACGTTTATGATGTCATCGAAAAGATCGGTCCCCGCCAAAGTGTCTGGTACAAGCTAATAGAGCACGCTTCTGGACCTGGGGGGGGGGGGGGGGGGGGGGGGGGGGTAGCTGATAGGGATTAATATCAGCCCTACCATGTGGCAGTTTTTATGATGACTAGACCGGCGCTTCGAAAGCTTCAGGTGCCATTCAAGGCGCAGATGACAAATGCCATACAGAAGCTACACGGTCCTGCGCAGATCCCTTCCATGCAGTGGCTATCCCAGATCCATCAGCATCTGCTGAGGCTCAGGGACCTGCCAGACATGCAGTCCACATGACTCTACGTACCATAGGGTAAGGACCACTAAATTAATGACAGAGGGAATCTTGTCCCCCCAGAAATTCCTTTTTTGTCCTCCCCATACAGGTACATTCACCTTTTCACCCCTTTTACACCTATAAATAGATTGTGATCTCACCATTCTGAGGGACGATCTCTACACTTTTTCACACTGTTTCATTTACACTCTTCATTAGAGTTTTCTCGTACACTTACTGACTTGAGCGTCGGAGGTCCTTCCCAGAGGAACCTCCCCCTTTGTTTCTACGACTCTGTTTTGCAGGCGTTCGACGGCCACGGTAACGGAGTTCGAAGGTATTTCCTTGTCATCATACGGGGACAAATGGAAGAACGCCTTGCATTCACCATTTTGTCTTCATTCTTCCTTGTGGCATCCCACTTCTCATGAGCGCGGCTGGATTGATAGTTTAGATGCCTTATGTTTTGCCTATATCTTAATCCCCTTTTCATGAAGAAGTGATGCTTCATGGGAACTAATATGTGAAGATTAATGCCTAGCACTGAATCTCCTTGTATTTCTGTTTATAGTCATGATGAATACTTGTATATCTCTTGTAAATCTGCAAATATAACAAATAATTGTATAATTGTTGTTAATCTTTGACCTAGATCGAACACAACTTTAATGTAAAAGAGAGACATAATTAAACTATGTACTGGAAATTTTATAAAACTGAATCCAAAAGTGCGGACACCAACGTCGGCCAAGCAAAAGACTAAAAGCATAAAAGTGTTTGCCCGTAGGACTTGTTCATTCCTCCCCACTCTCAAATGAAAAGTAATAGCATAAATGGTAAAGTATGAAGCAGGCCAAAATGTGCCCTCCCAAGCTTACCTGAAACCAAAATGTGCCTTCCCAAGCACAAGACTCATGCAAAGACTCGACTAATATACCTATATGCAGACACAATATGAACAAAATACGAGCAAAATATGGGCTCGTCAAGCAACAACTACAGTACTGTCCAAGCTCGGTTACTGTTAAGCTTGGAAGATAGCCATTTCGGGAAAGGAGACAAATTGTCGCTCTGAAAAGCTGCAGGTCAATCCGCCGCATTATCGAGCGTAAAGAGACAAGGCCACCAACCAAGCAATAGATTGAACTCATCTCTATAATTATAAAAGGAAGAACACTTAACACTTCTCTTGATTTTCCAGAGCTCAAATAGCATGTTCTCGTGATTTTCAAGCCATTCATTCTCGAGTTCTTATGAAGTGTTCCAAGCATCAGTTCCATTGAAGATTGTGTTTCTGCAACCTTAAGCTCCAACTCTAGATCTTAGGCTCTCATATACATCCCAGCCTAGATTAGAGAAGAATCTTAAGACTTTACTTTATATTGTAAAGGATTCTTCAAGATAGAGTGTGTGTCACACAAACCCTACCCAAAATCCTTATCTCGTGTTGTCGAGTGTGTTTTGTTGAGTTAGAGTTGTGTTTGTCGAGTTGTAATAGATCCAAGTCCTTGCTTTCATCGATTGCAAGAGACTCGATCAAAGATTGTAGGTGTGTGTAAATCCAAGCTAACACTTTCCTCGATAGTATGAAGCTCGATCTTGGTAAGGTTTTTCTGAGAACCCATGTTAATCTCTGAGGATTCTTAAGTGAAAAGAATTCGTTCCTGTGTTGGAACAAAGTGGATGTCGGAGTCGTTAATCTCCGAACCACGCTGTGTAGTATCTCTCTCTCTTACTCTTTCATTTATCTTTACTCTCTTTGATTATTTCACTTGCACAAGCATATAATCAATTTAAACGAGATTTTTAAATATTTAGGTAAGATTTAGCTCACCAAATTTCCACATTTGTGTAAACGAGCAACTCAAGAGATCAAGCTTTCACTTCGGTCTTTTGGAAGCTTAACTGTACATCTAGCACTCGGTTTGATCTTAAGTTAAAGCGGCTCATATTTTGCATACTCTGGAACAAGCTTGAGAAAGAATCTCAAAAACTTCGAAACACGTATTCACCCCCCCCCCCCCCTCCCTCCTACGTGTTTCCTGCTTGTTGCACCGGAACCAACAAGTGGTATTAGAGCAGGGGTTCTAATGAGCCACTTCTTTGCATACTGGTAGCGAGCAACTCGATACGGTTGTCTCACTTGAACCGATCCAGTTTTCTTAAGTGCATCAAAATCTCACTCACGTGCATACTCAAACTCACCATCGCAAGCGAGTGCATACCAGTCACGCCAAACGACTGGAAACACAAGCAAGTAATATAGTCAAGCGGCTACTATCGGAAGCGTGTATCCCAGTCAAGTGAGTCGTAGGAGCTGGATGTAATCGAGTGCCAATTTAACTTTTTACATTGCATTAAATGTGGACAAGTACTAGGGCATGGAAAACCGGGCGCGTGTGCGACTCCGCAAAATTAAAGAGGCAAAGTTGGTGCAATCCCAGCCGTCGAAGAGGAAAAGGCACTTAATCTCAGCCGAGCGATCATGGGCGAAACGCTGACGACTCCTAACTTGACACGTGCTGCGACAGTCACCACTCTGGTTTATTTTTAACCACGGTGACTCACCTTTTAACCGCGACACGTCAGCCACGAACCTGCTCAACTCGGCGACACGTCAACCTCCACCAACTCCACTCCGCCACGTCGCTTGAAACCCAAACCCTATATATATAGCAACTGTGCACTGTGCAAATCTTCATCACCCCCAAATTTGCCATTCTCGCGCAAGATCTTCTTCTCAAATCTCTGCACAAATCTGCGTTCATGTTCTTATTCTCTGCAAAAACTTTCTACCCTCCTTCAAATACTCTTCTCTCAAATCACAATGGGCAAAGGAACCACAATCGTAACCATGGAGAAAATAAGGACGAGCCCTGACAACCACATCTTTGTCGAGCCTCATCTTGATGAAGCCCTCGTGCACAAGGAAGGATTTTTCTGACGGGCTGTGACCGCCGCCGAACTATGGGACTTCGTAACAGCAAAGCCCACGAGGGTACTCACCGTTGCTGTTGCAGAATTCCTTTTGAATCTCCATGAGGGAGAATTAACTTCCAGTATCACAGATCCAAACACCAGCTTGCCGGTGACAGTCTCATTGGTTGATGTTGCCAACGTCTTCAACTTGCCGGCGGTCGAAGAAGTTTACTTGATGAAAGTCGGACTTCGATATGATGACGAATACAGACGCTTCACCGTCAAAGAAAACGTAGAATGGAGCAAATGAGGCAACAACATTCGAGAGGATCTGTTGAAGCCTTTCAACATCATTGGTGAACTCTTCACTAAAAGCATAGCCTGCCATAGTATAGTTGGGGAAATCTATGCCTTTGTCAGAGCGAATGGTTGTTATCACTTGATTCTTCTCCACAGCGAGTTGCTTGAGCAATTCTGGAAGCTTGGACAACGTCTCCTTCTCACTGAATAGGAATACTACCCAAGTGTAGCGAGAGTAATCATCGACTACTTCTAGAGTGTACTTCCTTCCATTGACGCTCAAGGGGGTGACTGGTCCAAATAAATCCATGTGTAGAAGCTCTAGTACTCGCTTGGAAGAGGCTTCCTCTAAGCTTGCGAAGTGCTACTTTGTCTGCTTTCCTCGCTGGCATGGTGAGCATGTATGGTCTTTGACAAAGACCTCATTAGGTATGCCCTTCACCATTCCTTTGCGAGCTATCCTATTGATAGTTTTGAAGTTGAGATGACTCAAGTGGCGGTGCCAAAGCCATCCAATTTCAATAACACTCCTGGCAACCAAGCATGTGTCTTGCTTGCAGCTCTCCCATTGAGCTACATACACATTCATTTTCCTTTCCCCAGTTAAGGCGACTTGGGAGGTAAGCTTGTTTCTCACAACACACTTGTTGGAGATGAATTCCACATTGTATCCTTTATCACAGAATTGTGAGATGGATAACAAGTTGTGTTTGAGTCCTTCGACGTAGGAAACATTCTCAATGCTTAGCTTCCCAATCTTCAGTACTCCGTAGCCTTTGGTGGTTCCCTTTGAGTTATCACCAAAAGTTACTTGTGGACCCTTCTTCTCTATGTAATTTTGTAGTAGAGACTTCATGCCCGTCATATGCCTCGAACATCCACTGACCAAGTACCATATAGCTTGACCTTCATTGGGCATGGGATCCACGGCACTCACCTGGAATTAGAACAATTTTGGTACCCAAATCAGCTTGGGTCCTTGCAGGTTAGTGTTTTTGGGTACCCACACTTGCTTAACTCTCCTTTGAGCATTTGCTTGTGTCTTATGTCCCTCCACCTTTCCAAATCATGGATTCTACTTAATCACATCTCCACATGTGCATTTCTGTGTGCATGGCAGGAAGGTACGAGAAGAACTCGATTCAGACACACCAATGCTCTTACTCTTTTGCTTATATCCTGAAGTTGGTCACTTAGGATTAGCCATGAGCTTAGAGACTGACTTGCTAGTCTCTACAAGCTTCTCGCTTGGCTTCCTCTGCGAGGTCAAATTTGGCTTTGGGCCTTGACTCGCTTTGGAAACACTTGGGGTATGAAGCTTCCTTTTGGGAACTTCAATTCCTTACCCATCAACGTAAGTACATTTGGACCATCTCCAATCGGACTCACTTGACACATGAACATTAGCTTTCTTTGGCAAGAAAACGTCCTTTGTTCTTGGTGTCTTAGATTGAGAGCTTGAAGCCTCATCAGCTTTCCTTTCACCCTTTGAATGGTGAGGTTTAGCATGATTAGTGCTAGGAGCTGTTGTCATTGGCTTTCCCTTAGATTTTTCCCTTGAAGATATGGACATCTTCATAGGTTCTTTCTTAGGGATCACAATCTTTCCCTTATCCTTGTTGGTGGTCGGTTTGGAGGCAGTGGGCTTATCCAAGTGACTGATGGTGATGTGTTAGATGCATGAACAAAGATAGTGGCTTGAAAGGTCCACCCTCATATCCAAGATCTCCCTTTCTACCAAAGGGTAGAAGCGAGATTTCTAGTGCTTGTTTGGCGTAAGATGCCTTGTTCAAGTTAACAACTAGATTGGATTAGGTTTCATACCTTTCCACCAAGCTTTTATGTCTAGCGAAGAGGTCCTCAAACTTACTCGTCATAACCCTTAGATTATGTTTGACTTCATCAAGCTCACTGGCTAGCTTTCGGTTTTCACTCTTGCTATCAGACAAAGCTTTTTTTAACACTTTGTGATTACTTTATAGATCCTGATGTTTGTTAAGTAGTTCACTCTGTGTAGAGGAATACACTTCCTCATCGTGTTCGTGTGCATGTTGTAATTCAAATGAGTGAGGGATAGTAAAATACCTCTCTAGTATCTTCATCGGTGAGCGCCATCAGTCCTAGATCCTCTCCTTCACTTGAATTTGGATCTGTGAAGGCATCTGAGTCGCTTTCCCCTTCCTCGCTTGGATTGGGTGGTGACTCGCTTGCCACTAGCGCTAACCGTGGAGCGTCCCTTCTCGCTTTCAATTCTTCCTTTTCCTTCGTACTCAGCTTTGGGCATTTGGACTTGTAGTGGCCCATCTTGTGGCAGTGGTAGCACTCCACATCCATTATGTCCTTAGCGATCTGCTTTGAGGTCTCTTCACGCTTTCCTTTGCTATCACGAGCATCGGTTGTCACGACCCCACCCCGCTTAGAAGGGAAACAGGCGAGGTCTAGACGTAAAGGAATGAAAAATGAATAAAATACAACAACTCAGAGAAAAACGTTGTTGAAGCATTCCATCGAATTACATTAAATCCCCACCATTCGTCGAGAATGGTTGGGAGAGAGAGTACTGTCAATCAGCGGAATTATTTACATAACATGAGAAGCGGAAGCGTTGTTCAAAAGAAGAATAACTGTCTTGCAAAGTCGTTGAGAAGCAACGATACAAAATCAAGGACAGGTGTTGCAACGATACACCAAAGAGAGTTCGAATAAACAACAGATATAACACAGCGGAAAACGTAGGATGCATGTATGGAGACATGCACCACCAAGAGACTTCGACTCTTTTCTTGCCCGACAAAAGCCATTCCCCGACTACTTCACTCCATCTGTTCAACCTGCACATGGGAAATATGTACCGGGCTGAGTACAAAGTACTCAGTGAACACGTTGCCAAAACATTTTAATTGTCAGCCATGCGAGTGATTCATAGGGTTTTACGGAAAAGACCTATGATCACTAAAACATTTTCATAAAATAGCGCTTGCAAGCTTTGGTTTTCTGGCATAATCCGTCATATCTGAACTTTGTTCTAGTATCCGGTAGGAGTGGCCACTCCCCCGGATACTTAGACCGGCCAATATGTAGCTCACAGTCGAATACTCTGAGTGCACTAAGTCCATCGAGGAGTGACCCCGATAGACCCGAATTCTTTCATTTACTATGTGGCCGAAGCCCTTTGTGGCCGAAGCCCCTTGTGGCCGAAGCCTTTCAGATAGACATCATACAAAACAAAACATTTATGGCATGACAATTCTTTAAAAGAATTTAACATAAATAAACATTTTCATTTTATGAAAGCCCACCTCAATAGCTTGCCTTGATTCTCTTACGATCGTAAGTGCAGCTTTAACTTCGGCCTTTTCCTTCGCCTAACCTCGTTCAAAGAACGCAAAAATAAGAGTCTTGAAGATAATTCGATAATCGTATCGATCTATGCGAAGGGGTTCTTCTATTGAGGTCATGATCTCTTATTGATTCTTTTCTGATTAATACTCTGGAATCGATCACCTCGATCGGTACTTGTATCTTATGATTCTTTCATCCTCGATGGGAATCGTAGGATGTCGGATCGGGTTATCTTATGACTTTTCTTTTTACATAGTAAAAATGTATAACACTCATGATGTTGTTCTCTTGATCGATCGTTCGATCATTTAAAATCTTCGTGGTTTCGTTAAAACATTAGGGCCTTAGCCCAATTACTCGAGCTCGAAAAATTAATTCATTAACTCCGAAGAGTCATCCCTTATTCTTGGCCCATTATAATTTGCATGTCCGGCCCAATTGGTTGGTCCGGTCTTAATAGTAATTAATCGGTCCAAATGGTTGGCCCGATCTGTTAAATGTGTCATTGCCCATTATTCAATTTAATTGGCCCAAATGGTTGGACTCGATCTATTAAATCAATTATCGATTCATGTTTCGATTTAATCGGCCCAAGTGGTCGGGCTCGATCCAATTAACGGCTATGGGCCCATATTCTTAATAATTATCGGCCCAAATAGTTGGGCTCGTTCCTTTAATTAAATCTTCGGTCCATTAAGTGTTCATTTAATTATGGCCCGTTATGTAAATATTCGTTTATTAAATTTTTTGGCCCGTACTTATATATATATATATATATATATATATATATATATATATATATATATATATATATATATATATATATATATATATATATATATATATATATATATCGGGCCAGCTCGTGGCCCGGCCCGCTGTTAATTATTGGCTCTGCCCAAATTGATTTACGGGTTTAACCCTCCTCTGGTGGTCTGGGTTCCGTTTATTCGTCCTGTTGCCGGGAGCAACTCCCACGGCGATTCCATTGGGTCGGCCGTTCGGTCAAAATCGAGGCTTTGCCCTCCCCGATTGGAGGGGCATTTCTCCTTGGCTTCGCCGTCGTTTGGCGTCACTGTTGTCGCCGCCGTGGCTGCTGCCGTCGTTGCTATTTCTCTCTTCTGTCCTCCCTTCCTTCTCCAGCCTGCTCATTTCTTCTGACTTCCTCTCTTGCATGTGAATGGCTCCGATTGGTGGCCCTTCCTTCGGTGGTGGCTCCTCCCCTGTTTTTGCCGGGCTCCTTGTGAGTCCCCACCTGGCTTTTGCATTCCCCTGCTGCCATATCCCTTATACTGAGGAGATAAGTCTTCTCCCACTCTTGTTCTTCAGCCCTCTCTCTCGGTTCTAGCTACTATTGGATTATGCCCTTGTTGTTGGGGTTTGGAAATAACTTGTGTGTTATGTGGATAATATGTATATTGTTGTTGGTTATTGTTGGGTTGGAATCTCCAGTTTTGGAGCCATTGTTGTGTTCGGTTTTGTTGTTAAACTGAAAAATTCTTGAGAGGTCTCGATTGCCTTATGATTATACATCTTGGTCATGATCCTACACTTATATGAAGGCAAATTGCTAGCTTTTAAAGCCATTCCTATCTTAGGCCATATTTCATGCTTGCATGCTTGAATTTAGGTGAAATCTCTAAGTCTTATGAACATGCATTAGGTTTCCTTACTTGGGCAGTTTCTAGGCCATGAATTTGTGGTCTTTTGGTGGGGAAAAACATGCTTGTTGGGCTTGGTTCCTAGAGATATATGGAGGATGATACTTACTTGTTTGATGGGGTTTGGAAATAGGGGTCCTTGGTTTGATTTGGGGCTGCCTTCTTGGTTCCTTCTCCTAGCTGCTGCCCTCTCGGTTTCCTTCTTCTAGGGCCGAGTGTTGGTAACCTATGGAGGGGAAATTAATTTTCTTGCATCCTAAGATCATGACTTAACCATCGATGGTTTAATGTGAGGGCCTTACTTGTGTTCTTGGGCTGGAAATGCTTGCTAATCTTGGTCTCCTTCTCCTCCTTCCCTTGTACTTGTCCCTATGGTTGTATGGTTTCTTGTTAGCCCTTGCATGGCTGAAAAATCAAAGGGGAAGGGGTAGGTCTTACCGTGAGTTTGGCTTGAAGAGGAAGCTAGAAATCTATGGCTTCTCCTCCTCCCTTGGTCCTTACTTGCTGCTCTCTCTCGGTTCTCTTGCTGTTCTCTCTCTCGGTGCTCTGTTAACTCTCTCTCTCTCTAGTTTGAATGTTGGTGTTGTTGTGTGAATGATAAATGGTAACTTGTTGTTGTGTTTTGTTGGATGTAGGTTTGGCCTTAATCATTATGGGAAAAAGAGAGAGATGAATGGGGATTGGATGCTTGTTCCTTCTCAAGGATTTTGGCAGATTTTTGGTGTAAGAAAAAGGAGGGAGAGAGAGAGTTGCCGGCTGCATGCTTGTTACTTCCCCATGCAAACTTGTGAGCAATGATGATTGGGTTAATCCCTTCCCTAATCCCACTTAAGGGGTGTTTAACCTCCAATTATTAGGTTATGGATATATTTGAGCTCTAATTATGTAATAAGAGAGAGTGTTATTGTAGGGCTGCCGATTTCTCATTTCTCATATCCTTTTTTTTTTTTTTTTTTTTTTTCTTTGTACATTATTGTAATCTTTATTGTATAATGTTGCTATAGCATGTAACTAATTTATTTACATGTCTCGTTTTAAGTTCGGAATAAAATGTACGTTCTCGGGCCTTCATTCTTGTCGCTAATTAAATCACGTAATCGGGTCTTAAATCTTGGTATGGGCCTCGGCCCCTTTCTCAAATAATGATAAGCATTTGTTTATTTATTCAAGCCTTCTGAATTAATCAAACTTCCTAGGGTCATTACTAATAATCATACGTTATTGCTTTTAGAAATCCTTTTGAAATTTCTTTGTTATCCTAATAATAACAATAATAACATTAATCTTACTCATTAAATAAAAGTCAGGGTTTTATTACTCAATAATAAAAACGCGACTATTACATCCTACACCCCTTACGAAAATTTTGTCCCGAAATTTACTCACCATCTACAAACAACTCGGGGTGTTTCTCCTTCATTCTTGCTTCTAGTTCCCACGTGGCCTCTTCCTGTCCATGGTGTCTCCATAACACTTTCACTAGGGGGATCTGCTTATTCCTAAGCTGTTGGATCTTTCGGTCCACTATAGCCTCAGGTCTCGTTTCGTAAATTAGGTCGGGCTCTATAACGGTTTCCTCTTGACGTAATACATGTTTAGGGTCAAACACGTACTTTCTTAGCTGGGACACATGGAATACATTATGAACGCCTCCTAAATTTGGCGGTAAGGCCAATCTGTATGCTACCGGACCTATTCTTTCTAGCACTTCATAGGGTCCAATGAAACGGGGCTTTAGCTTTCCCTTGATGCCAAACCTAGTCAATCCTTTGGTTGGGAAAACTTTTAGGAAAACCTTGTCTCCTATCTCAAATTGCAGTTCAGTCCTACGGTTGTCGGCGTACGACTTTTGCCTACTCAGAGCTTCCCTCATCCTATCTCGGATCTTTCGAACAATTCCAATCATCTCGTCGATTGCCTCGGGTCCTAAACTCTTCCTTTCCCCTACTTCTTCCCAATATAGAGGAGATCTACATTTTTTCCCGTACAGTGCCTTGTCCATACCTATAGTCGATTGATAACTATTGTTGTATGCAAACTCAGCTAAGGGCAAAATGTCCTCCCATTCTCCACCCTTATCGAGTACTATCGCTCTCAGCATGTCCTCAAGAATCTGTATGGTCCTCTCGGACTGTCCCATCAGTCTGGGGATGGTAAGCGGTACTGAAATTTAATCGAGTGCCTAGTTCTCTTTGCAGGCCCATCCAGAATTTGGAAGTGAACTTTGCATCTCTATCTGATGTGATCGACAGTGGTACTCTACGTACGATCTCTCGGACGTACAGTTGTGCTAGCTTTTCTGAACCATAGGTGGTCGGAATAGGGATGAAATGGGCACACTTTGTCAGTCGGTCTACTATTACCCAAATAGCTTTGTTACCTCTTCTGGTTCGCGATAATCCCATCACGAAATCCATGGTGATATGCTCCCACTTCCACTGCGGAATTTCCAACGGTTGGAGCTTCCCGTGAGGCCGTTGGTGCAATGCCTTCATTTGCTGACACGTCAAGCAACGCTCGACGAACGAGGCAATGTCTTTCTTCATTCCCTCCCACCAGAATTTCCCTTTGAGGTCATGGTACATCTTGGTACCTCCGGGATGTGCGGTGTATGGGGTGTCGTGAGCTTCAATCAAAATTTCGTCTCGAAGCTTGTTGTCCTGCGGAATGCATAATCTTCCTTGGAAGGTAAGTGCATTGTCAGCTTCTTCCCGATATCCTTCCATCCCATTTGTCCTTACCTTTAGGCGGATCCTCTCTAGCGCCTCGTCCTTCCTCTGCTCGTGGATGATTCTATTCCTCAAGTCAGGCTCTATGGTGATGGTGGCAATAATACCGTCTATCGTGGTTGGTGGGGACACTACTTCAAGTTCTAGCCTACTAAACTCTCGAATAAGTGTCTCTTCGGAAGTGAGAAGATAAGCTAATTCTGGTTTGGTCTTTCGGCTTAGGGCGTCAGCCACAACATTCGTTTTTTCTGGATGGTAGTTTATGCTACAGTCGTAGTCCTTAACCAATTCAAGCCATCGTCGTTGCCTCATATTGAGGTCCTTCTGTTCGAAAAAATACTTTAGGCTCTTATGGTCAGTGAAGATCTCACATCTCACTCCATAGAGATGATGTCTCCAAATCTTCAATGCATGTACTACTGCTGCTAACTCCAAATCGTGGGTCGGGTAGTTCAGCTCATGAGGCCGGAGTTGTCGTGAGGCGTACGCTATCACTCTTCCATCTTGCATTAATACACATCCGAGTCCACTCTTGGAAGCATCGGTGTAAACCGTGTAGCTCTTGTCGGGTTCCGGTACTGCTAAAATCGGGGCTGTGGTTAACTTCTCTTTGAGAATCTGGAAACTTGCTTCACACTCGGTAGTCCAGACAAACTTGATTCCTTTTCTCAACAACTGCGTCATCGGTCTCGCTATCTTGGAGAATCCTTCAATGAATCTTCGATAGTAACCAGCCAATCCCAAGAAGCTTCGGACTTCATTCGGGGTCGTTGGGGACTTTCAATTCTGTACAGCTTCAACCTTGGCAGGGTCTACCTTGAATCCCTTTGAAGACACAATATGTCCTAGGAAGATTACTTCTCTGAGCCAAAACTCACACTTGCTAAACTTTGTGTAAAGTCTTTCCTTCCTAAGGGTTCCTAGAATCGTCCTCAGATGTTCCCCATGTTCTTCCTTATTTCTTGAGTAAATGAGTACGTCTTCTATGAAGACTAGGACAAACTTATCAAGGTATGGGTGAAACACACGGTTCATTAGGTCCATAAACACTGCTGGTGCGTTGGTGAGTCCGAATGGAACAGCTACGAATTCGTAATGGCCGTATCGGGTTCGAAAGGCAGTCTTGGGTATATCACTAGGTCGAATCTTCAATTGATGGTACCCTAATTTCAAGTCTATTTTCGAGAAGACACTAGCTCCTTTAAGCTGGTCAAATAAGTCATCTATCATAGGCAAAGGATACTTATTTTTGAGGGTCAGCTTGTTTAACTCTCGGTAGTCAACACACATCCTCATCGATCCATCCTTTTTCCTTACGAAGAGGACTGGTGCTCCCCATGGTGATGCACTAGGTCTGATGAAGCCTAATTCTAAGAGTTCTTGCAGTTGGATCTTTAGTTCTTACAATTCCTTCGGAGCCATACGGTACGGTGCTTTGGACACTGGAGCTGCCCCAGGCTCAAGTTCTATGGTAAATTCTATCTCGCGGTCAGGTGGTAATCCTGGCAATGTGTCAGGAAACACATCGGGAAATTCTCTCACGATCTCTACGTCCTCAATCCTCCTCTCTTCTTTGATTTCTCCGTACAAGTGAACTAGGTATGACGGGTACCCTTTCTTGACCAAGGTGGCGGCTTGGAAGGTCGAGATGATGGCCTTCCTTTGGTTCATGGAAATGCCGTAAAAGTTCGTGGGTTCCTCACCAAGTGGTTGAAACGAAATCCGTCTCTCATTACACAAAATGGTGGCATGGTGTTGAGTTAACCAGTCCATTCCTAAAATCACATCTACTTCCTTCATAGTTATAACACTTAGGTTATTGGCCGTGAGTTTGAGTGGTCCTAGTTTGAGTTCTAGGTTATGGCAACAATGCGTAAGAACTTTTGTTCCTCCTATCGGAGATGTGATGCCTAAATCAGCTCTTAATGGTTTGGCTTCTAGGTTCAGTTCTTCTACACATGCTTGAGATATAAAAGAATGCGAAGCACCCGTATCGAACAGAATTATCACAGGTATTCCATGAAGTTGGCCCATACCTGCTAGGTTTCCGGGGTTCTTCTCGGGTTGTTTCTGTTTGAGCGCATATGCCCTAACGTTCTGTTGTTCCTGCAAATGTTGCTGAAACTGCTGATGTTGGGGAGGTAAAGGAGCTGGCCATGGAGGCTGCAGGGGTCGCGGTTGTGCCTGGATAGCACGTAACTGCGAGTTGTTCCCAAAAGGTTGGGGTCCCGTGCCTGTCCTTGGCTTCCTTTGCGGGCAATCCCTAGCATAATGGCCCTTCTGACCACAAAGGTAGCACGTGTCGGTTCCAAACCTACAGTCACCTCCGTGTCTCCGGTTGCATTTTGTGCACACAGGAGGCTGTGGGGGACGGTTGACGGCTTGGGTCTGATTCGGAGTTGGCCCGAGGTTTGGGAAACGTTGGGGTCCTTGCCACGGCTTCTTGTCGCGTGGTCCGCTCGGGTTGCCTTCCCATTTGCGTTTTCCTTTGTCGGCCGGAGGCTGATAGTTTGGTTGGGTCGGAGGGTTCGTCGGAGCTGTCCTTTCGACTGGCATCGCCGCCTCGACATCTAATGCACGGCTTAGTGCGTCATGGTAAGAGAGTGCTCCTAGGCTTGCTAAGGTCATCCTAATCTCGGGCCTCAGACCGGCTCGAAACTTTTCTGACATCTTCTCGTCAGTGTCTACTTGATCGGGCGCATACCGGGACATGTCGCAAAATGCTCGGTCATACTCAGTCACCGTCATTCTACCTTGCTTAAGATTATAGAACTCCATCTCCTTCTTCTTTCGATAACTTTTCGGAATGTACTTCTCATACAGCCTAGTCTTAAACTCCTCCCATGTAAGTCCTTCTCGTTGCTCGGGAGTTAGTACCTTCAGTCGGGCTTCCCACCAGAAGTCAGCCGATCCTGTCAGTTGAAACGTTATGCAGGTTATGCGTTCCCTATTTGTACACCCTAGGAAGTTAAATATACGCTCTAGGGCGCGTATCCATGCCTCGGCTTCGGACGGTTCTCCCATCCCGTTGAAAGTAGGTGGGTTTTGACGCAAGAAGAGTTCTTCAACTCTCCGCGGTGGTGGGGGTGGTGAAGGTGGCGGTGGAGGTGGTGGTACTTGGTCATTTCTAGCTCCACCTCGAGGTCTTCCTCTCCTTGGCGGCATTCTGATTTACGATAAGATAAGAATAACATTTCGTTAGGTTTCAAAAGGGTTGTTCGCATAGGAGATATCATACGTCGTTTTCGGTTTATCATGCTTTGTCGATTTTTATGCGGTATTGCTTTGTCATAATATAAAGCAGTAAATGGGTTCCTCATTTAGTAGCATGAATAACACAAGTAGGGGAAAATCGCCTCATGGAGGTCTTCGATATCATAATAAAATCGAAAGGCAAAACAGGTCAATATTGTTCTACGGTCCACATAACATCTTGTGGGTCAATTCCACCAAATCAAAACAAATGTCCGAAATCAGAAATTAGTTCTAGCACAAAACAAGTCAGGACGGTCTACATAACCCGTTACTGACACTACTGCAACTACCCTAGCCCTCTAGAGAACTCTCGGTACTCAGGCACGACTCGGCGTCGGAGTCGTCGACATGTGCTCCTCCTAGGTCCTCGTCTGAGTCTGGGTCGACCTCTAGGTCTACTAGCAGTCCCTCCTCCTCAGGGTCCTCCTCCTCGGGCTCTGGCTCAGGAGCTGGCTGTGGCTCGGGCTCAGGGGCGTTCACCCAATCCTCTACTCTCTGAGCGAAGTCCTCTAAGCGACGCTCAACTACAGCCATTGCCCGGCTGTTCTCCTCGATTCTTTGTCTCGTCTCGGTCATCCACCTCTCGTGGTCGGTGAGAATGCGATTGACGTCGCTGCTGCTGCTGCTGGGCCCTGTCCCGGCGGGCCAGTCACGGAGAGCTACGGGGCGTGGGGCGGGAGTAGGAGGCTGCTGTAGCTCTGCCACGACACGTAGTAGCTCCTCCGTGGAAGTCCCTGGGACGTGGAGACAAGAAGTCGAGAGACGGGGTGCCTCCCTCTCGGGACTGACGTCCACCATCGGGGCCTTGCCCCGGTTGGCGGCCGAGGGACCTCCCTCGCCTGGGACAGTGGGAGGGGCGCTGGGAGCTCGTCGGTAACGTGCCACTGAGGTGCCGGCCTCAAAGTCCTCGCGGTCTCGACGACCTAGGACAGATGTGGGCGGTGCCGGAGCTCCTGTCACAGCCGGTGCTCCACCCGATTGAGGCAGCACTTGAGGGGAAGGGTCAGTGCTGGAAGCAAGTCGTACCGGAAACTGGTGTGGTCCGCTGGGCGGCCTGCGGTACACGGTGTACTGGTGCTGAAGGGCCGACAAGTACCCTCTAAAGTCGGCTACCACGTCGAAGTAATGACGGTAGCACGTAGTAAAACTCTGTGAAAGGCTCCACGCCCAACCCTGC
This sequence comes from Thymus mandschuricus, assembly GCA_029379335.1. NCBI lineage: Eukaryota > Viridiplantae > Streptophyta > Magnoliopsida > Lamiales > Lamiaceae > Thymus > Thymus mandschuricus. Next base: position 21,128,716 of record CM057077.1, on the reverse strand, counting down.
CAGTCTCGAGGCAAGTGTACTGTCACTCGGATCATGCCGTCGTAGTTGGAGACACTAGCGTGCTGGTGCACCTCCTCCCATAGCCCTCCAAAGTGCGCCAGATACTCACCTATATCATGTTCTACCCTTCGTCTGTAGTTCAGGTAGGAGTTGAGGAGAATCGCTGCAACGTCAGGGATAGGTCTGGGTCCGGCCATCTACACGAGACAGTGAGTTCTAGTCAGGTTCTATTCATAAGGTTCGTAAAAATAATGGTAAACACAGTAAGGTTGGTGAAAAGATGGCAGCTTCTACTTGGGTAGTCTATTGGTTCATACTGGTCTTTACTAAGTCATAACTTGGTCTCATGCACACGTGAAAGTGGTTCTACACTAGATAAGCCCTTAACTCTAAATTCATCATTGTATAGTTCTTACTAGGTTACTGTTAGGTTAAGTTTAAGACGGTCGGGAAACACGTCTTGCGTCCGTTAGAAGGTCGACGGCACCTCATTTGTCCCATTTTTGAGACATCGTTCTCGGTTATAAACTATAATCACTTCCTTCCGCGCTTGAATGTGCGTCTCGTAGCTTCCCGCATTCCAAAACCTGTTACATAGAAAACAAGAATCCTAGTTCAAGCGAGCTACGTTCTCTAAAAGTCATTGATCTCAACACCTTATGTGATCCCTACGAGTTATCTCGTCTAGGTTCTCATAGTGGTGATAAGCAACCTATCCTTTGGCTGACCATGACGTCGTGAAGAGTCGAGCTTTTGTCGAGAACCTTGAGAAGTCTAGCGAAACAAGTCTAGACTTTACGATGAAGAAGAAGACTCTTGGATTTTAGAGCGAACCTAATGCTCTGATACCACCCTATCAAGACCCCACCCCGCTTAGAAGGGAAACAGGTGAGGTCGCGACGTAAAGGAACAGAAAATGAATAAATTACAACAACTCAGAGAAAAACGTTGTGGAAGCATTCCATCAAATTACATTAAATCCCCACCATTCGTCGAGAATGGTTGGGAGAGAGAGTATTGTCAATCAGCGGAATTGTTTACATAACATGAGAAGCGGAAGCGTTGTTCAAAAGAAGAATAACTATCTTGCAAAGTCGTCGAGAAGCAACGATACAAAATCAAGGACAGGTGTTGCAACGATACACCAAAGAGAGTTCGAATAAACAACAGATACAACACAGCGGAAAACGTAGGATGCATGTATGGAGACATGCACCACCAAGAGACTTCGACTCTTTTCTTGCCCGACAAAAGCCATTCCCCGACTGCTTCACTCCATCTGTTCAACCTGCACACGGGAAATATGTACAGGGCTGAGTACAAAGTACTCAGTGAACACGTTGCCAAAACATTTTAATTGTCAGCCATGCGAGTGACTCATAGGGTGTAATATCCCGTATTTTTAAATACTAGAAAATAGAAAATAAATAGTTTCCTTTAATAAAATAAGCTTTTCTTAACTATATATTAAAAATGATAAAAGGGTTTCTAATTTAAAAAGGTTTAATATTATTAGTAATATAAATTACTTAATGAAAGAATATTAGAATATTTAACTTAATTAAAATTAGTTAACTAAAAATATTATATCTAACTTAATAAAATTTCTAAAAATGTAATGTTAATATATTTAACCTAGTTTTGACATTAAAAGAATTATGAAAGAAGCTAGGTATTTTTCGGATAAACGGTTAAGAAAACCCCGAGTCGCCATTTGTCTATTTCGATCCTTTTCGTTTCTTTAAAATTCTTTGAGCTATCAAATCCATTCCGAAAATTCTTTAACCTATATCGTTGAGTTCGATATTTTATGTGGATTCTGTAAACCCTTTGAAATCTAAAATTGGAACTCGTTGCCGGAAAAATATCTTTTCGTCAGGGAACGAGGCGACCAACCGGAGACGAGATTGCCCCTATAAATAGTGGCCATCACCGCCTCAATTGTGATCAGCCCCATTTCATTTCTTCATCTTGAGGAAACCCCCCAACCGACTCTCTCTCTCCACCGATCACCTCTCGCCCTCTTCCCCTTCGCCGGCAGCCTCACCTCCATCATCTCCATCGCCGATCACCACCACCATCATCTCCGATCATCTTCCCCATCATCTCTCCCCCACCTCTCTCACCCGATCATCACCTCCATCACCATCACTCGCTCTCTCTCTAAAGTTGCAAGAGCAGCAGCCCCTTCATCACCACCACCCGACGCCATCTCTCCGATCAGCTGCAGCAGCTGCTGCTTCGTCTTCTTCAGCTCCTCTGCCGCCACCATCCTCCATCGCCACCTTCCTCTTTGAGCCGAAGGAACCGCGAACAGCCTCCGATCGCCGTCGATCATCTTTTGTGCATATCTTCATCTCCGATCATCCAAAAGGTATGTCGTTCGTTCCTATGCACTCGTAGAGACATTTCGATCCTAGGAGTAGTGGCTGATAGTCGCCACGAACTCCCGGGAGAGACATGCATCACCATCATCATCACCTTCTTCTTCTTCTCCGTCACCGCCACAGCTGCCCTTTCTTTGGTGGCTACCGGTGCTTCTTTTCATCCCCTTCCCCGAATTAAAGTTGTTCGTGACCTAATAATTAGCACTTAATCGGAATGAATTCTTGAAAATGGACTGTTGTAGGTATACCCCTTCTTTTCACGGATAATGTTTCCCTGTATGTCGAGACTCTGTCCAAATGTTTTGAAATTATTAATATAGGTTTGAAATGAGATAAACTAGCATCCTATAAAATTTGGTAACGATCGGAATCACCGTTAATTTTCTAAAAATGAAACTGTGTTCATATTGATTCGAAGGACCCCTAACTCTTTTGCATGTCAAATGTTTTTGCACCAAAATATTTTTAATAGTTAGTTGAACAACTTTTGTGTTGAAGTCTAAGCCATGCAAACGACGAAAACATAAGAAAATAATTATTAAAGGTTAATAAGTTATTTATATAATTTTTGGAAAATATTAATATTCAAAGAAAGTTTATGTTAGAAAAGTTCTAAAACGAAACCGCGAACGTAACTTAACATCAGGAAATATTTGTAGGAAGAATCTCCGAAGAAGCTGACTTAAGACTCGAACCAAAGAATCGAGTAATTGGTAAAGGTGGGGATCTATTTATTCGAACTTGTTAAAATCCTTGGGGATTCTTATTTCTTGATAACTCTTGAGCTAGTAAGCTCTATATTCTTCAAGTGCAGGCTTTGTTTCAGGATTAAATTGTGAATCACAGGTTTCCCAGGTTTAATGCTCTAATCTTTACGATATCGGGTTGACATCGTTAGGTCTAAAACACCAACGAGCAACTAGTGTACACCGGGATCGGGAGTGGGGTTTACCACGGAAATCTCGATCCCTAGCCGATAGACTTGCATATAATTTATTTATGCCGTCTAGCATAGCTGATGGGTTTATATACACTTTATGTATGTCACCCTGCAAATGTTATTATAATCCGACAGGTGGTTTAACCGGGATTCGATTACGAGTAACCTCGGGAATACCTACATGGGTACCTAAATTGTTTGGTCGTACGGGATCAAACTCTATTCATTCTCTTCTCCCTTTTTAAATCCTGAAAGCCCTGCTTTTGTTTTCCTTTGTGGCAATGATCACACTGAGTGCTAGTTGTACTCAGCCCTGCAGAACTTTCTTTGTTTTGCAGATTGGGAGCCGGAGGCATAGTGACGGAGAAGAGAGAGAGAGAGAAGAGGAAGGAGGAATAATCAAGAGACGAGGAGAATAAATTTAAACCGTTAAACACTCTCGTTTCTTAAACTTTGATTCGGTTATAAACAATTTACTTATGTTTGGTTCTTAAGACATAATTTCCCTTTCGTCACTTAGATTATCAAACTATTATCACTTTAAATAAATGGAATGAAAGTTATAGTTTTAGTTAACTTAGAAAGTTTAATGTTCGTTAAAGTTTATTCGTTATTCTTTTGTTAGTTTAAAACTTAAACTTAGAATTTAGTTTATAAAAACTTGACGTTTTGAAAATGTGAATTCATATAACGAAAACTTAAACGAATTTATAAAAACTATAACGATTGATAAACATTTATTTATTTCGCTTCCGCTATTTAAACGTAACTTTGATGTAATTATATATTTTGGAACCAACTGTAGTGCGGTCTGGTCCGCCACGGTTGTTGTGCTTTCATATATGTATTCTGGATCCAACTGTAGTGCGGTCTGGTCCGCCACGGTTGTTATAATTTCTTATATACTTTGGATCCTACTGTAGCGCGGTCTGGTCCGCCTCGGTAGTTACATTTTTGTTAAATATATTGGATCCGATGATGGCGCGGTCTGGTCCGACCTCATCGTTATGGTTTATGTACTTGGTTAGCTGATGAATAGTCTTTTGGTATTTACTACGACTTGATCCTGGTATAAGGGAGATGCTGCCCAAATTTCCGGGCTAAACTAAACGAATTTGAATTATAGACTAATTAAAATTAATTAAATTATGATTTCACCCTTTTTATTTTACCCTTCGTTGCATCCCGGTTTAATTGATTATATTTAAATTTATTATTTTAGAGTTAGGAAAATTGGGGTGTGACATAGGGTTTTACGGAAAAGACCTATGATCACTAAAACATTTTCATAAAATAGCGCTTGCAAGCTTTGGTTTTCTGGCGTAATCTGTCATATCTGAACTTTGTTCTGGTATCCGGTAGGAGTGACCACTCCCCCGGATACTTAGACCGGCCAATATGTAGCTCACGGTCGAATACTCTGAGTGCACTATGTCCATCGAGGAGCGAACCCGATAGACCCGAATTCTTTCATTTACTCTGTGGCCGAAGCCCTTTGTGGCCGAAGCCCCTTGTGGCCGAAGCCTTTCAAATAGTCATCATACAAAACAAAACATTTATGGCATAACAATTCTTTAAAAGAATTTAACATAAATAAACATTTTCGTTTTATGAAAGCCCACCTCAATAGCTTGCCTTGATTCTCTTACGATCGTAAGTGCAGCTTTAACTTCGGCCTTTTCCTTCGCCTAACCTCGTTCAAAGAACGCAAAAATAAGAGTCTTGAAGATAATTCGATAATCGTATCGATCTATGCGAAGGGGTTCTTCTATTGAGGTCATGATCTCTTATTGATTCTTTTCTGATTAATACTCTGGAATCGATCACCTCGATCGGTACTTGTATCTTATGATTCTTTCATCCTCGATGGGAATCGTAGGATGTCGGATCGGGTTATCTTATGACTTTTCTTTTTACATAGTAAAAATGTATAACACTCATGATGTTGTTCTCTTGATCGATCGTTCGATCATTTAAAATCTTCGTTGTTTCGTTAAAACATTAGGGCCTTAGCCCAATTACTCGAGCTCGAAAAATTATTTCATTAACTCCGAAGAGTCATCCCTTATTCTTGGCCCATTATAATTTGCAAGTCCGGCCCAATTGGTTGGTCCGGTCTTAATAGTAATTAATCGGTCCAAATGGTTGGCCCGATCTGTTAAATGTGTCATTGGCCCATTATTCAATTTAATCGGCCCAAATGGTTGGACTCGATCTATTAAATCAATTATCAAATCATGTTTTGATTTAATCAGCCCAAGTGGTCGGGCTCGATCCAATTAACGGCTATGGGCCCATATTCTTAATAATTATTGGCCCAAATGGTGGGGCTCGTTCCTTTAATTAAATCTTCAGTCCATTATGTGTTCATTAATAATTATGGCCCGTTATGTAAATATTCGTTTATTAAATTTTTTGGCCCGTACTTATATATATATATATATATATATATATCGGCCCAGCTCGTGGCCCGGCCCGCTGTTAATTATTGGCTCGGCCCAAATTGATTTACGGGTTTAACCCTCCTGCTCGTGATTCCATTCACGACTCTCCCCCTTTCTTCTTTTCTTCCTCGCGACATCTCCCCTCCCTCTCCTCTCTTCTGCCTTCTTGATATAGGTGAAATTTACCTTGTTTTGATAGCCAAAAAGAGTCGATTTTGTGTCTCGATTTTATAGTATTGTCTATGTTTTATATGGTTTTTAGTATATGGGACAATATTATGCTTGTAGGTGTTTTTCTGTGTTTTCAGGCATAAATTGATGATAAATCGATGATAAGACCCCGAGACGAGAAAAGGCGTGATGATCGAAGCTGAAAATCCAAGATTTGAGTTCGAGTGAAGGCCTCTCGATCGACCTCTCGATCGAGAGAGGTGTCGAGAGGTACCTTCTGCTGCAGCTTTCGATCGAGAGCAAAGATTGTACCCTCTCGATCGACCTCTCGATCGAGAGGTCTGTCGAGAGGTGTCCAGCCGAGAATTTTTCTCCTTTTTTAATTATGACTCCTTTTTGGTTTAGGCTTTCCTTATGTAAATTTCTCCTATATATACTTCTAGTCTAGCATTGTAAAACAATAACCTAGCAAACACCATATTTTCTAGCACACTTTTATTTTAGAGTTTTGTATTTTACATTGGAGTTTTTCAAGTTAATTCAAGATTCAAGTTTCGAAGTTCTTCGTGTTCAAGATTCAATTCCAAGTTTTTCTTACTCTTACTTTTTAATTATGTTCTTTCAATCTTTTGTGTTTATGTCTACTTTAATTATGTCTAGCTAAATTCCTTAGTTGATTTTAGGGATTGAATGCCTAATTGAATTTATGTAAGTGTTTTTGTTTACAATTAGCCTTCCAATCTAGATGCATGTTTCATGGTGCTTATTCTCATGCATAGTTAACTGGCCATTAATTGTGTATGCATAATTATGTGTTTATGCCTTAATTGGATAATTGCATAATCGATCTCATGAAAGCATGATATAATAGTTCGATTTTCTTGATTGATAATTGAATTGTTATATGTTCATATATAATTGATTTGGTGTCTTAGTTGAACCTAGTTGATTATATTATTGGTACTTGTTCTATTTTGCACTTGATTCGATTCTTACAATTCGAAAGAATATTAGGATCTTGTTGGGTGACTACTTGCATTGCTTTAATTAGGGTGTAAGTTATATTTGCATGTATCACATTTAGATTGGATTAAAGTGGTTAATTGTATTCATTAATTATTTGCATATGTTTGATTAGATAGGCTTCCCTAGAATCAACACTTTTCCTTAATTGTTCACTTTCCTTATTTACTTAATTGCTTGTGCCTTAAGTTGTTTAATTTTGACTAATTATTTTCCTGCACACTTTGTTTCCTTATTTGATTTAATTGAGTCTTTTTATTATTTGCCTAGTTTATAAATACCACATCCTAAACTCTTAAAAGCCTAAACATCACATTAGTTCTTTAGTAGAGGTAGTGTGTGCGTTTTCGATACATCAATCCCTGTGGATACGATACTCGTGCTTCATTATATTACACCTATTTTGTGTGGTAGAAATAGTGCGATCAAATTTTGGCGCCGTTGCCGGGGATTGATTAGATTTCATACACATATTTTGAAATAGAATTAATAGGTGATTTAGGCACTTTTATTTTCTGTTTTCGGTTTATTGATCTCACGTTTTTCTTTTCTCTTCTTTGGTTTTAGGTAGTGCATGACCACAAGGTCTAAGGGGATACAACCTATTCCTATAGACTTGGAGTTAGAGTGCTCTCTAAGGGCGTTGAGGCGAGAGAAGGAGGGAAAGAAGATCGATACACCCCTCTCTTCACCACCCAATTCACCAAGGAGTTTCGATTCAATGGCGGATCAAGTGAGGAGGACTTTGAACGATCGGTTCAAACCGGTCGTGGACCAATTTCAGCAAGGAGGATGGGGGACCACGGAAGCTAACAACTACGATTTCAAGACGTCCCTCATCAACATGGTGCAAAACAATCAATACGGAGGATCACCGGCGGAGGATCCCAACGCGCACTTGAAGCAATTTCTGGACATATGTGCTACATACAAAGCCAATGGAGTATCTTCGGACTACCTCAAGCTTAGTCTCTTCGTGTGGTCTCTCAAGGATGATGCAAGAGAGTGGTTGGATGGATTGGACAAGAAGGAGGTCACTACTTGGGCTGAGATGTGCACAAAGTTTCTCAACAAGTTCTTCCCACCTTCGAGGGCTCAAAAGCTTATCAATGAGATCAACCAATTTCAACAATATGAGGATGAGCACTTTTATGAGGCGTGGGGGAGATTCAAGAAGTTACTTCGAGCATGCCCGAATCATGGGATTAGTAAGGAGGATCAAATCACGTGCTTCTATCGTGGTTTGAACAAGTTGTGTAGGAAGGAGCTCGATTACGCTTCGAAGGGAGGATTCTTGAACAATGAGTATGAAGTGGCTATGGAGATTATTGAGCTAACCGTAAATTCGAGCTATGAAGAGGCTACCGATCGACGGCTTGGAAGAAGGAGAGTTGCCAACATTGGGATCGATGTTACGAGGACTTGATGGAGAAGTATACAAAAACAGCAAATGAGTTGGATTCTATCAAGAAAGGAGTACTTCGGTGCGATGCTATCACTGACGATCAAGCAAACCCAACCGAAGAGGAAGATGCCAATTTTGTGCAACAAGGGGGCAAGTGGCAACCGAATCAAGGAAACAAGTGGCAAGGAGGGCAAGGAGGACAAGGAGGTTCGAACTACCAAGGAGGGTACAAGAAACCATATGTTCCCAACAACCGAAATCATCCGAACTTCTCCTATGCCAATCCAAGCAACGCATTGCAACCACCTCCCGGCTTCCATGTTGAGAACGGAGTCATCCAAGAGCCCAAGAAGGAATTGTCAACCGATGATTTGATTCGGCAATATATGGCTCAATCGGAGATGAGGATGACACAACAAGATGCAAAGTTGAGGACGTTGGAGCTCACTCAAAGTACATCAACCAACAACTTGGCTAGTAGCATCAATGCGTTGACCAAGCAAATGCAAATGTTGGAGACGCAAATGAGTCAAATAGCCAACGCTCAAGGAGGAGTCCATAAGCCCGGCCAATTCCCAAGTAACACGGAGAAAAACCCGAAGAACAACCATCACGTTCATGCTATTGAGCTTCGGAGCGGCACTACATACACAAATCCATCCTTGGAAGTTGAGAAGAAAGGAGTCGGGAACTTCAAGAACGTAGTGTTCGAGGAAACGAGGATACAAGAGCCGAGACGAGGGCCTCTCGACACCTCTCTCGATCGAGAGGTCGATCGAGAGGTCCATACTGGAAGTCAGCAACCACCTCTCGACACCCCTCTCGATCGAGAGGAGGATCGAGAGGTCTACGACGAGGAGATTCAAATGGAGCCTCTCGATACCTCTCTCGATCGAGAGGTCGATCGAGAGGTCAAAACCCAAAGTCAGAAGGGACCTCTCGACACCTCTCTCGATCGAGAGGTCGGTCGAGAGGCCCAGCAGCCGCACCAACTCCCGACTTACACTCCGAAGGCCCCCTTCCCGCAACGACTGACCAAGACGAAGCAAGACGAGAAGTATCAACGCTTCATGGAGATACTACAAAAGGTCAACATCAACATACCACTTCTTGATGCTCTCCGAGACATGCCCAACCACATGAAGTTTATCAAGGATGCGGTTTTGGGGAAGAAGAAGTGGGGGAAGTTCGAGACGATCAATCTCACGGAGGAGTGCAGCGCGGTGATCCAAAGGAAGCTACCATTGAAGCAAAAGGATCCCGGGAGATTCACGTTGTCGTGCAAAATTGGTGATCAAATCTTCCAAAACGTGCTATGTGATCTTGGTGCTAGCATAAATTTGATGCATCTCCCTATATTCAACTGGCTCAAAATCGGGAAGATGAAGCCAACCACCATCTCTCTACTTATGGCGGACCGATCAGTTTCTTATCCAAGGGGGATAGTGGAGGACGTTCTCGTTCAAGTGCACAACCTCGTCTTTCCGGCAGATTTCGTAGTCTTGGACATGCCCGAGGATACAAATCAACCATTGATCTTGGGGCGGCCATTCTTAGCAACGGGGAGAGCGTTGATCGATGTGCAAGATGGAGACCTCACATTTCGAGTCAACGGGGAGGAACTGAAAATTTCTATCTACGAAGCTATGAAGAGACCCGACGATCAACGTGAAGATATCTTCTCCATCGAGACATTGACACCACCTACTTCGGAGGATGCACTTAACCATTGTATTTCGAATTCTCTCTATGCCTACGAGGAATTGGATGAAGCTTGCGACGAGATACTCGAGTATCTCAATCAGTTGGAGGCTAATCGACCATCGAGTCACCACAAGGAGGTTTCATATCTTGACATCAACAAGAAGGTGGACGACGGATTTTTCGAAGAGGAAGAGAAGAAGGATGCAGCCCCTAAGGTGGAATTGAAGCCATTACCCGAGCACCTCAAGTACAAGTTCTTAGGAGAAGAAGAGACGTACCCGGTGATCGTATCTTCTCATCTCACGGAGGCAAACACGGACAAGCTATTGAGGGTGCTAAGGGAGCACAAATCTGCAATTGGATGGACGATTGCCGACATCAAAGGTATAAGTCCTACGATTTGCATGCATAGGATCTTGCTCGAGGAAGGCCATCGCCCAAGAGTCCAACCCCAAAGGCGATTAAACCCAGCCATGCAAGAAGTTGTGAGGAAGGAGGTGCTGAAGTTGCTTGATGCCGGCATGATCTATGCTATTTCGGATAGTGAGTGGGTGAGCCCTACTCAAGTGGTGTCAAAGAAAGGAGGCATGACGGTCATCAACGACGAGAAAGGAGAGCTGATCGCGACAAGGCTCGTCACGGGATGGCGAGTGTGCATTGATTATCGTCTTCTCAACGCAGCAACAAGGAAGGATCACTTTCCCCTCCCGTTCGTAGATGATATGCTTGATCGTCTAGCCGGCCATGAGTATTATTGCTTCCTCGACGGATACTCCGGCTACAATCAAATCGCCATCGCTCCGGAGGACCAACACAAGACGGCATTTACATGCCCATATGGAGTCTTCACTTATAGGAGGATGCCGTTCGGATTATGCAATGCACCGGCCACTTTCCAAAGGTGCATGATGGCCATCTTCCATGGATTGATCGAGAATATCATGGAGGTGTTTATGGATGATTTTTCAGTCTTTGGTCCCTCTTTTGACCAATGTTTGGAGAATCTCGCCACGGTACTTCAAAGATGCGAAGAGACGAACCTCGTTCTCAATTGGGAGAAGTGCCACTTCATGGTTCAAGAAGGAGTTGTACTAGGTCACAAGATGTCTTCATATGGATTGGAGGTGGATCGAGCCAAAGTTGTAGCCATCGAGAAGTTGCCACCGCCACCCAATGTCAAATCGGTGAGAAGTTTCTTAGGACATGCCGGCTTCTATAGGAGATTCATCAAGGATTTCTCAAAGATCACAAAGCCGTTGTGTGGATTGCTCGAGAAAGATGTCAAGTTCGTGTTCGATAATGAGTGCTTGGAAGCCTTCGATACATTGAAGAAGGCGCTTATCTCTACTCCCGTCTTGGTGTCGCCGGATTGGAGTGCCCCGTTCGAGCTCATGTGCGATGCAAGCGATTGGGCGGTAGGAGCAGTTTTGGGGCAGAAAAGGGAGAAGCTATTCCGAGTGATCTACTATGCTAGTAAGACGTTGGACTCGGCTCAAAGGAATTACACCACCACGGAGAAGGAGTTACTTGTTGTGGTCTACGCTTTTGACAAATTTAGACCTTATTTGGTGGGATCTCACACGATTGTGCACACCGACCATGCCGCCATTAGCTATCTATTCAACAAGAAGGACTCGAAGCCAAGGTTAGTTCGCTGGATTTTGCTTCTTCAAGAGTTCGACATGGAGATCAAGGATAGGAAAGGATGCGAGAACGTGGTGGCCGACCATCTCTCGAGACTCGAGCAGCCCGTGGAAGGAGAGGATTCGATAATTGAAATCAAGGAGAGCTTCCCCGATGAGCAGATTTTTCAGATGGACGATTTGATACCTTGGTTAGCCGACATCGTCAATTATTTGGTGATCCATCATGTGCCCAAGGATCTATCGTCTCACCAAAAGAAGAAGTTCCTCCACGATTATAAGTTCTATTATTGGGATGATCCATACTTGTATAGGAGGTGAGCCGATGGAGTCATAAGGCGATGTGTTCGACAATCGGAATGGAAGAAGATCATCGAAGATTGCCATAGCGCTCCGAATGGGGGACACTTTGCAGCGAATCGGACCGCCCTCAAGATCTTTCATAGTGGATTCTATTGGCCGTCGATCTACAAGGATTGCCATGAGTTCATCAAGTCATGTGATCGATGCCAAAGGATGGGGAATATCACGAAGAGGGACGAGATGCCGCAACGAACTATCATGGAAGTGGAGCTCTTTGATGTTTGGGGGATTGACTTCATGGGTCCTTTTCCCAAGTCTCAAGGGTTCTCCTACATTTTACTTGCGGTGGAGTATGTTTCTAGATGGGTCGAGGCCATTCCGACTACAACCAACGATTCGAAGGTGGTGATCAAATTCCTCCAGCGAAATATTTTGACTCGGTTTGGAACTCCGAGGGCTTTGCTTAGTGATGGGGGGAGCCACTTCAACAATCGTTGGTTAGGATCGCTTCTTGCAAAATACGGAGTCAAGCACAAGGTCACATCGCCCTACCACCCTCTAGCAAATGGTCAAGCCGAGTTAGCTAATCGAGAGATCAAGCAAATCTTGGAGAAAACCGTCACCAACAAAAAGGAGTGGGCGAAGTATTGGATGACGCACTTTGGGCTTATAGGACGGCTTTCAAGACACCAATCGGGAGGTCGCCATATCAATTGCTATTTGGCAAATCTTGCCATTTACCAATGGAGTTGGAGCATAAAGCTTATTGGGCGACGAGAAGGATCAACTTCGAGTTCAAGGAAGCCATGGGCCAAAGATGTGACGACTTGTTGGAACTTGATGAATGGAGAAACGAAGCATTCGAAAATTCGAGGATCTACAAGGAACGAGCTGCAAGATTCCACGACTTGAGCATCAAAAAGCGTAAGTTCGAAATTGGAGATGATGTTCTTGTTTTTAATTCTCGACTTCATTTATTTCCAGGAAAATTGCAAAGTAAGTGGTCGGGGCCGTACGTCATTTACAAGGACTTGAAGAATGGTGCATTCGAGGTGTTGAAGAACGATGGTGAGAAATTCGTAGTGAATGGACATCGCCTCAAGCACTACTTCAAGCCGATGCCTCTATTCCCTAAGAAAGCGGCCACTTACCTCGATGATCCAAAGTAGAAAGGAGGTATCGTCGGGCTAAAGACGTAAAACGTAGCACTTGTTGGGAGGTAACCCAATATTCGTATCCCGTTTTTTTTATTTTGTTTCGTTTTATGTTTTAGAGTCTTAGGTAGTTTATTTTTCGTAGTTTTGAGTCAAATTTCGTATTTTAGAGTCGAACCCCTTAATATACTAACGAATGTTGAAAAGTTGTGTAGAAAACAAAATCGAGCAGGACCTCTCGACACCTCTCTCGATCGAGAGGTCGTTCGAGAGGTGAAATATTGGCATACAGTAGGGGTCTCTCGACACCTCTCTCGATCGAGAGGTGTATCGAGAGGTTTTCAATTTTTAATTTCCCAGGTGTGTCACGTGAAGCCTCTCGATCGAGACCCCCGTGTTTTCGATCGAGAGGGGAGGTCAGAACGTACAGTGCAGCACCTCTCGACACCTCTCTCGATCGAGAGGTCGATCGAGAGGTCAAATTTCAGATTCCAGTAGCTACCTCTCGACAGGTCTCTCGATCGAGAGGTCGATCGAGAGGGTCGTTGACGGTGCACATTCCGACTTTGACCAGGTTTATTTACTCCTTTAAATACACCTTTTGCACACAACTCACATACCATTCTCTCATAACTCACAAATTCTCTCTAGCACACACAAATACTCTCGATTTCTTTCTTCAATTCGTCAAAAGGTACTCGATTTCTTGCTCTCTTGTTATCAATTCTTGATTCTTTACATGATTTCGCATGTTTTGACCGATTAAAATTCAATTTTGATGGTTAAATTTATTGAATTGATAGATTGGGTATTAGATTGAGCATGATAGATTGGATTCATGGAATTCATTGAATTATTTGTATGAATTGAATTCATGGATGAATGCGGAGATAATTGTGTATTAATAATCGAATGAATCTTTATATTTGTCTATGAATTGTTTAAGATTCGTTGGTATCTATATACATGAGATTGAGGTTGTGTGATTATAAGCTCATGATTATGGAGGAGTATTGTGGTGATTGTATAAATTGGTGATGAAATTGAGTTGATAATGGGGGAGAATTGAGCTTGGTTGAAGTTTGGGGGAAGATGATTTAAATTGCTTTATTCTTGCATCCCTTGTATTGATTTGTGATACTTTTAGGTACTAAAAAATGGCACGAGACAAGGGCAAGAATGTCGCTTCAACCTCTTCGGGCAAAGGCAAAGGAAAAGAAAAGGTCACCTCTTCGAGCAAGGGAAAGGAGACATGGAAGAATGACAAGACTATCCCGAAGACTAGAATACCGCTGGCGAGGTCGATGCCCTCAAGTTTGGAGCCCAAGGCGTTCAAACTCAAGCTCACGACTGCGGAGTCAAAGAGGAGATGGTCCCACCTTGTGCAACTCAAGCACAAGCACTGTCGTTTCCTACATCAAGAGACGGTGGCAGCGATGGGGATAGCTAATGAGATCACCCAATTGATGCAGCGAGGAGGCTTCACCAACATATTTCAAGGGAATCACTTCACTTACCACATTCTCACGGTGGAGTTCCTCTCTACGTTGGTAGTGGAGCGAGTCAACCAAGTGCCCCATGTCATTCGTTTCCAACTTGGTGGTCAACCGAGAGAGCTTGATATGGATCAACTTAACGACATCATTGGAGGAAACAAGCGTGGTGAATATATTGGCAACAATCATCCGGATTTGCAAGATTTGTGGGCATACTTCGTGGATTTTGAGGAGGAAAGAACGAGATCCTACAACCCGGCGAAAGCAAAGGCCACGTCAATTCGGAATCCCACGATTCGCTACTTTCATAGGCTGATCTCGTGCACCATTCACTCCCGTCATGATTCCGGCACCTTCCTTGCCACCGACGCTCATCTTATTTGGACTTCCTTGCGAGGACATTCACAAAATGCAGCCCTTTACCTCGTCGATTATATGGAGAGCCAAGCATACTTGTTCGGGGGGCAAAAGATCGGGATAGGAGCTTTCGTCACTCCCATTGCCCAACACTTCAACATTCCGATTGGAGAGCAGCCCGTATCTACGTCCATCTTTGTAGATGGACGGACGTTGGAGCTTGCAAGGATGATCTCGTATGACACGTCCGGGTGGTTCTTCAAGTTACATGGGATGAGTGGCATTTATCTCTTTCCGCTTCCGAATAGTTATTTGACGGAGGTGATCGGGAACGAGAAGTTGCGGAGAGGGAACGGAAAGATGGATTCTCCTCAACACAAGGAGCTTATGTGGGCTGAGGGAGGTCCAAGACCCGACGAAGGTGGTGATGATGATGAGGAGGACGAAGATGAAGATGAGGCTGAGCAATATGAGAGGGGATTTGATCAAGGGGAAGATGCTTTTGAGCAAGGATACGAGGGTGTTCCACAGCCCGGTTTTCATATGAGAGCTCCGGATTTCTCTACGATGCGGGATTGGCACACGGAGTCAATGGAAGCAATGGACAACTATCATTGGGATAGTAGGGAGTTTGTTGAATCCCAAGTAAGAGGAGTTCGCGAAGAGGTACAAACATTGAGAACCGAGGTGGGGGATCTTCGCACATTTATTGGAAGTCGTTTTGATACTATCGACGCCTACATTGAGAACGAGAGGAAATTTCGAGAAGAGGAGGCGAAGAGGCGTGAGGATGAACGAGCATACTTGGAGAATTATAATAGGATGGTGCATGAGATGCACTATTTCTATCCTCACTACTCGGAGAGCCATCAACGATTCGACCCCAATAACCCCGACAACCCTCCCTTCCCACCGCCATTTCAATAAGGTCAGTTTTTAACTTAGCCTACTTCTTTTCTTTAAACTTATTTCGTTGCTATGCGTTGAAATAAGTTTGGGGGAGGGAAAGAGTGTCTAAGTTAAATTACTTTTATTGTTTTCTTGCTTTGAGAGTCTTTTAATTGTTAGTATTATTTTGGGGTATGTTAGAGTCTTTTATTGTTTTGAGTCTTAGGTTTAAATTGAGTCAAGTAAGCGTAAGCATGTGATGATAGTGTTGTGAATTTGGCCAATGATAGAAAAAGTTTGTTGATTTTTGGAGAAAATTCATGATCTTTATTATGCATGGAACCTTGGCGAAGCGACGCGATTTTATTTGATGAAATTGAAGCATGTCATGAAGTCGGGAACTAGTTAGTTTGAGCCCGTGAGTTTTGAGCTATTGGTGCATATTGATGCCTATTTTTCTTGATTGAGTGATCATGTATGCTTCATTGTTTCTAGAACTTGCCCTATTTCTCCGTCAAGACCTTAGTATATTTATGAACTAGGAGATGATATTAGGCCATTCTTTCGTAGCCACATGATTCCCATACACTAACCTTGATCATTATCTTTGTTTACCCCTTTGAGCCTTGTTATGAGCCTTTCTTTCTTGAACTTGGATGATAGGAGGTTTGGATGGATAAGGGTATCTTTAGTGGAGTTAGTTGATGATGTGGGAAGGAGTTGAGTAGATTATCTTGGAGTGGTATGAAAAGAAAAAGAAAAGAATTTGAGATGCTTGATTAAGTATAGTTAGCTATCCCTATAAGCTTAGAAAAAAAAAAGAAAAAAAAAAAAAGAGAAGAAAGTTAGAGCCTTTGTTCGAATATTAGAAAGAACATTCATTAGTTGAGCTCTAGAAAAAAACAAAAAAAAAAAACAAACAAACAAACAAAAATAAGCATAAGGGGATAGTTAGCTTGGATTGTATATGTTGCATCTTGATATTGAGTTTTGTAGTTGGTGTTGGATGGTAGAAGATGGAGTAAAATCTATACTTTGGGTGAAGTTGAAAAGAGGTTGATGATTTGGAGCAATTTGAGTCACTTAGCCTATATATATTTCCTACCTTAACCAATGTCCCTACATTACAAGCTTTTACAAAGACCTTTTTGATCTTAGTTTGTGAATATTACATTAGGTGGAGATGTTGAGATTAGGGGCAAGCCTATGGTAAACATGTTGCATTACATTGATGTTGAGTGAACCCCATGATGTGCATTATATTACATCTTTTCTTTGAGAGAGTTGAGAGTTCACTTATATACATAATCTCACATGTTTGGAGAGTGTTCTTTGATAGATTGACATGTTTCGAATTTGTTGGATAGGTTGTGTTATCGATGCTAAGGTTGTATGCACAGTTTTGATCATGATCATGAGTATTGGTTTTGAAAAGTTTTTGAGGCCTATATAGTTCACAATGCTAGAGTCTATTGTTTATGTTTTGGTATTGTTCGGGACGAATAATGTTTAAGTTTGGGGGATTTGATATAGGTGAAATTTACCTTGTTTTCATAGCCAAAAAGAGTCGATTTTGTGTCTCGATTTTATAGTATTGTCTATGTTTTATATGGTTTTTAGTATATGGGACAATATTATGCTTGTAGGTGTTTTTCTGTGTTTTCAGGCATAAATTGATGATAAATCGATGATAAGACCCCGAGACGAGAAAAGGCGTGAAGATCGAAGCTGAAAATCCAAGATTTGAGTTCGAGTGAAGGCCTCTCGATCGACCTCTCGATCGAGAGAGGTGTCGAGAGGTACCTTCTGCTGCAGCTTTCGATCGAGAGCAAAGATTGTACCCTCTCGATCGACCTCTCGATCGAGAGGTCTGTCGAGAGGTGTCCAGCCGAGAATTTTTCTCCTTTTTTAATTATGACTCCTTTTTGGTTTAGGCTTTCCTTATGTAAATTTCTCCTATATATACTTCTAGTCTAGCATTGTAAAACAATAACCTAGCAAACACCATATTTTCTAGCACACTTTTATTTTAGAGTTTTGTATTTTACATTGGAGTTTTTCAAGTTTATTCAAGATTCAAGTTTCGAAGTTCTTCGTGTTCAAGATTCAATTCCAAGTTTTTCTTACTCTTACTTTTTAATTATGTTCTTTCAATCTTTTGTGTTTATGTCTACTTTAATTATGTCTAGCTAAATTCCTTAGTTGATTTTAGGGATTGAATGCCTAATTGAATTTATGTAAGTGTTTTTGTTTACAATTAGCCTTCCAATCTAGATGCATGTTTCATGGTGCTTATTCTCATGCATAGTTAACTGACCATTAATTGTGTATGCATAATTATGTGTTTATGCCTTAATTGGATAATTGCATAATCGATCTCATGAAAGCATGATATAATAGTTCGATTTTCTTGATTGATAATTGAATTGTTATATGTTCATATATAATTGATTTGGTGTCTTAGTTGAACCTAGTTGATTATATTATTGGTACTTGTTCTATTTTGCACTTGATTCGATTCTTACAATTCGAAAGAATATTAGGATCTTGTTGGGTGACTACTTGCATTGCTTTAATTAGGGTGTAAGTTATATTTGCATGTATCACATTTAGATTGGATTAAAGTGGTTAATTGTATTCATTAATTATTTGCATATGTTTGATTAGATAGGCTTCTCTAGAATCAACACTTTTCCTTAATTGTTCACTTTCCTTATTTACTTAATTGCTTGTGCCTTAAGTTGTTTAATTTTGACTAATTATTTTCCTGCACACTTTGTTTCCTTATTTGATTTAATTGAGTCTTTTTATTATTTGCCTAGTTTATAAATACCACATCCTAAACTCTTAAAAGCCTAAACATCACATTAGTTCTTTAGTAGAGGTAGTGTGTGCGTTTTTGATACATCAATCCCTGTGGATACGATACTCGTGCTTTATTATATTACACCTATTTTGTGTGGTAGAAATAGTGCGATCATTTCTCGGCAGTACGTCGCCGTGCGACCTCCGCCCTCATCTATGGCTGCTACTCGGTGGCTTTTGTTGCCACCATTCACTGTCCTTCTCCGTTCTTGGGTTTTTTTCCGATTTCTCGAGGAGTGGGGGTGCCCAAATTTGGTTCGGATTTTGGGGATAATCCCCTCCGGTGGCTCTCCCGGTGAATTGGCCGCCGAGTCTGTCCCTTTTCTTCACCGTGGTGAGACGGCTCTGGCGCGGCTCCTTCTGTTCTCGAATTATCCTCCTCCGGTGGTCTGGGTTCAGTTGATTCGTCCTGTTGCCGGGAGCAACTCCCACGGCGACTCCATTGGGTCGGTCGTTCGGTCAGAATCGAGGCTTTGCCCTCCCCGATTGGAGGGGCATTTCTCCTTGGCTTCGCCGTCGTTTGGCGTCACTGTTGTCGCCGCCGTGGCTGCTGTCGCCGTTGCTATTTCTCTCTTCTGTCCTCTCTTCCTTCTCCAGCCTGCTCATTTCTTCTGACTTCCTCTCTTGCAGGTGAATGGCTCCGATTGGTGGCCCTTCCTTTGGTGGTGGCTCCTCCCCTGTTTCTGCCTGGCTCCTTGAGAGTCCCCACCTGGCTTTGGCATTCCCCTGCTGCCATATCCCTCATACTAAAGAGATAAGTCTTCTCCCACTCTTGTTCTTCTGCCCTCTCTCTCGGTTCTAGCTACTGTTGGATTATGCCCTTGTTGTTGGGGTTTGGAAATAGCTTGTGTGTTATGTGGATTATATGTATATTGTTGTTGGTTATTGTTGGGTTGGAATCTCCAGTTTTGGAGCCATTGTTGTGTTCGGTTTTGTTGTTAAACTGAAAAATTCTTGAGAGATCTCTATTGCCTTATGATTATACATCTTGGTCATGATCCTACACTTATATGAAGGCAAATTGCTAGCTTTTAAAGCCATTCCTATCTTAGGCCATATTTCATGCTTGCATGCTTGAATTTAGGTGAAATCTCTAAGTCTTATGAACATGCATTAGGTTTCCTTACTTGGGCATTTTCTAGGCCATGAATTTGTGGTCTTTTGGTGGGGAAAAACATGCTTGTTGGGCTTGGTTCCTAGAGAAATATGGAGGATGATACTTAATTGTTTGATGGGGTTTGGAAATAGGGGTCCTTGGTTTGATTTGGGGCTACCTTCTTGGTTCCTTCTCCTAGCTGCTGCCCTCTCGGTTTCCTTCTTCTAGGGCCGAGTGTTGGTAACCTATGGAGGGGAAATTAGTTTTCTTGCATCCTAAGATCATGACTTAACCATCGATGGTTTAATGTGAGGGCCTTACTTGTGTTCTTGGGCTGGAAATGCTTGCTAATCTTGGTCTCCTTCTCCTCCTTCCTTGTACTTGTCCCTATGGTTGTATGGTTTCTTGTTAGCCCTTGCATGGCTGAAAAATCAAAGGGGAAGGGGAGGGGTAGGCCTTACCGTGAGTTTGGCTTGAAGAGGATGCTGGAAATCTATGGCTTCTCCTCCTCCCTTGGTCCTTACTTGCTGCTCTCTCTCGGTTCTCTTGCTGTTCTCTCTCTCGGTGCTCTGTTAACTCTCTCTCTCTCTAGTTTGAATGTTGGTGTTGTTGTGTGAATGATAAATGGTAACTTGTTGTTGTGTTTTGTTGGATGTAGGTTTGGCCTTAATCATTATGGGAAAAAGAGAGAGATGAATGGGGATTGGGTGCTTGTTCCTTCTCAAGGATTTTGGCAGATTTTTGGTGTAAGAAAAAGGAGGGAGAGAGAGAGTTGCGGGCTGCATGCTTGTTACTTCCCCATGCAAACTTGTGAGCAATGATGATTGGGTTAATCCCTTCCCTAATCCCACTTAAGGGGTGTTTAACCTCTAATTATTGGGTTATGGATATATTTGAGCTCTAATTATGTAATAAGAGAGAGTGTTATTGTAGGGCTGCCGATTTCTCATTTCCTTTCTTCTTTCTCTTTCTTTCTTTTTTTTTTTTTTTTTTTTTTTTTCTTTGTACATTATTGTAATCTTTATTGTATAATGTTGCTATAGCATGTAACTAATTTATTTACATGTCTCGTTTTAAGTTCGGAATAAAATGTACGTTCTCGGGCCTTTATTCTTGTCGCTAATTAAATCACGTAATCGGGCCTTAAATCTTGGTATGGGCCTCGGCCCCTTTCTCAAATAATGATAAGCATTCGTTTATTTATTCAGGCCTTCTTAATTAATCAAACTTCCTCGGGTCATTACTAATTATCATACGTTATTGCTTTTCGAAATCCTTTTGAAATTTCTTTGTTATCCTAATAATAACAATAATAACATTAATCTTACTCATTAAATAAAAGTCGGGGTTTTATTACTCACTAATAAAAACAAGACTATTACATCGGTGCTCTTCCCTTTGTACTGCTTGTAGAACCTCTTGTATTTCCCTACTCTGGGAGTTCATCTTGTTGATGTTTCTGGACAAAAACACGTAGTGCTCCTCTAGTTCTTCTCGAGACATTTTTTAAATTGGTGACTCGCTTGATGTCTCAGCAGCGTTGAAGGCAACTCCTTTGCTCGTTGCTGGGGCTTCATCTTCATCATCAACAGACATTCGATTGAGATCGAATTCGTGCACCTTGAGTTCGGAGAACAGAATCTCCGGGGAGAACTTCGACAAGTCTTTTGTTGCAAGGTAGAGCTCCTTCATTGTTTGCCACTTCCTGGTAAGAGTTCGAACTATTTTGAGGTTAATCTCCTTCTCAGTGAACTCCTTTCTGAGTGATACAAGCGTTGAGATGATGTTGGTGACACGTAGCGTCAATGGTCTCACTTAGCTTCATTGACAAGCTTTCGAACTCCCTCATAAGCATTGCAAGCTTATTCTCTTTGATCTTTTCAGTTCCTTGAGAGATTAGGGCTAGAGTGTCCCACATTTCCATAGCAGTGGTGCACTTCCTAATCCTTGGAAGGTAGGCGTCTGAGACTGTGCTCTGCATGATATGTCGTGCAACTCTGTCCAAGTTCGCCACTTTGAAATCGTTGGCAGTGTAGTCGTCCTTTAATTTCTCCACGTAGTCATGACGAACTGTAGCCTCTCTTCCTTCGGCAGCTGGTATGTTGACAGTGTTGACCTTCATGATAGCGATAGGACCTTCTGTCACAACTTCCCACATTTTGTCGTGAACTGAACAGAGTAAGCTTGAGACTCGGAAGCTCCATGTCTCGTACCCTTCAATCTAGAATTGCATAATATTCGAAGCACTGTGACTAGACATTTTCAAATGTTAGTAGCAATGCAGTATGCGTGAGTGAGATTTTGATGCACTTAGGAAAACGGATCAGTTCTGGTGAGACAACGTGAAGTGAGGTGACTCACTTCCAGTATGCAAAGCAGTGGCTCGTTAGAACCCCTGCTCTGATACCACTTATTGGTCCCGAATTGAAAAGTAGGGTTACACGTAATGGGGGGGGGGGGGGGGGGGGTGAATACGTGTAACAGAAGTTTTTCAACTTGTTTTCAAACTTATCTCAGAGTGAGCAAGAATGGGGCCGCTGAAACTTGAGACCAAAGCGAGAGCTTGATCTACAGTTAAGCTTTACTCAAGACCTAAGCGAACGCTTGATCTCAGAGTCACTCGCTTGCTTATATGCGGAATTTAGTGAGATAAAAATCTTTTCTAAGTAATTAAAGCTTCGTATTGTGCTTGTTTATATTCTCATGCAAGTAAAGAATAATCAAGGCTAGTAAACAATGAAAAGCTTAAGGACAAAAAATATGAAACCAGGAATTATAATGGTTCGGTGGTAATAAACCTACGTCCACTTTTGTTCCACGCAGGAACAACTTCTCTTCACATAAGAAACTTTGAGGATTACAGGTTCCTCAAAAACCAAGACAAGGATCGAGCTTCACAAGCTTGGATCCACAACACACTGGGAGATTACGGGTTCTCCTCGAAAACCTAAGATCAAGCTTTGCACAGTCGATGAACTTGGAAGCTTGGATCTTTTACAACTAGGAGATTACGGGTTCTCTACTAACCTAACACTGATCGAGCTTTTTGGAAAGCTTGGATCTTACAGCAACCTTTACAACAACAACTCTAACACTCTTGACAGACAAGGGTTTGGGTTGGGTTGAAAAACACTCTAAGTGAAGAATCCTTTACAGTGAATGTAAGGGTTATGATTCTTCTTCTAAGCTAGGATAAGTTTAGTGTCTTAGATCTAGTAAGTGAGGGTTGCAGAGACAAGTTTCGATGGAACTGAAACTTGGAACACTTTCTTACAAGGACTCAGGAAACTGTATGCTGGAAATCGTGAGTGCTTGTTTGTTTTGAGCACTGGAAATTTCAAGGAAGTGTTCAAGTGTTCTCTTCTCTGCATGCCTCTATTTATAGTGTGAGGGATGGACTGGAGCCGTTTGAAGGTTGGTGGCTGTTGGATCCGTGAAGATCGCTCGGATGTTAATCAATTAAACAAAAATTATAACATGCAATTTCCTAGATCCTAAAGGGGAAACAGATCTAGAATTGCATACCTTGTTGGGTAGATCCAGCCGGAATATGAGATTTCGGTGAATAATTCCACGCACTAGATCTCTGCACACGAGATCTAGCTCTTCTTGTAAACCTCAAGATCTTCTAGAGTATTCCCGAGCACAAAGAAGAATTCCAGATGGACGAAAATCTTTCTTCTCTCCCTCACAGTAAAACCCTAGCCGTCAAACTCAGATTCTCGTGAATTACGTATATATCACTTATGACGGAATCTGATCTCACCATCTATATATATAGAGGCAGATTAGGGTTAGGGTTTTCCTTACTGGGCCAGGCCTGCTTCTGTTGGGCTACACTAGGGATCTTAAGGAGGATATGGACTGGGCCTCCCAATATAATTAATAATCCAAGTATTCTCTTGGCCCGAATACTTTAATTAATTATATTAATATTATTTCACTCCACTAAAGAAATAATATTGCACTGCCGTACATTTCCCAAATTATTACATAACGGGCTCCTTTTTGAATTATATTATTTCCCGTGTTTAAGATATCGCATGTCATTAATTAATTAAGCTATTGATAGCTTTATTAATTAATATCTCAACCGAGAGTAGTACCCGCTCGACCTTATTATTATATCAAAACTCAATCCACCTGCAGGGTTTGATATAATAATCTTTAGAGCGCCTCAAGGGGACATCATCAACTCGGACTCCGCCGAGACACGATTTCTAGCTATAATATTAATTATCATATTTATAATATTATTACCCAAGATTCGAGATACTTTGAGTTGCAATTACTCTCACTCATTGATAAATCAATGTAATAATTATCATAAATATATAATTCAATATTATCCATGCTTAGAGAAGAACTCTACCCCTTTGCATTCACTATAGAGAGTTCTTCGCTTGGAGTGTTTTTCAAACCAAACCCAAAACCCTTGTCTTGTCAAGTGAGTTAGTGTTTGCGTTTTGTAGAAAGGTTGTTGTAAGATCTAAGATTCTGCCTTCATCGATAGCAGAAACCTCAATCATAGAGTGTAGATCCAAGCTTACACCTTCCTCGATTGTGTATAGTGATTGGTGTCTAGATGTTAGGATTTTCATTATGTTTTTGTGTCTTTTTTCGTTGTGTTTTTGTGTCTTTTCGTGTGTCTTTGGCTATGATTTGGTTGTTTGGAGTTTTTGGTACTTGTAGGATAAAAAGGGCGGAAACGAGAAGAAAAGCAATCATTGACCTCGAGTTCTAACCTCTCATGATTTTATTGAAGATTCATTTTGGATGTAATGAAAGCATTATATCGAAGAGGGGTTCGATAGGAGCACATAGGCGAAAACGGAGGTCAATTCGGAGTTCGAATGAGGAAGATATGGCCGAAACAAAAGAGTCGCGCGCGAACGTGCCAGTACCTGATCTGGACGACCGTCCAGATTTCATGCAGCATCTGGACGAGCGTCCAAACATATGCGAAGGGTTTATGCAGTTTCTGATCTGGACGACCGTCCAGATTTCATTCAACATCTGGACGATCGTCCAGATGTCGGCGTCCAGCTGTGTTTCCTTATTTAACTAGGTTTTCTTCCTAGTATATATATTAGTGCCTTGGACGAATTTTGTATCATCTTAGACATCTTTTGGCATAATTTAGCTTTAGTTTTCAGCACTTAAACACTTTAGATTAGTTTTACTTTGTTCGGATCCGGATTCTTAGTTCGTGCAATTCAATTCAAGTTTTTCTTTTACTTCGCGTTCTTCGTTCTTCGTTTAATTCTCGTAAGTTATTTATTGCTTTCGTTTACTTGCTTTAATTGCTTTACTTAGTTTTAGATTCGATTTTGTAATTGCTTCTTTTAATTTCCTTAGTTTAATTTCGTTCTTTCGATTTTAAGTTATAAGTTTAGATTCGTTTTTCTATTTTCGATTCTCTAGTTTTTCAAAGCTTTCAAAGTTAGATTTATTTTCTTTTAAATTTCCAGATTTCATTCATCATGTCTAGATTAGTTATTGCTTTCTTTGTTGCTTTCTTTATTGCTTTCCTTTCGATTCTTGCCTAGGTAGTTTAATCGTTTTCTTAGTTTAATTCTTAGATTTATTTCTTGCTCTTTAGATTAGTTATTTACTTGCTTTTATTTATTGCTTTGATTTATTTTATTTGCCTAGGATTTAAAACAAAAACCCCAAAATCTTATTTAACTTGCTTTCCTAGATTTAGGCTAGATTAGGATTTATTACATAATTAATTGCCCTGCAAAGTTTTCCTTCGAGATTCGACATTGGGTTTTTACTTACTAAGTGCTAGGATAGATTTCGTTCTATTGCGAACACTTTTTAGTGAAACATATAGCTCGATCTTAGCTAGGTTTTGTGGAGAACCCGTAATCTCCTCGTCGTTGTTTCGGATCCAAGCGAGGGAAGCTCGATCCAGTCCAGGTTTTTGAGGAACCCGTAATCCTCAAGGTTTCTTAAGTGAAATGAAACTATTGCAGAGTGTAATATAGTGGACGTAGGTGTTTAATCACCGAACCACAATAACCCCGGGGTCGTATATTTTTGTCCTTAAGCTTTCTATACTTTACTTGCTTTGATTTATCATTCTGCACAAGCATTTAAACAAACTTAAAACGAAGCTTTGAATACTTAGGAAAGATATAGCTCACTAAATTCCACATTCACAAGCGAGTCACTCTGTGATCAAGCATTCGCTTAGATCAAGAGCAAGCTTTACTGTAGATCAAGCTTACGGGTAGGTCTTAAGTAATAAAGCGACCTGAATCTTGCAACTCTGAGATAAGTTGAAAAGAAGTTGAAAAACTTCTAATACATGTATTCACCCCCCCCCCCCCCCCCCCCCCCCTCTACGTGTATTCCTCTTATTCAAACTGGGACCAACAAGTGGTATCAGAGCAGGGGTTCTTTTGAGCCAATGCTTTGCATACCTGAAGCGAGTCCCCTTGCTTCCACGTTGTCTCATTGAACTGATCCGTTTTCCTAAGTGCATTAAAACCCTCACTCACGCATACTGCATTGCTACTAACATTTCAACATGTGTAGTCACAGTGCTTCCAACTTGCCGCAATTCTCGATCGAAGGATACGAGACATGGAGTTTCTGAGTCTCTAGCTTTCTCTGTTCTGTCCACGACAGAATGTGGGAAGTTGTAACAGAAGGGCCGATCTCCATAATGAAGATCAACATTGTCAATGTCCCAGTTGCTAAAGGAAAAGAAGCTACCGTCCGCCATGAGTATGTCGAAAAATGAAAAGATGATTACACCACCAATGACTTCAAAGTGGCGAATCTAGATGGACTAGCGCGTCACATCATGCAGAGCACCGTCTCAGATGCATACCTTCTAAGGATAAGGAAGTGCACAACTGCTAAAGAAATGTGGGACACCTGATAACCACATATTTAGCATGCTTTAGAGTGCATCTTGATGCGTGTTTTGGTTGAGATATGTGCTTAAATGAATAGGAAATGATAGGTTTTTACAACTTATGCATTTTCCATATGCTTTGCGTTTTCTCTCGGTTTTCGTGCTAATTTCAGGTGCTGTGGAAATTTTCTGGGCAAGTGTGACTTATCCAATGTCGAAGAGGATCGAGAGAGAAAGCCGTAGCACTTTGCGGATTAATTTTCCGATGCCGGACGAGAGAGAACGAGCCAAAACCGTGAGAGCGCGCAAACTGTCAAATGTGGGCGGAAATGCACAAGTCAAACGAAATTGCACAAGTCAAACCTTCATTCAACTTTCCAGAAATTACAGATTTTACCCCACCTTCTCAACTCAAGTTTCTAGTATTTGCAATTTGGCCCCAATTTGTGGGAAAACTATAAATAGCTAGTTATTTTCCTTATTTAGTATCCAATTCCACTTGTATTTCACTTGAGCAATTTCTCTTAGAACCCTAGCTATTTTCCCTCTTTCTACTTTGGTATTTTCAAATATTGTTGGATGATCAAGCTTGGAGATTGAAGATTATTGAAGCATTTCTATTCCTTTTCATTTCCTTGTTATTTCTATTATGTTTTCTCTTATTTTCCATGGTTTGATTGCTAGATCTATGGCTAGCTAAGCTTGCATATGGCTCCAAGTGATGAATAATTTGATGTAGATGATAGGTATTAGATTCTAGGATGTTGATCTACCTTCCTCTTGGATTGCCTATGGATTGGGACTTTAATTTGAATGCATGAATAATTGATCACTAGGAGTGCATCTAAGGTGTTTGAGGGAATGCCTAGTAAGCTTCCTTTCATAGCACTTGGCATCAATCCATACCCATATCACTTGATTCCATGTCTTATAGTTCCTAGAAAGAATTGGAGGAGTTGGATGAGAGTTGGTAGGTTATCTTAGACATAATTTGAGCTATTTGGAGTTGATAGAGTATGTAAAGGCTTAGAAAGCATTTATTGCTCTATTGATCAACTTGTTAATCACCCTAGTAAGGTAGGTTAGCATATATGAAATAAGATACTATCCAAGGTGGATTAAATTGGTTTGAAGCATCTAGAATCTAAAACCTTCATCATCATCATATTGGAAATCACTTGGATCCATACCTTTACTATTGTTGATTCTTCGTATTTGCATTCTACTAGCTTTGTTTACTTTACGTTGTCTACTTTACTCTTTGCCTAGTTATAAAACACCAAAACAAAGTCTATGTGCTCAAATAGGATAATAGAGACAAGACGAACTACTTGATTATCTCTCGACACATTCACTCCTTGTAGTTCGACCCGGACTACTAGCTAGTTCGGTTATTGTATTATTGATAGGCTAGAAATAGCCGAGTCAATTTTTGGCGCTGTTGCCGGGGAGTGAATAGATTGATGATCAATAGATTGTTTAGTTTCTTGTTGCTAATTTGAGCTTGTTTTTTTTTTTATGGATAGGATGGTATTGTGCTTGTTGATTCAAGCATTTTTATTGGACTATTTTTTATTTCTTTATTGGTGTGCTTGATAGGTACACACTTCATAGATCCAAGGTTAAACATGTGGAATCTTTCGTTTTGGATTATGAGAAGAGAGAAAGAACTTCCAAAGAGCAAGATGTGGAAATCAATCGGGAAGTGGAAGTTCTTAGGGAGCAATTGGAGGTTATGGAAGCAAGAATGGATGAGCAAAGGAGGAGAACTCAAGAGGTTCAATTAACTCCTATAATTGAGATATTCCAACCTCCAAAAGCTAGTTATCAAGGAAGAGAATGGGGCACGGTTGATGCACCTAGCTTTGAGCTCAAACCGGGTTTGATTCGTTTGGTTCAAGCAAATCAATTTGGAGGAGAAGTCACCGAGGACCCAAATGATCATCTATACTCATTCCTTGAAATTTGTGATACCCTCAAGCTCGAAGGAGTGCCAAATGACACAATCCGGATGAGACTCTTCGGATTTTCACTTCGTGACCGGGCTAGAGAGTGGTTCAAAGGTCTCAATGGGAAGTCAATCAAATCATGGGAAGACCTATGCAAAGCCTTTCTCTCAAGATACTTTCCACCTTCCAAGGTACAACGCCTAATCTCGGATATTTATCAATTTGCCCAACATGAGGATGAGACGATATTCGATGCTTGGGAGAAATTCCCTGAGCTCTTGAGAAAATGCCCTCCACATGGCCTAGATGAGAGTCGACAAATCTTCTTCTTCTATGGTGGTTTGAGTTCACAAACAAGAACTATTGTAGATGCTACCTCCGGAGGTTGCTTGCTAAATCGAGATGTGAAGGAAGCCACGAGGATTATTGAAGATATGGTTTCTAATTCTTTTCAATGGCCTATGGAAAGGGTAAATTCAAAGAAAGATACCTTCATGTTGGATGATAAATATGAAGAGTTTGCTTCCCAAATTACCAACCTCAAGAAGGAGCATGAAGAGATTAAAAAGGCGTTGATAGAAGCACGAGCTTGGCAAAGACCTAAGAATGGAGGAATTCTTGGTCAAGAAGAGGTGATTCACATCAACCAACAACCTCTCTCGGTTTTTCAACAACTTGTAGAAGAGGAACCACTCCAACCTTGGAGCTATGGAGCTCCATCGATGCCTCTATTTTCAATGCCTTTCCATGAGATTCAACAAGAGGAAAAGCCATGTGTAAAAAAGGATGAAGGTACCTCTCTTACTCTTTTTCCCCAAACTTCTATAGAGAATGATGATGTGAGTGAGTTGAATTATGGCATCATGAACGATATATCATTTCCTCTTGAGTTTGGATATGAAAATCATGCTAAGAAGAGAGATGATCTTGAAGAGAGTATCCCTCATGAGGAAGTTGTAGAGAAAAGCATTGATAGGTTGGAAGTGTTTAAGAAGTTGGATATCAATGCTCATTTGGTTGATTTGTTGAGTAGTATGCCAAATCATGAGAAGTTCTTGGGGGATGTAGACAAGAGAAAGGTTAAAATGGATGATGATATGACCATTGAGTTATCGGAGGGATGTAGTGCTAGACTACAAAGAAAATTCCACAACAAGGAAAGCGATCTTGGAGATTTCACAATTCCTTGTGAAATTGGTGATCAAGTGCTAGAGAAGGTCTTGTGTAACATGGGTTCAAGATTGAACGTCATGCCTCTTCCTATCTTTGAACGTTTGAAGATTGGAACCCTTTTGCCCACAATGACTATATTTCGAATGGCGGATCGTTCAATCACAATTCCTTGGGAAAGATTGACAATGTGCTCATCAAGGTTGGAAAGTTCATCTTTCCGGTGGATTTCTTTGTTCTTGACATCGAAGAGGAGCACAACATTCCTTTGATCCTTGGTATGCCCTTTTTGTCTACAAGCCGATTATTGATGGATGTTTGTAATGGAAGCCTCACTTTCCGAGTTGATGAAGAGGAAGTGACATTCTATAACCCAAAACTTGAGAATGAATTGCCAACTCCAAGAGAAAAGGTTCTAGTTCCAAGTCCCAAGAGAGGTGGCATGATGATGAATGAAGTAAAGTTCCAAGAAAAGAGTGTCGATCCACATGTGAGGTTTACAAGTTTTGGAGGTCAAGAGGGAGCCTCGTTTGATGTGCCATAAGCTCAATTGAGGTATCGTCGAGCTAGCGACGTTAAACAAGCGCTCGTTGGGAGGCACCCCAACACGTATCCTTTGTTTTCTCGTTTTCTTTAAGTTTTGGTTGAGTCGTTTTATTCGAATAAGAGTTGAGAAGTGGGTTAATATGTTATGGAAATGAATTTCTAAGTGTTGGATGTTTTCTATGCCTTAGAAAAAATTTGAGGTTTTTCAAGTTTTAAAGCTCCAACACTTAGAAATATTTTCGGAGGTGAAATTCCAGTTTTGCGCAGTCCGGCGGTAAAATCAAAAAGAAATAGTAAAACTTGTCGGAATTCGATTCCGTCGATTGCATTGCGTTTCCTAAGACTCGAGAGTAGGGGGGAGGACCGACTTCCGTCCCGAACCGGCCCGGGAAGGCTCGGGCCAAGCCCGGGTACAGTGCAAAACAGCGACCGTTTGCGTTGGTAGCTGTGTTGGTCGCTGCAGGGGCAGCGACCGATGAAAGGTAGCTGCCGGCGGGCCGTTTTCAGCTATCCCCACAGCGGTCAACCCTTTCCTCCCGGGTTTGACCGTTGTTCCTCCCTCCCCCCTATTTTAATTTTGTTTTTTCCATTTTCTTTTTGCTACTATCTCTTATCTCCTACACTTCTCTTACCTCATTTCTCTTACTTATTCATTTCTTTCTTTTGAGATGATGAACATGTTCTTGAAATCGAAAAGTCAAGAGGAGCAAAGCTTGAGAAGAAAAGGAATCAACTTGATCGAGCATATACCGGAGTGAGCAACATTGAACGTGATTTACATCGCAAGCTTGGACCTTTGTGAGTGTAGTTTAAATTCCTTATTATTC
Source organism: Thymus mandschuricus (assembly GCA_029379335.1). Classification (NCBI taxonomy): domain Eukaryota; kingdom Viridiplantae; phylum Streptophyta; class Magnoliopsida; order Lamiales; family Lamiaceae; genus Thymus; species Thymus mandschuricus. Next base: position 21,097,477 of record CM057077.1, on the reverse strand, counting down.
TTCCCTCCAAACTCATTTTAGACTTTGTTTCTAAAATAAGTTTGGGGGAGGGGGGTAGGATAAGGTCTTTAAACTAATATTCTCTCTTCGGTTTTTCATTAAAGTTGCAATTTTTAAGCTTATATGTGCTTGATGAAGTTGATTGTGCTTAATTGGATGCTTGAAAAGGATGAATTTGTTTGATTGTGTTGAGTGTGTTTGGTATATGATGAGAGTGTATAAGTTGGAATGCGATTCAAGTGGTTCATATGTGTGTAAATGTATGCTTACTTGCAAATTTTGCAAAATTTTTAAAACTTCTTTCGAATGAATCACTTGAAGTATTGGTTTTCATATCGTGTTTTTCACTCCTTTGCTTTCAAGAGAGATGTCGATGATGAAGTTGAGCGAAAAATGATATCATATTTTTGGAATCTTTCATGTGTGTATTAAGCATGAAATGGTCGCATGACACGATTAACTAGGAATGATTGATCTTAGGCACATGAACTCTAAACAAAAGCTTGTGAGATTTGGGCCAAAACGTTGAATTGATAACGTTCTTTTTCTTTCTTGTGAGTTTGCCATGTATTGCATTGTTATCTTCTAGAACTTGCCTTCAATCTCGATCGAGGTTGCTATATGTGCTACGAGAACTTAGAAATGATTTTAGGCCCTCACTTGTTAGCTTCATTATTCTCTAAACACTAACCAAATGAAACGTTAACTTTGTGGTCCCCCTTGAGCCTTTGAAGCCCTTGTTGCTAAACCGGATGAAAGGGGGTGAAGGTTGGCTAAGGGAATCCATCGAGAGGTTGTGAAGTAGTGAGAGGACGAGGTTTGAGAAGTTTGATTGAAGAGGTCGTTTTGAGACGAGAATACTCCTTTGAGCTCTATTGAAAAAAAAAAGGAAAAAGAAAAAAAAAAAAAAAAAAAAAAAAAAAAAGAAGAAAGAAAAGAAAAGAAAAGAAAAGAAAAGAAAAGAAAAAAAAAAGAAAAAAAAAATGAGAGAAATGAGAATGGATTTCTCACAAAAGTGAAAAAATGATGAGAAAAGAAAAAAAAAAAAAAAAAAAGAAAAGAAAGAGTTTGAATAAAGATAGTTGTATGAGAGATAAAGGAGTTATTCATGAATATTTGAGAAGCTTCAATCAAGCTTATGTACTTAAAGAGTGTAAGAGGTGAAATAGCGAAGGTAGAAGGTGGAGAAATTCACACTTAGAGTGGAAAAGAGAAGGTGAAAGTACTTAGGAGATTTCTTAGTCACTTAGCCTAAAATTCCCTACCTAAACCAATGTCCCCACATTAAAAGCCTAAATAAAAGACCTAATTGATCTTAGTTCGAGTGCACAACCAAGCGATGAAGATCTTGAGGTTTAGGGCAAGCTTATGGTAAGAGCAATGCATGCATGAGTTCGATGAGTGTAAATTTCCTACCATACACTTGAGAGAAAGAGCGATACACCTACATCTTGAGAGGTTTGGAGTTCCATAATGCTTGAGTGATTGATTTCTTAGTTGAGAATGTTGTGTGATTGTGGATTGTTCAATGTACCTTGGGAGTTCCATGTTTGAAAATGCTTTATTGAGTGAGCTTTGAGGCATCGATGATCTTGATTTGCATACCCATATGTGCTTATGTTCTTCGATTGTTCGTTCCATTGTCGGGACGAGCAATGGCTTAAGTTTGGGGGAGTTTGATAACCACATATTTAGCATGCTTTAGAGTGCGTCTCGATGCGTGTTTTGGTTGAGATATGTGCTTAAATGAATAGGAAATGATAGGTTTTTACAACTTATGCATTGTCCATATGCTTTGCGTTTTCTCTCGGTTTTCGTGCTAATTTCAGGTGCTGTGGAAATTTTCTGGGCAAGTTAGACTTATCCAATGTCGAAGAGGATCGAGAGAGGAAGCCGTAGCACTTTGCGGATTAATTTTCCGATGCCGGACGAGAGAGAACGAGCCAAAACCGTGAGAGCGCGCAAACTGTCAAATGTGGGCGGAAATGCACAAGTCAAACGAAATTGCACAAGTCAAACCTTCATTCAACTTTCCAGAAATTACAGATTTTACCCCACCTTCTCAACTCAAGTTTCTAGTATTTGCAATTTGGCCCCAATTTGTGGGAAAACTATAAATAGCTACTCCCTCCTATTTTTTATAATAGTCACTTTAGGATTTTCACTTTTTAAATTTTATATGTCATTCTACACCATTTTCCCAATAATGTCCCTATTAAATTATGTTTATTACCTCTATTATGCATTGTACTCATTTCATTCATAAATAAACACATAATATTAATTGAGGGTATTTTAGACAAAATTTAAATTTCTTAAAACTTGTGCAAATAGCTAAAATGACTATTATAAAAAATAGGAGGGAGTAGTTATTTTCCTTATTTGGTATCCAATTCCACTTGTATTTCACTTGAGCAATTTCTCTTAGAACCCTAGCTATTTTCCCTCTTTCTACTTTGGTATTTTCAAATATTGTTGGATGATCAAGCTTGGAGATTGAAGATTATTGAAGCATTTCTATTCCTTTTCATTTCCTTGTTATTTCTATTATATGTTTTCTCTTATTTTCCATGGTTTGATTGCTAGATCTATGGCTAGCTAAGCTTGCATATGGCTCCAAGTGATGAATAATTTGATGTAGATGATAGGTATTAGATTCTAGGATGTTGATCTACCTTCCTCTTGGATTGCCTATGGATTGAGACTTTAATTTGAATGCATGAATAATTGATCACTAGGAGTGCATCTAAGGTGTTTGAGGGAATGCCTAGTAAGCTTCCTTTCATAGCACTTGGCATCAATCCATACCCATATCACTTGATTTCATCTCTTATAGTTCCTAGAAAGAATTGGATGAGTTGGATGAGAGTTGGTAGGTTATCTTAGACATAATTTGAGTTATTTGGAGTTGATAGAGTATGTAAAGGCTTAGAAAGCATTTATTGCTCTATTGATCAACTTGTTAATCACCCTAGTAAGGTAGGTTAGCATATATGATATAAGATACCATCCAAGGTGGATTAAATTGGTTTGAAGCATCTAGAATCTAAAACCTTCATCATCATCATATTGGAAATCACTTGGATCCATATCTTTACTATTGTTGATTCTTCGTATTTGCATTCTACTAGCTTTGTTTACTTTACCTTGTCTACTTTACTCTTTGCCTAGTTATAAAACACCAAAACAAAGTCTATGTGCTCAAATAGGATAATAGAGACAAGACGAACTACTTGATTATCTCTCGACACATTCACTCCTTGTGGTTCGACCCGGACTACTAGCTAGTTCGGTTATTTTATTATTGATAGGCTAGAAATAGCCGAGTCAACACCCTTGCCCTAATCTCACAAGGAACGGAGAAAATCAAGGAAAACAAGTTTGCCGTACTGATGGGAGAATTTGAAAGCTTGACAATGAAGCCTAGCGAGACTATCGACGCCTTTGAGCTACGCGTCACCAACATCATCTCAACGCTTGCTTCACTGGGAAAGTAGCTAACAAACAAGGAGGTGAATCTCAAGATCGTAAGAGCTCTCACAAGAAATTGGCAAACTATGAAGGAACTCTACCTCGCCACAAAGGACTTGTCAAAGTTCTCCCCGGAGATTCTATTTTCCGAACTCAAGGTGTAATGATTGCAATTTTTCTTAGTGATTAATAAAAACTTCGGCATTATTTTAATATTAAGAGTGTTATTACTATTATTAGTATAACAAATTTTAAGTGCAACAAATAGTAGTGTTATATTTGGCAATATTAATATTGCCAAACGAGAGTAGAATTTTTTTTTAGAAAGGCTCGATAAAACTAATCGATTAATTTTTATTTAAGGGCCGAGGCCCACTTAGTGATCGAGGCCCACTTCACGATTAATCGTACGATTTTATTCGACCAAGAAAGAAGCCCGTTTCAGATTAAATATCCAACAACAATATATATAAAAGGGGCCTAAGACCAATAACTCAAGCCCATAGTATTTCCATGTTGATATATTCATAAAAAAAAAATTAAAAAAATAAAATAAAAAAATAAAAGAGGAAGGAAATTAGCAGATTGCGCCCAACAGTACAGTAGGCGAGAATTCCATACACAATCTGGGATTTAGCTCTATTAATCCCTCCTAAGCACAATTAGAGAACTAACAACACTTCTATAATTACAATTAGAAGGAGATTAATTTAATTTTAACCACCCTCATCATTATTGTTACATGGGAAGTAGTAGAAATCTCCCAAGCATACACGTCTACTCATCCTTTGCCTCCTCACACACACAAGACCTGCAATCACATCCTCCAATGCAATGATGAACCCCCCCCCCCCCCCCCCCCCCCCCATTCTCTCTCCATTGCAATCCATACCACCTACACAAAGAGAGAGAGCAGCCTTCAACTCTCACAATAGCCTCCATTACCTACACAAAATACTCACAATTAATCTTCATTCACTCACCCAAATACTCACACCATAGAGAGAACAAGATAGAGAGCAAGTAGGAGGCAAAGTGAACACTCGGAGGAGCACCGATCGCCGACTGAGAGGCTGCCGGAAGCACAGCCCCTACGCAGTCCGTTTAAGGCGCCGAAAACACCTCGATTTCCTAGGTAAAGTCTAAAATCCCTTGCTATTCCATCTAGAACTCATGTAGTTCAACTAAAGATCTCGCCCATTATCTCTAGGAGGAAGAACGAGAGAAAGGGGAGGCATACGAGGCAAGATCGAGAGAGGACAACCTTATTATTGAGCTTAGAATCCGTTTTCGGCTTCATTACGTCAAGTAAGAGCTCCTACCATTTCCTTAGAATGATTACCAAGGCCCGAGATGCATAGAAACTAATCCTACGTCTCTAGGTTGGAAGTAATCGGATTTGGGATGAGGAGACGAAGGAGGACAGCCCCTATTCAAGCTGGGAATCCCATGTTTCGACCCCATTACAAACCAAGTAAGTACCTCTACACTCTCCCTAAAACCTAAGAGGACCGAAAACATGATTTTCATCTTTAAAAGGACTCAAAAACATAGCTTAGAGGCTGACCCATAGCTTTGTTACAAACCTCAAGGCATGCTGAAAATTTGTCTAAGGCCTTAAAATTGAAGCACGAACAACATAGCAACCTCGTAACAACAATGCATGTATAAGGGGCTCGAGAATCAGATTTAGGCCTTCGTTTAACCCCTAAGACCTCTGTTTAATAAGCACTAACCAAAGATAAAACCTAGCCATTAATCAAGTCTCTCAACCCATTGTAGATGCCAACTTCGTGCATACTTAAGTCTGAAAATCACACATAAATCACCAACAAATATCCCATGCATGCTGCCTAAAGCTAGTAAAACAAGCCCTCGTCGAATCAAGCATAAAACATAAAATGAGAGAGGAAAGGGTTTAAGAGTCGAACCTCGTCGGCATTACCGACGGTGGCGTAAGCTGTCCAAAAGGAAGAGAAGGCCACGGGAAGGGAGGAGTAGACACCGGGAGCACCACAATGTCACCACCGGAGGATACTACAGAAGTCGACGGCCTCGACGAGGCCACTGCAGCACTGGAATCACCTGCATTCACCTGCAAAATGAGAGAAAATAGTGTTGGGAATTGTTAAGAACAACATGTTAAGGAGGAACCTATAAGGGACACTTCATTGTTTTGATTTGATCCCAAAACCCCAAAGCGTTCTGTTCCCAAGCGACCAATTTTGATGTAGATAATAGGTTAGAATTTTTCTAAGCCTACTCTGTTAGGATGGCTCTTTATTTTTCTTAGAATATAGACTTCAAATGATCAAGTGAATGCCACTCACTTGAGTGTGTTTTCCGAAGCGAAGCAAGTCTAGCAAGCGGAAATGAAGCGTGCCCAAGAATAGCGTAGCGAAGCGAGCACTACAGTAGATTCAAAGCGAGTCTGCCAAAGCGAAGCGAAGCGAGCGCTACAGTGTAAAGTCAAAGCGAGTCAACTCTGGTCAATATGCGGTCACTAGGGAACTTTACTTCCCAAGCGACTCACTACAGAATGACTACGAAGTGACTCAAATCTAAGCGGACGCTACAACTTCAAAGCGAAGCGAGCCACTATCTACCAGAAAGCGACAACACAATTCCCGCTCCAAATTTGAACTCCAGTCAACTAGAGATCTTCGCATTTATTACGAGATCTCCACGTGTCGAACGCGGAGAGGAGCAGCGGAGTTGACTGCCAGGCCGACAGGGCGCCGCAACAGTACTGGGTCGCTCCAGTTACTGTTGAAATTGGATCTTAGCCATTTCCAGCAAAAATCCAAAACTGGGCGTCTGAAAAGCAGCCAGCCTATGCAAGTACTGTCGAGAGGAGGAGGGACAAAGCCACCAACCAAGCAACGGATCTCGGCATCCCTACGCCTATAAATAGTGAAGGATGAAGACGGAGAGAAGTAGAACACTTCCTGAGCATTCGAGCCTACTGCAAACAAACACTCCCAGCTTTCTCTAAGCAATCTTTGAGTCTTTGTTTCCAAGTGTTCTCCGAGTTCCAGTCTCATCGGAACCCGTCTTCACAACCTTCACACTTAGAGTCTAAGCCCATTCCATATCCAAGCTTAGAAAAAGAGCTCTAGCCATCTTTGCACTTATTGTAAAGAGCTCTTCATAGTGTGTTGTCGTAAACCAAAAACCCTAAATCTTTTGTTAGGTTTTTGTGTTCGTCGATGTTAGGTTTTTCCGATCCAAGGCCCTTCTTTCATCGATTGAAGAAGCCTCGATCATAGAGTCTAGATCCAAGCTTGCACTTACATCGTTTGTGTGAAGCTCGATCGAAGCTAGGCTGTAAGGAGAGCCCGCAATCTCCCTGTCTGTCTTTCGGACTGAAGCGAGTGAAGCTTCCAGTCCAGTTTAGGTTTGTGTAGTGAACCCGCAATCACTATGTCTGTCGTCGGATCCAGGCGAGTGAAGCCCGATCTGGACAAGGCTTTTGAAGAGCCTGTAATCTTCAAGTTCTTGAGTGAAGAGAACTATTGCCGAGTGCAACAAGTGGACGTAGGAGCGTTATCTCCGAACCACTATAAATCTCTGTGTCGTATCTCTCTAACCCTAAACTCTTTACTTGTTTGATTATACATTGCATATTGCATCTAAACAAACATAATCTGGAATTTTAATTACTTAGGAAAAAAATTAGCTCACCAAATTCCGCACAAAGAGTAAAGTCTCACTCTTGATCAGGCTTGAAGCTTAGGTCAAGAGAATCTTGATTGCTTTAGATCTAGCTCTCGGCTAGGTCTTAGTATTTCTACGAGCACTTTACTTCATACTCTGAGTTAAGGAATTTGAAGTTGAAAAACTTCAAAATACGTATTCACCCCCCCCCCCCCCCCCCCCCCTCTACGTATTTTTCCTATAACAAATCGGGACCAACAAGTGGTATCAGAGCAGCGTTCTTTCGAGCCTCTGCTTTGCATATCCGAAGCATGTCCCCACTCGCTTCACGTTGTCTCACTGAACCGGATCCTATTTCCTAAGTGCATCAAAACCTCACCCACGCATATTGCATTTACTGCTGATAGTTTGCTTTGTCTACATATAGTGCATCCAGTCTTCCACAGTTCTCTATCGAAGGATACGAGACATGGAGTTTCCGAGTCGAGAGCTTCCTATGCTCCATCCACGACCGGATGTGGGAAGTCATAGAGGACGGACCAATCGAGATCAAGAAGGCCATATCTGTGAACGTTCCAGCCGCCGAAGGTTGCGAAGCCCATGTTAGGCAAGAATACGTCGAGAAGGAAAAAGATGAATACAATGCCAACGACTTCAAGATCGCCAACCTTGATAAAATCGCACGTCACACGATGCAGAGCACCGTATCGGATGCCTACCTTCCTAGGATCAGGAAGTGTGCGACGGCGAAGGAAAAATGGGAAACCCTAGCCCTCATTTCACAAGGAACGGACAAGATCAAAGAGAACAAGCTCGCCGTACAAATGCGGGAGTTTGAAAGTCTGATAAAGAAGCCAGGAGAGTCCATCAACGCCTTCGAGCTGAGAGTCACCAACATCATTGCAACTCTCAACTCACTTGGGAAGGAACTCACAGATAAGGAAGTCAACCTGAAGATTGTCCGAGCTCTCATGAGGAAGTGGCAGACAATGAAGGAGCTGTACCTAGCTACCAAAGATCTATCGAAGCTCACACCGGAGATTCTGTTCTCCGAACTCAAAGCTCATGAATTCGATCTGAATCGAATGAACCTCGACGAAGAGGATGAAGCTCCCATGACGTCAAAATGTGTAGCTTTCAAAGCTGCAGAAGGGCCAAGTGACCAGTCGCTAGCCAAGATGACGAGGGAAGAGTTGGAAGAACATGTTGCGTTCTTATCCAAGAACTTCAACAAAATGAATTCTCGAGTGGGCAAGTACAAAAGATTCTACAAGCAGTACAAAAAGGGAGGAGCACTGATGCTCGAGAAGGAAAAGGGAAGAGAGAAGAGACGACCAAGCCGATCTCAAGGGATATGATGGAAGTGGAATGCTACCATTGCCACAAAATGGGCCACTACAAATCCGATTGCCCGAAGCTGAGTGCAAAAGAGCGAGAGGAACTGAGAGCAAAGAGGGATGCTCCGAGGCGAGCGCTTGTAGCGAGTGAAATGCCGGTCGCTTCAACTGAAGAAGTCTCAAGCGACTCGGATGCATTCACAGATCCCAACTCCAGTGAGGGAGAGGATCTTGGACTCATGGCGCTCACCGACGAGGAAACAGGAGAGGTATTCATCTATCCCTCACCTAGTTCAATTACACTCGCACACACTCACCAAGAGGAAGCAAATTCCTCGACATGGAGTGAGTTGCTAGACAAGCACATTAAATTGTCAAGCGACCACAAAGTGTTGAAACAAGCTTTGTCTCAAAGCGAGAAGGAGAACCGAAAGCTAGCCACTGAGCTTGACCAAGTCAAACTTAACGTAAGGGCTATGACTAGTAAGTTAGAGGATCTCTTCGCGAGACATCAAAGCTTGGAAGGAAGGTATGAAACCCAGTCCGCTCTAGTTGCCAACTTGAACAAAGCTTCATATGCTAGGCAAGCACTAGAGAGCTCGCTTCTACCTTTTGGTAGAAAGGGTGGACTCAGATATGAGGGTGGACCTTCCAAGCCGACTGTCTTTGTTGGTGCTTCAAACACAACACCATCAGTCACTTTGGAATTGCCCACTGCATCCAAAGCGACCACCAACAAAGATAAAGGCCAAATGGCTGAGAACCCTAAGAAGAAGCCAATGAAGATGTCAATATCTTCAAGGGCGGAAACTATGGGCAAGCAAAGACCAATTGTCCCTAGCACTTACAATGTTAAAACTTACCAATCCAAAGGTAGAGGGAAACCAGTTGTAGCTTCTAAGTCTCAGGCCAAGACACCAGAGACAAAGGATCTCCCTTTTAAGAAAAGGAGTAATGTCTATGTGTCACGTTATTTGGACTGGAGATGAGCAAGCAGGTAAGAGCATAGGTAAGCCTCAAGCGAGCCGCTACCCCTCTTGCACACACTGCTGCACGTGTGAAGCTTCTTTAAGGCAGAAGTCACAGTTTACAAAGGTCGAGAAACCCAAAGCACAAGCTACCTTTCAAAAGAAAGTAAAGCAAGTGTGGGTACCTAAGGGAACTAACCTGCAAGGACCCAAACTGATTTGGGTACCAAAATCTGTCTAATTGCAGGTGAGCGCCGTGGATCCCATGCCAAGTGAGGGTCAACAAATCTGGTACTTGGACAGTGGATGTTCGAGACACATGACCGGCATGAGAGCTCTACTTCATGACTACATAGAGAAGAAGGGTCCACACGTCACTTTTGGTGATAACTCTCGAGGAAGCACCAAAGGGTACGGTGCACTGAAAGTCAGAAAGCTCACGATTGAAGAAGTCTCCTACGTGGAAGGACTCAAGCACAACTTGCTATCCATTTCACAATTCTGTGACAAGGGATACAAGGTGGAATTTATTTCCAATAAGTGCATTGTGAAGAACAAACTCACGTCCCAGATTGTGCTCACTGAGTCAGACAAAGGAACGTCTATATAGCACTATGGGACAGCTGCAAAGAGGAGACGTGCTTAGTAGCAAGGAGTGCTACAGAAATTGGATGGCTATGGCACAGACGCTTGAATCATCTCAACTTCAAAGCCATAAACCGCTTAGCTCGAAAAGGTTTGGTGCAAGGCATACCAAATGAAGTCTTTATCAAAGACCATCCATGCTCACCATGCCAACGAGGGAAGCAGACGAAGAAGCACTTCGCCAATATCGAAGAAGCTTCATCAAAGCGAGTGCTCGAGCTACTTCATATGGATCTGTTTGGTCCAGTCACTCCAGTTAGTGTAAATGGAAGGAAGTACACTCTAGTTGCAGTTGACGACTTCTCTCGCTACACTTGGGTTGTATTTCTCTTCAGCAAGAAGGAGACACTGACCAAGCTACCACAACTGCTCAAGCGATTGCCTGTGGAAAAGAATCAAGCGATTGTGACCTTCCGCTCCGACAAAGGCACAGAGTTCCTGAACTCTACCATTGAAGCTTACTGCACGGAGCATGACATAGCACATCAGACTTCCTCAGCACACACACCTCAGCAGAATGGAGTTGCTGAAAGAAGGAATCGAATCATCAAAGAAGCCGTTCGAACCATGATTGCAGACTCGAAGCTTCCAATGAAGTATTGGGCTGAAGCTGCCAATACAGCATGCTACACGCAGAATCGAACGCTTCTCTGCAAACGGCACGACAAAACACCATATGAAATATGGACACGGAGAATTCTGAACATATCTTATTTCCATATCTTTGGTTGTAGGGTCTTCATCCATGACAATGGGAAGTCACAGTTGAAAGCCTTTGAAAGCAAAGCTGATGAAGGAATATTCTTAGGATATTCTACATCAAGCAAAGCTTATAGGGTGTTCAACTGTAAAACCCTAATCGTGGAGGAATCACCCCATGTCGTATTTGATGAGTCTTCTTTGAGTCTTCCACAGGAACAGGTTCAATCTAAGGAAGGAAAGACAAGCGAGGAACCCATCAATTCATTAACTTGGGACATGCTTGAGGATGATGAAGAAATCAAGGGCTCAAGCGAGCAGAATGTCCAAGGAAAAGTTGAAGCTGCCCCCAGATTCCTGAAGCGAGTGCAGGCCAAGCATCCAATCCAGTCGCTACAGAAGGTGAAGCGAGCGACCAAGAAGAAGATGAAGATGAAGCTGGCGGATCCAAGCGTGCATGGCTCAAGAATCACTCACCAAGCCAAATCATTGGAGATCCATCCAAGGGTGTAGTGACCAGAAGTCAAGTGTTTGGAGAAAGTGCCATGTTCAGTTGCTTTCTCCCAAATATTGAGCCGTCATGCGTAGAGGAAGCCCTAGCTGATTCAAATTGGGTGATCGCCATGCAAGAAGAGCTGAATCAGTTCACCAGAAACGACGTATGGTACCTCGTGGATCGTCCCAAATTTCAGCATGTGATTGGCACCAAGTGGGTGTTCAAGAACAAGACGGACGAGGACCACAACGTTGTGAGGAACAAGGCGCGTCTCGTCGCCAAGGGCTACTGCCAAGAGGAAGGAATCGATTTTGATGAGACCTTTGCTCCAGTGGCACGGCTTGAAGCGATCAGACTATTTCTAGCCTATGCAGCAGCCAAGAAATTCAAAGTATATCAGATGGATGTGAAGAGCGCGTTCCTCAACGGTGAATTGAAGGAAGAAGTCTATGTGGAGCAGCCACCGGGTTTCGAGCAAGGAGATAAGGTGTATCGATTGAAGAAATGCCCTATATGGATTGAAGCAAGCTCCCAGAGCTTGGTATGATACCCTTTCTCAATTCTTAGTGGATAATGGATTCCACAAAGGAAAGATAGATCGAACCCTATTCACCATCAATCATGGAGATGATATGCTATGGGTTCAGATCTATGTGGACGACATCATATTTGGGTCACCAAACCAGTCACTTAGCGAGAAGTTTGGAGAGCTCATGAAGACCAAATATGAGATGTCAATGATTGGCTTGATGAGCTGCTTTCTAGGTCTTCAAGTAAAGCAGCAGGATGATGGCATCTTCATCAATCAAGCTAAGTATACAAGAGATATGCTTGCCAAGTTCGGTGTTCAGCATGCCAAAGCTGTGAAGATTCCAATGAACACAAACTGGAAGATGGAGCCAGACATAGATGGGAAGTCTGTGGATGCTACAGACTACCGAGCCTTGATCGGATCCCTTCTATATCTCACTGCAAGTAGGCCGGATATAGCTTTTGCAGTTGGAGTCTGTGCTCGCTTCCAAAGCAATCCCAAGCACAGCCATCTTGAAGCTGCCAAGAGAATTCTTCGATATTTGAAGGGCACTGTCAATATGGGGCTGTGGTATCCAACGGAGGATAATTTGGAGCTTACTGGATATTCAGATGCTGACTATGGAGGGGTGCCGAATTGATAGGAAATCAACTTCGGGCACTTGTCAGTTCTTGGGAAGCTAGCTGATCTCATGGTTTTCGAAGAAGCAGACGAGTGTAGCTACTTCAACGACTGAAGCCGAATATATGGCCGCTGGAAGCTTCTGTTCTCAAATTCTATGGCTTCGTCAGCAGTTAAAGGACTACAATGTTGAAGCAAATGAAATTTCTATATTCTGCGACAACAACAGCGCGATCTGCATCTCTCAAAATCCAGTGCTTCACACCAGATGCAAGCATGTGGAAATCCGACATCACTTCATTCGTGATCATGTCGAGAAGAAGGATATCAAGCTCGAGAAAATCCATTCTGATCTCCAGCGAGCAGATATCCTCACCAAGCCTCTAGCTGAATCTCGTTTCAATCAGCTATGCATGGAGTTAGGGTTGTTAGACCCTGGTGAAGAATGCTAGATTCAGGATGCACGAAGGAGTGGTCGCTAGTTTTTCGTAGCGTCACTCGCTTCGGATCTTCACCAACTCAAGCGAGCCACTTCAAAATTTCACTCGCTTAAAGAAGGAGAAATAAGGTGGAGTAAGGTGGAGTGTTGGAAGACGTTCCCTACCCGCTTACAGGAATTGTTAAGCCATTGGTTAAGGGGGAACTATTGTTTGCTCTCGGAGCAAGCTACTTCCAAAGCGAGCAAGGAAAGCTGCTATCTAGCCTAGGATTCCTAGCGAGTGGGTATAAACACTCGCAAGTGCCGTTTCTAGTAACGGTTGTGGGGTCTTGTATCGGGCCTTCCCACATAAAAATGGTGAAAGCTTAGGCAGGGCTGGCACCTAGACCTTGTGACCTCTTCCCATCTTTCCGCCGAAGAGGAGCAAGTCTTCTCATCTCTTTCATCGGGGATAAATGTCCATTCTTTACTCACACTTCATTGAGTTGAGCCGCCGGATGTCTATCCATTCCTCCCCCACTTTGAATTTTGCATCGCTTCAATTTGCCAGCTTGGGTCAAAGCGAGTCGACTGCAAGTTCATTCTGTAGCTTGTAGGAGGAAGCTAGGAGGTTTACCTTTTTCTACAAAAGGTTGCAGGGCTGGTGACATGCTTCTGCGTAAAATACGAGATTGTCTTGTCAGAGCATTCTCATTGTCATCCTGTCCATTTCTGCTCTGAGATAAGGACTTGTACTCATCCCCCATTCGTCGTGAATATGTACACTTACGTGAAGCTCCCCTCTGGGTTGTAGCAAGCTTGTCTACTATATTCATTTTTTCCCTCATTCACTTCGATGGAGGACTCTCTAATTCGTAGAGGAAGATGAATGCCATGAAGATGAATGCCAAGAAGACGAAGTACTCTACAGGTGGTATCAACAAGCTTCAAAGCAATATCAACAATTGGATTCATCAAGTGCTATCCAAATCCTCAAAATGGAGTCTTCAATAAGTGGTATCAATCTCCTACGAAGTGAGATTGACTGGTAAGTGTTTCAATTTTAAGTACACTAAATGAGCTGAAGCGTGCTAGAAACCTTCACTCACTATGTGGAAAATATGAAATGAATCTGACACAAATACAAAGAGGAAAACACTCTTGTTTATCCTCGAAGTATGTAAGTCAGAAACATTTTAAATTATGCAAAGAAATTCCATTTCTTATTCCAGTCGCTTCAGATGGCCAAGCGAGTGTTACGTCACTCAAAGCGAGTGCGGAACAGTCACTCAAGCGAATACCTCTCAAAGCGAGCGAAGGCCTAGCGGCCCAACTCGAAGCGAGCGGGTACGAAGCGAGTATGAGCTGTCTGCACTCGAGTGCAATTTTACTTTCTGCCGTGCATTTAATGCAGGTTCACATACTGGCGAAAATAACGGGCGCGTGGTTCACACTTTGAATTCGAAGCGGGAAAAGACGGAGAAGATCCAGCCGTTGAATCCTAACAGTCCCCAATCTGTAGCCGTTGGATTGACGCCGCATAAGACAAACCAATCACAGCAGGCCACGTGGAGACGACGTGCAAGTTGGCGGTTCACTTTTACTGTGATGACGCCGGACACATCAGATCCATCACCGCACGTCCGCCGCCTACCTACAGGATCTTCGCCGATTTTACTGTCCTGCCCTTTGCCACGTCAGCCAAACCCTACTTCTATTTAAGGACGCTGTGCAGAACTGAAAAATTTTCACAACTCTCAATCCTTGCCATTCTTGTGCAAAAACTCTCTGCAACTCACGAGTCCTAAAAATCCCCAGTTTTTCGTCGATAAATCTCCGATTCAAACCCTCTCATTTTTCACCATGGGAAAGAAGTTAAACACTGAGACGATGGAGCAATTCCTCACCGAAGTTGACAAATACATCAACGTCGAGCCTCATCTCGACCCTGTCGTCATAGAAGAGAATGGATTTCTCCGTAGGGCTGTGAACACGGCCGGCCTATGGAAATTCGTGACGACGGTGCCAAAGAAGGTATTGGCCAAAGCCGTGGGAGAGCTTCTTCTGAATCTGAGAAAGGAGCAGAACACATCTTCATTCACAGATCCACAGACCAGAAAGCCGGTGGAGGTGGATTTGAGTGAGCTCATCGGCGTATTCAACTTGCCGAAGGAAGGTGGAAACTCCCTGTTGGCCGGAGTAGAGTATGGTCGATTTGCCATCGCCGGAGCTGAACCAAATTTCAAAGAGGCCAGTATCCGTTCAAACTTGAAGGCCCCTTTCAACCATATTTGCGAGCTCTTCTCGAAGAGCGTCGCGTGCTATGTCGGAACTCTGGACACGCTGTCTGAAACGAAGCTGTTCGCCACCACTATCATTGTCGACAGCCTCACCGGAACCAGATTCAATTGGCATGGTTGGTTTCTCAACCAACTTCACGAAGCTGCAGATGACTTCGCGTTCGTGAAAGGAAGCGCAGATCAGATTCTCCGCAAGGGGAAACTGAAGTTTTTCTCCAGACTCTCAGTTGCACTGGAGGAGCTCTACCCCGACAAGGTATGGCCGGATTCCGACGTGGCTGTCTACAACAAACAATCGGTTTTCTATGACAAGTGGAGGAAGACCAAGATTCCGATTGATTTGGGACTTCTAGATGTAGAAGTGCCCGCTGCTATACCAGTTGCCGAAAGGCAAGCTGAAGTGAGCCAAGCAAAGCGAGCCGCTTCACCCGGGAAGCGAGCTGCGCCCAAGCGAGGCAAGAAGAAAATGAAGCGAGTCATTTCACTCGTTCAAGAAAGCGAGGCGGTGGAGAAGCCGCTTGAGGACGTAGAAGTGACTCAACCCCAATCCTCACCAATCAAAATCCAATCTCCCCAACCCCAAGTCCAAATACAAACACTTCAAACCCAAACCCAGCCACTACCTGAAACCCAAACATCTTCCTCTGCCCAACAACAATCCCAAAAATCACCCCTATCCCCACATGAAGAAGAAACTGGTTCTTCTTTCCAGATACCCGAAATCCCTCTACTCCATATTGATCCAGTCGAAGCCTACACCACTTTCCAGCCCTTCCAAACCCAGCAAACACAACCACCACCCACTGAAGCCATTCAAATCTCTGAAACCCCCGAAGTCACATCATCTTCCCCATCCCCTTCGACATCGGCAGCTACAGCCGATACCGCCCATACTACCGGTGAACTCACCATCATCCCACAATTCATCCCTCCCACCGTCTCTGCAGAAATGCAGGCGATCGACCGCTACCTCAAGGATCGAGAGCAAGCTGCAGAGACCATTGCTCTTCACTACTCCAACGTTCCGTGTACCGACGTGTTCTACACTCAGACCGTCGACTTCCTGAAGTACATTACGTACCGCGGAACGGAGTACTACAAGGTCTATAACCTCATGCAGGCCTTCATGAAAGAAGAGTTGATTCAGCTGGAGGTCAAGCTGCTCAATTTCATTGGCGTGGACGGCTTCCACAACTTTCTTGATGGGACCAGCTTCTGGGACAAGCTGGACGCCAAGATAAAACAAGAATACCCCGATGCTGTGATTCCCAAGCGAGAGCCAACCTCTCGTGAGCAGCGGTTGATCAATGCTCATTCAGAGGAGATGGAGGCGAAGGAGGTGGAGATCTCAAATCTCCAAAGCGAGATCTCCAAGAAGGAGGAAGAGGTGAACCGAAGGGTGCTGGAGGTCAAGAGTCTTCGTGAAGACTTTGACAGGAAGAAGGGAGAACTGGAGGCAAAGGTGGAGGAGAAGGGAAGGTTACTGGAGGTAAAGGAAAAGGCGCTGGAGGCGCAAGTGAAGCTGGTGGGAGACCAGTCAAAAACCATCACCGAACTCAAGGGCTCGCTTGACGGGGAAAGGAGCCGCTTGAGGGAGGTTAATGCCAAGCTTGTCTCAATTTGCAAAGAGAAGAAGGATTTGGAGAAAGAGGTGAAGAAACTGAAGGAGGCAGTTGAGAAGAGGGATGAAGAGTTGATAAGGAAGGGGAGTGAGCTGCTCAGCACCAAGAAAACTCTCGACACTCTCAGAAATGAGATGAAGGAACTCAAACAAGAGAGTGAGATAGACAAGAAAGAACTGGAGAGTCGAAGGAGGAGTGCGCAGGCTCTTGATCTGCAGAGTGCTGAACTGTCTATCCTACTGCAGAAAGTCAAAGAACTGGGAGAAGCTTACACTGAGAAGGTTGCTGCAGGAGTTGAATTTCACCAATCTTTGAATCAGAGAGAGAGGTCGCTTGAAACGATGAAGGCAGAACTTGAAGCGGCCTAGAATTTCTAGTACTTCAATCTGCAGGAGGAAAGGAAGAGGATGAAGGATGAGATTGAAGCGGAGCTAGACGCTCGCTTCAGAAAAGTGGAGCCAATGGAGAGGTTGATGGTGTCTGTTGTTGAAAGGGAGAAGCAGTGCGAGTACTTGCTCGAAGAAATCAGTGCAAAAACAACAGAACTTGTACTATCTGAAGAGCATGTCTTCGCTACACGGGCTGAAAAAATGCTTCACGCCCTGTTCAACAAATTCGAGGAGCTTAGCCAATCCCTTTCTGTAAAAACAATCACCCCAACCCCCGGCAGTGATGATGCCAAAAAGGGGGAAGGACAGGTGAAGGTAGGAGGAGTTGGAGGTGCCGGAGGAAGTAGAGTTGAAATGGAGTTGATCGAAGGAGGAAGGAGTGGTGCTGAAGGTGCAGAGGAGGAGTTAGATGATGAAGAGAGGGCCTTACGTGCGAAGAAGGGCAAAGTAAAGCTCACAGAGGAGGAGCTAATGAAAAAGCCTGAAGAGCCCCGCAGGCCAAACGAAGAGAAAGTTCTTGGCGCCTCAATCGCACGACATCCCCCAATTACGGTGCTAACCAAGGAGGAAAGGCGGAAGCAAATGGAGGAGGACGCGGCCATGGCTCGGGAGTTGGAGCGCCAGTTTGATTTAAAAAGGCTAACACTTGCAGGTGTTTCAGGTTCCAAAGCGCCCGCTTCAACTGCCGCACTCACTTCAGCAACTGTAGGAGTCACTTCATCTGCAGTTTTCCCTCCGAGTGCAACCACGAAGAAGGATATGCCTCCTCCCCTACCACCGAAGCAAACAGTGAAGTGAACTGCTCCAGAAACGAAAGGAGATGACCCCGCGGCCAAGCGCCAAAAGGTCAAGCAGGCAGTTGCATCAAGGGCAGAGAAGGAGGAGAGAAGGAGGAAGAGAGGAGAAGAAGGAAAGGATGAAGCCGAGAAGGAGAGGAGAATAAAGGCAAAGCGACTTCAAGTCATTGACGGCCGGATTGAGGAACACTACAATGAAGTGAGACTCATCCAGTTTGCCTTTGTTCGAAGTGCCTTTGTTCCGTTCATGCCGGAGGAGTCCGAAGCATGCCAAGCTCAAGCTATTATCGATACATGCCATGTGACTGCTAAAGAGATGATTGACTCTGGTCGCTACTCCCGCAAGGAGGAACATAATTACATTCGCAAGTGACTCAACGAGAAGCTTCCTATCTGGAGCGGCGAGTCGGGAAAGAAGTTCAATGTGGTCATGACTGAGTTATGTAGCAGGTCGGAAGAAGAGTTGGCCAAGAGGAGGAACGAGCATCCGGACGCCAGGGAAATAGAGGACTTCATCCCAAGAGATCTGCGCTATCAGTGGCTATACTACAAGGATTTGTTCATCAAAGCTTACTATTATTGGGAGGTAGTGCCACTACAAGATCGTTGCTCTCGGATAAGTGCCCTCAGTAACTTTCTCTGCACGTACGATGAGAAGATGCGACGGAAGATCTTCACCACAGCTGAACTTGCAGAGCCCATGCCCTTGGTCATCAAAATACCAGCACTGAAGGACTTCCCCATGCCTTATCATCCAGGCACAGACATTCCAGACAGAGGAGTCATAGATGAGGAGGTGAGTGAAGCCTTCAGCCGGAAAGTGCATGGAGAAGACCAAGTATCCATACTGTGGGTACTATGGAGTCAAGAGTCCTATCTGTCTATGATGATATTGTTGACAAGAAGAAAGAAGAGGA
This sequence comes from Thymus mandschuricus, assembly GCA_029379335.1. Classification (NCBI taxonomy): domain Eukaryota; kingdom Viridiplantae; phylum Streptophyta; class Magnoliopsida; order Lamiales; family Lamiaceae; genus Thymus; species Thymus mandschuricus. Next base: position 21,078,608 of record CM057077.1, on the reverse strand, counting down.
GAGAAAGGAGAAGGAGGAAGATACGGAAGGAGCTGCAGGAAACCTTTGAGTTTCAAGTCCCTTGATATTTTGTGAACTGATGTTCATATATATTTCAATTTCAATTTCTGTCAAAATGTGTCATTTACTCGCTTTGTGAATGACTTTACTTTTTGCTACAAACTCAAACAATTTAACCGAAAAAAAAAGGGGGAAAGGAACTTAAAAGAAAAATACAAACGAAGCTGCAAAGGAAGCAGTCGCTTGAAGTTCCTTCTTCGGTTAGATAGACTAGATTTCAATAATCTTAAGTCTTTGGGTTTTGGCATCATCAAAAAGGGGGAAATTGTTGGGAATTGTTCAGAACAACATGTTAAGGGGGAACCTATAAGGGACACTTCATTGTTTTGATTTGATCCCAAAACCCCAAAGCGTTCTGTTCCCAAGCGACCCATTGATGTAGATAATAGGTTAGAATTTTTCTAAGCCTACTCTGTTAGGATGGCTCTTTATTTTGCTTAGAATATAGACTTCAAATGATCAAGTGAAGGCCACTCACTTGAGTGTGTTTTCCGAAGCGAAGCAAGTCTAGCAAGCGGAAATGAAGCGTGCCGAAGAATAGCGTAGCGAAGCGAGCGCTACAGTAGATTCAAAGCGAGTCTGCCAAAGCGAAGCGAAGCGAGCGCTACAGTGTAAAGTCAAAGCGAGTCAACTCTGGTCAATATTTTCCAAAGCGGTCACTAGGGAACTTTACTTCCCAAGCGACTCACTACAGAATGACTACGAAGTGACTCAAATCTAAGCGGACGCTACAACTTCAAAGCGAAGCGAGCCACTACCTACCAGAAAGCGACAACACAATTCCCGCTCCGAATTTGAACTCCAGTCAACTGGAGATCTCCGCATTTATTACGAGATCTCCACGTGTCGAACGCGGAGAGGAGCAGCGGAGATGACTGCCAGGCCGACAGGGCGCCGCAACAGTACTGGGTCGCTCCAGTTACTGTTGAAATTGGATCTTAGCCATTTCCGGTAAAAATCCAAAACTGGGCGTCTGAAAAGCAGCCAGCCTGTGCAAGTACTGTCGAGAGGAGGAGGGACAAAGCCACCAACCAAGCAACGGATCTCGGCATCCCTCCGCCTATAAATAGTGAAGGATGAAGACGGAGAGAAGTAGAACACTTCCAGAGTATTCGAGCCTACTTCAAACAAACACTCCCAGCTTTCTAAGCAATCTTCGAGTCTTTGTTTCCAAGTGTTCTCCGAGTTCCAGTCTCATCGGAACACGTCTTCACAACCTTCACACTTAGAGTCTATGCCCATTCCATATCCAAGCTTAGAAGAAGAGCTCTAGCCATCTTTGCACTTATTGTAAAGAGCTCTTCATAGTGTGTCGTCGTAAACCAAAAACCCTAAATCTGTTGTTAGGTTTTTGTGTTCGTCGTCGTTAGGTTTTTCCGATCCAAGGCCCTTCTTTCATCGATTGAAGAAGCCTCGATCATAGAGTCTAGACCCAAGCTTGCACTTACATCGTTTGTGTGAAGCTCGATCGAAGCTAGGCTGTAAGGAGAGCCCGCAATCTCCCTGTCTATCGTTCGGACTGAAGCGAGTGAAGCTTCCAGTCCAGTTTAGGTTTGTGTAGTGAACCCGCAATCACTACGTCTGTCGTCGGATCCAGGCGAGTGAAGCCCGATCTGGAAAAGGCTTTTGAAGATCCCGTAATCTTAAAGTTCTTGAGTGAAGAGAACTGTTGCCGAGTGCAACAAGTGGACGTAGGAGCGTTATCTCCGAACCACTATAAATCTCTGTGTCGTATCTCTCTAACCCTAAACTCTTTACTTGTTTGATTATACATTGCATATTGCATCTCAACAAACATAATCTGGAATTTTAATTACTTAGGAAAAACATTAGCTCACCAAATTCCGCACAAAGAGTAAAGTCTCACTCTTGATCAGGCTTGAAGCTTAGGTCAAGAGAATCTTGATTGCTTTAGATCTAGCTCTCGGCTAGGTCTTAGTATTTCTACGAGCACTTTACTTCATACTCTGAGTTAAGGAATTTGAAGTTGAAAAACTTCAAAATACGTATTCACCCCCCCCCCCTCCCCCCCGTCTACGTATATTTCCTATAACAAACCGGGACCAACAAATAGAGAGGTCAGTTGAGGGAGTATGAAAAGAAGTAGGAGAAGGCACCGGCGACGGCATCACCGCCGGCGCCGAAGGAGCAGAACGCACAAAGTGAGGGAAGGTGGAGGATGGTGGTGGCCGACTGGAAGTCGTGCTCTAGCCACAAGGGCTAGAGCAGCATGGCGAGGAGCCAAGCCACTGCCGACGGCAGAGCACGGCGACGGCCAGACGACAACAGAGTGCCATCGTCAACAGTGCTGCGGTGGCTGACGTGTGGTGGAGTGCCGCCAGCAGCGGAGACCGCGGCAACAGACGGCCGCCGGCAACAGACGGCAATTTGGCGACGGTGGCAGAAGGCTGCAGTAGCGGACAGTGGCGACACGATTGGTGGAGACGAGCCCTAGCCATAAGGGCTAGGGCATCGACGGGAGAGGAACACAGGCCCGCGGCCGGGTTGGCGGAACGCCGCCGGCTAGAGATGGCGCGGCGGCTACGGACGATAGCAGCAGGGGCACAGCGACTCGATGGCAGGGACGAGCGGCGCTGCTGGAGGAGAGGCCTGAGTGGGGAGGGAGATGCGGTCGGCGCACCTCATCGACGGAGGTGAGGCCGGCGCCGGAGGAGTTGAAGTTCGGCGGATTTCCAATTTACCCTAAATCTGCAAAACCAGGACCTCCCTTGCAATTGAATGGGAAACTGGCAGAGGAGACGTCGATCAACGATGAAGGGGACCGCCGGCTAACGTGAACCGGCAGAAGGACGGAACGACGAGGGCGGAAAGAGATGCGGCGGCAGAAGGGCTGCCGAGAGGAATTTCCGAGAAGAGAGGGAGAAAGGGGTTCCGCGTAGAGAGAGAGAGAGAGAGAGAGAGAGAGAGAGAGAGAGAGAGAGAGGGCTATCGGGATCCTGCTTCCCCCTCCAAAGAAATACATGCCTAATCGTGTGACATGTGTCAAGTTTTTGTCTTTTACTTTGAGGTTATTTGCGTCTTTTCCATTTTGAACAATACATGAGACTTTTTAAGTTGTAGGTCCCACATGACCATGGTGGTGTAAGTATGGATCCGCCGGAGGAAGATGACAGCGCTGCCGCCGCCGCCACTACTCCTTCCACGAAGCAAGCCATTAAAGCCCTCACCTCCCAGGTAGTCGCATCGGTTCTAGTCCGAACAGGGGCCGGACTTACGCGGATTCCGACGCGGGCACAGTGTCGGAGAGATTTTACGGCTCGTATAGAAGGATGACTAGCTTCAACTCGACGTCGCGACTGCGGGGAAAGGCGCTCGAAGCCAAGCTGAAAGCCCTCTCGAGCGGCTCGGCTACGCCGGCTTCGGTGAGCGGCGCGTAGGACCGAGTCGCTGTTCATGGAGGAGGACGAGCCGAAGGTATTGGTGGCTCAAGTCGAGCCAGGCGTGTTGATTACGTTAGTCTCTTTGCCTCAGGGTGGCAATGATCTCAAAAGGATCCCATCAAGAAATTTGCCGTTTTTCGAGTTTTTTCGATTATAATTTGATAATTTTGAAGTTGAGATTGAGCTTGATAACTGGATATTTTGCCTCCACCATTGATATCCCATTGCTTGATTGGAAACACTCCAAATTTGGAAGTTTTGGAACAATAATTGTGAATTAGAGTCATGTTTTTCTAGCTGAGGATTTTGCTATTCTTAAGCGGGGTTTGTACATGGAAGAAATATGCATCATAACAAGTTAAATTATTTATGTTTTTTAGAGAGTGTTGTATGATTGATTGAGAGAGGGTGACTCTTGTGTTGGTTGGATTTGAATGCTGCTTTATGTGTGAGATAAGATCTAAGGTTCAATACAAGACTGCACCTAGTTTGGTTGGATTCAATCTAGTCCCGTTTTTTCGTAGTTCGGTTGATGTGGATTGTGATTCTTTATGTGCCCTAACATCAATTTTGGTCTCTATGTGCTTATATGGCTCACCGAAATACCGCGTCACATATACCACGTGGATTTAGAAAATAAATTCTAAAATAATTGAAATAAATAATTATTCAAAATAAAAAATCACACCGTCTCATAGAAAATTGTCTACGGTTTGATAGGACAGAAGGAGTAAAAAAAAAAATTAAAAGTTAAATACCACTCCGGTCTCGTAAAAGAAATAATATTTCAAAATTATATCGTAAAACCCGTACTACGTCTCGGTGGAAACGCGTGCCGAAAAAGTCAAAAAGCAAATGGTTCAACTAGCAGGGACCGAAGTGGTATAAAATTATAAATTAAAAAAATAATGTTTTTTTTTTAAAAAAAAGGGGACTTCTATTCAACTTAAAATTAGACATATTTTCTAAAAAAAAAGGAAACGTAATTTTTTTTTTTCACTGACATTTAACATTAAAGTCGATCAACTATTTTTTTTAAATTATATTTGTATCAAAGTGGATGGAAGATGATTGAACAATCAAAGTATGTCTATAGTGAGCCTGGAGCGCATCCATATAAGATAGAGCCCTATATAAATGTTGTAATTATATGTCCAATACATATATTTAGAACTTTAATATTACAATATTGATAGTCATAATTAATAATCCTAACATTTTGTATTTTTATTTTTATAGAAATTTAAAATTTATAAAAGTAAATATCATTTACCCAATTAAAAAGCATAATTTGGGATCAAGATTACCCTCTAAAAAATATTTTGGATCGGCTAAACAATTGAATATTCTTAAATTTTGTTAAATGACATATTTAAATATAATATAATAAACTTCCTGATTTTTAAAAAAATAAATATTTTCACCATTCACAGAATTATTGTTCATAATTACATGTGGCCCCACATCAATAAACCTTAAGACGACCCACATAAATAAACATTCAAATATAGAGAATTTGCCACGTGTTAGGGCTTCATGGGGTCCACAAGGCTAAACACAACTATGATTAACAAAGAGGAAAATTTAAGTCCGAAAATACCCTTTTCTCCATTGCCACGTGTCATTAGATTAGAATGGTGTTGCATTGCAACCCCCTGCAGTATCCTATTTGCCGAGAGAGAGAGAGAGAGAGAGAGAGAGAGAGAGAGAGGGATGTTTTGTCACACATGGACCCGGGCCGGGTTTCGGGCCGGTATTAGTCGAAGAAGTCGGGCCGGGTTAACTTGTGGGCCGAGGAAGGAGATTGGGCCGGGATTATTATCCGCATGGGCCGGGCCAATCGATTGGGCCGATAGTTAATTAAATGGGTTGGGCCAACCGATTGGGCCGATATTTAATTTAATGGGCCGATAGTTAATTAAATGGGCCGGGCCAACCGATTGGGACGATAATTAATTTAATGGACCGATAGTTATTTAAATGGGCTGGGCCAACCGAAAATTATTAAAAGGGCCGATAATTATTTAAATGAGCCGATATTAAATCAAGAAACGAAAGCCAAACGTAATAATTTATCGGGATTGATGTAATAATTTCCAAGCTTAAGTAATTGGGCTTGAACCCCTAATAATTCTATTGGGCCTCTAATGACTATTAATGTTGATCAAATCAATCAAGTTCAAATATAATAGCCTTATAAATGTAAACCACATATAACACATAATGAAATCACGAAGCCCTATCAATGACTAAATCAAGCATCCTGCGATTTTTGTCGAGGATGAAATGACTATAAGACACAAGAATTGATCGAAGTGATCGATTTCAAACGATAATCGAGAAACCTCGACTAAGAGAATAACCTCGATAGCACTAACAGTAAAATAAATCATAGCCTCGATAAAAAATAACCTTCGCATAGGTCGATAAGATTATCGATTTTATTCCAAGTCTCTCATTTTACGTTCTTTGAACGAGGTTAGGCGAAGGAAAAGGCCAAGGCTAAGACGACACTCAGGATTAATAAGTCAATCAAGGAAAGCTATCGAGGTGGGCTTTCATACAACGAATATGTTTATTTATGCTAAAGTTCTTTATTTTAAAAAGAATTGTCATGCCATAAATGTTTTGTTTTGTATGAAGTCTGTCTGTGAAAGGGCTTCGGCCAAATGTTTACCAAGACGAATTCGGGCCTATCGGGGTCGCACTGTCACGACCCGCCCCGCCACGCCTTGGCCAAGCAGGGTCGCAATGCAAGAAAACGGAATAAAGAAGGAATATCATACATGGACATGAATATGAAGTAAAATATTGTGAAGAAACAACACTAAGTTCGATTCAAAATACTCAACATTCGTCGAGAATATTGGTAAAGGATGTTGTTTGTTACAGATGAAGTGCAATTATAAGAAAGTACGCAAAAACGTGTCTGTTTACAAAAGAAGTAGTACATGAAACGAGCGGAAGCTATTCAAGAAAGAGATCGTCGGCTATGAAGAGCTCGACTCGTTGCATCGATACACGAAATGAACTGTGTGGACTTCGTAACGAACATTGCGGAAGAACGTGAGATGCATGTATGGAGACATGCACCACCAAGAGGCTTCAGCACTCTGGTACTCGACAAAAAGCTCATCGGACTGCTCCATATCCATCACGATCAACCTGCACACGGGAAATATGTACAGGGCTGAGTACAGAGTACTCAGTGGACACATGCCAAAACATTTTATTGTCAGCCATTAAAGTGAAACATAGGGGTTTTTCGGAAAAACCTATGCTCACGAAAACATTTTTAAATAAAAAGGCGCTTGCAAGCTATTTTCTGGTGTAGTCCATCACATCTGAGCTGGGGTTGTACCCGGAGAGGTTGGCCACCCTCCCGGATACCTGACCGCGCCAACTTGCGTTAGCTAACGGTAACTGAGTGCACTAACTCAATGAGGTTTTGACCTCGATGAGCCCGAATCGTTCTGATAAAATGAGGCATAAGCCTCCCTAGATAGACTTCGTACAAAACAAAATATTTTATGGCATGACAATTCTTTTAAAAAGAAAGATAAAGAATTTTAACATAAGAAAACATTTTAGTTTTTCTGAAAGCCCACCTTGCTTGCTTTCCTGATAATACTTATGTAGCTCCGGTGCTGCTTAGGCTCGGCTTGCTCCTTCGCCTAACCTCGTTCAAAGAACGTGAAGTGAGTAACTTGAACTGAAATCGATAATCTTATCGATTTATGCAAAGGTTGTCTCTTAATCGGGGTTTTAGTTTCTTGTTCTGATAGCGCTATCATGTATATTTCTTTATCGAAAATCTCCCGATTCTCGTTGAACTCGATCACTTCGATCGATTTTTATATCTTACAGTTTTCCATCCTCGACAGTAATCGAAGAATGCTTGATAACCCTTAATTAAGTTTTCGTGATTTTATTGAGGGGTATAAGTGGTCTACACTCATAAGATTAATATACTAGGCTTAATTTGTTATTAATCTGGGTTACAATTATTTGGGCTCATTCGAGCTGTTAAGGATCTAGGCCCATTTATTTATTCTCGGTAATTTATCGTGTGCGGCCCTTGTGCACAGATTTAATTATCGGCCCAATTAGATACTTCGGCCAAATGGAAATTAAATTCCGGCCCATTTTTAATTAATTCTCGGCCCAATTGGGTTATAAGTCCGGCCTATTTAAATAAAGTTCTCAGCCCAATTGATCAACTCATCTCGTTATGTAATTCGGCCCGTCTTTTAACTCAGCCCGTTATGTGGCTTAGCTCGTTCACTATTTTCAGCCCGTTATTTAATTCGGCTCGGCCCGTTCATTTAAATCGGTCCGGCCCGTTTCGTGACTTGTTAGTGAACTGCAAACATTTCCCCCTTTTCTCCCGTTACTCCTCTTCCTCGCGATCTCTCTCACTCTCACTGAACTGTCTCCCTCTTTCTCCTTCTCTGCTCCCCGTCGGCTCGCCTTGCTCGGCGGCGTCACCGCCGTTGATCTTTTCTCCTCCGGTTAATTCCGGTCGCCGTCCTCCCTCGTAGAAGCTTATGCTTTTCAATTTCCAGTTTGATTGGGAAGCAAATCCCTAGTTCATGAATTGGGGAAAATTGTGGGGAGGGGGTTTCTGTCGGCTTCTTCTCCGATTCGGCCTCACCGTCATCAACACAGCTTGCCGGTCGTGTGTTCCTCCACCGATTCACTGTGAATCGTTGCCCCTGCCGTTCGCATCGTCGCCGCTGCTGCTGTGGTTTCCGCCGTCGTCTGCTGCTGCAATTCCGGTGGTGGTTCCCCTTTTCGATTCGCGACTCGCCTTCACCGTCATTCGTCATCCATTGCCCTAGCCCTCGTGGCTAGGGCCTGTCATCGCGACCGCCATCGCCTTTCCCTCTGCCTCTCTCTGTTTTTCTCTCGGCGCCGGCGGCTATGCTGCCACCGATGTCTCCCATGCTTCTCCTCTTCGTCTGACCTTCTTCCTTTCTCTCTGCAGGTTTCCTTCGGCGAATTCCGGTGTCGAGGTGGCTCTTCCGAGGCTGTCGAAGGTTGTTCGCAATTGCCGTGTCTTCGCCGTCATCTCCTCGCGGCTCCGACAGGTTAACTCCTTCACTCTCTCTCCCGTTTCCACTTCTTAATTCGATTATAGATTCCACTTGTTGATTTAGAGGGTTAGGATTCAATTAGAGAGCAATTAGGGGCTGTTTTACCTTGATGATTCATGCATTGGTTTGAAGAATTTTCCAGATTTTAGAAATCTTAGAGTTGGTGTTCTTGTTTTGTTGAAGTGTTGATTTAAGAGATGGATACACATGCAATGCCTTATGCTTACTAGGTGGCTTCTATGTGATCCAATACATGCTAAATTTTCAGTTTTTATCCTACAAGGATAACATGCATTGTCTCCAAAAGATTGTTGTTTCTTAGTGCTTCAATCTTAGGGTCTTTTCCCATGCTTCATGCTTGATATAGGGTGGGGTTACTAGATTGTGTCTTTAATCGATTGTTTGGAGGTTCTAGTGAGGTTGCATGCTTACAAACTTGTAGCTCTTAGAGAGAGTGATGAGGAATGAGTCTTACTTGTAATTGTGGGGTTTGGAAACTGATTTCTTGGCAAGATTGATGGGTGTCCCCCCTCCCTTTGTTGCCTTCTTTCCTTCGTTCTTCCCTCCTACAATTGCATGTTGGTTTTCTATATGTTAAAGCTTTGATCCTTGTGCTAGGGAGAGAGTGTGGGGTTTTAACTCACCCTTTAGAACTGAAAATTGGGTCTTTAGCTTCCAAATGAGGTTGCCCTCTTCTAATTTTTGCTTGGATGTCTTTTCCCCCTTCTTCCTTCACTCCTAAAGATGATAGTTGTTTCATATGTTAATGCATGTACATTCTAGGTATTAGGGAGGGTTAAGAGAGGATTTACCGTGGTGTTTGGAAGGTTGCCGGCGGCTGATTTCCGGCAGCTTGCTTGCTGGAATCGGCAGCTTCTCTCCCTCTCTCTTTCTCACTCTCGGCAGTCTCTCTCTCTCTCTCTCTCTCTCTCTCTACTCGCCCTTCTATGTGGTGAATGTTGTGAATGGTTTATAACTAACTCTTATCCTTGGTTTTTGTATGAGGGATGGAGGTTTTGCTTGTGGAGATGGTGTGCAATCATTACATGAAGGGGGTTGGATTGGGGAGGCTCTTTTCAAAAAGATGGCTCAAGGAGGTGAAGAGTTGGGCGGCTAACTCTAGTTCCCCTCTTCCCCATGCACTTTTGTCCATTAAAACTCCTAATGATGTGCTAATTATCCCTATAATGGTGATTAAGCATTCCTCTCTTCCTTTTTCTTAATTGTTGTTTGAGAGAGATTAATGAAATAATCCCAGATTTGTGTTGAAATGTTTCTGCCGAGATTTCATTCTCTTTTCTTCCTTTTATTTATTTTTCTTATCTATTAATTGTATTGGAATGTATTTATTTATTTATGTACTATTATTATTATGATTTCTATTATTATTTCATCCCTCATGTAAATATTATCATGGACCAATAATATTAGTATTGGGCCTTCTTAATCGTTATCGAATGTTTACCGAACGTGGGCTCTCGTTCTTGGGCTGAATAAGTCGAACATCTATTCGAAAAATGGGCCTCCATTCGAGTGGGCCTTAAAAGTGTTAGATGGGCCTCGTGAGGACTAAGTGGGCCTCGACCCTTTTGAGAAAAATAATCCACCGATTAATTTTTATCGGCCTTCTTCAATTCATTCGGTTCTCGTTTCGGGCATACTATTTCTACTAATAGTGACTCTACTAGTAGCATCTAAAAATTTTATTTACCATAATAATACTTTCCATAATATTCTTAAAATTCTCTTACTAAAATAATGCTGAAGTTTTTATTACTCACTAAGAAAAACTGCGGTCGTTACATTCTAAACCCCTTACGAAAAATTTCGTCCCGAAATTTACTTACCTTCTAAAAACAGGTCGGGGTATCTCTCCTTCATTTTTCCTCCAATTCCCACGTGGCTTCCTCCTGCCCGTGGTGTCTCCACTGTACTTTCACTAAAGGGATTTGCTTATTCCTAAGCTGTTGAATCCTCCGGTCTAGGATGGTTTCAGGTTTCGTCTCGTAGCTCAAATCGGGCTCTATAGTTGTTTCCTCTTGCCGAATCACGTGTTTGGGGTCGAACACGTACTTCCTCAGTTGAGACACATGGAATACGTTGTGTACGTTTCCTAGATTTGGTGGCAACGCCAACCTGTACGCCGGGTCCGACCTTTTCAAAAATTTCGTAGGGTCCAATGAATCGAGGTCTTAGTTTGCTCTTGATCCCGAATCTGAGTAATCCTTTAGTGGGGGAAACTTTCAATAAAACCTTGTCACCTATCCCGAAGTGCACTTCTGTTCTACGGTTGTCGGCATACGACTTCTGTCTGTTTTGGGCCTCTCGCATCCTATCTCTAATTTGTCGCACTATTTCAATCATCTCGTTGACGGCTTCGGGACCTAAGTTCTTTCTTTCTCCAACTTCATCCCAATAAAGTGGAGACCTGCATTTCTTTCCATACAACGCTTCGTATGGAGCCATACCTATGGTCGATTGGTAGCTATTGTTGTAAGCAAACTCAGCTAATGGCAAAATGTCCTCCCATTCTCCACCTCTATCAAGTACTACTGCCCTCAGCATGTCTTCAAGTATCTGTATGGTCTTTCGGATTGTCCATCGGTCTGAGGATGATACGCAGTGCTAAAGTTCAGTCGTGTGCCTAGTTCTTTCTGCATACTCTTCCAAAATTTCGAGGTGAACTTCGCGTCTCGATCCGATGTGATGGACAGCGGTACTCCATGGAGATGTACGATTTCTCGGACATACAGTCGTGCTAGTTTTTCTGAACCATAGGTGGTAGGGATAGGAATGAAATGAGCACATTTGGTTAGTCGATCTACGATTACCCAGATAGCTGTATTTCCTCTTCTTGTTCGGGAAAAACCCGTAACGAAATCCATGGTGATATGCTCCCACTTCCACTGTGGAACTTCTAAGGGTTGTAACTTCCCGTGTGGCCGCTGATGCAAAGCTTTTACGTGTTGACAAGTCAAGCAACGCTCGACGTATAAGGCTATATCCCTCTTCATGCCTTCCCACCAAAATCTCTCCTTTAGATCTTGGTACATTTTGGTGCCTCCTGGATGTGCGGTGTACGGGGTGTCATGAGCTTCACTCAAGATCTCATTTCGGAGCTCGTCATTACGTGGTAAGCATAATCTTCCCTTGAAGATAATCGCGTTGTCGGCCTCCTCTCGGTAGTCTTTTGTCCCATCCGTCCTTACTCCCAGACGAATCTTTTCTAACATTTCATCCTTTCTTTGTTCTTGGATAATCCTGCTTCTCAAGTCGGGCTCTATGGTGATGGTGGCAATGACTCCTTCAATGGTTCCCGGTGGAGATACTATCTCTAGTCTGAGCTTATTGAACTCTCGGATGAGCATCTCCTCAGACGTGAGGAGGTAAGCTAATTGTGGTCGAGTCTTTCGACTCAAGGCGTCAGCTACAACATTAGCTTTGCCCGGGTGGTAGTTGATGCTACAGTCGTAGTCTTTGACCAACTCGAGCCATCGTCGCTGCCTCATGTTGAGGTCTTTCTGCTCAAAGAAGTATTTGAGGCTCTTGTGGTCAGTGAAAATTTCACACTTCACTCCATAGAGGTGATGCCTCCAGATTTTCAATGCGTGTACTACCGCAACTAGTTCTAGATCAGGAGTCGGGTAGTTCAGTTCATGCGGTCGGAGCTGCCGTGAGGCATACGCTATCACTCGTCCGTCTTGCATCAGCACACATCCGAGTCTATTTTTCGAGGCATCGATGTAAACCGTATAGCTTTTGTCAGGCTCTGGAACTGCTAAGATTGGGGTGGTGGTTAACTTCTCTTTAAATATCTAAAAACTCGCCTCGCAATCTGGGGTCCAAGCGAATTTAATCCCTTTTCGAAGTAATTGCGTCATTGGTCTTGCTATCTTGGAAAATCCATCGATGAATCTTCGATAGTAACCAGCTAGTCCTAAGAAGCTTCGGATTTCGTTTGGTGTTGTTGGAGATTTCCAGCTCTGCACAGCTTCTACCTTTGCAGGGTCTACCTTGATCACTTCTCTGAGCCAAAACTCGCACTTGTTGAACTTCGCGTAAAGCCTTTCCCTTCTGAGGGTTCCTAGAACCATTCTTAGGTGTTATCCGTGTTCTTTCTCGCTTTTTGAGTAGATTAGTACGTCGTCTATGAAGACTAGAACGAACTTGTCGAGATAAGGGTGGAACACGCGGTTCATGAGGTCCATAAATACTGCTGGTGCGTTGGTGAGTCCAAAAGGTACGACTACGAACTTGTAATGACCTTATCGGGTTCGTAAGGCAGTTTTGGGTATATCACTGGGTTGGATTTTCAACTGATGGTATCCTGATTTCAGGTCTATCTTCGAAAAGACTCTAGCTCCTCTAAGTTGATCGAATAAATCATCGATTCTAGGCAAGGGGTACTTGTTTTTAAGAGTAAGCATGTTCAATTCTCGGTAGTCGATGCACATTCTCATTGATCCATCTTTCTTCCTTACGAAGAGAACAGACGCTCCCCACGGTGATACACTAGGTCTGATGAAACCTAATTCTAGCAGTTCTTGGAGTTGAATCTTAAGTTCCTCCAATTCTTTTGGGGCCATACGGTACGGTGCTTTGGACACCGGAGCTGCCCCTGGCTCTAGTTCGATGGTAAATTCTATTTCTCGGTCTGGTGGGGGTCCTGGTAGGGTTTTCTGAAACACGTCGGGAAATTCTCGCACGATTTCTACATTCTCGACCTTCGTTTCTTCCTTGGTTTCTCCGCATAAGTGAACGAGATATGCTGGGTACCCCTTCTTGACTAATGTGGCGGCCTGAAGTACCGAAATGATCGCTTTTCGCTGGTTCATGGAGATTCCGTAAAAGTCTGTTGGTTTCTCCCCGGGTGGGTGTAAAGAGATTCGTCTCTCGTTGCATAGAATAGTAGCATGATGCTGGGTTAGCCAGTCCATTCCTAGGATCACATCTACGTCTTTTAAAGTCATGACACTTAAGTTATTTGCTGAGAGCTTGAGTGATCCTAGTTCGAGTTCTAAGTTAGAGCAACAGTGCGTGAGAGTCTTAGTTCCTCCTGCCGGTGATGTGAGACCTAATTCGACTTTCAATGGTTTTGCCTCTAAGTTCAGTTCTTCTACTCTTGCTCGAGATATGAAGGAATGCGAAGCACCGGTATCGAACAAAATCATCACAGGTATTCCGAGTAGTTGACCCATACCTGCTAGGTTTCCCGGGTTTTTCTCTGGCTGTTTCTGCTTAAGCGCGTAAGCCCTAGCATTTTGCTGTTCCTGAAGGTGCTTTTGGAATTGCTGGCGCTTGGAGGGCAAAGGAAATGAATGGGTGTTGGTCCCGGTTTGTTATAGGAAAAATACGTAGAGGGGGGAGGGGGGGGGGGGGGGGGTGAATACGTATTTTGAAGTTTTTCAATTTCAAATCCTTAACTCAGAGTATAAAGTAAAGTGCTCTTTAAAATACTAAGACCTAGCCGAGAGCTAGATCTAATGCAATCACGAATCTCTTGACCTAAGCTTAGAGCTTGATCAAGAGTGAGACTTTACTCTTTAGTGCGGAATTCGGTGAGCTAAAATCTTTCCTAAGCAATTAAAATTTCCAAGTTATGTTTGTTTAAATGCAAATGCAGTGAATAATCAAACAAGGAATTAAAGAGTTAGGATTAGAGAGATACGACACAGGATTTATAGTGGTTTGGAGATAAAGCTCCTACGTCCACTTGTTGCACTCGGCAACTGTTCTCTTCACTCAAGAACTTGAAGATTTCGGGCTCTTCAAAAGCCTGGTCAAGATCGAGCTTCACTCGCTTGGATCTGACAGACGCTGGGTGATTCCGGGTTCACACCAAAAACCTAAACTGGACTGGAAGCTTCACTCGCTTCAGTCCGACAGACAGGGAGATTGCGGGCTCTCCTTACAGCCTAGCTTCGATCGAGCTTTACACAAACAATGTAAGTGCAAGTTTGGATCTAGACTCTATGATCAAGGCTTCTATAGTCGATGAAAGTAGGGCCTTGGATCGAAACAACCTAACGATGACGAACACAAAAACCTAACGAACAGATTAGGGTTTTTGGTTTACGACGACACACTATGAAGAACTCTTTACAGTAGATGCAAAGATGGCTAGAGTTCTTCTTCTAAGCTTGGATATGGAATGGGCTTAGAAGACTTTAAGTGTGAAGGTTGCGAAGACGAGTTCCGATGAGACTGGAACTCGGAGAACACTTGGAAACAAAGACTCGAAGTTTGCTCTAAGGCTGGGAGTGTTTGTTTGCAGTAGGCTCGAATGCTCAGGAAATGTTCTACTTCTCTTCGTCTTCATCCTTCACTATTTATAGGCGGAGGGATGCCGAGATCCGTTGCTTGGTTGGTGGCTTTGTCCCTCCTTCTCTCGACAGTACTTGCACAGGCTGGCTGCTTTTCAGACGCGCAGTTTTGGCTCTTTGCCGAATTTGGCTAAGATCCAATTGTAACAGTAACTGGAGCGAGCCAGTACTGTTGCGGCGCCCTTGTCGGCCTGGCAGTCAACTCCGCTGCTCCTCTCCGCGTTCGACATGTGGAGATCTCGCAATTAATGCGGAGATCTCTAGTTGACTGGAGTTCTAAATCAGAGCGAGAATTGTCCTGTCGCTTTCTGGTAGGTAGTGGCTTGCTTTGCTTTGAAGTTGTTGCGTTTGCTTTGATCGAGTCGCTTCGGGTCATAATTGAAGTGACTACTTTGGAAAACAAAGTTTCCGAGTAAAGTTTGACTCGCTTTGACTTTCGCTGTAGCGCTCGCTTTGCCTTTACACTGTAGCGCTCGCTTCGCTTTGCTTTGGTAGACTCGCTTTGAATCTACTGTAGCGCTCGTTACGCTTCGCTTTGCTTCGGCACGCTTTACTTCGGTTCGCTAGACACGCTTCGCTTTGAAAAACACACTCAAGCGAGTGGCCTTCACTTGAATTTTTGCGGTCTAAAATCTAAGCAAAATGAAGCCATCCTAACAGAGTAGGCTTAGAAAAATTTTCTAACCTATTATCTATATCAAAAAGTGGGTCGATTGGGAACAGAATGCTTGGGGGTTTTGGGATCAAATCAAAACAATGAAATGTCCCTTATAGGTTCCCCCTTAACACTTTGTTCTTAACAATTCCCAACAATTTCCCCCTTTTTGATGATGCCAAAACCCAATGACTTAGATTAAGACAATCTAGCCTATCTAACCGTGGAAGGAACTTCAAGCGACTGCTTCCTTTGCAGGCTTCGTTTGAATTTTTCTTTTAAGTTCCTTTCCTCCTTTTTTTTTCGGTTAAATTGATTTTTTTTTTTTTTTGAGTTTGTAGCATAAGGATAAAGTCATTCACAAAGCAAGTAAATGACACAATATAGACAGAAACTAAAATTTAGATATATGAACAGCAGTTCACAAAATAAGAGACTTGAAACTCAAGGGTTTCCTGCAGCCTCTTCCTTGTCTTCCTCCTTCTTCTCCTTTTCCTCTTCCTTCTTCTTCTCCTTCTTGTCAACAAAATAAGCAGAGAGAACGTTTGTCTCCAAAGTACCAACAGAGTGGATACTTGGTTTACTCCATCCGCTCTCCAGTCTGAAAGCTTCGTTCACTTCTGCATCTATGATACTGCGGTTAGGAATTTTTGTGCCTGGAAGGAATGGCAATGGAAATTCCTTCACAGCGGGTACCTTGACGATAAGGGATTTGGGCTCTGCAAGCTCTGCCATAGTGAATATTTTCCGCCGCATCTTCTCATCATATGAGCACAAGAAATTGTTGAGGGCACTCATCCTAGAGCATTCATCTTGCAGTGGCACTACTCCCCAGTAGTAGTAGGCTTTGATGAAAAGCTCTTTATAGAACAGCCACTGATCACGAAGTTCTCTCGGGATGAAGTCCTCTATCTCCCTTGCGTCAGGATGTTCAATCCTCCTTGCTGCCAGCTCTTCCTCTGATCTGCTAGACAGTTTCTTCATGACCGCGTTGAATTTGGCACTCGTCTCACTGCTCCAGATTGGAAGCTTCTCGTTGAGTCGCTTACGGATGTAGTTTTATTCCTCGTTGCGGGGGTAGCGACCAGAATCGATCATTTCTTTCCCTGTCACATCACATGCATCGATTATAGCTTGGGCCTCGCATGCTTCAAACTCTTCAGGCATGAACAGAATGAAGGCACTTCGGCAGATGGCGGACTGGATGAGTTTCACTTCGTTGAAGTGTTCATCGATCCGGCCATCAATGATCTGAAGTCTCTTGGCCCTTATCCTTTTCTCCTTCTCCACAACGTCCTTCCTCTTTTCTCCTTTTGTCCTCCTTTTCTCCTGC
This sequence comes from Thymus mandschuricus, assembly GCA_029379335.1. NCBI lineage: Eukaryota > Viridiplantae > Streptophyta > Magnoliopsida > Lamiales > Lamiaceae > Thymus > Thymus mandschuricus. The sequence goes on along the minus strand of CM057077.1, from coordinate 21,061,740 downwards.
TTCTCTGCCCTCAAAGTAATTGCCTGCTTTATCTTTTGGCATTTTGCCTCTGGATCTTCTTCTCTTGCTTCAGGCGCAGTCCATTTCATGGTCTGTTTTGGTAGAGGGGGAGGCGGCATGTCCTTCTTTGCGGTACTTGGGGGGACGACTGCTTGTGAGGATGGAGTGGCTCCAACAGTGGATGAAGTGAGCGCCAGAGCTGAAGCGGCCACTTGAGAACCTGAAGCACCTGCAACTGTTAGTGATTTTAAATCGAAGTCCCTCTCCATTTGCCATGCCAGGGCCTCATCCGCCGCGATTTGCTGCTCCCTTTGCTCCTTGGTGAGCACAACGACAGGCGGGTGAGTAGCAATTGAAGAGCCAAGAATTTTCTCTTCATTTGGCCTGCGGGGTTCTTTAGCAAGTTCGGCAAGTTCTTCTTCAGTTAGTTTTACTTTGCCCTTCTTTGCTCGTTTCGCCCTGGCTTCAACATCCATTTCCTCCTCTTCAGCACCTCCAACTCCACTGCTTCCCTCCAACATCCTCTCAACGCCAACTCCACTACCTCCTGATCCTCCAACACCTCCTTCCTTCACTTGATCTTCCCCCCTTTTGGCATCATCACTGCCGGGGTTTGGTGTGATCAATTTTCCAGTGACAGTCTTGCGAAGCTCCTCAAATTTATCAAACACGGCATGGAGCATCTTTTCAGTCCGTGTCGCGAAGACATGCTCTTCGGACAGTACAATCTCCGCCGTTTTGATCGAGATCTCTTCCAGTAAGTACTCGCATTGCTTTTCTCGCTCTTTAACAGAGGCCATCAACCTCTCTAGCGACTCCACATTCCTGAAGCGAGCAGCAAGCTTCGCTTCGATCTCAGTGCGAATTTCCTTGCGTTCCTCCTCGATCGTGAGATTTAGGAAGTTCTGAGAAGCTTCAAGCTCTGCCTTCATTGTTTCAAGACTCCTCTCTCTCTGATTTAGAGAGGTATGGAATTCGACATCTGCAGCGACTCTCTCGGTGTAAGTTTCTCCCAGGCTCTTGACCTTTTCAAGTAGGATGGATAATTCTGCACTTTGCAGATCAAGGGCCTGTGCACTCCTCCTTCGGCTCTCAAGCTCTCCCTTCTCCTCCTCTCTCTCAAGTTTGAGGATTCTCATTTCATTTTTGAGAGTGTCGAGGGCTTTCTTAGTGCTGAGTAACTCACTACCCTTCATCACCAGATCTCCATCCTTCTCTTCAATCTTCTCCTTCAACCTCTTCACCCCCTTCTCCAATTTTTCCTTTTCCTTGCCAATTCTCACAAGCTTGGCATTTACTTCCCTCAAGCGACTCCTTTCATTCTCAAGCGAGCCCTTGAGTTCGGTGATGTTCTTCTCCAGGTCTGCCACCATTTTCACCTGTTCCTCCAACGCCTTCTCCTTCACCTCCAACAACTTCTCTTTTTCCTCCATCTTTCCCTCCAAATCCGCCTTCTTTTTGTAAAAGTCTTCTCGAAGACTCTTGACCTCCAGCACCTTCTTGTTCACCTCTTCCTCCTTTTTGGAGATCTCGCTTTGCAGATTTCAGATCTCCACCTCCTTCACCTCTATCTCTTCCGCATGTTCTCGTATCAGCCGCTGCTCGTGGTGAGTTGGCACTCGCTTGGGAATCGAAGCGTCTGGGTAGGTTCGCTTCACTTTAGCATCCAATTTATCCCAGAAGCTTGTCCCATCGAGAAAGGCATGGAAACCATTCTCTCCTATGAAATCGAGCAGCTTGGCCTCCAGTTGAATCAGCTCTTCTTCTTTGAAGGCCTTAAGAAGGTTAAAGACCTTGTAGTACTCCGTTCCGTGGTAAGTGATGTAAGTCAGGAAGTCGACGGTCTTGGTGTAGAATTCGTTGGTCCACGGAACGTTGGAGTAGCGGAGAGCGATAGTTTCTGCGGCTTGCTCTCTATCCTTGAGGTAGCGATCGATAGCCTGCATCTCCGCAGTGATGGAGGGTGGAACGAAGGGTGGAATGACGACAAGATCAGTGCCGGTTGTTTGGGCGGTATCGGCTGTAGCTGCCGATGTCGAGGGGGATAGGGATGATGAGTCTTCAGAAGTTTCAGGGATTTGGATGGTTTCTTTGGGTGGTGATTGTGTTTGTTGGGTTTGGGTAGGTTGGAATGTGGTGTAGGCTTCAGCTGGGTACATGCAGTAGAGGGATTGGGGGTATTTGGAAAGAAGAATCTGTTTCTTCTTCCAATGGGGAATGTGGTGATTTCTGGGATTTGGGTTGAGCTGTTGATGAGGTTTGGGTTTCTAGTAGTGGCTGGGTTTGGGTTTGGGGTGTATGAATTTGGACTTGGGGTGGGGGAGTTTGTATTTTTGTGAGTGAGGGTTGGGGTTGAGTCACTTCAACATCCTCAAGCGGCTTCTCCTTCTCCTCGCTTGACAGGATGAGTGAAGCGACTCGCTTCAACTTTTTCTTCCCTCGCTTGGGGGCAGCACGCTTCCCGGGTGAAGCGGCTCACTTGGCTTGGGTCGCTTCAGCTCGCCTTTCGGCAACTGGTACTGCAACGGGCACTTCTACCTCAAGAAGTCCCAAATCTATAGGAATTTTGGTTTTCCTCCACTTGTCATAGAATATGGTCAGCTTGTTGTAGACGGTAACATCAGATTCCGGCCACACTTTGTCAGGATAACGTTCTTCCAGTGCAACGGAGAGTCTGGAGAAAAACTTCAGCTTCCCCTTGCGGAGAATCTGATCGGCGCTACCTTTCACGAACGCAAAGTCATCAACGGCTTCGTGAATCTGGTTGAGAAACCAACAATGTCAGTTGAATCTGGTTCCGGTGAGGCTGTCTACAATGATGGTGGTGGCGAACAGCTTCGTTTCTAAGAGCGTGTCCAGGGTTCCGACGTAGCATGCGACACACTTCGAAAAGAGCTCGCAGATATGGTTGAAGGGAGCCTTCAAATTTGAACGAATACTAGCCTCCTTGAAGTTTGGTTCTGCTCCGTCGACGGCGAATCGAGCATATTCGATTCCGGATAGGCACGCTTCACTTTGGCGTCCAGCTTATCCCAGAAGCTGGTTCCGGTGAGAAATGCATGGAAGCCATTCTCACCGATGAAGTCCAGGAGCTTTCCCTCCATCCTGATTAGATCTTCCTTTGAGAAGGCCTCTAGGAGTTTAAAAACCTTGTAGTACTCCGTGCCGCGGTAGGTGATGTATGTCAGGAAATCGACGATCTTAGTGAAAAAGTCGTCGGACATCGGCACTGAGGAGTAGCGGGTTTTGAGGGTTTCAGCGGCCTGCTCTCTATCTCTCGCATATCTTGTGAGAGCATCCAGCTGATTAGGGGTTTTGGAGATTTGGAACTGGGGAATTATGGTTGTAGCTGTAGTATGGGCGGTATCGGCTGTAGCTGCCGATGAAGTAGGTGACAGGGTTGATGAGGTTTGGGTTTCGGAGAGTTTGATGGGATCTGTAGCTGGCTGTGTTTGCTGGGTTTGGGTAGGTTGAAAAGTGGTATATGCAACAGATGGATCTGTGCTGAGAAGTGGGACAGTAGGGATTTGGAACGAAGAAGCTGATTCTTCTTCAAGTGGGGAGAGGGGGGATTTTTGTGAATGTGGTTGGGCTGATGAAGAGGCTTGGGGTTCTGGTGGTTGAGTTGTTTGTGTTTGAGTTTGTGGTGGGGGAGTTTGGGCTTTGATAGGTGCAGGCTGGGGTTGAGTCACTTCAACATCCTCAAGCGGCTTCTCCTTCGCCTCGCTTGACAGGATGAGTGAAGCAACTCGCTTCAACTTTTTCTTCCCATGCTTGGGCGCAACACGCTTCCCGGGTGAAGCGGCTCGCTTGGCTTGGGTCGCTTCAGCTCGCCTTTCGGCGACTGGCACTGCAACGGGCACTTCAACAGCTAGAAGTCCCAAATCGATCGGAATCTCGTTTTCCCTCCACTTGTCATAGAACACAGATTGCTTGTTGTAGACAGCATCGTCGGATTCCGGCCATACATTGTCGGGGTAGCGTTCCTCCAAAGCAACAGACAATCTGGAGAAGTATTTTAGCTTCCCCTTGCGGAGAATCTGATCGGCGCTTCCCTTCACGAACGCAAAATCTTCGGCAACTTCGTGAATTTGGTTGAGAAACCAACCATGCCAGTTGAATCTGGTTCCAGTAAGGCTGTCGACGATGATGGTGGTGGCGAACAGCTTCGTTCAGATAGCGTATCCAGGGTTCCGACGTAGCATGCGACGCACTTCGAAAAGAGCTCGCAGATATGGTTGAAGGGAGGCCTCAAATTTGAACGGATAATGGCCTCCTTGAAGTTTGGTTCTGCTCTTTCGACGGCGAATCGAGCATATTCGATTCCGGCGGAAAATCCCAACTCTAACAGAGAGTTTCCTCCTTCCCTCGGCAAGTCGAATACGCCGATGAAGTTGCTCAGGTCCACCTCCACCGGCTCTCCGGTCTGTGGATCGGTGAATGAGGATGTATTCTGCTCTTTCCTCAGATTCAGAAGGAGCTCGGCCACCGCCTTGGCCAAAACCTCTTCCGCACCGCCGTCACGAACTTCCATAGGCTGGCCGTGATCACAGCCCTGCGGAAGAATCCATCTTCCTCGGTGACGACTGGGTCGAGATGTGGCTCGACGTTGATGTGTTTGTCAACTCCGGTGAGAAACTGCTCCATAGTTTCAGAGTTTTGCTTCTTTCCCATGGTGAGAGATTTGAGAGTGTTTTGAACGGAGTTTTTAAAGACGAAAAACTGGGATTTCTAGGACTCGTGAGTTGCAGAGAGTTTCAGTTCTTGCACGAGAATAGCAAAGATTGAGAGTTGTGAAAAATTTCTCAGTTCTGCACAGCATCCTTAAATAGAGTTAGGGCTTGGCTGACGTGGCAGGGGCAAGACAGTAATATCGGCGAGGATCCTGTAGGTAGGCGGCGGACGCGCGGTGATGGATCTGATGTGTCCGGCATCATCACAGTAAAAGTGAACCGCCACTTGCTCGGCGTCTCCACGTGGCCTGCTGTGATTCGTTTGTCTTATACGGCGTAGATCCAACGGCTACAAATCGGGGACTGTTAAGATTCGACGGCTGGATCTTCTCCGTCTTTTCCCGCTTCGAATTCAAAGTGTACATCACACGCCCGTTATTTTCGGATGTACGTGAACCTGCATTTAATGCAAAGTAGAAAGTAAAATTTGTTGGTCCCGGTTTGCTATAGGAAAAATACGTAGAGGGGGGGGGGGGGGGTGAATACGTATTTTGAAGTTTTTCAACTTCAATTCCTTAACTCAGAGTATAAAGTAAAGTGCTCTTTAGAAATACTAAGACCAAGCCGAGGGCTAGATCTAAAGCAATCCCGAATCTCTTGACCTAAGCTTAGAGCTTGATCAAGAGTGAGACTTTACTCTTTGTGCGGAATTTGGTGAGCTATAATCTTTCCTAAGTAATTGAAAATCCAAGTTAAGTTAGTTTATATGCACGTGCAATGGATAATCGAATACTGTAAAGAGATTAAGGTAAGAGAGATACGACACAGAGATTTATAGTGGTTCGGAGATAACGCTCCTACGTCCACTTTGTTGCACGACGGCAACTGTTCTTTTCACTCAAGAACTTGAAGGTTACGGGTCCTTCAAAAACCTGGTCGAGATCGGGCTTCACTCGCCTAGATCACACGACAGACGTAGTGATTGCGGGTTCACTACACAAACCTAACAAAGACTGGAAGCTTCACTCGCTTCAGTCGAACAGACAGGGAGATTGCGGGCTCTCCTTACAGCCTAGCTTCGATCGAGCTTTACACAAACGATGTAGGTGTAAACTTGGATCTCAACTCTGCGATCGAGGCTTCATCAATCGATGAAAGAAGGGCCTTGGATCTGGACAACCTAACAACGACACTAAAAAAAAAACCTAACAGACAGAGTTTAGGGTTTTTGGTTGACGAACACACTATGAAGAGCTCTTTACAATAAGTGCAAAGATGGCTAGAGCTCTTCTTCTAAGCTTGGATATGGAATGGGCTTAGACTCTAAGTGTGAAGGTTGTGAAGACGAGTTCCGATGAACTGGAAACTCGGAGAACACTGGAAAACAAAGACTCGAAGATTGCTATGAAAGCTGGGAGTGTTTGTTTGCAGTAGGCGCTCGAATGCTCAAGTAGTGTTCTACTTCTTCACGTTGTGATCCTTCACTATTTATAGGCGGAGGGTTGGCTGAGATCCGTTGCTTGGTTGGTAGCTTGTCCCTCCTCCTCTCGACAGTACTTGCACAGGCTGGCTACTTTTCAGATGCGCAGTTTTGGACTTTTGCCGAAAATGGCTAAGTTCCAATTTCAACAGTAACTGGAGCGAGCCAGTACTGTAGCGGCGCCTTGTCGGCCTGGCAGTCAACTCCTCTGCTCCTCTCTTGAGTCGACACGTGGAGATCTCGTAATAAATGCGAAGATCTCCAGTTGACTGGAGTTCAAATTCGGAGCGGGAATTTGTGCTGTCGCTTTCTGGTAGGTGGTGGCTCGCTTCGCTTTGAAGTTGTAGCGGCTGCTCTGAAGTGAGCCGCTTTATAGTCATATTTGTAGTGAGTCACTTTGAGAAATAAATTTCCCGTGACGCTACTAAATAAAGTGTTGACTCGCGTTGACTCGCTTCGGCTTTTCTTTGTAGCGCACGCTTCGCTTCGCTTTAGTGGGTTCACTTGATTCCACTGTAGCGCTCGCTTCGCTTCGCTTTGGCAGACTCACTTTGAATCTACTGTAGCGATCGCTTCGCTTCGTTATTCTTCGGCACGCTTCACTTCGATTTGCTTGACCCGCTTCGCTTTGGAAAACACACTCAAGTGAGTGGCCTTCACTTGAACTTTTGAAGCCTAATCTAAGCAAAATAAAAAGAGCCATCCTAACAGAGTAGGCTTTTAGAAAAATTCTAACTTATTAACTACATCAAAATGGGTCACTTGGGAACAGAACGCTTTGGGGTTTAGGGATCAAATCAAAACACTAAAATATCCCTTATAGGTTCCCCCTTAACATATTCGTTCACAACAATTCCCAACAATTTCCCCCTTTTTGATGATGCCAAAACCCATACGACTTAGATAAAAATAAATCTAGTCTATCTAACCGTGAAGGGAACTCCAAGCGACTGCTTCCTTTGCAGTTTCGTTTGTAATTTTCTTTTAAGTTCCTTCCCCTTTTTTTTTCGGTTAAATTAATGAGTTTGTAGCAAAAATGTAAAGTCATTCACAAAGCGAGTAAATGACACAGAAGAGACAGAAATAAAAGTGGGATAAATGAACAAGCAGTTCACAAAAAGAAATACTAGGAAGCTTGAAACTCAAAGGTATCCTGCAGCTTCATCCTCCTTCTCCTTCTCCTTTCCTTCTTCCTCCTCCTTCTTCTCTTCTTCAATAGCAGCAGTATCCACGTAAGCTGATAGAACTCTCGATTCCATAGAGTCTACTGTGTGGATACTAGGTCTTCTCCATGCACTCTCCAGCCTGAAGGCTTCAGTCACTTCCTCATCAATTATTCCTCTATCTGGAATGTCCGTGCCTCGATGATACGGCATGGGGAATTCTTTTATAGCAGGAACCTTGACAACAATTGGCATGGGTTGAGTTTGTTCAGCCAAGGTGAAGATTTTCCTCCGCAGTTTGTCATCATAGGCGGCGAGAAAATTGTTGAGGGCACTTATCCTAGAGCATTGATCCTGCAGCGGCACTACCTCCCAGTAATAATAGGCCTTGATGAATAAGTCCTTGTAGTATAACCACAGATCAAGCAGATCTCTAGGAATAAAAGCCTCAATCTCCCTTGCATCAGGGTGTTCGTCCCTTCGCTTGGCCAACTCCTCTTCTGACCTCTTTGATAGTTCAGCCATGGTAGCTTTGAACTTCTTTCCTGAGTCGCTGCTCCACAAAGGACGCTTTTCATTGAGACGCTTCCGAATGTAGTTCTGTTCTTCCTTTTTGGGGTAGCGACCCGACTCAACCATCTCTTTTGTAGTCACGTCGCATGCATCAGATATGGCTTGTGCTTCGCATGCTTCGGACTCATCTGGCATAAATGGAATGAAGGCACTTCGCACTAGTGATGACTGGATAAGTATCACCTCACTGAATTGCTCCTCAATCCGTGCGTCAATCACTTGGAGTCGCCTGTCATTTGACCTCCTCTTCCTCTCGCCTTCGCTCCTTCCTCCTTCTATTTCCTTCCTCTTTTTCTCCTCCTTCTCAGCTCTAGAGGCAACTGCATGTTTGACCTTTTGGCGCTTGGCCTCGGGGTCATCTTTTTTAGAATCTGGGGCAGCTCTCTTCAATGACTGCTTCGGTGGTGGGGGAGGCGGCATATTCTTCTTCGTAGCGGCACTAGAGGGGACGACCGCGGATGAAGCGAGTGCGACAGTTGGAGCTAGTGCGGCTGTTGAAGCTGGCGTGGCGGCTGAAGCGGGCGCTTTGGGTAAAGCAGCCGCTTTGGAACTAGACGAAGCACCTGCACCAACAGAAAGTTTTGTTAGTTGCTCCATCTCCCACGCCATGGCAGCATCCTTCTCCACCTGCTTCCGCTTTTCCTCCTTTGTCAACACGGTCACTGGAGGGTGTTTTGCAATTGAAGCGGCAAGCACCTTCTCCTGAAGCGGCCTGCTGGGCTCTTCAAGATTTTTTAATAACTCCTCCTCCGTGAGCTTCGTCTTGCCAAGAGCCCTCGCTTCATCTACTACCTCCTTCACACCTCCATCACTACTGCCTCCCTCCAACATTCTCTCCACTCCAATTCTACTTCCCCCTAAACCTCCAACTCCTCCTCCTTGAAGCTGTCCTTCTCCTCCTCGCTTCACTTGTTCTTCCCTTATTTGTCCTTCCCCCTTTTTGGCATCATCACTGCCAGGGGTTAGGATGATAGACTTTCCAGAAAAGGATTGTTGAAGAGAGTTGACTGAATTGAAGATGGCTTTGCTGGGTTTTATCCATGGAGGGCGCCACTAGTTCAGCAGTCTTGATGCTTATCTCTTCAAGCAGATATTTGCACTGCCTTTCTCTCTCAACAACCGACGCCATCATACTCTCTAATGGCTCTACCTCTCTGAAGCGATCCTCCAGCTCCGCTCGACGGCTTTGGTGATTTTCTTTGTTTCTTCTTGAAGAGTGAGTTCCAAGTGATCCTTGGAAGCTTCAAGTTCTGCCTTCATCACGGCAAGTCTCCTCTCCCTCCGATTGAGAGAGTTGTGAAATTCGGCATCTGCGGTGATCCTTACAGTGAGAGTCTCTTTCAGTCTTTTGACTTTCTCCAGTAGAGTGGATAATTCAGCATTTTTCAAGTCAAGTGCCTGCGCACCTCTCCTTAGACTCTCAAGTTCTCTCTTGTCAATAGCACTGTCTTCTTTGACTTCCTTCAACTCAGTTCGAAGTGAGTCAAGAGCCTTTTTGGTATTGAGGAGCTCGCTTCCCTTCATCACTAACTCTCCTTCCCTATACTCCACCTTCTCCTTCAGCTCCTTCACTTCCTTCTCTAACACCTTCTTCTCTTTGACTAGAGCGATTAATTTGGCATTAACCTCCCTCAAGCGGCTTCTTTCTGCCTCAAGCAAGCCCTTGAGTTCGGTGATGGTTTTGGTGTTGTCATCCACTAGCTTCACCTGCGCCTCCAGCGCCTTCTCTTTCTCCTCTAGAAGCCTCTCCTTCTCCTCCACCTTTCCCTCCAATTCCCTTTTCTTCCTGTCAAAATCTTCTCTAAGACTGATGACCTCCCCCGCCTTCCTCTCCATCTCTTCGCTCATCTTTGTAATCTCGCTTTGGAGACTAGCAATCTCAGCATCTTTCAACTCCACCTCCTCCCTATGCTCTCTGATCAGCTTCCTTTCATGAGAGGAGGGCACTCGCTTCGGAACTGTAGCGAGTGGATATGATTCTTTCACCTTTGCATCCAGCTTCTCCCAGAAGCTGGTCCCTTCAAGGAAGGCATGGAAGCCATTTTCGCCTATGAAGTTGAGTGTTTTGGCCTCCATTTGAATCAGTTCCTCTTCTGTGAAGGCTTTGAGGAGTCTGAAAATCTTGTAGTACTCCGTTCCTCGGTACGTGATGTACGTCAGAAAGTCGACTACATTAGTGTAGAACACGTCGCTCCATGCAACGTTCGCGGAGTGAAGATTGTAGCGGAGATTGATTGTCTCAGCGGCTTGCTCTCTGTCTAGGACATAGCGTTCCAGAGCCCGCTTGTGTACGGTGAGGGCAGGGGTTATGAATTGAGGAATGATGGGTTGTTCTCCTACAGTTTGGGCGGTATCGGCTGTAGCTGCCGATGTCGAGAGGGATTGGGTAGGTGATGAGGTTTCTTGGGTTTCGGAAATCTGGATGGCTTCAGTGGGTGATGGTTGGATAGTTTCGGTGGGTGGTGGTTGTATAGGCTGGGATTGAAGTGGGGTGAATGAAGTGTAGGCAGCAGCTTCATCTGTGCTGAGGAATGGAACAGTGGGAATGTGAAAAGAAGATGCTGACTCTTCTTCATGGGGAGAGAGGGGGGTTATCTGTTTTAATGGTTGTTGGGTTGATGAAGATTGAGGTTCTGGTATTTGGGTGATGTGGGTTTGGATTTGGAGTGGGGGTGATTTGGCTTTGATGGGTAAAGGCTGGGGTTGAGTCGCTTGAATGTCCTCAAGCGGCTTCTCCACCGCCTCGCTTTCTTGGACAAGTAAATCGACTCGCTTTGTCTTCTTGCCTCGCTTCGGCGCGGCTCGCTTCCCGGGTGAAGCGACCGGCCTTACTTGGCTCACTTCGGCTTGCCTTTCGGCAACCAGTCTCGCTAAGGGCACTTCAATTTCCAGAAGTCCCAAATCCATCAATTGCTTGGACTTCCTCCATTTGTCGTAGTAAATGGACTGTTTGTTGTAGATGGTGACGTCATCTTCCGGCCATGCTTTGCCCGGAAACTTCTTCTCCAAAGCATAGGAAAGCCTTGAGAAGAACTTCAGTTTCCCCTTGCGGAGAATTTGATCGGTGCTCCCCTTCACGAACGCAAAATCTGCAGCAGCTTCGTGAATTTGATTGAGGAACCAGTCATGCCAGTTGAAGCTGGTTCCGGTGAGGCTGTCGACGATGACTGCTGTGGCGATCAGCTTCGTCTCGGAAAGAGTATCCAAAGTTCCGATGTAGCATGCGACACTCTTCGAGAAGAGCTCGCAAATATGGTTGAAGGGGGCCTTCAAACTCGAACGGATACTTGCCTCCTTAAAATTTGGATCGGCTTCGGCGGTTGCAAAGCGACCGTACTGAACTCCGGCCGAGAGACCCAAATCCAGTAATGAATCTCCTCCTTCTCTCGGCAAGTTGAACGTGCAGATAAGCTCATTCATGTCCACCTCCACTGGCCTCCTCGTCTGTGGATCGGTAAAAGATGACATGTTTTGCTCCTTCCTCAAATTTAGCAGGAGCTCGCCGACGGCTTTGGCCAGAATCTTTGACGGGACCGCCGTCACAAACTTCCATAGTCCGGCCTTGGTCACGGCCCTACGGAGAAAACCATTTCTCTCGATGATGGCTGGATCGAGATGAGGCTCGACATTGATGTGTTTGTCGACCTCCGCGAGAAACTCCTCCATCGTCTCGATATTCTTCTTCTTTCCCATGGTGATTTTGAAAGAGTTTGACTGATGTTTTAACAATGAAAATTAGGGGTTGAGACTCGTGAGTTGCAGAGCAATTGCAGATCTAGCACGAGAATGGCAAATTTAGAGGGCTGTGAAAATTTCTGCAGTTCTGCCTCGTCCCATATATATAGAATTAGGTTATGGCTGACGTGGCAGGGGTAGGATGGTAATAACGCCGAAAATCCTGTAGGTAGGCGGCGGACGTGCGGTGATGGATCTGACGTGTCCGGCGTCACCACAGTAAAAGTGAACCGCCACTTGCTCGTCGTCGCCATGTTGCCTTCTATGGTTGGCTTGTCGTATACGGCGTTGATCGAACGGCTCCAGATTGGGGGCTGTTAAGATTCGACGGCTGGATTTTCTCCGCCTTTTCCCGCTTCAAATTCAAACGTGTGAACACACGCCCGTTATTTTCGTCGTTCCTGCACCTGCATTAAATGCACTGCAGAATGTAAAATTGCACTCGAGTGCAGACAGCTCATACTCGCTTCATGCCCGCTCGCTTCGAGTTGGGCCGCTAAGCCGTGACTCGCTTTGAGAAGCATTCGCTTTGAGTGACTGTTCCGCACTCGCTTGCGATGGCTAACTTTGAGTGACGAAGCACTCGCTTGGCCATCTGAAGTGACTGGAATAAGAAATTGAATTTCTTTGCTTAATTTAAAATGTTCCTGACTTACATACTTTGAGGATAAACAAGAATGTTTTCCTCTTTGTATTTGTGTCAGATTCACTTTATATTTTCCACGTAGTGAGTGAAGGTTTCTAGCACGCTTCGGCTCACTTAGTGTACTTAAAATTGAAACACTTACTAGTCAATCTCACTTCGTAGGAGATTGATACCACAAATTGAAGACTTCACTTGAATTAGATACCACTCGTTGAATGCTACACGTTGAGTTAGATCTTCATGGCATTCATCTTCATGGCATTCATCTTCCTCTACGAATTAGAGAGTCCTCCATCGAAGTGAATGAGGGAGAAAATGAATAAAGTACACAAGCTTACTACAACCCGAAGGGAGCATCACGTAAGTGTACTTATTCACGACGAATGGGGGATGAGTACAAGTCCTTATCTCAGAGCAGAAATGGACAGGATGACAATGAGAATGCTCTGACAAGACAATCTCGTATTTTACGCAGAAGCATGTCACCAGCCCTGCAACCTTTTGTATAAAAAGGTAAACCTTCAAGCTTTCCTACATTCTAGAGAATGAATCTGCAGTCGGCTCGCTTTGACCCAAGCTAGGGCAAATTGAAGCGATGCAGAATTCAAGATAGCAGCATTCTTGCTCGCTTTGGAAGTAGCTTGCTCCGCGAGTAAGCATTAGTTCCCCCTTAACCATATACTTAACAATTCCAATAAGTTGGTAGGGAACTTCTTCCAATATTCCACCTATCTCCACCTAACTTCATTTTCTTCAAGCGAGTGAGATTTGAAGTGGCTCGCTTGAGTTGGTGAAGATCCGAAGCGAGTGACGCTCAAGAGAACAAGCGAACACTCCTTCGTGCATCCTGGAACTAGCATTCTTCACCAGGGTCTAATAACCCTAATTCCATGCATAGCTGGTTGAATCTAGACTCAGCTAGAGGCTTGGAGAGGATATCTGCTCGCTGGAGATCGGTATGGATTTTCTCGAGCTTGATATCCTTCTTCTCGACATGATCACGAATGAAATGGTGTCGAATTTCCACATGCTTACATCTGGTGTGAAGCACTGGATTCTGCGAGATACATATGGCACTGTTGTTGTCGCAGAAGATCGGAATTTCATTCGCTTCAACTTTGTAGTCCTTCAACTGTTGACGAAGCCATAGGATTTGAGAACAGCAGCTTCCTGCGGCCATATATTCAGCTTCAGTTGTTGAAGTGGCTACGCTTGTTTGCTTCTTTGAGAACCACGAGACTAGCTTGCTTCCCAAGAACTGACATGTGCCCGAAGTTGACTTCCTGTCGACTCGGCAACCTCCATAGTCAGCATCGGAATATCCAGTGAGCTCCAAATTGTCCTCCGCTGGATACCACAGACCCATGTTGATAGTGCCCTTCAAATATCGAAGAATCCTTTTGGCAGCTTCAAGATGGCTGTGTTTGGGATTGCTTTGGAAGCGAGCGCAGACTCCGACTGCAAAGGCGATATCTGGCCGACTTGCAGTGAGATAGAGTAGTGACCCAATTAGGGCACGATAATCTGTAGGATCTACAGATTTTCCTCCTTCGTCTGGCTCCATCTTCCAGTTGGTATTCATAGGAATCTTCACAGCTTTAGCATGTTGAACACCAAACTTGGCAAGCATATCTCTAGTGTACTTCGCTTGGTTGATGAAAATTCCATTATCCTGCTGCTTCACTTGAAGACCTAGAAAGCAGCTCATCAAGCCAATCATCGACATCTCATACTTGGTCTTCATCAATTCTCCAAACTTCTCGCTAAGTGACTGGTTTGGCGAACCAAATATGATGTCATCCACATAGATCTGAACCCAAAGCATATCGTTTCCATGATTGATAGTGAAGAGGGTTCGATCTATCTTTCCCTTTTGAAATCCATTATCCACTAGGAATTGAGATAATGTATCGTACCAAGCTCTGGGAGCTTGCTTCAACCCATACAGGGCTTTCTTCAAGCGATACACTTTATCTCCCTGCTCGAAACCCGGTGGCTGCTCCACATACACTTCTTCCTTCAATTCACCGTTGAGGAACGCGCTCTTCACATCCATTTGATACACTTTGAACTTCTTGGCTGCTGCATAGGCTAGAAACAATCTGATAGCTTCAAGCCGTGCCACTGGAGCGAAGGTCTCGTCAAAGTCGATTCCTTCCTCTTGGCAGTAGCCTTTGGCAACGAGTCGCGCCTTGTTCCTCACTACGTTGTGGTCCTCGTCCGTCTTGTTCTTGAACACCCATTTGGTGCCAATAACATGCTGAAACTTGGGACGATCCACGAGGTACCATACGTCATTCCTGGTGAACTGGTTTAGCTCTTCTTGCATGGCGATCACCCAGTTAGAGTCGGCTAGGGCTTCCTCCACGCATGATGGCTCAATGTTTGAGAGAAAGCAACTAAACATGGCACTTTCTCCAAACACTTGACTTCTGGTCACTACACCCTTGGATGGATCTCCAATGATTTGGCTAGGTGAGTGATCTTTGAGTCATGCACGCTTGGATCAACCAGCTTCATCTTCATCTGCTTCTTTGTCGCTCGCTTCACCATCTGAAGCGACTGGATTGGGTGTTTGGCCTGTGCTAGCTTCAGAAATCTTGGGGGCAGCTTCGACTTCTCCTTTGGGATTCTGCTCGCTTGAGTCCTTGATCTCATCATCTTCATCGAGCACGTCCCAAGTGAGTTGATTTGAGGGTTCCTTGCTTTGATCCTTTTCATTCGCTTGGGCCTGTTCCTGTGGAAGACTTAAAGAAGATTCATCAAATACGACATGGGGTGATTCCTCCACAATTAGGGTTTTACAGTTGAATACTCTGTAGGCTTTGCTAGATGTAGAGTATCCTAAGAATACTCCTTCATCAGCTTTGCTTTCAAAGGCTTTCAACCGCGACTTCCCATTGTTGTGAATGAAGACCCTACAACCAAAAATATGGAAATAAGATATGTTAGGAATTCTCCCTGTCCATATTTCATATGGAGTTTTGTCGTGCCGTTTGTTGAGAAGCGTCCGATTCTGTGTGTAGCACGCCGTGTTGGCAGCTTCAGCCCAGTACTTCATCGGAAGCTTTGAGTCAGCAATCATGGTGCGAACGGCTTCTTTGATGATTCGATTTCTTCTTTCAGCAACTCCATTCTGCTGAGGTGTACGTGCTGAAGAGGTTTGATGTGCTATGCCATGCTCCGTGCAGTACGCTTCAATTGTAGAGTTCAAGAACTCTGTGCCTTTGTCGGAGCGAATGGTCACGATAGCTTGATTCTTTTCCACCGCCAATAGCTTGAGTAGTTGTGGCAGTTTGGTCAATGTCTCCTTCTTGCTGAACAGGAATACAACCCAAGTGTAGCGAGAGAAGTCGTCAACTACAACTAGAGTGTACTTCCTTCCATTTACGCTAACTGGAGTAACTGGACCAAACAGATCCATGTGAAGCAGTTCGAGCACTCGCTTTGATGAGGCTTCTTCGAGACTGGCGAAGTGCTTCTTCGTCTGCTTCCCTCGTTGGCATGGTGAGCATGGATGGTCTTTGATGAAGACTTCATTCGGTATGCCTTGCACCAAACCTTTTCGAGCTAAGCGATTGATAGCTTTGAAATTTAGGTGGTTCAAGCGTCTGTGCCATAGCCATCCAATTTCTGTAGCACTTCTTGCAACTAGACAAGTTTCCTCTTTGCAGCTGTCCCATTGTGCTATGTAGACGTTCCTTTGCCTAATTCCAGTGAGCACAATCTGAGACGTGAGTTTGCTCATCACAATGCACTTGTTGGAGATGAACTCCACCCTGTACCCTTTATCACAAAATTGTGAAATGGACAACAGGTTGTGCTTGAGTCCTTCCACATAGGAGACTTCTTCAATTGTGAGCTTTCCAATTTTCAGTGCGCCGTATCCCCTGGTGCTTCCTCGAGAGTTGTCACCAAAGGTTACGTGTGGACCCTTCTTCTCTATGTAGTTGTGAAGTAGAGCTTTCATGCCAGTCATGTGTCTTGAACATCCACTGTCCAAGTACCATACTAGTTGACCCTCACTTGGCATGGGATCCACAGCGCTCACCTGCAATTAGACACATTTTGGTACCCAAATCAGTTTGGGTCCTTGCAGGTTAGTTCCCTTAGGTACCCACACTTGCTTCATTCTCTTTTGAGATGCAGCTTGTGTCTTGGGCTTCTCGACCTTCGAAAACTTGGTGTACTGCCTAGAAGCAGCTTCACACGTGCAACAGTGTGTGCAAGAGGGGTAGCGGCTCGCTTCAGTCCTACCTAAGTTCTTCCCACTTTGCTTATATCCTGAAGCGACTCGCTTCGGATTAGCTATGGGTTTAGAGACTGACTTAGGGTTTCTAGTCTGTCGAAGCGGCTCGCTTGGTTTCCTCGAAGCGGTCCAACTAGGGTTTTGACCCTGACTAGATTGAGAAACCTTGGGAATTTGAAGCGACCCAGTGGAAGCTTCAAAATCTTCCCCCTCAATGTTAGTCCGGTTGGACCATCTCCAGTCCGGATAACGTGACACATAGACATTACTTCTCTTTTTAGGAGGTAGATCCTTTGTCTCTCGTGTCTTGGCTTGAGACTTAGAAGCTTCAACAGTTCTCCCTTTACCCTTGGATTGGTAAGACTTAGCATGTTGAGTGATAGGGATTGTTGAACTTTGCTTGCCCTTAGGATCTGCCCTTAAAGATATAGACACTTCATTGGCTTCCTTTTAGGGTTCTCAGCCACTTTGCCTTTATCCTTGTTGGTGGTCGCTTTGGATGCAGTGGGCAATTCCAAAGTGACTGATGGTGTAGTGTGTGATGCACCAACAAAGACAGTCGGCTTGGGAGGTCCACCCTCATATCCAAGGCCAGCTTTCCTACCAAAAGGCAGAAGCGAGCCCTCTAGTGCCTGCCTAGCATATGATGCTTTGTTCAAGTTGGCAACTAGAGTGGACTGGGTTTCATACCTTCCCTCCAAGCTTTGGTGTCTAGCGAAGAGATCCTCGAACTTACTAGTCATAGCCCTTAAATTAAGTTTGACTTCGTCAAGCTCACGGGCTAGCTTTCGGTTCTCCTTCTCGCTTTGAGACAGAGCTTGTTTTACCACTCCGTGGTCGCTTGACAATTTTTGGTGCTTGTCAAACAACTCACTCCATGTAGAGGATTGTTCTTCCTCATTGACAGTGTGTGCTAGTGTAATTGAAGTGATTGAAGGATAGAAGAATACCTCTCCTGTTTCTTCATCGGTGAGCGCCATAAATCCAAGATCCTCACCATCACTGGAGTTTGGATCTGTGAATGCATCTGAGTCGCTTGGTGGATCTTCAGATGTAGCGATCGGCACTTCACTCGCTACAAGCGCTCGCCTTGGAGCATCCCTCTTGGCCTTCAATTCTTCGCGCTCTTTGGCACTTAGCTTTGGGCAATCGGATTTGTAGTGGCCCATCTTGTGGCAGTGGTAACACTCCACTTCCATCATGTCGCGCGGGATCGTCTTGGTCGTCTCTTCTCTCTTTCCTTTTCCTTCTCGAGCATCAGTGCTCCTCCCTTTGTACTGCTTGTAGAATCTTTTGTACTTGCCCACTCGAGAGTTCATCTTGTTGAAGTTCTTGGATAAGAACGCAATGTGTTCTTCCAATTCTTCCCTTGTCATCTTGGCAAGCGACTGCTCGCTTGGCCCTTCGGCAGCTTTGAATGCTACACCTTTTGACGTAGTGGGCGCTTCATCCTCGTCGTCGAGGCTCATTCGATTCAGATCAAACTCGTGAGCTTTGAGCTCGGAGAACAGCACTTCTGGCATGAGCTTCGTTAGATCCTTGGTTGCTAGATATAGCTCCTTCATGGTCTGCCACTTCCTTGTGAGAGCACGGACTATTTTCAGGTTTACTTCCTTGTCTGTGAGTTCCTTCCCAAACGAGTTGAGAGTTGCAGTAATGTTGGTAACTCTCAGCTCGAAGGCGTCGATGGACTCTCCTGACTTCATCACCAGATTTTCAAACTCCCGCATCTGAACGGCGAGCTTGTTCTCCTTGATTTTGTCTGTGCCTTGAGAAATGAGGGCTAGGGTTTCCCACATTTCCTTTGCCATTGCACATTTCCTTATTCGTGGTAGATAGGCGTCCGACACGGTGCTCTGCATCGTGTGGCGTGCAATCTTGTCGAGGTTGGCAACTTTGAAGTCATTTGGAGTATACTCATCCTTATCCTTCTCCACGTACTGTTGTCGAACGTGGGCTGGACGACCTTCAGCGGCTGGAACCTCCACAGATATGGCTTTCTTGATTTCGATTGGTACGTCTTCAATGACTTCCCACATTCGGTCGTGGATTGAGCATAGGAAGCTCTCGACACGGAAACTCCATATCTCATATCCTTCGATCGAGAACTGTGGAAGATTTGATGCACTGTATGTAGACATAGCAAACTATCAGCAGTAAATGCAATATGCGTGGGTGAGGTTTTGATGCACTTAGGAAAATAGGATCCGGTTCAGTGAGACAACGTGAAGCGAGTGGGGACTCGCTTCGGATATGCAAAGCAGAGGCTCGAAAGAACCGCTGCTCTGATACCACTTGTTGGTCCCTGTTTGCTATAGGAAAAATACGTAGAGGGGGGGGGGGGGGGGGGGGGGGGGTGAATACGTATTTTGAAGTTTTTCAACTTCAATTCCTTAACTCAGAGTATAAAGTAAAGTGCTCTTTAGAAATACTAAGACCAAGCCGAGGGCTAGATCTAAAGCAATCCCGAATCTCTTGACCTAAGCTTAGAGCTTGATCAAGAGTGAGGCTTTACTCTTTGTGCGGAATTTGGTGAGCTATAATCTTTCCTAAGTAATTGAAAATCCAAGTTAAGTTTGTTTATATGCACGTGCAATGGATAATCGAATACTGTGAAGAGATTAAGGTAAGAGAGATACGACACAGAGATTTATAGTGGTTCGGAGATAACGCTCCTACGTCCACTTTGTTGCACGACGGCAACTGTTCTTTTCACTCAAGAACTTGAAGGTTACGGGTCCTTCAAAAACCTGGTCAAGATCGGGCTTCACTCGCCCAGATCACACGACAGACGTAGTGATTGCGGGTTCACTACACAAACCTAACAAAGACTGGAAGCTTCACTCGCTTCAGTCGAACAGACAGGGAGATTGCGGGCTCTCCTTACAGCCTAGCTTCGATCGAGCTTTACACAAACGATGTAGGTGTAAACTTGGATCTCAACTCTACGATCGAGGCTTCTTCAATCGATGAAAGAAGGGCCTTGGATCTGGACAACCTAACAACGACACTAAAAAAAAAACCTAACAGACAGAGTTTAGGGTTTTTGGTTGACGAACACACTATGAAGAGCTCTTTACAATAAGTGCAAAGATGGCTAGAGCTCTTCTTCTAAGCTTGGATATGGAATGGGCTTAGACTCTAAGTGTGAAGGTTGTGAAGACGAGTTCCGATGAACTGGAAAATCGGAGAACACTGGAAAATAAAGACTCGAAGATTGCTATGAAAGCTGGGAGTGTTTGTTTGCAGTAGGCGCTCGAATGCTCAAGTAGTGTTCTACTTCTTCACGTTGTGATCCTTCACTATTTATAGGCGGAGGGTTGGCTGAGATCCGTTGCTTGGTTGGTAGCCTTGTCCCTCCTCCTCTCGACAGTACTTGCACAGGCTGGCTACTTTTCAGATGCGCAGTTTTGGTCTTTTGCCGAAAATGGCTAAGTTCCAATTTCAACAGTAACTGGAGCGAGCCAGTACTGTAGCGGCGCCTTGTCGGCCTGGCAGTCAACTCCTCTGCTCCTCTCTTGAGTCGACACGTGGAGATCTCGTAATAAATGCGAAGATCTCCAGTTGACTGGAGTTCAAATTCGGAGCGGGAATTTGTGCTGTCGCTTTCTGGTAGGTGGTGGCTCGCTTCGCTTTGAAGTTGTAGCGGCCGCTCTGAAGTGAGTCGCTTTATAGTCATATTTGTAGTGAGTCACTTTGAGAAATAATTTCCCGTGACGCTACTAAATAAAGTGTTGACTCGCGTTGACTCGCTTCGGCTTTTATTTGTAGCGCACGCTTCGCTTCGCTTTAGTGGGTTCACTTGATTCCACTGTAGCGCTCGCTTCGCTTCGCTTTGGCAGACTCACTTTGAATCTACTGTGGCGATCGCTTCGCTTCGCTATTCTTCGGCACGCTTCACTTCGATTTGCTTGACCCGCTTCGCTTTGGAAAACACACTCAAGTGAGTGGCCTTCACTTGAACTTTTGAAGCCTAATCTAAGCAAAATAAAAAGAGCCATCCTAACAGAGTAGGCTTTTAGAAAAATTCTAACTTATTAACTACATCAAAATGGGTCACTTGGGAACAGAACGCTTTGTGGTTTTGGGATCAAATCAAAACACTAAAATATCCCTTATAGGTTCCCCCTTAACATATTCGTTCTTAACAATTCCCAACAAAATTGCACTCGAGTGCAGACAGCTCATACTCGCTTCGTACCCGCTCGCTTCGAGTTGGGCCGCTAGGCCTATGCTCGCTTTGAGAGGTACTCGCTTGAGTGACTATTCCGCCCTCGCTTGCGATGGCTCACTTTGAGTGACGTAGCACTCGCTTGGCCATCTGAAGCGACTGGAATAAGAAATGAAATTTCTTTGCTTTATTTAAAATGTTTCTGACTTACATACTTCGAGGATAAACAAGAATGTTTTCCTCTTTGTATTTGTGTCAGATTCATTTCATATTTTCCACATAGCGAGTGGAGGTTTCTAGCACACTTCAGCTCACTTAGTGTACTTAAAATTGAAACACTTACCAGTCAATCTCACTTCGTAGGAGATTGATACCACTTATTGAAGACTTCATTTTTGTTGAATTCTTTGATAAATCTGACTTCAATCTTGATGATACCACCTGCTAGAGACTATATCTTCTTGGCATTCATCTTTATGGCATTCATCTTCCTCTACGAATTAGAGAGTCCTCCATCGAAGTGAATGGGGGAGAAAATGAATATAGTACACAAGCTTACTACAACCCAGAGGGGAGCTTCACGTAAGTGTACATATTCACGACGAATGGGGGATGAGTACAAGTCCTTATCTCAGAGCAGAAATGGACAGGATGACAATGAGAATGCTTTGACAAGACAATCTCGTATTTTACGCAGAAGCATGTCACCAGCCCTGCAACCTTTTGTAGAAAAAGGTAAACCTTCAAGCTTCCTCCTACAAGCTACAGAATGAACTTGCTATCGACTCGCTTTGACCCAAGCTAGGGCAAATTGAAGCGATGCAAAATTCAAAGTGGGGGAGGAATGGATAGACATCCGGTAGCTCAACTCAATGAAGAGTGAGTAAGGAATGAATATTTATCCACGATGAAGGAGATGAGAAGACTTGCTCCTCTTCGACGGAAAGATGGGAAGAGGACACAAGGTCTAGGTGCCAGCCCTGCCTAAGCTTTCACCATTTTTACGTGGGAAGGCCCGATACAAGACCCCACAACTGTTACTAGAAACGGCACTTGCGAGTGTTTATACCCACTCGCTAGGAATCTTAAGCTAGGTAGCAGCTTTCCTTGCTCGCTTTGGAAGTAGCTTGCTCCGAGAGCAAACAATAGTTCCCCCTTAACCAATGGCTTAACAATTCCTGTAAGCGGGTAGGGAACGTCTTCCAACACTCCACCTTACTCCACCTTATTTCTCCTTCTTCAAGCGAGTGGAATTTTGAAGTGACTCGCTTGAGTTGGTGAAGATCCGAAGCGAGTGACGCTACGAAAAACTAGCGACCACTCCTTCGTGCATCCTGAATCTAGCATTCTTCACCAGGGTCTAGCAACCCTAATTCCATGCATAGCTGATTGAAACGAGACTCAGCTAGAGGCTTGGTGAGAATATCTGCTCGCTGGAGATCGGTATGGACTTTCTCGAGCTTGATATCCTTCTTCTCGACATGATCACGAATGAAGTGATGTCGGATTTCCACGTGCTTGCATCTGGTGTGAAGCACTGGATTTTGAGAGATGCAGATCGCACTGTTGTTGTCGCAGAATATAGGAATTTCATTCGCTTCAACATTGTAGTCCTTCAACTGCTGACGAAGCCATAGAATTTGACAGCAGCTTCCAGCGGCCATATATTCGTCTTCAGTCGTTGAGGTAGCTACACTCGTCTGCTTCTTCGAAAACCATGAGATCACCTTGCTTCCCAAGAACTGACAAGTGCCCGAAGTTGATTTCCTATCAATTCGGCACCCTCCATAGTCAGCATCTGAGTATCCAGTGAGCTCCAAATTATCCTCCGTTGGATACCACAGCCCCATATTGACAGTACCCTTCAAATATCGAAGAATTCTCTTGGCAGCTTCAAGATGGCTGTGTTTGGGATTGCTTTGGAAGCGAGCACATACTCCAACTGCAAAAGCTATATCAGGCCTACTTGTAGTGAGATATAGAAGGGATCCAATCAAGGCTCGGTAGTCTGTAGCATCCAAAGACTTCCCATCTATGTCTGGCTCCATCTTCCAGTTCGTGTTCATTGGAATCTTCACAGCTTTGGCATGCTGAACACCGAACTTGGCAAGCATATCTCTTGTATACTTAGCTTGATTGATGAAGATACCATCATCCTGCTGCTTCACTTGAAGACCTAGAAAGCAGCTCATCAAGCCAATCATCGACATCTCATATTTGGTCTTCATGAGCTCTCCAAACTTCTCGCTAAGCGACTGGTCTGGTGACCCAAATATGATGTCGTCCACATAGATCAGAACCCATAGCATATCATCTCCATGATTGATGGTGAATATGGTGATACGATCCTTGACGACCGATAACACACAAAACGCAAGCGGAAGACTCGAAATTGATGGAACAGATGGAATATCCCAATATACCTAAAGTCTAACCCCACAAATGATATAGAATAGGCCTAAACCCCCTATACCCCAAGTGGTGATCGCCTTATTCACACGGAGACGATGAATGACACACAAACGAGGGTGATGAACTCGATTGATTCGCCGGATAAAGAATTTCTTGGTCACACCATAAGAAATTCGAAGATAAATCTCATAAGAGAAATAAACTAAAGTATTATTGATGAATAAAGATGTAATTTTCGTCCATACTATTTGAGCCTTATTTATAGGCTTCAAAAAGTCCTAATTCCACAAGGAAACTACTTAAAAACTTATCCTAAAAGATATATCAAACCAAATCCTAGTCTAAAAAGGAATAAAATCACTAAAATGATGCTAAAAATTAACCTACCAACTATACTACTCATAAAAAACGAAAATTAATAAAAATAAAACAACTAAATAAACTACTAAATAATATCTTTCATCTTCAGCCCATATCATCTTTAATTCTTGGCCCATGACGTGAAATCCTTGATCTACGGGCTGCATCATAGGGTTCGATCAATCTTTCCTTTGTGGAATCCATTATCCACTAGGAATTGAGATAGGGTATCATAACAAGCTCTGGGAGCTTGCTTCAAACCATATAGGGCTTTCTTCAATCGATACACCTTATCTCCTTGCTCGAAACCCGGCGGCTGCTCTACATAGACTTCTTCCTTCAATTCACCATTGAGGAACGCGCTCTTCACATCCATCTGATATACTTTGAATTTCTTGGCCGCTGCATAGGCTAGAAACAGTCTGATCGCTTCAAGCTGTGCCACTGGAGCGAAGGTCTCATCAAAATCAATCCCTTCCTCATGGCAGTAGCCTGTTGGTCCCGGTTTGTTAATAGGAAAAATACGTAGAGGGGGGGGGGGGGGGGGGGTGAATACGTATTTTGAAGTTTTTCAACTTCGAATCCCTTAACTCAGAGTAACAAGTAAGGAGCTCGCTTTAAACTTAAGACCTAGCTGAAGCTAGATCAACAGTACGTAGCTAGCCTGCTTGACCGAAGTGATGACTTGATCAAGAGGGAGTCCTTACTCGTGTATGCGGAATTTGGTGAGCTAAAATCTTTTCCTAAGTAATTAAAATATCCAGATTAAGTTGTTTAGATGCACGTGCAATGGATAAACAAATACAGTAAAGAGTTTAGGGTTAGAGAGATACAACACGAAGATTTATAGTGGTTCGGAGATAACGCTCCTACGTCCACTTTGTTGCACGACGGCAACCGTTCTTTTCACTCAAGAACTTGAAGGTTACGGGTCCTTCAAAAACCTGGTCGAGATCGGGCTTCACTCGCCTGGATCTGACGAACAACGCAGTGATTAAGGGTTCACTACTAAGACCTAAACTGGACACGAAACTTCACTCGTTTCTGTCCGAACAACAGGGAGATTCCGGGCTCTCCTTACAGCCTAGCTTCGATCGAGCTTTATACAAACGGTGTAAGTGTAAGCTTGGATCTCAACTCTATGATCGAGGCTTCTCCAATCGATGAAAGAAGAGCCTTGGATCTGGACAACCTAACGACAACACTCAAAACCTAACAGACAAAGTATAGGGTTTTTGGTTGACGACACACTATGAAGAACTCTTTACAGTAGATGCAAAGATTGGCTAGAGTTCTTCTTCTAAGCTTCGGATATATGAAGTGGGCTTAGAATCTAAGTGTGAAGGCTGTGAAGACGAGTTCCGATGAACTGGAAACTCGGAGAACACTTGGAAACAAAAACTCGAAGATTGCTAGAAAGCTGGGGAGTGTTTGTTTGCTGTATGCGCTCGAATGCTCAAGTAGTGTTCTCTCTTTTTTTCTTCGTCTTCATCCTTCACTATTTATAGGCGGAGGGTTGGCTGAGATCCGTTGTTTGGTTGGTGGCCTTGTCCCTCCTCCTCTCGACAGTACTTGCGCAGGCAGTAGCTTTTGCAGGTGCCCAGTTTGTCTCTTTGCCGAAAATGGCTAAGTTACAAACTTAACAGTAACTGGGGCGAGCCAGTACTGTTGCGGCGCCTTTGTCGGCCTGGCAGTCAACTCTTCCGCTCCACTCCGCTTTCGACACGTGGAGATCTCGTAATTAATGCTACGATCTCCTGTTGACTGGAGTTCAAAATATGGGCGGGAGTTGTGCTGTCGCTTTCTGGTAGGTAGTGGCTTGCTTTGCTTTGAAGTTGTAGCGTCCGTTCTGAAGTGAGTCGCTTCAGGATCATACTGTAGCGGTTCGCTTTGGAAACGAAGTTTCGTAGTGACCGCTTTAAAAAGTGTTCACCCGCGTTGACTCGCTTCTGCTTTTCTTTGTAGCGTTCGCTTTGCTTCGCTTTGGTGGCTTCACTTTGACTCCACTGTAGCGCTCGCTTCGCTTCGCTGGTTTCGGCACGCTTCACTTCGGTTTGCTAGACTCGCTTCGCTTTGGAAGAACACACTCAAGCGAGTGGCCTTCACTTGAATTCCTGCAGTCTAAAGCTAAGCAGAATAAAGCCATCCTAACAGATTTAGGCTTAGAAAAATTCTAACCTATTAACTACATCAAAATGGGTCGCTTGGGAATAGGACACTTGGGGTTTTGGGATCTAATCAAAACAAGTGACTTCGTTTATCAAATATCCCATGTAGTTCCCCCTTAACAATTTAGTCCTTAACAATTCCCAACAATTTCCCCCTTTTTGATGATGCCAAAACCCAAAGGCTAAGATTTAGAAAATTCCAGCCTATCTAACCGTGAAGGGAACTCCAAGCGACTGCTTCCTTTGCAGTTTCGTTTGTAATTTTTCTTTTAAGTTCCTTTCCCTTTTTTTTTCGGTTAAATTATTTGAGTTTGTAGCAAAAAGGTAAAGTCATTCACAAGGCGAGTAAATGACACGAGAAGAGACAGAAATTGAAATTTGGATATATGAACAAGAAGTTCACAAAAAAATATGTAAGGAACTTGAAACTCAGAGGTTTCCTGCAGTCCCTTCCCTGTCATCCTCCTTTCCTTCTTCCGTCACTTCTTCTCCTCTTTCTCCTTTCCTTCTTCATCTGCCTCCAAATCCTTTGCAATCATTTCTTCGGGTATGGTGTATGCACTGAAAACCCTTGCTTCCATCGAATCAACACTGTGGATGCTTGGTATCCTCCAAGTTTCTTCCAGTTGGAAGGCTTCATCCACCTCAGTATCAATGATGCTGCGATTGAGGATACTGGTGCCAGGTAGGAATGGCATAGTGAATTCCTTCTTGGCAGGTACCTTGATGATTAATGGTGTAGGCTCTCCAAGCTGTGCAAGAGCGAAGACTTCTTGCCTAAATTTCTCATCATAGACACTGAGGAAGTTGTTGAGCGCAGTGACCCTTGAGCATTCAGTCTGCAATGGCACTACTTCCCCATAGTAGTACGCTTTGATAAATTTCTCCTTGTAATGTAGCCATTGCTCGAGTAGTTCGTCAGGAATGAACTGCTCGATCTCACGGGCATCAGGGTGCTCATCTCTGCGCACAGCCAACTCCTCCTCCGACCGGCTGGACATCTGTGCTATGATCGTTTTGAACTTCTTTCCTGACTCGCCGCTCCAGGAAGGAAGCTTCCTGTTGAGTTGCTTGCGAATGTAATTGCGTTCTTCTCTGAGAGGGTAGCGGCCAGAGTCAATCATTTCTTTCGCAGTCTTGTGACATGTATCGATCATAGCCTGACTTAGGCATGCATCGGATTCTTCTGGCGTGATTGGAACAAAGATACTTCTGACCAAGACGGACTGGATGACTTTCATTTCATTGAAGTGTTTCTCAATTCGTTCGTCAATGACTTGCAGTCGTTTTGTCCTTATCCTCTTTTCCTTCTCTGCCCTTGGAACAACTGCCTTCTCAACTTTTTGGCGCTTGGTCGCTGAATCATCTCTCTTAGTTTCTGGAGCAGTTCGCTTCACTGTTTGCTTTGATGATGGGGGAGATGAAGTGGGTGCTTCGTCTGAAGTGGGCACTTGAGAGCTTGAAGTACCTGCAAGAGTTTTCAAATTAAACTGGCGCTCAATCTCCCAAGCCATAGTCTCGCTCGCCTCTGCTAGCTTCCGCCTTTCCTCCTTTGTTAGCACAGTGACTGGAGGATGTCGAGCAATGGAAGAGGCAAGCACTTTATCTCCAAGTGGCTTGCGGGGTTCTTCAGGCTTTTTCAGCGGTTCCTCCACAGTGAGCTTTTCTTTGCCTTTCTTTGCAGACTTCGCCTCTCTCTCCTCTTCTCCAGTACCACTACACTCCTCCAACAATTTCTCTACTTCAACAGCTCCAATTACTCCACCTTGTGGCTCCAAGAGATTGACATTTTTCAGTACCATCCCTTCCCCCTTTTTGGCATCATCAAAACCAGGGGTTGGGACGATTGTCTTTCCAGTAAGAGACTTGTGAAGTACCTCAATCTTGTCAAGTACGGCATGAAACATTTCTTCCGTTCGAGACGCGAAGACTTGCTTTTCCGGCAATTCAGTATTCTTCAAGTCAAGAGCCTGTGCATTTCTCCTTAGACTTTCAAGCTCTCTCTTGTCAATGGCACTCTTTTCTTTGACTTCCTTCAATTGGGTTCGAAGTAAGTCAAGAGTCTTCTTGGTACTGAGGAGTTCGCTTTCTTTCATCACCAACTCTCCCTCCTTATTCTCCACTTGCTTTTTCAGCTCCTTTACCTCCTTTTCCAACGTCTCCTTCTCTTTACCAACTGTGACAAGTTTGGTATTCACCACTCTCAAGCGGCTCCTTTCTGCGTCACGCGAGTCCTTGAGATCATTCACTAGATTTACTTGTGCCTCCAGCACTTTCTCCTTCTCCTTCAACTCCATCTTCTTTTTGGTGATCTCGTCTTGTATACTTAAGATCTCTGCATTCTTAACCTCCATCTCCTCTGCGTGATCCCTCATTAGTTTCTTCTCATGAATGGTTGGGGTGTGCTCAGGGACTTTAGCGTTCGGATAGGCACGCTTTACTTTTGCGTCTAGCGTATCCCAGAAGCTGGTTCCAGTGAGAAATGCATGAAAGCCATTCTCACCGATGAAGTCCAGGAGCTGCCCTTCCATCTGTATGAGGTCTTTCTTTGAGAAGGCCTCCAGAAGCTTGAAGACTTTGTAGAACTCTGTGCCGCGGTAGGTGACATATGTCAAGAAATCGACCATCTTGGTGAAGAAGTCATTTGACATTGGCACTGAGGGATATCGAGTTCTGAGGGTTTCAGCTGCTTGCTCTCTGTCTCTCTTGTATCTTTTGAGAGCATTCATCTGTGTGGGGGTTTTGGAGATTTGGAACTGGGGAAGCATGGAAGTATGGGCGGTATCGGCTGTTCCCGCCGATGTTGAAGGGGATTGGAAAGGGATATGGGTAGGTTCTGTGACTGGCTGAGTTTGCTCTGTTTCAGGGATTTGGGTAGCTTTAGTAGGTGAGAATTGAGATTTGTTAACTTCAATGTCCTCAAGCGGCTTCTCCACCGCCTCGCTTTCTTGGACAGTTGAAGTGTCTTGCTTCAATCTCTTCTTCCCTTGCTTTGCAGCCACTTGCTTCAAAGATGAAGTGGCTTGCTTTGCTTGGGAAGCTTCAGCTTGTGCTTTTACAACTTGCCTTGCTGCGGGCACTTCTACAACTAGAAGTCCCTGATCCATTGGGATTTTTGTTTTCTTCCACTTTTCATAGAAGATGGTGTGCTTGTTGTATATGATCGTGTCAGAATCTGGCCATATTATCTCTGGATACTTCATTTCCAGTGCGACAGACAACCTTGAGAAGAGTTTCAATTTTCCTTTGCGCAGAATCTTATCTGGAGTTCCTGGTACGAATGCAAAATCGTCAGCAGCTTCGTGGATTTGCTTGAGAAGCCACCCGTGCCAGTTGAATTTCGTTCCAGTGAGGCTGTCGATGATCATGGTGGTGCCGATCAGCTTCGTCTCTGACAGCGTGTCGAGGGAACCGACATAGCATGCAATGCTCTTCGTAAAGAGTTCGCAGATGAGATTGAACGGTTCCTTCAGACTTTTGCGAATGTTGGCCTCCTTGAAGTTCGGATCTGCTCTGGCGGTTGCAAATCGAACATACTGCACTTCGGCCGAAAGACCTAGATCTAGTAGAGAATCTCCTCCTTCTCTTGGTAGATCGAACACCTCGATGAGTTTACTCATATCAACCTCCACCGGCTTCCTGGTCCGTGGGTCAGTGAAGGAAGATGTATTTTGTTCCTTCTTCAGATTCAGCAGAATCTCTCCAATGGCTTTCGCCAGAATCTTCGTCGGTATTAAGGTTACAAACTTCCATAGACCGGCCGTGGTCACGGCTCTACGGAAGAAACCATTAACTTCGACGACAATAGGGTCGAGGTGGGGCTCGACGTTGATGTGCTCGCCAACTTTCGTCATGAACTTCTCCATCGTTTCTGTACTCTTCTTCTTGCCCATGGTGAATTTGAAAGAAATTTGAAGAGAATTTTTACGATGAAATAGAAAGGGGTTGAGACTCGTGAGTTGCAGAAATTGCAGATCTAAGCACGAGAATGGAAATTTTTGAAGGCTGTGAAAGGTTTGCAGTTCTGCCTCGTCCCAAATATATAGAGTTATGTTGGGAATTGTTATGGACCAACTTGTTAAGGGGGAACTATAAGGGATACTTGATAAACGAAGTCATTTATTTTGATTGGATCCCAAAACCCCAAGTGTCCAGCTCCCAAGCGACCCATTTTGATGTAGATAATAGGTTAGAATTTTTCTAAGCCTAAATCTGTTAGGATGGCTTTATTTTTGCTTAGCTTTAGACTGCAGGA
This sequence comes from Thymus mandschuricus, assembly GCA_029379335.1. NCBI lineage: Eukaryota > Viridiplantae > Streptophyta > Magnoliopsida > Lamiales > Lamiaceae > Thymus > Thymus mandschuricus. The sequence goes on along the minus strand of CM057077.1, from coordinate 21,031,855 downwards.
ATTCAAGTGAAGACCACTCGCTTGAGTGTGTTCTTCCAAAGCGAAGCGAGTCTGGCAAACCGAAGTGAAGCGTACCGAAACCAACGAAGCGAAGCGACCGCTACAGTGGAGTCAAAATGAAGCCACCAAAGCGAAGCAAAGCAAGCGCTACAAAGAAAAGCTGAAGCGAGTCAACGTGGGTCAACGCTTATTAAAGCGGTCACTACGAAACTTTGTTTTCAAAGCGACCCACTACAGCATGATCCTGAAGCGACTCACTTCGGAGCGGACGCTACAACTTCAAAGCAAAGCGAGCCACTACCTACCAGAAAGCGACAGCGCAACTCCCGCCCATATTTTGAACTCCAGTCAACAGGAGATCGTAGCATTAATTACGAAATCTCCACGTGTCGAAAGCGGAGTGGAGCGGAAGAGTTGACTGCCAGGCCGACAAAGGCGCCGCAGCAGTACTGGCTCGCCCCAGTTACTGTTAAGTTTGTAACTTAGCCATTTTCGGCAAAGAGACAAACTGGGCTCCTGCAAAAGCTACTGCCTGCGCAAGTACTGTCGAGAGGAGGAGGGACAAGGCCACCAACCAAGCAACGGATCTCAGCCATCCCTCCGCCTATAAATAGTGAAGGATGAAGACGAAGAAAGGAGAGAACACTACTTGAGCATTCGAGCGCATACAGCAAACAAACACTCCCAGCTTTCATAGCAATCTTCGAGTCTTTGTTTTCAAGTGTTCTCCGAGTTTCCAGTTCATCGGAACTCGTCTTCACAGCCTTCACACTTAGATTCTAAGCCCACTTCATACATCCGAAGCTTAGAAGAAGAACTCTAGCCAACCTTTGCATTCACTGTAAAGAGTTCTTCATAGTGTGTCGTCAACCAAAAACCCTATACTTCGTCTGTTAGGTTTTTGAGTGTGTCGTTAGGTTGTCCAGATCCAAGGCCCTTCTTTCATCGATTGAAGAAGCCTCGATCGTAGAGTTGAGATCCAAGCCTACACTTACATCGTTTGTGTAAAGCTCGATCGAAACTAGGCTGTAAGGAGAGCCCGGAATCTCCCTGTTGTTCGGACAGAAACGAGTGAAGTTTCGTGTCCAGTTTAGGTCTTAGTAGTGAACCCGTAATCACTGCATTGTTCGTCAGATCCAGGCGAGTGAAGCCCGATCTTGACCAGGTTTTTGAAGGACCCGTAACCTTCAAGTTCTTGAGTGAAGAGAACAGTTGCCGTCGTGCAACAAAGTGGACGTAGGAGCGTTATCTCCGAACCACTATAAATCTTCGTGTCGTATCTCTCTAACCCTAAACTCTTTACTGTATTTGTTTATCCATTGCACTTGCATCTAAACAACTTAATCTGGATATTTCAATTACTTAGGAAAAGATTTTAGCTCACCAAATTCCGCATATACGAGTAAAGACTCCCTCTTGATCAAGTGTTCACTTCGGTCAAGCAGGCAAGCTACATACTGTAGATCTAGCCTCAGCTAGGTCTTAAGTTTTTAAGCGAGCTCTTTACTTGTTACTCTGAGTTAAGGGATTTGAAGTTGAAAAACTTCAAAATACGTATTCACCCCCCCCCTCTACGTATTTTTCCCATTAACAAACCGGGACCAACAAGTGGTATCAGAGCAGCGGTTCTTTCGAGCCTCTGCTTTGCATATCCGAAGTGAGTCCCCACTCACTTCACGTTGTCTCACTGAACCGGATCCTATTTCCTAAGTGCATCAAAATCTCACCCACGCATACTGCATTACTACTAACTGTTTACCATGAATGCTTCTAGTCTTCCACAGTTTTCCATCGAAGGCTACGAGATCTGGAGCTTCCGTGTGGAGAGCTTCTTATGCTCCGTCCACGACCGCATGTGGGAGGTCATAGAAGATGGACCTATCACAATCAAGAAGAGCATCACTGTGGATGTTCCAGCAGCGGAAGGACGAGCAGCTCATGTTCGACAACAACTAGTAGACAAGGACAAAGATGAGTACACTCCCAACGAATTCAAGATTGCCAATCTTGACAAGATCACACGCCACACGATGCAGAGCACCGTGTCGGACGCCTACCTTCCAAGGATTAGGAAGTGCGCAACAGCAAAGGAGATGTGGGAAACCCTAGCTCTCATTTCTCAAGGCACTGACAAAATCAAAGAAAACAAACTTGCCGTACAAATGCGGGAGTTTGAAAGCCTGATAATGAAGCCAGGAGAGTCCATCGACACCTTCGAACTGAGAGTCACCAACATTACTGCAACTCTCAACTCGCTTGGGAAGGAAGTCACGGATAAGGAAGTCAACCTGAAGATTGTCCGAGCTCTCACTAGGAAGTGGCAGACAATGAAGGAGCTGTATCTAGCAACCAAGGATCTATCAAAGCTCACACCGGAGATACTGTTTTCCGAACTCAAAGCTCACGAATTCGATCTGAATCGAATGAACCTCGACGAAGAGGATGAAGCGCCCACTACGTCAAAAGGAGTAGCTTTTAAAGCTGCTGAAGGGCCAAGCGAGCAGTCGCTAGCCAAGATGACGAGGGAAGAGTTGGAAGAACACATTGCGTTCTTATCCAAGAACTTCAACAAGATGAACTCTCGAGTGGGCAAATACAAAAGGTTCTACAAGCAGTACAAGGGGAGGAGCACTGATGCTCGAGAAGGAAAAGGGAAGAGAGAAGAGACGACAAAGTCGATCCCGAGAGACATGATGGAAGTGGAGTGCTACCACTGCCACAAGATGGGCCACTACAAATCCGATTGCCCAAAGCTGAGTGCGAAGGAGCGTGAAGAACTCAAAGCAAAGAGGGATGCTCCAAGGCGAGCGCTTGTAGCAAGTGAAGCTCCGGTCGCTTCAACTGAAGATCCACAAAGCGACTCAGACGCATTCACTGATCCCAACTCCAGTGATGGAGAGGATCTTGGATTTATGGCGCTCACCGATGAAGAAACAGGAGAGGTATTCATCTATCCCTCACCCAGTTCAATTACACTCGCACACACACACCAAGAGGAAGCAAATTCCTCTGCATGGAGTGGTTTGTTTGACAAACACCAGAAACTGTCAAGTGACCACGAAGTGCTGCAACAAGCTCTGTTTCAAAGCGAGAAGGAGAACCGAAAGCTAGCCACTGAGCTTGATCAAGTCAAACTTAATCTAAGGGCTATGACTAGTAAGTTCGAGGATCTCTTCGCGAGACATCAAAGCTTGGAGGGAAGGTATGAAGCCCAATCCACTCTAGTTGCCAACTTAAACAAAGCTTCATATGCTAGACAGGCACTAGAAAGTTCTCTTCTACCTTTTGGTAGAAAGGGAGGACTTGGATATGAGGGTGGACCTTCCAAGCCAACTGTCTTTGTTGGTGCTTCAAACACGACACCATCAGTCACTTTGGAAATGCCCACTGCATCCAAAGCGACCACTAACAAAGACAAAGGCAAAATGGCTGAAAACCCTAAGAAGAAGCCAATGAAGATGTCTATATCTTTAAGGGCAGAATCTAAGGGTAAGCAAAACTCAACAGTCCCTAGCACTCACCATGCTAAAGCTTACCAATCCAAAGGTAGTGGGAAAACTGTTGAAGCTTCTAAGTTTCAGACCAAGACACCAGAGACAAAGGATCTCCCTTTCAAGAAAAGGAGTAATGTCTATGTGTCACGTTATCCGGACTGGAGATGGTCCAACCGGACTAACATTGAGGGGGAAGAATTCGAAGGACAAAAGAGGCCGCTTCGAACTTCCAAGGTTACTCAAGCGAGTCAGGATCAAAACCCTAGTTGGACCGCTTTGAGGAAACCAAGCGAGCCGCTTCGTCAGACTAAAAACCCTAAGTCAGTCTCTAAACCCAAAGCTAATCCGAAGCGAGTCGCTTCAGGATTTAAGCAAAGTGGGAAGAGCATAGGTAGGACTGAAGCGAGCCGCTACCCCTCCTGCACACACTGCTGCACATGTGAAGCTGCTTTAAGGCAGAAGTCACAGTTTTCGAAGGTCGAGAAACCCAAAGCACAAGCTCCCTTTCAAAAGAAAGTGAAGCAAGTGTGGGTACCTAAGGGAACTAACCTGCAAGGACCCAAACTGATTTGGGTACCAAAATCTGTCTAATTGCAGGTGGGCGCCGTGGATCCCATGCCAAATGAGGGTCATCAAATCTGGTACTTGGACAGTGGATGTTCGAGACACATGACCGGCATGAAAGCTCTACTTCAAGACTACATTGAGAAGAAGGGTCCACACGTAACCTTTGGTGACAACTCTCGAGGAAGCACCAGGGGATACGGCGCACTGAAAGTTGGAAAGCTCACGATTGAAGAAGTCTCCTACGTGGAAGGACTGAAGCACAACTTGTTATCCATTTCACAGTTCTGTGACAAAGGATACAAGGTGGAATTCATTTCCAACAAGTGCATTGTAAAGAGCAACCTTACATCCCAGATTGTGCTTACTGGAATAAGACAAAGGAACGTCTATGTAGCACAATGGGATAGCTGCAAAGTGGAGACGTGCTTAGTAGCAAGGAGTGCTACAGAGATTGGATGGCTATGGCACAGACGCCTGAACCATCTCAACTTTAAAGCAATCAATCGCTTAGCTCGTAAGGGTTTGGTGCAAGGCATACCAAATGAAGTCTTCATCAAAGACCATCCATGCTCACCATGCCAACGAGGGAAGCAGACAAAGACGCACTTCGCCAGTCTTGAAGAAGCCTCTTCCAAGCGAGTGCTCGAGCTGCTTCACATGGATCTGTTTGGTCCAGTTACTCCAGTTAGTATAAATGGTAGGAAGTACACTCTAGTTGTAGTCGACGACTTTTCTCGCTACACTTGGGTCGTATTTCTCTACAGCAAGAAGGAGACTCTGACCAAGCTACCACAACTGCTCAAGCGATTGGCTGTGGAGAAGAATCAAGCTATCGTGACCATCCGCTCCGATAAAGGCACAGAGTTTTTGAACTCTACCATTCAAGCTTACTGCACGGAGCATGGCATAGCACATCAGACCTCCTCAGCACGCACACCACAGCAGAATGGAGTTGCTGAAAGAAGAAATCGAATCATCAAGGAAGCTGTTCGAACCATGATTGCAGACTCAAAACTTCCAATGAAGTACTGGGCTGAAGCTGCCAATACTGCATGCTACACGCAGAATCGAACACTTCTCTGCAAACGGCACGACAAAACACCATATGAAATATGGACAGGGAGAATTCCTAACATATCTTATTTCCATATTTTTGGTTGTAGGGTCTTCATCCATGACAATGGGAAGTCACAGTTGAAAGCCTTTGAAAGCAAAGCTGATGAAGGAATATTCTTAGGATATTCTACATCAAGCAAAGCCTATAGGGTGTTCAACTGTAAAACCCTAATTGTGGAGGAATCACCCCATGTAGTATTTGATGAATCTTCTTTAAGTCATCCACAGGATCAGGATCAATCTAAAGACGGAAAGTCAAGTGAGGAACCCATCAACACTCTTACTTGGGACATACTTGAGGATGAAGAAGAAATCAAAGGCTCAAGCGAGCAGAAGGTCCAAGGAAAAGATGAAGCTGCACCCAAGACTCCTGAAGCGAGTTCAGGCGAAGCACCCAATCCAGTCGCTTCAGATGGTGAAGCGAGTGACAAGGAAGACGATGAAGATGAAGCTGGCGGATCCAAGCGCGCGTGGCTCAAAGATCACTCACCAAGTCAAATCATTGGAGATCCATCCAAGGGTGTAGTGACCAGAAGACAAGTGTTTGGAGAAAGTGCCATGTTCAGCTGCTTTCTCTCAAACATTGAGCCGACAAGCGTAGAAGAAGCCTTAGCCGATTCAAATTGGGTGATCGCCATGCAAGAAGAGCTGAACCAGTTCACCAGAAACGACGTATGGTACCTCGTGGATCGTCCCAAATTTCAACACGTTATTGGCACCAAATGGGTGTTCAAGAACAAGACGGACGAGGACCACAACGTAGTAAGGAACAAGGCGCGTCTCGTTGCCAAAGGCTACTGCCAAGAGGAAGGAATCGACTTTGACGAGACCTTCGCTCCAGTAGCACGACTTGAAGCTATCAGATTGTTTCTAGCCTATGCAGCAACCAAGAAGTTTAAGGTCTATCAAATGGATGTGAAGAGCGCGTTCCTGAACGGTGAATTGAAGGAAGAAGTGTATGTGGAGCAGCCACCGGGTTTCGAGCAAGGAGACAAAGTGTACCGCTTGAAGAAAGCTCTATATGGGTTGAAGCAAGCCCCCAGAGCTTGGTACGATACACTTTCTCAATTCCTAGTGGAAAATGGATTTCACAAAGGAAAGATAGATCGAACCCTATTCACCATCAACCATGGAGAAGATATGCTATGGGTTCAGATCTACGTAGATGACATCATATTTGGGTCACCAAATCAGTTGCTCAGCGAGAAGTTTGGAGAGCTGATGAAGACCAAGTATGAGATGTCAATGATTGGCTTGATGAGCTGCTTTTTGGGTCTTCAAGTGAAGCAGCAGGATGATGGTATCTTCATCAATCAAGCAAAGTATACTAGAGACATGCTTGCCAAGTTTGGTATTCAGCATGCTAAAGCTGTGAAGATTCCAATGAATACCAACTGGAAGATGGAGCCAGACGAGGAAGGAAAATTTGTGAATCCTACAGATTATCGTGCCCTAATTGGGTCACTCCTCTATCTCACTGCAAGCAGGCCAGATATTGCTTTTGCAGTCGGAGTCTGCGCTCGATTCCAAAGCAACCCCAAGCACAGCCATCTTGAAGCTGCCAAAAGAATTCTTCGATATTTGAAGGGCACTATCAATATGGGGCTGTGGTATCCAACGGAGGACAATCTGGAGCTCACTGGATACTCAGACGCTGACTATGGAGGGTGCCGAATTGATAGGAAATCAACTTCGGGCACGTGTCAGTTCTTGGGAAGCAAGCTGATCTCATGGTTCTCAAAGAAGCAGACGAGTGTAGCCACTTCAACGACTGAAGCCGAATATATGGCCGCAGGAAGCTGCTGCTCTCAAATTCTATGGCTTCGCCAGCAGTTGAAGGACTACAATGTTGAAGCGAATGAAATTCCAATCTTCTGCGACAACAACAGTGCTATATGCATCTCGCAGAATCCAGTGCTACACACCAGATGCAAGCACGTGGAAATCCGACATCACTTCATTCGTGATCATGTCGAGAAGAAGGATATCAAGCTCGAGAAAATTCATACCGATCTCCAGCGAGCAGATATCCTCACCAAGCCTCTAGCTGAGTCTCGTTTCAATCAGCTATGCATGGAATTAGGGTTGTTAGACCCTGGTGAAGAATGCTAGATCCAGGATGCTCGAAGGAGTGGTCGCTAATTTTTCGTAGCGTCACTCGCTTCGGATCTTCACCAACTCAAGCGAGTCACTTCAAGATCTCACTCGCTTGAAGAAGGAGAAATAAGGTGGAGCAAGGTGGAGTGTTGGAAGACGTTCCCTACCCGCTTACAGGAATTGTTAAGCCATTGGTTAAGGGGGAACTATTGTTTGCTCTCGGAGCAAGCTACTTCCAAAGCGAGCAAGGAAAGCTGCTACCTAGCCTAGGATTCCTAGCGAGTGGGTATAAACACTCGCAAGTGCCGTTTCTAGTAACGGTTGTGGGGTCTTGTATCGGGCCTTCCCACGTAAAAATGGTGAAAGCTTAGGCAGGGCTGGCACCTAGACCTTGTGTCCTCTTCCCATCTTTCCGCTGAAGAGGAGCAAGTCTTCTCATCTCCTTCATCGTGGATAAATATCCATTCATTACTCACTCTTCACTGAGTTGAGCTGCCGGATGTCTATCCATTCCCCTCTCATCTTGAACTTTGCATCGCTTCAATTTGCCCAATGTATGGTCAAAGCGAGTCGACTGCAAGTTCATTCTGTAGCATATAGGAGAATGCTTGAAGGTTTACCTTTTTCTACAAAAGGTTGCAGGGCTGGTGACATGCTTCTGCGTAAAATACGAGATTGTCTTGTCAGAGCATTCTCATTGTCATCCTGTCCATTTCTGCTCTGAGATAAGGACTTGTACTCATCCCCCATTCATCGTGAATATGTACACTTACGTGAAGCTCCCCTCTGGGTTGTAGTAAGCTTGTGTACTATATTCATTTCCTCCCTCATTCACTTCGATGGAGGACTCTCTAATTCGTAGAGGAAGATGAAAGCCATGAAGACGAATGCCAAGAAGATGGGATACACAACAAGTGATAAACATTCCAACAAGTGGAATCAACACACGCAGTCACCAACAAGTGGTATCAATCAATCAACGTGTGGTATCAATCTCCTACGAAGTGAGATTGACTGGTAAGCATTTCAATTTTTAAGTACACTAAATGAGCTGAAGCGTGCTTGAAACCTTCACTCACTACGTGGAAAACATGAAATGAATCTGACACAAATACGAAGAGGAAAACACTCTTGTTTATCCTCGAAGTATGTAAGTCAGAAACATTTTAAATTAAGTAAAGAAATTTAATTTCTTATTCCAGTCGCTTCAAATGGCCAAGCGAGTGCTTCGCCACTCAAAGCTAGCCATCGCAAGCGAGTGCGGAACAGTCACGTGAAGCGAGTACTCCGCAAGCGAATGAATGCCGAAGTGGCTACACTTGAAGCGAGCGGATACGAAGCGAAGCGTATGAGCTGTCTGCACTCGAGTGCCTATTTCACTTTCTGCCAAGCATTTAATGCAGTGGCGCGTAGAAGAAGAAATGACAGGCGCGTGGACGTCAAAGCCGAGGAAAGCGGGAAAAATCGCACTCAATCCAGCCGTCGAATCTGAACCGTCTCGAAATCTCAACCGCTGGATTGACTACTGTTGGAGAGACGAATCATCAACAGCCACGTGGCCACGTCAAGCGGAATTGGCGGTTCACTTTTCCAGTGATGACTCCAGACACGTCAGTTCCATCACCGGAGGTCGCCGCCTACGCACAAAACCCTAAGAGTGATTTTACCAGAATGCCCCTGCCACGTCAGCCAAGATCTTACTCTATATATTTGCAACGAGGCAGAACTGCAAAACTTTCACAGCCTTCAAAATTTTCCATTCTCGTGCTTAGATCTGCAACCTCTGCAACTCACGAGTCTCAACCCCTTTCTATTTCATCGTAAAAAATCTCTTCAAATTTCTTTCATATTTACCATGGGCAAGAAGAAGAGTACAGAAACGATGGAGAAGTTCATGTCAAATATTGGCGATCACATCAACGTCGAGCCCCATCTCGACCCGATCGTCATAGAGAAGGATGGTTTCTTCCGTAGAGCCGTGACCACGGCCGGTCTATGGAAGTTCGTAACTTTGGTTCTGATGAAGATTCTGGCTAAAGCCATCGGAGAGATTCTGCTGAATCTGAAGAAGGAACAGAATACATCTTCCTTCACCAATCCACGAACCAGGAAGCCGGTGGAAGTTGATATGAGTAAACTCATCAAGGTGTTCGATCTACCAAGAGAAGGAGGAGATTCTCTGCTAGATCTAGGCCTTTCTGCCGAAGTTCAGTATGATCGATTTAAAGTCGACGGAGCAGAGCCGAACTTCAAGGAGGCAAATTTTCGCAAAAATTTGAAGGAACCGTTCAATCTCATCTGCGAACTCTTTACGAGAAGCATTGCATGCTATGTCGGTTCCCTCGACACGCTGTCAGAGACGAAGATGATCGGCACCACCATGATCGTCGACAGCCTCACTGGAACGAAATTCAACTGGCATGGATGGCTTCTCAAGCAAATCCACGAAGCTGCAGAAGACTTTGCATTCGTACCAGGAACTCCAGATAAGATTCTACGCAAGGGAAAGTTGAAATTCTTTTCAAGACTGTCAGTCGCATTAGAGCTGAAGTATCCGGAGATAAGATGGCCGGATTCAGACATGGTCATATACAACAAGAAGACAGTCTTCTATGAACAGTGGAAGAAAGCAAAAATACTAATGGATCAGGGACTTCTAGTTGTAGAAGTGCCCGCAGCAAAGCAAGTTGTGAAAGCGCAAGCTGAAGCTTCCCGAACGAAGCGAGCCGCTTCACCTTTGAAGCAAGCGGCTGCAAAGCAAGGGAAGGAGAAGAAATTGAAGCAAAGCACTTCATCTGTCCAAGAAAGCGAGGAGGTAGAGAAGCCGCTTGAGGACACTGAAACCGAGCAAACTCATCCAGTCACAAAACCTACCCATTCTACTAAAGCTACACCATTCCAATCCCCTTCGACATCGGTGGGAAAAGCCGATACCGCCCATACTCCCATTTTTCCCAAGTCCCAAACCTCCAAAACCCCCACACGGATGAATGCTCTCAAGAGATACAAGAGAGACAGAGAGCAAGCTGCTGAAACTCTCAGAACTCGATATCCTTCAGTGCCAGTGTCAAGTGACTTCTTCACCAAGATGGTCGATTTCTTGACATATGTCACCTATCGCGGCACAGAGTTCTACAAAGTCTTCAAACTTCTGGAGGCCTTCTCAAAGGAAGACCTCATACAGATGGAAGGAAAGCTTCTGGACTTCATCGGTGAGAGCGGTTTTCATGCATTTCTCACTGGAACCAGCTTCTGGGATACGCTGGACGCGAAAGTAAAGCGTGCCTATCCGAATGCTAAGGTCCCTAAGCACACCCCAACCACTCATGAGAAGAAACTGATGAGGGATCACGCAGAGGAAATGGAGGTTAAGAACGCAGAGATCTTAAGTATGCAAGACGAGATCACCAAACAGAAGATGGAGTTGGAGGAGAAGGAGAAGGCAATGGAGGCTCAAGTGAAACTCGTGAAAGATCTCAAGGGCTCGCGTGATGCAGAAAGGAGCCGCTTGAGAGAGGTGAACACCAAGCTTGTCACAGTTGGTAAAGAGAAGGAGACGTTGGAAAAGGAAGTAAAGGAGCTGAAAAAGAAAGTGGAGAACAAGGAGGGAGAATTGATGATGAAAGAAAGTGAACTCCTCAGTACCAAGAAGACTCTTGACTTACTTCGAACCCAACTGAAGGAAGTCAAAGGAAAGAGTACCATTGACAAGAGAGAGCTTACTGGAAAGACAATCGCGGAAGAGCAAGTCTTCGCGTCACGAACGGAAGAAATGTTTCATGCTGTACTAGATAAGATTGAGGTACTTCACAAGTCCCTTACTGGAAAGACAATCGTCCCTACCCCTGGCTTTGATGATGCCAAAAAGGGGGAAGGGATGGTACTGAAAATTGATGGGATGGTACAAGGGATGTTACAAGGGATGCCACAAGGTGGAGTAAGTGGAGCTGTTGAAACAGAAAGTTCGTTGGAGGAAAGTGGTCGTACTGGAGTAGAGGAGAGAGAGGCGAAGTCTGCGAAGAAAGGCAAAGAAAAGCTCTCTGAGCTGGAATTGATGAAAAAGCCTGAAGAACCCCGCAAGCCACTTGGAGATAAAGTGCTTGCCTCTTCCATTGCTCGACATCCTCCAGTTACTGTACTAACGAAGGAGGAAAGGCGGAAGCTAGCAGAGGCGAGTGAGGCTATGGCTTGGGTGGAGAAGAAGCGCCAATTTATTTTGGAAACTCTTGCAGGTACTTCAAGCTCTCAAGCGGCCACTTCAGCCGAAGCACCCACTTCAGCTGTCGCGCAAGCTTCAAGTGCTGCACCTACTTCAGCAATTGCAGAAGCCACTCCATCTACAGATGTTTCTTCCAATGCAACCACAAAGAAAACTGGTCCAGAAACTAAGCAAGATGATTCAGCGACCATGCGTCAAAAAGTTGAGAAGGTAGTTGTTTCAAGGGCAGAGAAAGAAAAGAGGATAAGGACAAAACAACTGCAAATCATTGATGAACAGATAGAAAAACAATTCAATGAGATGAAACTCATCCAATCCGTCTTGGTCAGAAGTATCTTTGCTCCAACCACGCCAGAAGAATCCGAGGCGTGCCTAGATCAGGCTATGATCGATGCAGTTCACAAGACTGCAAAGGAAATGATTGATTCTGGCCGCTACCCTCTCAGAGAAGAACGCAACTACATTCGGAAGCAACTCAATCAGAAGCTTCCTTCCTGGAACGGCGAGTCAGGAAAGAAGTTCAAAATGATCATAGAACAGATGTCCAGCCGGTCGGAAGAAGAGTTGGCTGTGCGCAGAGAAAAGCACCCTGATGCCTGTGAGATCGAGCAGTTCATTCCTGACGAACTACTCGAGCAATGGCTATACTACAAGGAGAAATTCATCAAAGCATACTACTATTGGGAGGTAGTGCCATTGCAGACTGAATGCTCGAGGGTCACTGCGCTCAACAACCTTCTTGGTGCCTATGATGAAAAGTTCAGGCAAGAGGTCTTCGCGCTTGCACAGTTCGCAAAGCCAGCACCGTTAATCATCAAGGTACCAGCCAAGGAGGTATTTCCTATGCCATTCCTACCTGGCACCAGTATCCCCAATCGCAGCATCATTGACGCTGAGGTGGATGAAGCCTTCCAACTGGAAGAGATGTGGAGAAGGCCAAGTATCCACAGCGTTGATTCGATGGAAGCGAAGGTTTTCAGTGCATACGTCATACCAGAGGAAATGATTGCAAAGGATTTGGAGGCAGATGTTGAAGAAAAGAAGAAGGTGGAAGAAGAGAAGGAGAAAGAAAGGAAGTGACGGAAGGAAGAAGGAGGAGACAGACAAGGAACTGCAGGAAACCTCAGAGTTTCAAGTTCCTTATATATCTTTTTGTGTATGAACTTCTTGTTCATCTATCTCATTTTATTTTCTGTCTCTTCTCGTGTCATTTACTTGCTTTGTGAATGACTTTACCTTTTTGCTACAAAACTCAAATAATTTAACCGAAAAAAAAAGGAAAGGAACTTAAAAAAAAAATTACAAACGAAACTGCAAAGGAAGCAGTCGCTTGGAGTTCCCTTCACGGTTAGATAGGCTGGAATTTTCCAAATCTTAGCCTTTGGGTTTTGGCATCATCAAAAAGGGGGAAATTGTTGGGAATTGTTATGGACCAACTTGTTAAGGGGGAACTATAAGGGATACTTGATAAACGAAGTCATTTATTTTGATTGGATCCCAAAACCCCAAGTGTCCAGCTCCCAAGCGACCCATTTTGATGTAGATAATAGGTTAGAATTTTTCTAAGCCTAAATCTGTTAGGATGGCTTTATTTTTGCTTAGCTTTAGACTGCAGGAATTCAAGTGAAGACCACTCGCTTGAGTGTGTTCTTCCAAAGCGAAGCGAGTCTGGCAAACCGAAGTGAAGCGTACCGAAACCAACGAAGCGAAGCGACCGCTACAGTGGAGTCAAAATGAAGCCACCAAAGCGAAGCAAAGCAAGCGCTACAAAGAAAAGCTGAAGCGAGTCAACGTGGGTCAACGCTTATTAAAGCGGTCACTACGAAACTTTGTTTTCAAAGCGACCCACTACAGCATGATCCTGAAGCGACTCACTTCGGAGCGGACGCTACAACTTCAAAGCAAAGCGAGCCACTACCTACCAGAAAGCGACAGCGCAACTCCCGCCCATATTTTGAACTCCAGTCAACAGGAGATCGTAGCATTAATTACGAAATCTCCAAGTGTCGAAAGCGGAGTGGAGCGGAAGAGTTGACTGCCAGGCCGACAAAGGCGCCGCAGCAGTACTGGCTCGCCCCAGTTACTGTTAAGTTTGTAACTTAGCCATTTTCGGCAAAGAGACAAACTGGGCTCCTGCAAAAGCTACTGCCTGCGCAAGTACTGTCGAGAGGAGGAGGGACAAGGCCACCAACCAAGCAACGGATCTCAGCCATCCCTCCGCCTATAAATAGTGAAGGATGAAGACGAAGAAAGGAGAGAACACTACTTGAGCATTCGAGCGCATACAGCAAACAAACACTCCCAGCTTTCATAGCAATCTTCGAGTCTTTGTTTTCAAGTGTTCTCCGAGTTTCCAGTTCATCGGAACTCGTCTTCACAGCCTTCACACTTAGATTCTAAGCCCACTTCATACATCCGAAGCTTAGAAGAAGAACTCTAGCCAACCTTTGCATTCACTGTAAAGAGTTCTTCATAGTGTGTCGTCAACCAAAAACCCTATACTTCGTCTGTTAGGTTTTTGAGTGTGTCGTTAGGTTGTCCAGATCCAAGGCCCTTCTTTCATCGATTGAAGAAGCCTCGATCGTAGAGTTGAGATCCAAGCCTACACTTACATCGTTTGTGTAAAGCTCGATCGAAACTAGGCTGTAAGGAGAGCCCGGAATCTCCCTGTTGTTCGGACAGAAACGAGTGAAGTTTCGTGTCCAGTTTAGGTCTTAGTAGTGAACCCGTAATCACTGCATTGTTCGTCAGATCCAGGCGAGTGAAGCCCGATCTTGACCAGGTTTTTGAAGGACCCGTAACCTTCAAGTTCTTGAGTGAAGAGAACAGTTGCCGTCGTGCAACAAAGTGGACGTAGGAGCGTTATCTCCGAACCACTATAAATCTTCGTGTCGTATCTCTCTAACCCTAAACTCTTTACTGTATTTGTTTATCCATTGCACTTGCATCTAAACAACTTAATCTGGATATTTCAATTACTTAGGAAAAGATTTTAGCTCACCAAATTCCGCATATACGAGTAAAGACTCCCTCTTGATCAAGTGTTCACTTCGGTCAAGCAGGCAAGCTACATACTGTAGATTTAGCCTCAGCTAGGTCTTAAGTTTTTAAGCGAGCTCTTTACTTGTTACTCTGAGTTAAGGGATTTGAAGTTGAAAAACTTCAAAATACGTATTCACCCCCCCCCCTCTACGTATTTTTCCCATTAACAAACCGGGACCAACAAGTTATGTCTTGGCTGAGGTGGCAGGGGTATTCTGGTAAAATCACTCCTAGGGTTTTGTGCGTGGGCGGCTACCTCCGGTGATGGAACTGACGTGTCCGGCGTCATCACTGGAAAAGTGAACCGCCAATTTCGCTTGACGTGGCCACGTGGCTGTTGATGATTCGTCTCTGCCAACAGTAGTCAATCCAGCGGTTGAGATTTCGAGACGGTTCAGATTCGACGGCTGGATTGAGTGCGATTTTTCCCGCTTTCCTCGGCTTTGACGTCCACGCGCCTGTCGTTTCTTCCTCTACGCGCCACTGCATTAAATGCTTGGCAGAAAGTGAAATAGGCACTCGAGTGCAGACAGCTCATACTCGCTTCGTGCCTACTCGCTTCGAGTTGGGCCGCTTGGCCTTTACTCACTTGAGAGGCACTCGCTTGAGTGACTGTTCCGCACTCGCTTGCGATGGCTAGCTTTGAGTGGCGAAGCACTCGCTTGGCCATCTGAAGCGACTGGAATAAATTTCTTTGCTTAATTTAAAATGTTTCTGACTTGCATACTTCGAGGATAAACAAGAGTGTTTTCCTCTTTGTATTTGTGTCAGATTCACTTCATATTTTCCACGTAGTGAGTGAAAGTTTCTAGCACGTTTCACCTCACTTAGTGTACTTAAAATTGAAACGCTTACCGGTCAATCTCACTTCGTAGGAGATTGATACCACAATTTGAAGACTTCATTAGGTTTGGACTTCATGTTGAACCCACTTGTTGGAATGTTCATCACTTGTTGTGTGTCCCATCTTCTTGGCGTTCGTCTTCATGGCATTCATCTTCCTCTACGAATTAGAGAGTCCTCCATCGAAGTGAATGAGAGAGAAAATGAATATAGTACACAAGCTTACTTCAACCCAGAGGGGAGCTTCACGTAAGTGTACATATTCACGACGAATGGGGGATGAGTACAAGTCCTTATCTCAGAGCAGAAATGGACAGGATGACAATGAGAATGCTCTGACAAGACAATCTCGTATTTTACACAGAAGCATGTCACCAGCCCTGCAACCTTTTGTATAAAAAGGTAAACCTTCAAGCATCTTCCTACATGCTACAGAATGAACTTGCAGTCGACTCGCTTTGACCCAAGATTGGGCAAATTGAAGCGATGCAAAGTTCAAGGTGAGAGGGAAATGGATAGACATCCGGCAGCTCAACTCAGTGAAGAGTGAGTAAGAAATGGACATTTATCCACGATGAAGGAGATGAGAAGACTTGCTCCTCTTCGACGGAGAGATGGGAAGAGGACACAAGGTCTAGGTGTCAGCCCTGCCTAAGCTTTCACCATTTTTACGTGGGAAGGCCCGATACAAGACCCCACAACCGTTACTAGAAACGGCACTTGCGAGTGTTTATACCCACTCGCTAGGAATCCTAGGCTAGGTAGCAGCTTTCCTTGCTCACTTTGGAAGTAGCTTGCTCCGAGAGCAAACAGTAGTTCCCCCTTAACCAATGGCTTAACAATTCCTGTAAGCGGGTAGGGAACGTCTTCCAACACTCCACCTTGCTCCACCTTATTTCTCCTTCTTCAAGCGAGTGAGATTTTGAAGTGACTCGCTTGAGTTGGTGAAGATCCGAAGCGAGTGACGCTACGAAAAGCTAGCGACCACTCCTTCGTGCATCCTGGATCTAGCATTCTTCACCAGGGTCTAACAACCCTAATTCCATGCATAGCTGATTGAAACGAGACTCAGCTAGAGGCTTGGTGAGGATATCTGCTCGCTGGAGATCGGTATGAATTTTCTCGAACTTGATATCCTTCTTCTCGACATGATCACGAATGAAGTGATGTCGGATTTCCACGTGCTTGCATCTGGTGTGTAGCACTGGATTCTGCGAGATGCATATAGCACTGTTGTTGTCGCAGAAGATAGGAATTTCATTTGCTTCAACATTGTAGTCCTTCAACTGCTGACGAAGCCATAGAATTTGAGAACAGCAGCTTCCTGCGGCCATATATTCGGCTTCAGTCGTTTAAGTGGCTACACTCGTCTGCTTCTTTGAGAACCATGAGATCAGCTTGCTTCCCAAGAACTGACACGTGCCCGAAGTTGATTTCCTATTAATTCGGCACCCTCCATAGTCAGCGTCTGAGTATCCAGTGAGCTCCAGATTGTCCTCCGTTGGATACCACAGCCCCATATTGATAGTGCCCTTCAAATATCGAAGAATTCTTTTGGCAGCTTAAAGGTGGCTGTGCTTGGGGTTGCTTTGGAAGCGAGCACAGACTCCTACTGCAAAAGCAATATCTGGCCTACTTGCAGTGAGATAGAGAAGTGACCCAATTAGGGCACGATAATCTGTCGGATTCACAGATTTTCCTTCTTCGTCTGGCTCCATCTTCCAGTTGGTATTCATTGGGATCTTCACAGCTTTAGCATGCTGAATACCAAACTTGGCAAGCATATCTCTAGTATACTTCGCTTGATTGATGAAGATACCATCATCCTGCTGCTTCACTTGAAGACCTAGAAAGCAGCTCATCAAGCCAATCATTGACATCTCATATTTGGTCTTCATTAGCTCTCCAAACTTCTCGCTAAGCGACTGGTTTGGTGACCCAAATATGATGTCGTCCACGTAGATCTGGACCCATAGCATGTCTTCTCCATGGTTGATGGTGAATAGGGTTCGATCTATCTTTCCTTTGTGAAATCCATTTTCCACTAGGAATTGAGAAAGTGTATCGTACCAAGCTCTGGGGGCTTGCTTCAACCCATATAGAGCTTTCTTCAAGCGATACACTTTGTCTCCTTGCTCGAAACCCGGTGGCTGCTCCACATACACTTCTTCCTTCAATTCACCGTTCAGGAACGCGCTCTCACATCCATTTGATAGACCTTAAACTTCTTGGTTGCTGCATAGGCTAGAAACAATCTGATAGCTTCAAGTCGTGCCACTGGAGCGAAAGTCTCGTCAAAGTCGATTCCTTCCTCTTGGCAGTAGCCTTTGGCAACGAGACGCGCCTTGTTCCTTACTACGTTGTGGTCCTCGTCCGTCTTGTTCTTGAACACCCATTTGGTGCTAATGACGTGCTGAAATTTGGGACGATCCACGAGGTACCATACGTCGTTTCTGGTGAACTGGTTCAGCTCTTCTTGCATGGCGATCACCCAATTTGAATCGGCTAAGGCTTCTTCTACGCATGTCGGCTCAATGTTTGAGAGAAAGCAACTGAACATGGCACTTTCTCCAAACACTTGACTTCTGGTCACTACACCCTTGGATGGATCTCCGATAATTTGACTTGGTGAGTGATCCTTGAGCCACGCGCGCTTGGATCCGCCAGCTTCATCTTCATCGTCTTCCTTGTCACTCGCTTCACCGTCTGAAGCGACTGGATTGGGTGCTTGGCCTGTACTCGCTTCAGGAGTCTTGGGGGCAGCTTCATCTTTTCCTTGGTCCTTCTGCTCGCTTGAGCCTTTGATTTCTTCTTCTTCCTCAAGTATGTCCCAAGTAAGAGTGTTGATGGGTTCCTCACTTGACTTTCCGTCTTTAGATTGATCCTGTTCCTGTGGATGACTTAAAGAAGATTCATCAAATACGACATGGGGTGATTCTTCCACGATTAGGGTTTTACAGTTGAATACCCTGTAAGCTTTGCTTGATGTAGAATATCCTAAGAATATTCCTTCATCAGCTTTGCTTTCAAAGGCTTTCAACTGTGACTTCCCATTGTCATGGATGAAGACCCTACAACCAAAAATATGAAAATAGGATATGTTAGGAATTCTCCCTGTCCATATTTCATATGGTGTTTTGTCGTGTCGTTTGCAGAGAAGTGTTCGATTCTGCGTGTAGCATGCTGTATTGGCAGCTTCAGCCCAATACTTCATTGGAAGTTTTGAGTCTGCAATCATTGTTCGAACAGCTTCCTTGATGATTCGATTTCTTCTTTCAGCAACTCCATTCTGCTGTGGTGTGCGTGCTGAGGAAGTCTGATGTGCTATGCCATGCTCCGTGCAGTAAGCTTGAATGGTAGAGTTCAAGAACTCTGTGCCTTTATCGGAGCGGATGGTCACGATAGCTTGATTCTTCTCCACAGCCAATCGCTTGAGCAGTTGTGGTAGCTTGGTCAGAGTCTCCTTCTTGCTGTAGAGAAATACGACCCAAGTGTAGCGAGAAAAGTCATCGACTACAACTAGAGTGTACTTCCTGCCATTTATACTAACTGGAGTGATTGGACCAAACAGATCCATGTGAAGCAGCTCGAGCACTCGCTTGGAAGAGGCTTCTTCAAGACTGGCAAAGTGCGTCTTTGTCTGCTTCCCTCGTTGGCATGGTGAGCATGGATGGTCTTTGATGAAGACTTCATTTGGTATGCCTTGCACCAAACCCTTACGAGCTAAGCGATTGATGGCTTTGAAGTTGAGATGGTTCAAGCGTCTGTGCCATAGCCATCCAATCTCTGTAGCACTCCTTGCTACTAAGCACGTCTCCTCTTTGCAGCTATCCCATTGTGCTATATAGACGTTCCTTTGTCTTATTCCAGTAAGCACAATCTGGGATGTGAGCTTGCTCTTCACAATGCACTTGTTGGAAATGAATTCCACCTTGTATCCCTTGTCACAGAATTGTGAAATGGATAACAAGTTGTGCTTAAGTCCTTCCACGTAGGAGACTTCTTCAATTGTGAGTTTTCCAACTTTCAGTGCGCCGTACCCTTTGGTGCTTCCTCGAGAGTTATCACCAAAAGTAACGTGTGGACCCTTCTTCTCTATGTAGTCTTGAAGTAGAGCTTTCATGCCGGTCATGTGTCTCGAACATCCACTGTCCAAGTACCAGATTTGATGACCCTCACTTGGCATGGGATCCACGGCGCCCACCAGCAATTAGACAGATTTTGGTACCCAAATCAGTTTGGGTCCTTGCAGGTTAGTTCCCTTAGGTACCCACACTTGCTTCACTCTCTTTTGAGATGAGGCTTGTGTCTTGGGCTTCTCGACCTTCGAAAACTTGGTGTGCTGCTTTGAAGCAGCTTCACATGTGCAGCAGTGTGTGCAAGAGGGGTAGCGGCTCGCTTCAGACCTACCTACGCTCTTTCCATTTTGCTTATATCCTGAAGCGACTCGCTTTGGATTAGCTTTGGGTTTAGAGACTGACTTAGGATTTCTATTCTGACGAATCGGCTCGCTCGGTTTCCTCAAAGCGGTCCAACTAGGGTTTTGACCCCGACTTGCTTGAGTAACCTTGGAAGTTCGAAGCGGCCTTTTTGGTCCTTCGAGTTCTTCCCCCTCAATGTTAGTCCGGTTGGACCATCTCCAGTCCGGATAACGTGACACATAGACATTACTCCTTTTCTTGAAAGGGAGATCCTTTGTCTCTCGTGGTATGGCTTGAGGCTTAGAAGCTACAACTGGTTTCCCTTTACCTTTGGATTGGTAGTCTTTAGCATTGTGAGTGCTAGGGATAGTTGTATTTTGCTTACCCTTAGATTCAGTCCTTAAAGATATAGACATCTTCATTGGCTTCTTCTTAGGGCTCTCAGCCATTTTGCCTTTGTCTTTGTTGGTGGTCGCTTTGGATGCAGTGGGCATTTCCAAAGTGACTGATGGTGTCGTGTTTGAAGCACCAACAAAGACAGTTGGCTTGGAAGGTCCACCCTCATATCCAAGTCCTCCCTTTCTACCAAAAGGTAGAAGAGAACTCTCTAGTGCCTGTCTAGCGTATGATGCTTTATTTAAGTTGGCGACTAGAGTGGATTGGGTTTCATACCTTCCCTCCAAGCTTTGATGTCTAGCGAAGAGATCCTCGAACTTACTAGTCATAGCCCTTAGATTAAGTTTGACTTGGTCAAGCTCAGTGGCTAGCTTTCGGTTCTCCTTCTTGCTTTGGGACAAAGCTTGTTGCAGCACTTCGTGGTCACTTGACAGTTTAACGTGCTTGTCAAGCAACTCACTCCATGCAGAGGAATTGGGTTCCTCTTGGTGCGAGTGTGCGAGTGTAATTGAACTAGATGGGAGATAGATGAATACCTCTCCAGTTTCTTCATCGGTGAGCGCCATAAATCCTAGATCCTCACCATCACTGGAATTTGGATCGGTGAATGCATCTGAGTCGCTTGGTGGATCTTCAGTTGTAGCGACCGGCACTTCACTCGCTACGAGCGCTCGCCTTGGTGCATCCCTTTTTGCTTTCAGTTCTTCTCGCTCCTTCGCACTCAGCTTTGGGCAATCGGATTTGTAGTGGCCCATCTTGTGGCAATGGTAACATTCCACTTCCATCATGTCTCTCGGGATCGCCTTTGTCGTCTCTTCTCTCTTCCCTTTTCCTTCTCGAGCATCAGTGCTCCTCCCTTTGTATTGCTTGTAGAATCTTTTGTATTTGCCCACTCGAGAATTCATTTTATTGAAGTTCTTGGATAAGAACGCAATGTGTTCTTCCAACTCTTCCCTCGTCATCTTGGCTAGCGACTGCTCGCTTGGCCCTTCGGCAGCTTTGAATGCTACTCCTTTTGACGTAGTGGGCGCTTCCTCCTCTTCGTCGAGGTTCATTCGATTCAAATCGAATTCATGAGCTTTCAGTTCGGAAAACAGAATCTCCGGTGTGAATTTTGATAGATCCTTGGTTGCTAGATACAGCTCCTTCATTGTTTGCCACTTCCTTGTGAGAGCTCGGACAATCTTCAGGTTGACTTCCTTATCCGTGAGTTCCTTCCCAAGCGAGTTGAGAGTTGCAGTGATGTTGGTGACTCTCAGTTTGAAGGTGTCGATGGATTCTCCTGGCTTCATTATCAGGCTTTCAAACTCCCGCATTTGTACGGCGAGTTTGTTTTCTTTGATTTTGTCAGTGCCTTGAGAAATGAGAGCTAGAGTTTCCCACATCTCCTTCCCTGTTGCGCACTTCCTAATCCTTGGAAGGTAGGCGTCCGACACGGTGCTCTGCATCGTGTGGCGTGCGATCTTGTCAAGATTGGCAATCTTGAAGTCATTGGGAGTGTACTCATCTTTGTCCTTGTCTACTAGTTGTTGTCGAACATGAGCTGCTCGTCCTTCCGCTGCTGGAACATCCACAGTGATGCTCTTCTTGATTGTGATAGGTCCATCTTCTATGACCTCCCACATGCGGTCATGGACGGAGCATAAGAAGCTCTCCACACGGAAGCTCCAGATCTCGTAGCCTTCAATGGAAAACTGTGGAAGACTAGAAGCATTCATGGTAAACAGTTAGTAGTAATGTTGTATGCGTGGGTGAGATTTTGATGCACTTAGGAAATAGGATCCGGTTCAGTGAGACAACGTGAAGTGAGTGGGGACTCACTTCGGATATGCAAAGCAGAGGCTCGAAAGAACCGCTGCTCTGATACCACTTGTTGGTCCCGGTTTGTTAATAGGAAAAATACGTAGAGGGGGGGGGGGGGGGGTGAATACGTATTTTGAAGTTTTTCAACTTCGAATCCCTTAACTCAGAGTAACAAGTAAGAAGCTCGCTTTAAACTTAAGACCTAGCTGAAGCTAGATCAACAGTACGTAGCTAGCCTGCTTGACCGAAGTGATGACTTGATCAAGAGGGAGTCCTTACTCGTGTATGTGGAATTTGGTGAGCTAAAATCTTTTCCTAAGTAATTAAAATATCCAGATTAAGTTGTTTAGATGCACGTGCAATGGATAAACAAATACAGTAAAGAGTTTAGGGTTAGAGAGATACGACACGAAGATTTATAGTGGTTCGGAGATAACGCTCCTACGTCCACTTTGTTGCACGACGGCAACCGTTCTTTTCACTCAAGAATTTGAAGGTTACGGGTCCTTCAAAAACCTGGTCGAGATCGGGCTTCACTCGCCTGGATCTGACGAACAACGCAGTGATTACGGGTTCACTACTAAGACCTAAACTGGACACGAAACTTCACTCGTTTCTGTCCGAACAACAGGGAGATTCCGGGCTCTCCTTACAGCCTAGCTTCGATCGAGCTTTACACAAACGGTGTAAGTGTAAGCTTGGATCTCAACTCTATGATCGAGGCTTCTCCAATCGATGAAAGAAGAGCCTTGGATCTGGACAACCTAACGACAACACTCAAAACCTAACAGACAAAGTATAGGGTTTTTGGTTGACGACACACTATGAAGAACTCTTTACAGTAGATGCAAAGATTGGCTAGAGTTCTTCTTCTAAGCTTCGGATATATGAAGTGGGCTTAGAATCTAAGTGTGAAGGCTGTGAAGACGAGTTCCGATGAACTGGAAACTCGGAGAACACTTGGAAACAAAAACTCGAAGATTGCTAGAAAGCTGGGGAGTGTTTGTTTGCTGTATGCGCTCGAATGCTCAAGTAGTGTTCTCTCTTTTTTTCTTCGTCTTCATCCTTCACTATTTATAGGCGGAGGGTTGGCTGAGATCCGTTGTTTGGTTGGTGGCCTTGTCCCTCCTCCTCTCGACAGTACTTGCGCAGGCAGTAGCTTTTGCAGGTGCCCAGTTTGTCTCTTTGCCGAAAATGGCTAAGTTACAAACTTAACAGTAACTGGGGCGAGCCAGTACTGTTGCGGCGCCTTTGTCGGCCTGGCAGTCAACTCTTCCGCTCCACTCCGCTTTCGACACGTGGAGATCTCGTAATTAATGCTACGATCTCCTGTTGACTGGAGTTCAAAATATGGGCGGGAGTTGTGCTGTCGCTTTCTGGTAGGTAGTGGCTTGCTTTGCTTTGCTTTGAAGTTGTAGCGTCCGTTCTGAAGTGAGTCGCTTCAGGATCATACTGTAGCGGTTCGCTTTGGAAACGAAGTTTCGTAGTGACCGCTTTAAAAAGTGTTCACCCGCGTTGACTCGCTTCTGCTTTTCTTTGTAGCGTTCGCTTTGCTTCGCTTTGGTGGCTTCACTTTGACTCCACTGTAGCGCTCGCTTCGCTTCGCTGGTTTCGGCACGCTTCACTTCGGTTTGCTAGACTCGCTTCGCTTTGGAAGAACACACTCAAGCGAGTGGCCTTCACTTGAATTCCTGCAGTCTAAAGCTAAGCAGAATAAAGCCATCCTAACAGATTTAGGCTTAGAAAAATTCTAACCTATTAACTACATCAAAATGGGTCGCTTGGGAATAGGACACTTGGGGTTTTGGGATCTAATCAAAACAAGTGACTTCGTTTATCAAATATCCCATGTAGTTCCCCCTTAACAATTTAGTCCTTAACAATTCCCAACATAGCCCTTAGCAACGAGATGCGCCTTGTTCCTCACAACGTTGTGGTCCTCGTCCGTCTTGTTCTTGAACACCCACTTGGTGCCAATAACATGCTGAAATTTGGGACGATCCACGAGGTACCATACGTCGTTTCTGGTGAACTGATTCAGCTCTTCTTGCATGGCGACCACCCAGTTGGAATCTGCTAGGGCTTCCTCCATGCATGACGACTCAATATTTGAGAGAAAGCAACTGAGGTTGGAACGGCTGCTTGAAAGCCGCCCCGACCCAGATCTTGGTTCGGATGTGTTGATTCGATCGTGCACATAAGTTCATGCAAGGGCTCGAGTACATACCTTGTGATTATGAAGAACGTGCAATCTGAGTCGTGTCTGATCGATCTACGGTTCTGATCTTCTAGGATGTGATCCCACACCTTCAGATCTGAGACTTGGTGGACGTGTTAAGATCACTGGAACCTCGATCTCCCTCACTCAGAAACCAGCGGCCGACTCTCTCTCTCTCCCTAGGGATTCACGCAGAATCTCTCTCACAATTCTCGTATGTGACGGCTATTGTGAACTAGGGTTTAGATGAGAGACATGGAGAGTATTTATATGGTTCATACATAAGGAGATATGATTCTTTATTCATCTCCAACCATATCTATGCCAATCCCATATTTATTCTCTTTCCATAACTTACAAATCCTATTCCTTTATTAATACGGAATTAATAAGGAATTAATCTGTTCAGTTATGCAACTGTATATCCGGAATTAATTCTAACAGATAGAATTTATTCTAATTCCAGTAGAATAATAAATAAATAAATATATACTAAATATATTTATTATATGATATTTATCCCCATAAGATTTAATTAAATAAATCTTATCCTATTAGATTTAATCTTATCCATGTATATGGATATAAATCCAATATATATATCATATACTGGGCCTGAGTACAATTATTGAGCCATACTCAATAATACTATTTAGATCGATTCCCGAGGTCTGTTTGGGCCATCCTAGGGATCGGATACCAGACAGAGTTGGGCCTTATCTAATTCGATATTTCCATGTCCACCCCTGAACATGTATCTCATTAGAACTATGACGCACTCCACTAAAGTGTCATAGCTGAATCACCGCTTTGTCCCAATTATGTAGATTGGGTTGGTATTTTGTTTAGTTCGACCCCCGTGTTTAAGACCTTCCATATCCGTTAATCAATTAGAGCTACCATGACTGCTCCTAATTGTTAACATCTATTCCTCAGGTAGTACCCGTTCACTCCTCATTATTATACCTGAACTTAATCAGCATGCATGACTTGGTATAATAAACATTGTGAACTCCCTGAGGGGATAACGTCAGCCTGCACTCACACAGGACACGGCTTATTGATAACACTTATTAGACATACTATGCATCCCCGTGTTACCCAAAGTACGACATGATTAAGATGAACTAACGAGAAGTTCATATCATCGTAAATCAAAGTAACATCGAAGAATACATATACATCTAATAGTTTACCAAGGTTAAGATCGAGCTAGAGCCTGAGATGTGTTGCTCTTCACCTATATCACCTATGATACAGGGTCAGTATCAGAAGAGCATTATCTCCCTTGATCCTTCAATACGTTCCACCGTACCAGCATAATTAGTGATTAGGACTCATCACTACCATTAAGCTGCAGTCTAGACCGATAGCTCAGCCCAAGCTATCTCGACTGTGAACTGTTTATATCTCATCATTATCAATGACCTTCGTGATCCTCTCCGAACTCAGATCGACACGTGGTCTAAAACATGAGATAATGGGCTTTATTCTTGCTTATACATATTCTTCCAGATAGGGATTGTTAACAGTGGACCTGTGTCGTAACCACTAAAACAACTTGTTTTGCTTTAGTTATACAACAACCCCAACAATCTCCCACTTATACTAAAGTAAAACCTTTTAGTATACCAACGCGTCTACAGGAAACCATATGATTTCATCCATGTACAATGTTAACAATCGCAATCGTTAACAACCATATACACTTTTTCTCCCACTTATACTCAAAGTTTTTACCTTTTAGTGTACCTTGTCGTGGGAGGCTCACTAAGACATGTCAGCCACGTGCTACAGTATACCTGACATGTGACACTTAGTGAAGGAACCGTCATCGTACATTCCTCTAGTGTTTCTATTTTTCCCGCGAAATCGCCTTAATATTAGGTACTCACTATGTTGTTACCGGCATTTCCAAATCTCAAAAATTTGCCACTGCACTTAGAATCCTTCCAGGGGGTGTAAGAATTCTAGCAAAGTTGAGGTTACTGCCTATTCAAGAAGCCAAGCCCTGAATTATCTAGCTCCCTCTCAGCATTTCACTGCGTGAGAATCTTCAAGACAATTCTGCTTCTTACGTGAATCCATAGTAAAAGGTCGATGTTGTCGTTTTTCCAGCCACTATTCGATTATCCGTGTCATCAAACATTTAAGAATGATAGACTATATACGTTACCATGCACACAGCACTAACATATATTTGGCTCTTTATGCAATATCCAAGTGTATTGCAAACTTTGCCACAACAGTAGTCTATGAAGAGTACTTGAATAATGTTGTACTATCCGCAGATATATCTAACATTACTCCTAACCTTCATTCTAAACTATTCGGATAATCACCACCTATTGTGTCAGATAATACTTTCACATTGTCTCCAAGTGCTAGTAATATTATCTCACAATGTACAAGACAACCAATTCAACGTCTTTTGTAGATGAAAGATATACCATTTGTCAACACATTTCATGAACGAATCAATCTGTGTTATATGACAAAATGAATGGTTTATATCATTGAACCACACATATCAATGTGTTTATCCCGAAATATGGAACTTTTGAGAGAAAGACTCACTTTTCTCAAACTACATCCATTTTCCTATATGTATGCCCTCAACCAATATGAGCATACAACTTACCAGTCTTCCGAGTGTTAAACTCAAAGACTTATCAATGATATGCAAACACTTTCATCTAACTTATCCTTAACAGTCAACTTGGTCTGTTCATTGTCCAAGAAATTAGATTTCTTGATGAACAATTCACAATTTTCGAGACACACCCGAAAATACTCCCACTATGACAAGGATCCTTAAATAATCTTGTGCAGATCCTTTTGGTTATCTGTCTTGTACTTCCGGCCTTATGATGTTCCAATCCATAAATTCCTTTTATTCTTGGACGTTAATCAAGAATAATTACTTGTCTTTCCTTGAAAGATGACTACCAATCCAGCTAGTTACTAAATCTAACATTAAACTTGCTACACTTCGTGTGCAATTATCCTTATTTCCGAACAGATTTAACCAATGAAAACTATAATTAGCTTCTCCGTAGGGAGGAAGACCCGAAGTCATCGCAAATGCTAATTAATTTCATTTTAAATCACAATGAAATCCATGATCAACACGAATGTTTAATCATTTCATTTCAAATGAGGAAAAAACATAGATTTAGATACAGTGAAGTAGTACTTTATTGAAAGACAATCTCGAACAAGAAGTGCAACATTTATCATAACACATTTTGGAATATCTCTTTAAGATTCAAAACTATTACTCCCACTACGAATGATATATCAAAACAACCAGTATTAAAGAAATAAATCTCTAATACAATGTAAGAAAACTATCATCCACCAACATAAAACATAAGTATCCGCCAAAACGAGGCAACTAATGTAAGAGTAAGTAATAAATCAAATCCAATATCAAAAAACCAAGATAAAACTAAGATGAGAAATCTTCAAGTCTTCTAGACAACTGCATCATCGGAATGACGCTTGTCGAGCTCAAGAACTTGAAGTCGTCCTACTCGTTCTTCGTAGCTGAACCTACAAAGATTGCAACAAACCACAATTAATATCCACCAGTTAAATCCGTCCGCGAGGACTGAACTAGTATAATTTGGTTTTTCATGTTACAAGAGTCTGACATACCTCCATCTATCTTCAACTTCTTGTTCCTCCTCTGATAGACCTTTATAATCGGAGGTCTCTCCTTCCTGGCATCATTCACTTCCTGAGTAGGCTGATCAAAGCTCAGCTCATTCACATCGTGAACGAGTCCGTCATGCTCAAAATCGCCCACTTCCTAGAAGGATTGATCAGAGTTCAGCTCATTCACATCGTGAACGAGTCCGTCATACTCAAGATCATCAATCCTCGGTGAATGGAGGTACTCGTCTATGATCGTCTCATTATCCTGAGCATGAAATTGCTCAATCAAATCGACGTCCTTATCAACAGGCTGATCCCAAAAGTTCCTTTCCGCCTCATAGGCAGTCCGTAGCTTATCAATCCTCTCCCTGTCTACCACGAGCAATTCCCCAATAAGGGCAATTGGATCCTCATGAATAATGTGGTTAGGAACGACTGCATCCCTAAGAGCCAGGAACCAACCCGGAAAACGTGCAAGGAGAACCTCGCACACAGACTTTCCCGACATAATGCCTCCATACGACACGTACATGTATACGAGGTTCTTAAACCTCATAATGAATTCCTTGAAGTTGAGGAAATCCTCAAACCTCAGGAAACTAATCTCCTTCCGTGCCAGGAAACTGAGTAGTCGAAATCGAAAGGAATCCGGAACACCAATGGAAAAAGCAAAATGACAAATCTTCGTGCGAATAGAAACAATAGACATATCTGAAATAAATAACAAGTAAACAAAAACTCGTAAGCAAAAATAATTTATGTTATCAATGTTATAAACCCAAAAATAACATTGAACCAACAAACGAGTAGCCCGATACTATTTACAAATAGTCCACTATAGGTGGATGCTACCTATAAAATTATCGACCATGACCGCAGTCTATTTTATTTCTTATCCCATCACACGGACCATAGTGAAACAAAGAAATAATAACCCGTGCCTCAGGACCCTGCTAATTCGAGAAGTGACCTCTATAGGAGGATTCATCAATAAGCAGCTAAGCTACAACCATATTTTAATATCCCGAAAATAATTCTATTAAGAGCAATCCTACCGAAAGGAGGAAATACCTTTATAAAATCATTTTTCCCATATTATCAATATTTGAATTAACCAATGAATTCCATAATTAGTATCTCCTATAGGGAGGAAGACTCATTGTCAACGCGAATACTAATTATTTCATTTTAAATCAAATTATCCTTTTATGAAGTCTAAACCAATGAAATCCATAACTAGCATCTCCTATAGGGAGGAAGACTCATTGTCAACGCGAATGCTAATTATTTAATTTTTAAACCAAATATGGAGGTCCTTTAAATCAATTAACCAATAATCGATTAACTATACCGCTTAGTCTTTTTAAGGGTTTGTGTGACAATCGTAGCACATAGACAATTAAGTCCTATCACATGATTTCTAAGCGCAAGTAATAAAACATGTTCGCATTGAAATCATTAAAACCGGCATGCTATGATCCCTATGCATGTTATTTCTATTACGCAAACAATGAAAAGCAACTATAACATGCAAAACATGTTGATCATCTTCATCGCGTAATTTAAATCCATCCATAGCACGCATAATAATTAAATAAATAAATGGGCTGCCGACCGGGAATAGAGAGCCCTATCTATTACATTTAATTAAATAAAAACCCCGGAACAAGCTCCGGTCTTTAATCTTCAATTTTGGAAGCCAACCCCGGTCTTCAAGTCCACCTTCCAAAAGTAGCAACTGCTCGAAATAACTAGGGTGCGGAAAACCCTAATTACCAAAAACGGAAAGCGATTTAATTTCGAATGAACTAGGGTACGAAACCCTAGCCGTCGACGATCATGCCTAGGTTTCGGAAAACCGTAGCCGTCGTCAACGTCATGGGCTGAACGTTGGAAAACGAACAGCCCTTCGTTCGAAAAATCCGGCCACGCGCCGCCGCCGAGCCACGCGTGCAAACCACGCGCCGCCGCGGCACGTGCCGGGGCTGCCGTTTCGGCTCCGCGACGAGCCTGACGTGGCTGGGTCCGGGTTGGGTGTGTCCGTTGCAGCCCAGCCCGAGCCACTGCTCGTCGTCGTCGCCAAAAACGCCATCGTCGTCGCCGTTTTCCGCTGCACAAAGCAGCGCCGCCACCGCAAGCCTCCGCCGGTGGCTGGAATGCCATCGGACGCTCCCACTGGCTCGCCGGCGTCCCCAGCACCACCGGAGGTGCTGGGTTCGAGCCCGGGCAGCCGTGGCTAGCTCCGGCAGCAGCGCGCGCGCAGGGGACAAACCCAGCCGCCGTTGGCCAACGCCACTGTCGCTGCCGCCGGTGGTTCTCCGACCACCGGACCTGCTGTCCTCCTCCGTCCGCACCTCCCCGTCGTCGTCGAGCCACCGTCGGGCCGCGGGCTTGAGCCCAGCAGTGCGCGCGAGCCAAGAACCCGTTAGGGTTTCGGCCGCCGCTGCTGTAACTCGCTTCCGCAGCCCCTGCCGCGTCGCCACCGTCCGTTTGGCGTCGCCATGGCCGTGCTTTGACGTCGAGCCGGGCGCCAGACCGCCGGGCAGGCCACGGTTCAGGCCCAGCAGCACACGCGCGAAGCAAAACCCTAGGGGTTTCACGTCGCCGCCGCTGCCTTCGCCCGTCCCGCCGTTCGCCGCCGATTCAACAAACGGATAAAACGCACCGAGAGGAAGGGAAAAGAAATCAAACAAAAATTAAATAAAAATTAAATAAATAAACAAAATACTACACAATTAAATAGCCTAAAGTTTTCCCCGGCAACGACGGCAAAATCTGTTTCACTAAAAAGTGTTCGCAATAGAACGAAATCTATCCTAGCACTTAGTAAGTAAAAACCCAATGTCGAATCTCAAGGAAAACTTTGCAGGGCAAATAATCGTGTAGCAAAACAATCCTAAACTAGCCTAAATCTAAGAAAGCAAGTGAAAACAATTTGTTTGGTTTTGTTTCTAAATCCTAGGCAAGAAAATAAATAAAAGCAATAAATAAAAGCAAGTAAATGACTAATCTAGAAAGCAAGGAAATAAATCTAACTAATTAATCTGGAGAATTAAACTAAGAGAAAACAATTAAACTACCTAGGCAAAAATCGAAAAGAAAGCAAATAAGAAAGCAACGAAAGAAACGAAAACGAATCCAGACATGAATTAAAATAAATCTGAAAATCTTGAAATTAAAGTAAATAAATCTAATTCTAAGAACTTGGAAAACGAAGTAATCGAAAACTAGGAAAAAAGAATTTAAACTAAGAACTTGAAATCGAACGAATGAAACTAAACGAAGCAATTACGAAATTAAATCTAGAACTAAGGAAAGCAATTAAATCAAATAAAAGAAAGCAATAAAGAACTTACGAGATTAAATGAAGAACGAAGAACTAAGTAAAAACTTGAATTAATTGAAGAACGTAGTAAGGATCCGGATCGAACAAAGGAAAACTAAACTAAAGTATTTGAATGCTAAACTAGAGCTAAAACTAAGGTAAAAATTCATACAAATTCGTCCTAAAGTACTAGTATTTATAATAGGAAGAAAACCTAATTATATAAGGAAACAAAATCCTGGAGGACATTTGGCCGATCGGCCAGATTTGTGAAGGACTTGGCCGATCGGCCAAATCAAGCACTGGACGATTGCGCGCTACTCTCTTGTTTCGGCCGTATCTTCCTCATCCGAACTCCAAATTGACCTCCGTTTTCGCCTATGTGCTCCTATCGAACCCCTCTTCAATATAATGCTTTCATTACATCCAAAATGAATCTTCAATAAAATCATGAGAGGTTAGAACTCGAGGTCAATGATTGCTCAACAACCTTTCTTCCCGTTTTCTTCTCGTTTCCGCCCTTTTCATCCTACAAGTACCAAAAACTCCAAACAACCAATTCATAGCCAAAGACACATGAAAAGACACAAAAACACAATGAAAACGGACACGAAAACATGACGAAAAACCTAACATCTAGACACCAATCAAAATCCCCCACACTTAGAACTTTGCTTGTCCTCAAGCAATATAATCATACAACTTAGACTTAATCCAAACAATCCAAATCATAGAACATTTAATCACCGGAATCGACAAACAATGAACGAAGTCACTTTAATCCCAAGTTACGAACAATCAATCATCTACAAATCATGTGGCTTATAAATCAATCCAAGTATGAGGAAAAGCAACGATACACACATCTCACAAATTTCTAGAATCACCACAACTTAGAGGTCTAGCCTACTTCCCCTTTTATTCAACTTTACACAAATATAACTCTTCTTTTTACACGTGAACGATTTGGTACATAATTCACTAGGTTTAATCATCGATGGGTCTCATCGAGCGTCCTAGTGCGGTTTCCCGTACTCATTGTCAAGAGGAGTAGAGTACCTACGAACACTTTATTCTCACATATACGAGTATCATTTAGGACATAATTCATGAAATTTAATCATTCGAGGGTCTCTCGAAGCCTTTTCATGTGGTTTCCCATGCCATTACTCTAGTATTTTCATACGTTACAAGTAAGAGGAGCAGAATCCTATCAACTCTTTTATTCACATATAAGCACAACTTTTTTTCTTTTTTTCTTTAAAGGGGAAAGTAAACTAGCAATCCAAAGTTGCAACAATCTAGATTTATCACTCATAATCCAAAAATCATAAATCATTTCCTCACAACTCAAATCAATTCATGCCCACAATTCATCAAGTCATAATCAATCATAACTCAAGATTAAACCAACCTAACTCATGCTCAAATCAATTCCAACAACTAAATACTCCATCATCAAATCATTCAAATCAATCCTAAGTCACATGCTTATAAACTCGAATTCAACCAAATTCCTAAGTGGGGAATAACAAA
This sequence comes from Thymus mandschuricus, assembly GCA_029379335.1. Classification (NCBI taxonomy): domain Eukaryota; kingdom Viridiplantae; phylum Streptophyta; class Magnoliopsida; order Lamiales; family Lamiaceae; genus Thymus; species Thymus mandschuricus. The sequence goes on along the minus strand of CM057077.1, from coordinate 20,999,118 downwards.
ACTCGATCACATACAAGACTCGATCAAGCAAACAAAAACAAACAAATCATGCCAAAAGTTTCAATGACCCTCCCCCACACTTAAAATCAAACAATGTCCCCATTGCGAGAAAATAAAAAGGAAAGGGATATAAGGAACTGATCGCATGTCGACAACCAGTAACTCAAAATCTCAAAAGACTCCAAGTAGTACCTACAAAACAAACACAAAACAAAATACTGAAGCGTAAAATTGCACAAAATAAAGAAAAGGAAATAAAAGACTCAAACTCAAAAACACAAATGGCTACATATGAGACGGCGGTGGAATCGACAACCGTGGAAGAAACGGCGGTAGCTAACGATGGACGAGTGCAGGAAAGGCTTGGACGAGGAGGCTAACTTTGCCGAGTGGCCGATCGTCCAGATTTCTGGCCGATCGGCCAAACCCGCTTCTGGCTAATCGCGAACAAGAGAGGTTTGGGCGGTCGTCCAGCTTCCCTGGCCGATCGTCTAGATTGAATTCTGGATCCTCGACTTCCTGTACAAAAACCAAGACAAAACGAAATACAAAAAATACGAAAAATACGAAAAATAAACCTATCTACTTCTTTTTTTTTTCTTTTTTTTTTTTTTTTTTTTTTTTTTTTTTAACGTGGGTTGCCTCCCACCAAGCGCTTGTTTAACGTCGTTAGCTTGACGAGAAAAATTTTCACCCAAAATCTGTTGCAACGCGCAATGTCTTTAACCATCCATAAGTGACTCGCGATGCAAAGGTGGACTCTTCTTTCTCTTCGGCTTGAAACTCGAAAAGAGGGTTATCTTGGACACTTATCTCCCCCACACTTGTGTGAAAATCCATGTGAGCAATATCATGATCTTCAAAACTTGATGATGGATCCTCCACAAAAAATGCTTCCTCGTCGAGATTGGCAAGAAAGTTGTCCATGATTTCTTCCTCTTGTTGTGAGCTCAAGACCGATTCCTCCATAGTTCGATTATGATCCTCCATGTCTTTTACATCACTCAAAAATTCCTCCACAATCTCTTCCTCATACAATTTGCTCAAAAACTCATCAATAATGGCTTCTTCCTCATGCATAGCAACCTGAAAATTCTCCTCTATCTTTTTCTCATCCAAATCGTTAGTAATATGAACATACGAGCATGTTTGGATAAAAGAATTAGAAATAGAAGAATAATTATCAAAAATTGAGAAAGTTACCGAACCTCCTACACCGGCCAGGCTCAATGTGCCGGATCCAACGTCGATTCGAGTTTGAGTAGTAGCCATGAAAGGTCGCCCTAACAAGAGAAGATGACCTCTCTCACTCCTAGCTCCTCGCCCCACATCAAGAACAACAAAATCGGCGATAACTTGAATTCCTCTCACAAGTAATGCAACGTCTTCCACAATCCCCAAGGGTCGACTCAAAGAACCATCGGCTAGCTCGATGCAAAAATTGGTGGGCTTAAGATCCCTCAAACCCATTCTCTCGAAAATCGAGTATGGCATCAAGTTCACCGTTGCCCCCAAATCCAACATACCCGACACACTATCTCCATTATCCAAAACAACATCTAATTTGAAACTTCCGGGATCACCTTTTTTTGGTAGAGATGAGAGATGGCCAACTGAGGTGGGTGAGGCGTGCGAATGTTGTCGGCTCGCTTTGATGGCAGCCACGGTGTGACTTTTCCACTTCTTTCCTTTGTCTTGCTCCTCTTCAATGACCGTTGAGGCATGAGCTTGTTTGGGTTGGCTAGGCTTCCCATTTTGTAGCTTCTTCAACTCATTAACTGCTCCAAAAATCTGCCCAATAGTGGTCTCAAGGCGTCTAATCGTGGCATCTTGCGCTTCACGGGCCAACTTGCTCTCATGCATAAACGCAGCGAAACTAGCCTCATCAAGTGGAGATTGTTGAGGCGGAGGTGGGTAGAAATGTGGCTGCAGTGGATAGTAAGACTGTTGGGGAGGGTAGAATGGCTGTTGGTGAGGAAATTGTTGAGCATATGGTGGTGGTGGGTATCCTTGAGCTGCGTAGACTTCGGCTCCTCCTTCGTAAGTAAGCTCGGCTTTCCTAGTGCACTCGTCGATGCCATGGCCAACTAGTCCACACATGCCACAAGGCTCCGAAGGGGTAAGTGGAGTCTTCATCTTGAGTTCTTGGAGATCCCTCATCATATCGGCCAATTGCTTCGTCAAATCCGGGCTAATAGTGACCACTGTAGCCTCCATCTTTCTCGGCCGAAACGACTTTTGTTGAGAGCTTGCAGCAAGAGCCTCAAAGATCATCCTCAACTCGTCGGCCGTTTTCACTCCAATGTTTCCTCCGGCCGAGCTATCCACCATGAATTGGCAAGTTTGATTTAGAGAATCGTAGAAATATTGCCAAAGCATCTCGGACGCCATTTGACGGTGAGGGCACTGTTGCAACAATTCTTGGAATCTCTCCCAAGCCTCATGAAAAGGCTCATCGTTGTCTTGAGCAAAATTCATGATCTGCTATCGCACCTCTTGTGTCTTGCGGTAGGGGTAGTATTTCATCATGAACTTCTCGCACACCGCATTTCAAGTTGTGAGAGAGTTGGCCGGGAGAGTGAGATACCATGACTTTGCTCTATCCTTCAACGTGTATTGGAAACACTTCATCTTCAAGTCGTCCTCCGAAAGCTCTCCCAATGGAAAATTTTGCACCATCGTGCAATATTCGCGAATGAACGTAAGAGCATCTTCGTTGGGCAGCCCGTAGTAGGTAGGGAGCAAAGCCAAGTGGTGCGGTTTAAGCTCATAATTCCTAACCTCGGTGGTTAGGACAATTGCCGAAGTGGTGGCGGTGAAGGTGGGACGAGCGAAATCTCCCATCTTTTGTGCCATTGCTTCGAACTCTCGTCTTCTTCTTCCTTTGTCGCAGTTAAGAGCGCCTTCTCCTATTGATGTCGTCGATGTGAGGTGTCAAATTCCTTTAGAGACTTTGACGACCTTGCATACACAACACTCAACAAACGGATTAAACACACCGAGTGGAAGGGAAAAGAAATCAAACAAAAATAAAATAAAAATAAAATAAATAAACAAAATACTACACAATTAAATAGCCTAAAGTTTTCCCCGGCAACGGCGCCAAAATTTGTTTCACTAAAAAGTGTTCGCAATAGAACAAAATCTATCCTAACACTTAGTAAGTAAAAACCCAATGCCGAATCTCAAGGAAAACTTTGCAGGGCAAATAATCGTGTAGCAAAACAATCCTAAACTAGCCTAAATCTAAGAAAGCAAGTGAAAAGAATTTGTTTGGTTTTGTTTCTAAATCCTAGGCAAGAAAATAAATAAAAGCAATAAATAAAAGCAAGTAAATGACTAATCTAGAAAGCAAGGAAATAAATCTAACTAATTAATCTGGAGAATTAAACTAAGAGAAAACAATTAAACTACCTAGGCAAAAATCGAAAAGAAAGCAAATAAGAAAGCAACGAAAGAAACGAAAACGAATCTAGACATGAATTAAACAAAATCTGAAAATCTTGAAATTAAAGTAAATAAATCTAATTCTAAGAACTTGGAAAACGAAGTAATCGAAAACTAGGAAAAACGAATCTAAACTAAGAACTTGAAATCGAACGAATGAAACTAAACGAAGCAATTACGAAATTAAATCTAGAACTAAGGAAAGCAATTAAATCAAATAAAAGAAAGCAATAAAGAACTTACGAGATTAAACGAAGAATGAAGAACTAAGTAAAAACTTGAATTAATTGAAGAACGAAGTAAGGATCCGGATCGAACAAAGGAAAACTAAACTAAAGTATTTGAATGCTAAACTAGAGCTAAAACTAAGGTAACAATTCATACAAATTCGTCCTAAAGTACTAGTATTTATAATAGGAAGAAAACCTAATTATATAAGGAAACAAAATCCTGGACGCGGACATCTGGCCGATCGGCCAGATTTGTGAAGGACTTGGCCGATCGGCCAAATCAAGCACTGGACGATTACGCGCTACTCTCTTGTTTCGGCCGTATCTTCCTCATCCGAACTCCAAATTGACCTCCGTTTTCGCCTATGTGCTCCTATCGAACCCCTCTTCGATATAATGCTTTCATTACATCCAAAATGAATCTTCAATAAAATCACGAGAGGTTAGAACTCGAGGTCAATGATTGCTCAACAACCTTTCTTCCCGTTTTCTTCTCGTTTCCGCCCTTTTCATCCTACAAGTACCAAAAACTCCAAACAACCAATTCATAGCCAAAGACACACGAAAAGACACAAAAACACAACGAAAACGGACACAAAAACATGACGAAAAACCTAACATCTAGACACCAATCAAAATCCCCCACACTTAGAACTTTGCTTGTCCTCAAGCAATATAATCATACAACTTAGACTTAATCCAAACAATCCAAATCATAGAACATTTAATCACCGGAATCGACAAACAATGAACGAAGTCACTTTAATCCCAAGTTACGAACAATCAATCATCAACAAATCATGTGGCTTATAAATCAATCCAAGTATGAGGAAAAGCAACGATACACACATCTCACAAATGTCTAGAATCACCACAACTTAGAGGTCTAGCCTACTTCCCCTTTTATTCAACTTTACACAAATATAACTCTTCTTTTTACACATGAACGATTTGGTACATAATTCACTAGGTTTAATCATCGATGGGTCTCATCGAGCATCCTAGTGCGGTTTCCCGTACTCATTGTCAAGAGGAGTAGAGTACCTACGAACACTTTATTCTCACATATACGAGTATCATTTAGGAGATAATTCATGAAATTTAATCATTCGAGGGTCTCTCGAAGCCTTTTCATGTGGTTTCCCATGCTCATTATTCTAAAATTTTCATACGTTACAAGTAAGAGGAGCAGAATCCTATCAACTCTTTTATTCACATATAAGCACAACTTTTTTTCTTTTTTTTTAAAGGGGAAAGTAAACTAGCAATCCAAAGTTGCAACAATCTAGATTTATCACTCATAATCCAAAAATCATAAATCATTTCCTCACAACTCAAATCAATTCATGCCCCACAATTCATCAAGTCATAATCAATCATAACTCAAGATTAAACCAACCTAACTCATGCTCAAATCAATTCCAACAACTAAATACTCCATCATCAAATCATTCAAATCAATCCTAAGTCACATGCTTATAAACTCGAATTCAACCAAATTCCTAAGAGAGGAATAACAAAACTCGATCACATACAAGACTCGATCAAGCAAACAAAAACAAACAAATCATGCCAAAAGTTTCAAAGACCCTCCCCCACACTTAAAATCAAACAATGTCCCCATTGCGAGAAAATAAAAAGGAAAGGGATATAAGGAACTTATCGCATGTCGACAACCAGTAACTCAAAATCTCGAAAGACTCCAAGTAGTACCTACAAAACAAACACAAAACAAAATACTGAAGCGTAAACTTGCACAAAATAAAGAAAAAGAAATAAAAGACTCAAACTCAAAAACACAAATGGCTACATATGAGACGGCGGTGGAATCGACAACCGTGGAAGAAACGGCGGTAGCTAACGATGGACGAGTGCAGGAAAGGCTTGGACGAGGAGGCTAACTTTGCCAAGTTGGCCGATCGTCCAGATTTCTGGCCGATCGGCCAAACCCGCTTCTGGCTAATCGCGAACAAGAGAGGTTTGGGCGGTCGTCCAGCTTCCCTGGCCGATCGTCCAGATTGAATTCTGGATCCTCGACTTCCTGCACAAAAACCAAGACAAAACGAAATACGAAAAATACGAAAAATAAACCTATCTACTTCTCTTTTTTTTTTTTTTTTTTTTTTTTTTTTTTTTTTTTTTTTTTTTTTTTTTTTTTTTTTTTTTAAACGTGGGTTGCCTCCCACCAAGCGCTTGTTTAACGTCGTTAGCTTGACGAGAAAAATTTTCACCCAAAATTTGTTGCAACGCGCAATGTCTTTAACCATCCATAAGTGACTCGCGATGCAAAGGTGGACTCTTCTTTCTCTTCGGCTTGAAACTTGAAAAGAGGGTTATCTTGGACACTTATCTCCCCCACACTTGTGTGAAAATCCATGTGAGCAATATCATGATCTTCAAAACTTGATGATGGATCCTCCACAAAAAATGCTTCCTCGTCGAGATTGGCAAGAAAGTTGTCCATGATTTCTTTCTCTTGTTGTGAGCTCAAGACCGATTCCTCCATAGTTCGATTATGATCCTCCATGTCTTTTACATCACTCAAAAATTCCTCCACAATCTCTTCCTCATACAATTTGCTCAAAAACTCATCAATAATGGCTTCTTCCTCATGCATAGCAACCTGAAAATTCTCCTCTATCTTTTTCTCATCCAAATCGTTAGTAATATGAACATACGAGCATGTTTGGATAAAAGAATTAGAAATAGAAGAATAATTATCAAAAATTGAGAGAGTTACCGAACCTCCTACACCGGCCATGCTCAATGTGCCGGATCCAACGTCGATTCGAGTTTGAGTAGTAGCCATGAAAGGTTGCCCTAACAAGAGAAGATGACCTCTCTCACTCCTAGCTCCTCGCCCCACATCAAGAACAACAAAATCGGCGATAACTCGAATTCCTCTCACAAGTAATGCAACGTCTTCCACAATCCCCAATGGTCGACTCAAAGAACCGTCGGCTAGCTCGATGCAAAAATTGGTGGGCTTAAGATCCCTCAAACCCATTCTCTCGAAAATCGAGTATGGCATCAAGTTCACCGTTGCCCCCAAATCCAACATACCCAACACACTATCTCCATTATCCAAAACAACATCTAATTTGAAACTTCCGGGATCACCTTTTTTTGGTAGAGATGAGAGATGGCCAACTGAGGTGGGTGAGGCGTGCGAATGTTGTCGGCTCTCTTTGATGGCAGCCACGGTGTGACTTCTCCACTTCTTTCCTTTGTCTTGCTCCTCTTCAATGACCGTTAAGGCATGAGCTTGTTTGGGTTGGCTAGGCTTCCCATTTTGTAGCTTCTTCAACTCATTAACTGCTCCAAAAATCTGCCCAATAGTGGTCTCAAGGCGTCTAATCGTGGCATCTTGCGCTTCACGGGCCAACTTGCTCTCATGCATAAATGCAGCGAAACTAGCCTCATCAAGTGGAGATTGTTGAGGCGGAGGTGGGTAGAAATGTGGCGGCAGTGGATAGTATGACTGTTGGGGAGGGTAGAATGGTTGTTGGTGAGGAAATTGTTGAGCATATGGTGGTGGTGGGTATCCTTGAGCTGCGTAGACTTCGGCTCCTCCTTCGTAAGTAAGCTCGGCTTTCCTAGTGCACTCGTCGATGCCATGGCCAACTAGTCCACACATGCCACAAGGCTCCGAAGGGGTAAGTGGAGTCTTCATCTTGAGTTCTTGGAGATCCCTCATCATATCGGCCAATTGCTTCGTCAAATCCAGGCTAATAGTGACCACACTAGCCTCCATCTTCCTCGGTCGAGACGACTTTTGTTGAGAGCTTGCAGCAAGAGTCTCAAAGATCATCCTCAACTCGTCGGCCGTTTTCACTCCAATGTTTCCTCCGGCCGAGCTATCCACCATGAATTGGCAAGTTTGATTAAGAGAATCGTAGAAATATTGCCAAAGCATCTCGGACGCCATTTGATGGTGAGGGCACTGTTGCAACAATTCTTGGAATCTCTCCCAAGCCTCATGAAAAGGCTCATCGTTGTCTTGAGCAAAATTCATGATCTGCGATCGCACCTCTTGTGTCTTGCGGTTGGGGTAGTATTTCATCATGAACTTCTCGCACACCGCATTCCAAGTTGTGAGAGAGTTGGCCGGGAGAGTGAGATACCATGACTTTGCTCTATCCTTCAACGTGTATTGGAAACACTTCATCTTCAAGTTGTCCTCCGAAAGCTCTCCCAATGGAAAATTTTGCACCATCGTGCAATATTCGCGAATGAACGTAAGAGCATCTTCGTTGGGCAGCCCGTAGTAGGTAGGGAGCAAAGCCAAGTGGTGCGGTTTAAGCTCATAATTCCTAACCTCGGTGGTTAGGACAATTGCCGAAGTGGTGGCGGTGAAGGTGGGACGAGCGAAATCTCCCATCTTTTGTGCCATTGCTTCGAACTCTCGTATTCTTCTTCCTTTGTCGCAGTTAAGAGCGCCTTCTCCTATTGATGTCGTCGATGTGAGGTGTCAAATTCCTTTAGAGACTTTGACGACCTTGCATACACAACACTCAACAAACGGATTAAACGCACCGAGTGGAAGGGAAAAGAAATCAAACAAAAATAAAATAAAAATAAAATAAATAAACAAAATACTACACAATTAAATAGCCTAAAGTTTTCCCAGGCAACGGCGCCAAAATTTGTTTCACTAAAAAGTGTTCGCAATAGAACGAAATCTATCCTAGCACTTAGTAAGTAAAAACCCAATGTCGAATCTCAAGGAAAACTTTGTAGGACAAATAATCGTGTATGTTGGTCCCGGGAAAGAGTAATTGGTGTATGGGGGGGGGAATACACCAATAACCAACCGTTTTTGACTTTTAAAATTCAGGTCAATCTGCAGGTCGATTGTCAAGGTCGACCTTATCAGAGGCAGTTTGATCTATCAAGCTCGTATGGTATCGAGCTTGATTTATCAAACTGTTAATGCGGAAGTTGGTGGAGGTTGATTACTCTTTGAAAAATCTTAAGGCTGAATATGAATAGCAGGTTGATTCGTGTAATGCAGATTGATGCTCGTCAGTTAGATAATAAAGTGTAAGTGCAATAAATAGAGAGAGAGAGAAACACCGCGATGTAGCGTGGTTCGGAGAAATCCTCCTACGTCCACGTCAGGTCGACTTGACCTGAGAATCCCTTTTCTTTTGGATCCACCTCTCTCTTATTTATACTGACTGAGTATCAGTTCTAGCTACAATCTAACTTGAGAGTAACTAGACACGAGTTTTGGGTCGTGACCCTTACAACCTTCGTACTAGAACGTACAAACAACCTAACGCTGTTACAGAGCTTGACTGACTCTATAATGGCGAAAATAAGAACAAGCTTTCTAACTTCGAACAAGTCGGAGAAGAAGTTGTTTGAACAATCGACAAGCAGCAGTGAACGCTTCGTCGTTGTGGTGTTTTTCGGAATCGGAAACCTCTCTTCTTCAAGTGTTTGGGAAACTAATCGGATTTCGAACACTTGAATGGATTTGAGCTTTGAGAGAGATTTGGGCAGAGATATGGCGTTGATAGCTTGTGTTTCCCGTGCTTGAATCCGAAAATGGCTGAAGTATTTATAGGCAGTTTTGAAAAACTAGCCGTTGGAGTCGGGCTGACGTGGCACTAGCCGTTGGATGCTGACTCACTTCTAGCCGTTGGGAATATTCGTCCTTGCTGGCACTCAACGTGGCAAGGATCAGGTCGTGACGCTCCATGAAGGTGGAGCATCGACCTTGATTGATAATCCAGCTCTTGAAATCTTCTAAGACAATCCCAGCCGGAAGCTTGATAGGGGAGGTCGATAGACAGGCTGATGATCCAGCTCGATCCAGTTGAGGCAGGTCGATACATCGACCTTTCTCTTACAGAGTGGATCGAACTTGACACTTAAACGATAAAGGGCATCGACCTGCACTAACAGGTAGCAGGTCGATCTATCGGCCTTGACCCTAAACAAGTAAAATATGCCTAAGTGTGGTTTCGATAAACATCATCAAAATCAAACTGCAGGGGGTTCCCAACAATTTCCCCCTTTTTGATGATGTCGAAACCAAACACTTTACAAATAATTCCTAAGATAGAACACTGAAGGATGGTATCAGAGCTTAAACATTTTTCAATCATGAAGATTGATAAGGAATTAAATGAAGGGCAAATAAGAACATAATTAAAATAAAGCAGTAAAGGCAGATGCCTGGACAAAGAGGTATTGTCATCAGGTCGAAAGATGTTTTTGTTTCATTAAGCTCGATAGCAGTATACATGGAGAACTTACAACCAGCTGAGAGCATAAATGAAAAACAAGATTGCAAAAACATCTATCTACATAGCCTGGATCTTGGCACGGGCTGCCAAGCGCTCTTCTTGAATCTGCTCCCTTGACAACGTCTGCATGCTTGCATAGATTCCATCCCTGATACGACGATAGTCGGGATCGGAATTCGATACGTTGACGCCTAGGCCGATGGCAGTTTGGGCGATGTACTGGTCGATTCGAGAGTAATCCAAATACTCCGAAGCACCAAGACGTAAGGGCGCAAAATATTGCTGAGCAGGGGCCCTTATCGTCACACCAGCCTCTGCAGCCTTCTTCTTGAGCTCACCAATGAATTTTTGGTATGGAAACTTGCGCATGTAGGCTGCATACGCTTCATCGGCATCGGCAGGCAGGGAGGGATCCTTGATGAAGTAGTGCAGGAGGATGAAGCACGAATTGAGCTCCCGCAGCAGGTTGTTCTGAGATTCATCAAGCCAATCAACGACCTGCTGCAATCCTCCTGCATTCAAAACAAGAGCGGACTGGCTGATCCAGTCCAACTCTCTCTTCCTTCTAGCCTCAGCAGCACGGCGCTCTGCCTTGAAGCGCTGCTGCTCCTCTTGATTTGCAGCCTGCTCCGGCGTGGCACCAGCCAATACCATGGCGGAAATGAGATCGGCCTCTGCTGCCAATCGAGCTTTGGCGGCAGCAGCCTGCTCCGCACCAAGCTGGGAGATAGGATCGGCATGAGAGGCAGCGGCCTTGGGTGCAACGGCCTGGGAGGGCTTCTTTTGAGAAGGAGGAGGAGGAGCCTTGGATTTTGGGGCCGGGGCCTTCTTTTTCTTCGCGGAGGTGGTAGCACGCTCTTCTTCCCCCTTTTCGACATCATCAGAAAGGGTTTTAATAAGGGAAAGAAGAGTAGCATCCTCCTGCTGCAGCTTTGTCACGGCATCCTTCAACTCCTGCTGGCCATTGAGAAGGGAGGAGATGGTGCCGTGAATTGCGTTGATCTGTTCGTTGGAGGTCGATGCCGAGTTTGAGATAGAAGAAGCCAGTTCGGTTACTCGCTCATCGACCTTCTCCACATCCTCCAATACTTCCGCGATTTGGTCGCGGGATGCCATGTTGAGCTCATCAAGCTGGCCAGGAAGGAGCTTGTCAGTATATTCCTTCAAAAGTCTCACTGCAAAATCAGTGACACGCTCCCTGGCAACTTCATCGGCCTGGGCTTTGGCGTCTTTCACTATGTCGGCCCGGGCCTCAGCTACGGCCTGCTTGATTTGCTCTGGGAGGCTGGTGATGATTGACTCGAGCTTGGCAGAAATATCATCCAGCGCAGCCTCCACATTGACTCTTGGAGACGGAGCAGCAGCAACTAGAGGCTGATCATCACCCTCAATCCTGGGTGATGATTGCTCCGGAGTTTGAATCCGATCAAACTCGTCTCCGGCTTCGGTGGCGGAGTTGTACAGGGCGCGAGAGTGCGCATATAGGGGGCGAAGGTCGATGCCCAAAATTTTGGCTTCGACCTTCATGCGGCGAAGCACCAGCTGGCAAAAATTGGAGGCCGCATCCCCCACGGTGTAGAAACCGAACTCCGATTCAAGAGCCAGCTCCTCGACCTTCAGGTCGTCGAGAGTGACGACCTGCAGCAACGCCTCGAACAAATAGTAATAACTCGACTTACAATCCAGGTAGAACTGGAGGCGAGCGGCGAGGTCGAGGGTTTTGGGGAGTTGATCGATTCCTGGCATCAGGTCGATGACCTTTAGCCTGGCTTCGGCCTTCTTCGAAGCCACCATTGCTTGAGCAGGAGAGACGGCCTGCTCGGGGATAGGCTGGAAGGGCAGGATGGTGTCTTGCTCCACCTCTTCTTCGGTGACGTCAACAATTTCCACCGATCCAGCTCGTTGGACACGAGGGGACTTTGCTGGAGAGGGAGCAGCGACCTGCGAAGAAGATGCAGGCCGTTTCTGCGAGGCGGACGGTTCGCCGGCGGAACGGACTGGAGATGGAGTCCGTTCGGCTGATGGAGAGCGCGATGGAGAGCGCGAAGTCTCCGTGCGAGCAGCAGGCTCATCGAGCTGCGAGGGAAGGACTTTATGCATCGGTCTGGGAGGATCACCGGAGGCCGACTGCATTTTGCGAGGGGGAGTCCTCTTCACGGGCTGGCCCTTCTTGACAGGGCGAGAAGGGACCAGATCGAAATCGGCCTTCCTTTTCTTTTGAAGGGGTCGATCTGGGATCCTCCAACCAACTTTGGAATGGCCGGTTCTGGCGAGATGCTCCCGGACAGAGTCTGGGGAGTTGTGGTAGATTTGCGGTGCCACCCCAATCGCCATCTCAAGCTGATGGAGATCTTTTGGTATAAACAGAGGGGGGAAGTCCGGATCTTTGGACCACGTCCTCTGCTTGAAGTGGGAGATGATGATGGAGGTCACCTTCGTCCCAAGGCGAAGCGGCTTGTCGTTGCGGAGAGATACTTTTACAACGGCCTCTCCCTCCGTCTCGCAGATGATCATCCTGGCTTCATCCCAAAGCAGAGAGACCAACAATTTGTCCCAACTGATGGGCAGGTCGAGCACTACGGCCGCCAAGATCTGGAATTTGAAAGGGGTGACCTGGTCGTAGTTCCCGAGAAGCCCCAGAAAACACTTCTGCACGAAGTCCATCAAGAGGCGATATTTAGGGCGGAGTTCGCTCCTCTTGAATGCGACTGGCACGAACTGCCTTCGCTCGATTAGGACACGATCTGCAACCTGCTGCAGTTGGTCCCTAGAAATGTCCGCGAGCTGCATCGTTCCCTCTTCATCAATGTCGAAGGCCGCTTTCACAGCATCAAGAACGTTGATGGTGGCCACGGACTTCGTGGTTCCAATAGAGACGGTGTGGGTGGATACGGAATCTCCTTCATTCCAATTGTAGAAGAAGGCACCCACAAGCCTGGGGAGATTCTTCGCCGGCCGGGTGGAGATGATCTGATGGAATGAACGGCACTTCTCCACCATGGCAAACATGGAGTCGAGATCGTGAAAACCGAAGTTTTCACGCACCATGTAGGGCTCGAACTTGATGCGAGCCGTCAAGAACTCTTCTACTTCCGACCACTGCATTTCTTTCCGACCAGAGGGTAAGATATTTGCTGCCATTGTTGTTTTCTGCAAATTTTCCAAAAGAGATTAGAAAGAGAACCAATCGTTTTTCGAGAAAAGATAGAAAAACAGTTAAGAACTTGACAGGAAATTAAAAGCATAAGTGGCAAAAAGAACACAAACCACTGCGAGTGATTCGATGCAGAGAGTGAAGAAGCAGAGAAACGATGATCACGACGGCGGCAGTTTAAAATTTTGCAGAGAAAATTAGGTTTTAGTAGATGAAGATGATAAGAATAAGTAAAGTTTTTGAGAGAAAACTGCATGACATATATAGATTTTTCGAACGATCTCAACCGTTCGAATTTGAAAAGGCTAAAGTTGCAGTATTAACCCTCAACCGCACGATCGTGGGCGCGTGGAATGTGTAACGTTTCACATCCGCGCGTGAAAAGGTTGGAACGTGCGTAAATAAGCACTTTTACAGAAAAATGGCAGGGAATTAAATGTAGCCTTGGTCAACGTGTCAAAACTTGACACTTGACTAGATGTGTTGTAAAAATGGTAATCATTACTCCCTTTTTCCTCATTTTCTGCAAATTAGCAGTCCCTTAAATAATGAAACACATTGAGAAGTAAATAACATTAATAAATGAAAAATTCAATGCGTATTAAAGAAGTTATAAGACAAAAGGGTGATACTGCCCCTTTGATTCTTCCTTCATAAATGCAGTTGCATTCAGGTTGATATCGGTCTGATGATATCGGCCTGGTGACGGAGAACGGCCTGTCGAAATGAACGGCCTGTGATTTGAGATATCGGCCTGGACATATGACATCGGCCTGGCAAAGTAGAACTGCCTGGACTGAAGATATCGACCTGGAGAAACAGACGCCCTGGATACAGACATCGGCCTTTGTTCCCCCTCAAAAGATGGATCACTTTGACTAAGTGTTCCCCCTCAATTTGAGGAATGCAGGTCGATTTATTGAATAGTCGACGGCCTGATGATGGACACGGCCTGTGGATAGGAACGGCCTGTTCAAATAGTGTCTCCCTGTTCAATGGTATCGGCCTGTTGAGTAGATGACGGCCTGTTTCCCCTTAATATCGGCCTGCTTGCAAGGAGACTGCCTGCTTGTTGGTCCCGGTTGTTGGTCCCACAAGCTTTTGAGAAATTTGGCAGGTCGACGAGGAGATAACGGCCTGTAGGCTTACGATCGGCCTGATGTCTCAACATTTAGTAACCCCAGCTTTCCACATAGCATTTTGAATCTTTCTTCGGCTAGGGGTTTGGTTAGAATATCAGCTCGTTGAATGTCAGTGTGAATCTTCTCTATAACCACGTTCTTCTTTTCCACGTGATCACGAATAAAGTGATGTCGAATATCCACGTGCTTGCATCTAGAGTGAAGAACTGGATTTTGAGTGATGGCGATGGCACTCGAGCTGTCGCAGAATATAGGCACTTCACTGACTTCAACTTCATAATCCTTAAGTTGTTGCTTGATCCACAAGATTTGTGCACAACAACTTCCTGCGGCCATGTACTCGGCCTCTGTGGTGGAGGTGGCTACTGAGGTTTGCTTCTTTGAAAACCAAGAAATCAGCTTGTTTCCGAGAAAATGGCAAGTACCCGAGGTAGATTTCCTATCGAGCTTGCACCCTGCATGATCAGAATCTGAATAACCTGTAAGCTGCAAATTATCATCACAAGGATACCAAAGACCTAGATTTATGGTTCCTTTGATGTATCGAAGAATTTTCTTTGCTGCTTCCAAGTGAGATTCCTTCGGATTAGCTTGAAATCGAGCACACACTCCAACTGCAAAAGTGATGTCAGGTCGACTAGCAGTTAAATAAAGTAATGAACCAATAATACCCCTGTACTGTGTTATGTTGGCAGGTTTTCCTTGGGGATCCGGGTCGATCTTCCCACCAGAGAGCATCGGTATTTTGACTGGCTTGCTGTCTTTGACACCAAACTTGTCAACCAGCTCGTGTGCGTACTTTGTTTGGCTAATGAAGATTCCTTCATCGGACTGCTTGACCTGCAACCCTAGAAAGAAATTCATTTCCCCCATCATAGACATTTTGTATTTTTCCGTCATGAGGTTACCAAATTTTTCGCACAGTATGGGAGACTTAGATCCAAATATAATATCATCAACATAAATTTGTACTAAAAGGATATGTTCGTTCACTTTGATAGTGAATAGCGTCTTGTCGACTGAACCACGCTTGAATCCTGATTCGATGAGGAAAGATGATAGCGTCTCATACCAAGCTCGAGGAGCTTGCTTAAGACCATAGACGGCCTTGTGCAGTTTGTAGACTTTGCTTGAATCACCCTCCTCGAATCCAGGAGGCTGTTCCACATAGACTTCTTCTTCAAGAATGCCATTGAGGAACGCGCTTTTAACATCCATCTGGTAGACTTTGAATCGTTGATGAGCGGCATAAGCTAGAAACAGCCTTATAGCTTCTAATCTTGCAACGGGGGCAAACGTCTCATCATAGTCGATTCCTTCTTGTTGACAGTAACCCTTTGCTACCAGTCGGGCTTTGTTTCTGACAACTTCTCCAGATTCATCTCGCTTGTTTTTGTAA
Organism: Thymus mandschuricus; assembly: GCA_029379335.1. Lineage (NCBI taxonomy): Eukaryota > Viridiplantae > Streptophyta > Magnoliopsida > Lamiales > Lamiaceae > Thymus > Thymus mandschuricus. Next base: position 20,983,489 of record CM057077.1, on the reverse strand, counting down.
ACCCATTTAACTCCAATGACGCCTTGATGATAAGGACGATCAACTAGTGACCATACTTCATTTCTTTTGAATTCATTGAGTTCTTCTTGCATGGCTTCTATCCAGTCAGCATCTTGAAGAGCTTCATAGGCATCCTTGGGTTCTATGCGAGAGAGATAGCAACTTAGAAGTGCACTTTCACCAATCGTCCTTCTCGTTCGTACTCCTTGGTTTGGGTTCCCAACAATGAGCTCTTTCGGATGATCATCGATCCATCGTCTGCGTCGTGATCTTTCTTCATTTGAAATGATTGGCTCGGGCTCATTAATGGGTTCGTCAAACTCTGGATGAGTTGAAGGTTGATCAGTGGGCACATGCTGTTGCTCGAGCTGTTGATCAGGCTGCTGTTCGGCCTGGATGTTGAGCTGCTCCATTGTGTTATCGAGCTGCTCAATTTGGGATGTAAGGTCGTGAACAGCATCAGTCTTGGAGACTGAGGGAGGGGGATCAGCTTGGTTAAGTCCGGCTGATTGATAATCCAGCTCGTATTAGTATTTGCATCACTTCCCCCTTGCTGTGTGACCTTAGGATCAGATTGATCCTCTTCCTCCAAATCATTTGGAGTCCATACTAGCAGGTCGTCAATGGGGGAGTTAGACGGCCTGTTAGCAGCGGGCTGTTCTGTACCTGTACTTGATTCTCTGTACAGACAAGTAGATTCATCAAACACAACATGAGGTGTTACCTCCACAACTAGGGTTTTCTTATTAAAGACTCTATAAGCTTTGCTAACCTCTGAGTATCCTAAAAATACTCCTGGATCGGCCTTGCTATCAAAAGTCTTCAATTGAGATTTCCCATTGTTATGAATGTAACACAAACACCCAAAAGCTTTAAAATACTTTAACCTGGGGAGCTTGTTGTTCCACAGCTCGTATGGAGTCTTTCCATGTCGGGTCGTGATGATCGACCTGTTTTGGGTGTAGCAGGCTGTGTTGACGGCCTCTGCCCAAAACTTCTTTGGAAGATTGGTTTCATCCAACATGGTACGAGCTGCTTCTTTCAGCGATCTGTTACGACGTTCCACCACGCCGTTTTGTTGAGGTGTGCGTGCAGCTGAAGTTTGATGATGAATCCCACTCTTTGTGCAATATTCTTCGATCATTGCATTGATAAATTCGGTGCCACGATCTGATCGAATGGAGATGATGGATTTCTCCTTTTGATTGCACAGCTTGCTCAGCAACGCAGGTAGCTTCTCCAATGTCTCCTTCTTTTTGTACATGAAAATAACCCACGTAAATCTAGAATAATCATCTATAATAACGAGAGCATATTTTCTACCGTTTATACTCAAGGGAGTTACTGGACCGAAGAGGTCGAGATGGAGAAGCTCAAGAATTCGATTCGATGAATGAGCCGTCACGCTTGGAAATGATGACCTTGTCTGCTTTCCAGCTTGACATGCTCTGCAGATGTGATCACGATCGAAGACTTGGTCTGGCAGGTCGTTCACCAGCTTGTTGCGTGCGAGCTTGTTGATGGCCTTGAAGTTTAAGTGACTCAACCTCTTGTGCCATAGCCAGCTTGTCTCGGAATCGGCCTTTGTGACCAGGCAGGTCTCTATCCAATCTGTCCATTGTACAACATAGAGTCTATCCTGCAAAATTCCGGTAAGAAGAACTTCTCCTTCCTCATTTTTCACGAGACACTTGTTAGCGGTGAATTCTACTCGTTTACCACTCGAGCAGAATTGCGACACAGAGAATAGATTATGATTAAGACCTTCAACATAAGAGACGTTAGAAATAGTTGTTTTACCAACTCTTAGATCGCCCTGGCCTCTTGTAAATCCCTTAGAATTTCCTCCAAAGGTTACAAGGGGCCCGTCTCGTTCTTGATAGTTTGAAAGTGGCGTTTTGTCACACGTCATGTGCTTTGAGCATCCACTATCAATGATCCATACAGCTCCATGAGCTGCTTGGCTCCTTCTTTGAGCCTTCCCAACCTGCAATTAATTAAACTTAGCAACCCATTTGAGATTGGGTGCTACATCGGTTGCGGGAACGGCCTTTGGAACCCATATTTGCTTCACCGGTCTGCTTCTATCCGAGGCTGAGGACGAGGCAGAAGCGGTCTTGGGCTTAGGAGCCTTGGATTTCTTCGAGCGGGGGCGACGAGACTGATAATATTGTTCTTCGTAAAACCCAGGTTGATACTGCCAGTCTGAAAAATTTGACTGTTGAGAATAGTGGCAGTAGCACCCTTGATAATCCGGGTGGAAGAACTCAGGGTGATACGGCCTTTGATAGTGCTGGCCTTGGTATCGCCCTTGATGAACAGCCTTATTTTGATGGTAGGGGGCAGGTCGACGTTGCTGGGCAGGTCGACTCTCCTTCTTTTGAGGAGCGGGCTGTTCTTTCTTTCGTTGCTTTATGAGGATGGCCTGGGGCTGTCGAGCTGGATTCTTCAGCTTGACCATCTTATCAGGGAGAGTTTGATTGGCTTTCCGAACATTCTTTGATTTAGGCTGCGCTTTCACGAACGTGATCTCGCAGTCTTTGTTCTTGCCTTTCTTGGATTCTCCATTAAATCCAATCCCAGAGTGATCGCGTGGATTGCGTTGCATGGATTGGACCTCTTCCAGCTTCTTTCCACTTTTCTTCAACTGACTCAATGTGAGTTGAAGTTTTTCTTCCTTTTTCACGAGGAGTTCGTGTCGATTTACCAAGTCAGCCAGCTTTGAGGTAAGGCTGTGTATTTCGGCATCTTTGGTCTTGAGGGACTCGTTCCTCTCGAGCTCCCTGGTATCAAACTCCTTGACCCGTAAAGTCAATTCGTCAACCTTTGACTTTAGGGTTTCGATCTCCCTTTCCTTTTCTTCATCGTAGGGAAAGAATCTTTCTTCCAATGCTAGCTTGTATTTTTCATTTTTATCCAATAGCTCAGCATTGTCTTCAACGACCTCCTTGAGAGTATCCACGAGATCGGCATAATCATCCAGCTGCTTCTTGATTTCTTCCCAAGACACAGCCTCGGATAGGTCTTCATCACCTTCTTCTGCACAATCATCGTCAGAAAAAGAAAGTGAAATGGGTTGAAGATCTACCTTTGAAGATCCCTCGTTTTGTTGATGCTTTCCAACGAAGCATTCTTCATCATCACTTTCATCGAAAGCGATGTATCCTTCGTCATCACTTGACGAGCTATCCGAGAGGTGAGCTTCCTTTGTTTCTTCGGCGATCATTGCAGCTCGTTGATCTTTGAGCTTCTTATCGCGCTTTGCACGGAGCTCGTCTCTCTCGGCCTTGGTAAGATCCGGGCAGTCCGTCTTGTAATGACCTGGCCTGCCACAGTTGAAACAACCACCCTCGGGTGTGTTAGAAGAATTGAAGGTTGAGGGTTTACCTTCTCCCTTTTTGTCAGGGCGGTCGTGGTTGCGGTTGGAGAAGTTTCGTTTGTTGTCACGGTAGAATTTCTTGTATTTGACAACCTTCCCTAGGAGCTTCTCATTTCTCCTAGCGGCTAGAGCATAGTCGAGAGTCATCTTCTCGAACTTCTTGACGATGGACTCGTCAATCGGAATTGGGGTAGCAGCTGAGGCTGAGTCGGCCTTGAAAGCTACCTCCTTGTTCTTTTCATCAGCCTTCTTGCTGGTGGAAGGCTGGGTTGATCCATGGATGCGGATCATCTCATACTCATTTCCGACAAGAATGTCGAAAAGGTCTTCAGTGGTGAGGGAGTTGAAATCCGATCGGGCTGGATGCATGGCGGCGTATACGTGCCAATTTGCAGGGAGGGCACGTATCACTTTGAGATTCTTCTCGCGCTGCGTATATTTGTATGGGTTGATGGCAGCCACTTCAAGAACAATCTCGGTGAAGCGAATTTTCATCGCTTCGATGGTTTCTCCCGAAACCATCTTGAAGTCATCGAACTTGCTGCACGCCATGGACAGCTTGTTCTCCTTCATTTCCTCTGAGCCAAGGCTGATAGACCGGAGAGTGTCCCACATTTCTTTGGCCGTTTCAAGATTTCTGATCTTGGCCAGGTAGACGCCCTTCACGGTGCTGGAGATGAGTCCCTTTGCATAGTCATCGAGACCGGCCTCCTTCCTTTCCTCGGTTGTGTAATCGCGAGGATTCTTAAGGATTTTCTCGTATGTAGCCTCCCCGGGGGCTGTTCCATCCACGATAATCTTCGCAGCATAAATGGGGGAGGGTCCGTTCTCGATGATGTCCCACATAAGGACGTGATGTGCCTTGAGACACATCTTGATTCGAAAGCTCCAATCTTCATAGCCTTGAACGGAGAAGTCTTCACATACCCTGAGAAGAGAAGCCTCCATAGCAGAATAATATGATATGAATGAATGAAAAAGATTTTTCTAAGGATCGGTTCAAAATGACCAAAAGTTTGATAAAGAACTTTTAGTATGCAAAGCAGCGGTCAAAAGAACCACTGCTCTGATACCACTTGTTGGTCCCGGGAAAGAGTAATTGGTGTATGGGGGGGGGAATACACCAATAACCAACCGTTTTTGACTTTTAAAATTCAGGTCAATCTGCAGGTCGATTGTCAAGGTCGACCTTATCAGAGGCAGTTTGATCTATCAAGCTCGTATGGTATCGAGCTTGATTTATCAAACTGTTAATGCGGAAGTTGGTGGAGGTTGATTACTCTTTGAAAAATCTTAAGGCTGAATATGAATAGCAGGTTGATTCGTGTAATGCAGATTGATGCTCGTCAGTTAGATAATAAAGTGTAAGTGCAATAAATAGAGAGAGAGAGAAACACCGCGATGTAGCGTGGTTCGGAGAAATCCTCCTACGTCCACGTCAGGTCGACTTGACCTGAGAATCCCTTTTCTTTTGGATCCACCTCTCTCTTATTTATACTGACTGAGTATCAGTTCTAGCTACAATCTAACTTGAGAGTAACTAGACACGAGTTTTGGGTCGTGACCCTTACAACCTTCGTACTAGAACGTACAAACAACCTAACGCTGTTACAGAGCTTGACTGACTCTATAATGGCGAAAATAAGAACAAGCTTTCTAACTTCGAACAAGTCGGAGAAGAAGTTGTTTGAACAATCGACAAGCAGCAGTGAACGCTTCGTCGTTGTGGTGTTTTTCGGAATCGGAAACCTCTCTTCTTCAAGTGTTTGGGAAACTAATCGGATTTCGAACACTTGAATGGATTTGAGCTTTGAGAGAGATTTGGGCAGAGATATGGCGTTGATAGCTTGTGTTTCCCGTGCTTGAATCCGAAAATGGCTGAAGTATTTATAGGCAGTTTTGAAAAACTAGCCGTTGGAGTCGGGCTGACGTGGCACTAGCCGTTGGATGCTGACTCACTTCTAGCCGTTGGGAATATTCGTCCTTGCTGGCACTCAACGTGGCAAGGATCAGGTCGTGACGCTCCATGAAGGTGGAGCATCGACCTTGATTGATAATCCAGCTCTTGAAATCTTCTAAGACAATCCCAGCCGGAAGCTTGATAGGGGAGGTCGATAGACAGGCTGATGATCCAGCTCGATCCAGTTGAGGCAGGTCGATACATCGACCTTTCTCTTACAGAGTGGATCGAACTTGACACTTAAACGATAAAGGGCATCGACCTGCACTAACAGGTAGCAGGTCGATCTATCGGCCTTGACCCTAAACAAGTAAAATATGCCTAAGTGTGGTTTCGATAAACATCATCAAAATCAAACTGCAGGGGGTTCCCAACAGTGTAGCAAAACAATCCTAAACTAGCCTAAATAGGGCTGGGAATCGGTGCGGTTAGCTGATAACCGAACCGCAATTGCGGTTAACCGAACCGCAATTCCCGAAAAAAATATACCGATACCCGAACCGTTTTAGGTATGCGGTTACCCGCTAACCGCATGCGGTTATGCGGTTCGGGTATTCGGTTACCCGCTAACCGCATAATTTTTTATTTTTTTTAATTTAATTTATTATTTTTGAATTATTATTCCATTTAACTTCTTTCATTATTTCACACATTTTTGTCATATATATTACTATGATATATTGATAGTTTATATTACAGAAAGCTCTCTCCCATTCGACTGACTAGATTTGGAATCATCATATATGATTAATATAATTATTTGTGTTCGATTAATTTGTTTGGTTGTAATCTTGAATTAAAAATTCGGAAAAAAATAAAATTCATCGCCTGTAATCATTCCAATATATCATAATCATGAAATTAATTAACCAAATATTGAATGCACAACCTTTACAATTTGAGTAGCAGTGGCAGCAGTGGCACAATTTGGGTGAAGTTTCAATTTGGGGGCGAATTTCATTTGGGGGTTTCTATTTTCTAATTTTCAATATTTCATTATTTTGCACAAATGAAATGAAATGACAAATCATTTAATATTTAAAAATTAAAATACATATTATATAAAAATTAATTATATTAATTAATAATTTGCGGTTATGCGGTTATGCGGTTATTTACCCGAACGGTTATCGGGTAACCGATAACCGTTTAGAACACAATACCCGTAACGTTTACCGAACCGCTAACCGCGCAGTTAGCGGTTCGGTACGGTTATAACCGAAAAAGTGGGTACCGATTCCCAGCCCTAAGCCTAAATCTAAGAAAGCAAGTGAAAAGAATTTGTTTGGTTTTGTTTCTAAATCCTAGGCAAGAAAATAAATAAAAGCAATATATAAAAGCAAGTAAATGACTAATCTAGAAAGCAAGGAAATAAATCTAACTAATTAATCTGGACAATTAAACTAAGAGAAAACAATTAAACTACTTAGGCAAAAATCGAAAATAAAGCAAATAAGAAAGCAACGAAAGAAACGAAAACGAATCTAGACATGAATTAAACTAAATCTGAAAATCTTGAAATTAAAGTAAATAAATCTAATTCTAAGAACTTGGAAAACGAAGTAATCGAAAACTAGGAAAAACGAATCTAATCTAAGAACTTGAAATCGAACGAATGAAACTAAACGAAGCAATTACAAAATTAAATCTAGAACTAAGGAAAGCAATTAAATCAAATAAAAGAAAACAATAAAGAACTTACGAGATTAAACGAAGAACGAAGAACTAAGTAAAAACTTGAATTAATTGAAGAACGAAGTAACGATCTGGATCGAACAAAGGAAAACTAAACTAAAGTATTTGAATGCTAAACTAGAGCTAAAACTAAGGTAAAAATTCATACAAATTCGTCCTAAAGTACTAGTATTTATAATAGGAAGAAAACCTAATTATATAAGGAAACAAAATCCTGGACGCGGACATCTGGCCGATCGGCCAGATTTGTGAAGGACTTGGCCGATCGGCCAAATCAAGCACTGGACGATTGCGCGCTACTCTCTTGTTTCGGTCGTATCTTCCTCATCCGAACTCCAAATTGACCTCCGTTTTCGCCTATGTGCTCCTATCGAACCCCTCTTCGATATAATGCTTTCATTACATCCAAAATGAATCTTCAATAAAATCATGAGAGGTTAGAACTCGAGGTCAATGATTGCTCAACAACCTTTCTTCCCGTTTTCTTCTCGTTTCCGCCCTTTTCATCCTACAAGTACCAAAAACTCCAAACAACCAATTCATAGCCAAAGACACACGAAAAGACACAAAAACACAATGAAAACGGACACAAAAACATGACGAAAAACCTAACATCTAGACACCAATCACTCGGCCTTCGTGAAAACATGACGAGGAGCAGCCGTGCGAATCGCGGCAGATTAAGCCGCCTGCCACCGTGCGCTGGCCGACGCGCCGCCGCCTGCGGCCGTCGATCGCCGTCGTCTCGTGTTCGTCTCGGACCTCGTTCCTCAGCAATCTCTCGATTCTCCAGCAACAATAATGCAAAAATCGAAAAATACAAGAAAAAACGAATCCTAATCTAATCGGCACCTTATTATCTCGTCGATTTAAAAAAAACGAACAACAATAAAACGAAAAACGATAAACAACGCACATAATTTTCCCGGACAGCAGCATGCACACATAATCATAATTACTTGAATGCATGAACATGAAATTCGATTAAACACAGAGCCGATCCAAAAACCTCGGGCTCTGATACCAATTGTTGGAACGACTGCTTGAAAGCCGCCCCGACCCAGATCTTGGTTCGGATGTGTTGATTCGATCGTGCACATAAGTTCATGCAAGGGCTCGAGTACATACCTTGTGATTATGAAGAACGTGCAATCTGAGTCGTGTCTGATCGATCTACGGTTATGATCTTCTAGGATGTGATCCCACACCTTCAGATCTGAGACTTGGTGGACGTCTCAAGATCACTGGAACCTCGATCTCCCTCACTCAGAAACCAGCGGCCGACTCTCTCTCTCTCTCCCTAGGGATTCACGCAGAATCTCTCTCACAATTCTCGTATGTGATGGCTATTGTGAACTAGGGTTTAGATGAGAGACATGGAGAGTATTTATATGGTTCATAAATAAGGAGATATGATTCCTTATTCATCTCCAACCATATCTATGCCAATCCCATATTTATTCTCTTTCCATAACTTACAAATCCTATTCCTTTATTAATACGGAATTAATAAGTAATTAATCTGTTCAGTTATGCAACTGTATATCCGGAATTAATTCTAACAGATAGAATTTATTCTAATTCCAGTAGAAGAATAAATAAATAAATATATACTAAATATATTTATTATATGATATTTATCCCCATAAGATTTAATTAAATAAATCTTATCCTATTAGATTTAATCTTATCCATGTATATGGATATAAATCCAATATATATATCATATACTGGGCCTGAGTACAATTATTGAGCCCATACTCAATAATACTATTTAGATCGATTCCCGAGGTCTGTTTGGGCCATCCTAGGGATCGGATACCAGACAGAGTTGGGCCTTATCTAATTCGATATTTCCATGTGCACCCCTGAACATGTATCTCATTAGAACTATGACGCACTCCACTAAAGTGTCATAGCTGAATCACCGCTCTGTCCCAATTATGTAGATTGGGTTGGTATTTTATTTAGTTCGACCCCCGTGTTTAAGACCTTCCATATCCGTTAATCAATTAGAGCTACCATGACTGCTCCTAATTGTTAACATCTATTCCTCAGGTAGTACCCGTTCACTCCTCATTATTATACCTGAACTTAATCAGCATGCATGACTTGGTATAATAAACATTGTGAACTCCCTGAGGGGATAACGTCAGCCTGCACTCACACAAGACACGGCTTATTGATAACACTTATTAGACATACTATGCATCCCCGTGTTACCCAAAGTACGACATGATTAAGATGAACTAACGAGAAGTTCATATCATCGTAAATCAAAGTAACATCGAAGAATACATATACATCTAATAGTTTACCAAGGTTAAGATCGAGCTAGAGCCTGAGATGTGTTGCTCTTCACCTATATCACCTATGATACAGGGTCAGTATCAGAAGAGCATTATCTCCCTTGATCCTTCAATACGTTCCACCGTACCAGCATAATTAGTGATTAGGACTCATCACTACCATTAAGCTGCAGTCTAGACCGATAGCTCAGCCCAAGCTATCTCGACTGTGAACTGTTTATATCTCATCATTATCAACGACCTTCGTGATCCTCTCCGAACTCAGATCGACACGTGGTCTAAAACATGAGATAATGGGCTTTATTCTTGCTTATACATATTCTTCCAGATAGGGATTGTTAACAGTGGACCTGTGTCGTAACCACTAAAACAACTGGTTTGCTTTAGTTATACAAAACCCCAACAACTGAACATGGCACTTTCTCCAAACACTTGACTACTGGTCACTACACCCTTGGATGGATCTCCAATGATTTGACTTGGGGAGTGATTCTTGAGCCATGCACGCTTGGATCCGCTAGCTTCATCTTCATCTTCTTCCTGGTCGCTCGCTTCACCTTCTGTAGCGACTGGATTGGGTGCTTGACATGTACTCGCTTCAGGAATCTTAGGGGCAGCTTCAACTTTTCCTTGGACATTCTGCTCGCTTGAGTCCTTGACTTCTTCATCATCCTCAAGCATGTCCCAAGTTGATGAATTGATGGGTTCCTCGCTTGTCTTTCCTTCCTTAGATTGAATCTGTTCCTGTGGAAGACTCAAAGAAGATTCATCAAATACGACATGGGGTGATTCCTCCACGATTAGGGTTTTACATTTGAACACCCTGTACGCTTGCTTGATGTAGAATATCCTAAGAATATTCCTTCATCAGCTTTGCTTTCATGGGCTTTCAACTGCGACTTCCCATTGTCATGGATGAAGACCCTACAACCAAAAATATGGAAATAAGATATGTTCGGAATTCTCCCTGTCCATATTTCATATGGTGTTTTGTCGTGCCGTTTGCAGAGAAGCGTTCGATTCTGCGTGTAGCATGCTGTATTGGCCGCTTCAGCCCAATACTTCATAGGAAGCTTCGAGTTTGCAATCATGGTTCGAACGGCTTCTTTGATGATTCGATTCCTTCTTTCAGCAACTCCATTCTGCTGAGGTGTGCGTGCTGAGTAAGTTTGATGTGCTATGCCATGCTCCGTGCAGTAAGCTTCAATGGTAGAGTTCAGGAACTTTGTGCCTTTGTCGGAGCGAATGGTGACAATATCTTGGTTCTTCTCCACAGCCAATCGCTTGAGCAGTTGTGGTAGCTTGGTCAGTGTCTCCTTCTTACTGAAGAGAAATACAACCCAAGTGTAGCGAGAGAAGTCGTCGACTACAACTAGAGTGTACTTCCTTCCATTTACACTAACTGGAGTGACTGGACCAAACAGATCCATATGAAGCAGCTTGAGCACTCGCTTGGATGAGGCTTCTTCAAGGCTTGCGAAGTGCTTCTTCGTCTGCTTCCCTTGTTAGCATGGTGAGCATGGATGGTCTTTGATAAAGACTTCATTAGGTATGCCTTGCACCAGACCTTTTCGAGCTAAGCGATTTATGGCTTTGAAGTTGAGATGGTTCAAGCGTCTGTGCCATAACCATCCTATTTTTGTAGCACTTCTTGCAACTAAGCACGTCTCCTCTTTGCAGTTGTCCCATTGAGCTATGTAGACATTCCTTTGTCTAACTCCAGTGAGCACAATCTGGGACGTGAGCTTGCTCTTCACAATGCACTTGTTGGAAATGAATTCCACCTTGTATCCTTTATCACAGAATTGTGAGATGGATAGCAATTTGTGCTTGAGTCCTTCCACGTAGGAGACTTCTTCAGTTGTGAGCTTTCCAACTTTCAGTGTGCCGTACCCTTTGGTGCTTCCTCGAGAGTTATCACCAAATGTAACGTGTGGACCCTTCTTCTCTATGTAGTCATGAAGTAGAGCTCTCATGCCGGTCATGTGTCTTGAACATCCACTGTCCAAGTACCAAATTTGTTGACCCTCACTTGGCATGGGATCCACGGCGCTCACCTGCAACTAGACAGATTTTGGTACCCAAATCAGTTCGGGTCCTTGCAGGTTAGTTCCCTTAGGTACCCACACTTGCTTCACTTTCTTTTGAAAGATAGCTTGTGCTTTGGGTTTCTTGACCTTTGAAAACTGTGACTTCTGCCTTAAAGCAGCCTCACACGTGCAGCAGTGTGTGCAAGAGGGGTAGCGGCTCGCTTGAGGCATACCTATGCTCTTACCCACTTGCTTGTATCCTGAAGCGACTCGCTTCGGAATAGCTACGGGCTTAGAGACTGACTTAGGATTTACAGTCTTTCGAAGCGGCTCGCTTTGTTTCTTCGAAGCGGTCCAACTAGGGTTTTGACCCTGACTCGCTTGAGAAACTTTGGAAGTTTGAAGCGACCTCCTTGGTGCTTCAAGTTCTTCCCCCTCAGCGTTAGTCCGGTTGGACCATCTCCAGTCTGGATAACGTGACACATAGACATTACTCCTTTTCTTGAAAGGAGATCCTTTGTCTCTGGTGTCTTGGTCTGAGACTTAGAAGCTACAACTGGTTTCCCTTTACCTTTGGATTGGTAAGCTTTAGCATTGTGAGTGCTAGGGACAGTTGGTCTTTGCTTACCCATAGTTTCTGCCCTTGAAGATATAGACATCTTCATTGGCTTCTTCTTAGGGGTTCTCAGCCATTTGGCCTTTATCTTTGTTGGTGGTCGCTTTGGATGCAGTGGGCATTTCCAAAGTGACTGATGGTGTCGTGTGTGAAGCACCAACAAAGACAGTCGGCTTGGAAGGTCCACCCTCATATCCGAGTCCTCCCTTTCTACCAAAAGGTAGAAGTGAGCTCTCTAGTGCCTGCCTAGCATATGAAGCTTTGTTCAAGTTGGCAACTAGAGCGGACTGGGTTTCATACCTTCCTTCCAAGCTTTGATGTCTCGCGAAGAGATCCTCGAACTTACTAGTCATAGCCCTTAAGTTAAGTTTGACTTGGTCAAGCTCAGTGGCTAGCTTTTGGTTCTCCTTCTCGCTTTGAGACAAGGCTTGTTTCAACACTTCGTGGTTGCTTGACAATTTGATGTGCTTGTCAAGCAACTCACTCCATGTCGAGGAATTCGCTTCCTCTTGGTGAATGTGTGCGAGTGTAATTGAACTAGATGAGGGATAGATGAATACCTCTCCAGTTTCCTCGTCGGTGAGTGCCATGAGTCCAAGATCCTCTCCCTCACTGGAGTTGGGGTCTGTGAATGCATCCGAGTCACTTGAGACTTCTTCAGTTGAAGCGACCGGCATTTCACTCGCTACGAGCACTCGCCTCGGAGCATCCCTCTTTGCTCTTAGTTCCTCTCGCTCCTTTGTACTCAGCTTTGGGCAATCGGATTTGTAGTGGCCCATCTTGTGGCAGTGGTAGCACTCCACTTCCATCATGTCCCTTGAGATCGGCTTTGTCATCTCTTCTCTCTTCCCTTTTCCTTCTCGAGCATCTGTGCTCCTCCCTTTGTACTTCTTGTAGAATCTTTTGTACTTGCCCACTCGAGAGTTCATTTTGTTGAAGTTCTTGGATAAGAACGCAACATGTTCTTCGAGCTCTTCCCTCGTCATCTTGGCTAGCGACTGGTCGCTTGGCCCTTCAGTAGCTTTGAACGCTATGCCTTTTGACGTCGTGGGAGCTTCATCCTCTTCGTCGAGGTTCATTCGATTCAGATCGAATTCATGAGCTTTAAGTTCGGAGAACAGAATCTCCGGTGTGAGCTTCGATAGATCCTTGGTAGCTAGGTCTCCTTCATTGTCTGCCACTTCCTCGTGAGAGCACGAACAATCTTCAGATTTACTTCCTTGTCTGTGAGTTCCTTCCCAAGTGAGTTGAGAGTTGCAATAATGTTGGTGACTCTCAGCTCGAAGGCGTCGATGGACTCTCCTGGCTTCATTATCAGACTTTCAAACTCCCGCATCTGAACGACAAGCTTGTTTTCTTTGATTTTGTCTGTGCCTTGAGAAATGAGGGCTAGGGTTTCCCACATTTCTTTCGCCGTTGCGCACTTCCTTATCCGTGGTAGATAGGCATCCGACACGGTGCTCTGCATCGTGTGGCGTGATCTTGTCGAGGTTGGCAACCTTGAAGTCATTCGGAGTGTACTCATCCTTGTCCTTCTCTACGTACCGTTGTCGAACATAGGCAGCCCGACCTTCGACAGCTGGGACGTTCTCAGAGATGACTTTCCTGATTTTGATCGGTCCGTCCTCTATAACTTCCCACATCCTGTCGTGGATGGAGCATAGGAAGCTCTCGACTCGGAAACTCCATGTCTCGTATCCTTCGATAGAGAACTGTGGAAGACTTGATGCACTATATGTAGACATAACAAACTATTAGCAGTAAATGCAATATGCGTGGGTGAGGTTTTGATGCACTTTAGAAAATAGGATCCGGTTCAATGAGACAACGTGAAGCGAGTGGGGACTCGCTTCGGATATGCAAAGCAGAGGCTCGAAAGAACCGCTGCTCTGATACCACTTGTTGGTCCCGGTTTGTTATAGGAAAAATACGTAGAGGGGGGGGGGGGGGGGTGAATACGTATTTTGAAGTTTTTCAACTTCAAATTCCTTAACTCAGAGTATGAAGTAAAGTGCTCGTAGAAATACGAAGACCTAGCCGAGAGCTAGATCTGAAGTAATCAGAATTCTCTTGACCTAAGCTTAGAGCTTGATCAAGAGTGAGACTTTACTCTTTGTGCGGAATTCGGTGAGCTAAATCTTTCCTAAGTAATTAAAAATCCAAGTTATGTTTGTTTATATGCACGTGCAATGGATAATCAAGGTAAAGAGTTTAGGGTTAGAGAAATACGACACGAGATTTATAGTGGTTCGGAGATAACGCTCCTACGTCCACTTGTTGCACTCGGCAACAGTTCTCTTCACTCAAGAACTTGAAGATTACGGGCTCTTCAAAAGCCTGGTCAAGATCGAGCTTCACTCGCATGGATCTGACAGACGCTGGGTGATTCCGGGTTCACACCAAAAACCTAAACTGAACTGGAAGCTTCACTCGCTTCAGTCCTACTGACAGACAGGGAGATTGCGGGTTCTCCTTACAGCCTAGCTTCGATCGAGCTTCACACAAATGGTGTAAGTGCAAGCTTGGATCTAGACTCTATGATCAAGGCTTCTTCAATCGATGAAAGAAGGGCCTTGGATCGAAACAACCTAACGACGACGAACACAAAAACCTAACAACAGATTTAGGGTTTTTGGTTTACGACGACACACTATGAAGAACTCTTTACAATAAGTGCAAAGATGGCTAGAGTTCTTCTTCTAAGCTTGGATATAGAATGGGCTTCGACTCTAAGTGTGAAGGTTGTGAAGACGGGTTCCGATGAGACTGGAACTCGGAGAACACTTGGAAACAAAGACTCGAAGATTGCTCTAAGGCTGGAAGTGTTTGTTTGCAGTAGGCTCGAATGCTCAGGAAGTGTTCTACTTCTCTTCGTCTTCATCCTTCACTATTTATAGGCGGAGGGATGCCGAGATCCGTTGCTTGGTTGGTGGCTTTGTCCCTCCTCCTCTCGACAGTACTTGCACAGGCTGGATGCTTTTCAGACGCGCAGTTTTGGCTCTTTGCCAAAAATGGCTAAGATCCAATTTCAACAGTAACTGGAGCGACCCAGTACTGTTGCGGCGTCCTGTTGGCCTGGCAGTCAACTCCGCTGCTCCTCTCCGCGTTCGACATGTGGAGATCTCGTAATTAATGCGGAGATCTCCAGTTGACTGGAGTTCAAAATCGGAGCGGGAATTGTGCTGTCGCTTTCTGGTAGGTAGTGGCTCGCTTTGCTTTGAAGTTGTAGCGTCCGCTTAGATTTGAGTCACTTCGTAGTCTTTCTGTAGTGAGTCGCTTGGAAGCAAAGTTCCCTAGTGACTGCCTTGGAAAATGTTGACCAGAGTTGACTCGCTTTGACTTTACACTGTAGCGCTCGCTTCGCTTCGCTTTGGCAGACTCGCTTTGAATCTACTGTAGCGCTCGCTACGCTTCGCTACACTTCGGCACGCTACGCTTCAGCTCGCTAGACACGCTTCGCTTGGAAAACACACTCAAGCGAGTGGTCTTCACTTGAATTTTCTGCGGTCTAAAATTTAAGCAAAATAAAGCCATCCTAACATAGTAGGCTTAGAAAAATTTTTAACCTATTATCTACATAAAAAATGGGTCGCTTGGGAACAGAACACTTGGGGGTTTTGGGATCAAATCAAAACAATAGAATGTCCCTTATAGGTTCCCCCTTAACACTTTGTTCTTAACAATTCCCAACATCCTCTATCCCATTTGTCCTTACGCTTAAACGAATCTTTTCTAATACCTCATCTTTCCTTTGCTCATGAACGATCCTGCTTCTCAAATCAGGCTCTATGGTGATCGTGGCCACGATTCCTTCAATCGTCGTGGGTGGGGACACTACCTCAAGTCTCAGTTTGTTGAATTCTCGAATGAGCGTCTCTTCGGACGTGAGAAAGCAAACTAATTCGGGTCGAGTCTTTCGACTCAAGGCGTCAGCTACAACATTAGCTTTGCCTGGATGGTAGTTAATGCTACAGTCTTAATCCTTAACCAATTCGAGCCATCGTCGCTGTAATAACCCGGATTTTTAAATAAAAGAAAATAGTTAAATATATTAAATTTTGTTAGTAAATTAATATTTCCCAAATAAAAATTTTAGAATAAATAAAAGTGTTTAGAAAGTTAAGTAAACTTATTGGGGTTTCTTAAATAAAAGATTTAGGAATTTATTTAAGTAAAATTCTTTAAACTTTAAATAATAGAAAATAAATAAACAAATGAATCTTCTAAGTAAAATATATTTTCTTAGTTATAAATATAAAGGTTGATAAAACTTTAATAAATAAAAGTTTTGAGAAACTTAAGTTAATAAAACCTTAAATAAATGATTTTTAGAAATGATTTTTAAATTAAATTAGTTAACTAAAATATTAAAACTTACTAAATAAAAATCCTAAAAATATAAAGTTAATACTTTTAATCTAGTTTTGACATTAAAAGATTTATGAAAGAAGCTAGGCATTTTTCGGATAAACGGTTAAGAAAACCCGCGTCACCTATTGTCCATTTCGATCCTTTTCCTTCTTTTAAAATTCTTTGAGCTATCGAACCCCTTCCGAAAATTCTTTAGCCTATATCGTTGAGTTCGATATTTTATTTGGATCCCGTAAACTCTTCGAAATTTAAAATCGGAACCCATTGCCGGAAATAAATCTTTTTATCGGGGAACGAGACGTCAAACCGGAGACGGGATGACCCCCCTATAAATAGAGGCCATCACCGCCTCCTTCTTCACAACAGCCCCATTTTATTTTCCCCTCCCCAAGGGAAACCTCCCCCCACCGACTCCCTCTCCCTCTCTTATCCAGTAGCCCCTATCCATTTCCTTCTCCCAAGGGAAACCCCCAACTCCACCGACTACCCCCTCTCTCTCCCTTACCCCTCGCCGGCAGTCCCATCCCCCATCTCTCTCTCGCTCAACCCCCATCTCCCTCTCCCCCTCCACCGATCAGCCCCAAATCCCCCACAAAACGCAGCAGCAGCTGCTGCACTTGCATCTTCCCTCCTCCTCACTCTCCCACGGCGCGCATCACCACCACAGCCCTCTTCCTTCACGCCAAAGCAAGCCACAGCAGCCTCGTCTTCTTCAGCCCTCTACCGCCACCATCCTCCACCGCCATCTCTTCTCCTTCAAGACGAAGGAACCGCAAGCAGCCTCTGATCATCACCGATCGTCTTTCGTGCATATTTTTCTCTCCGATCATCGAAAAGGTATGCCGTTCGTTCCTATGCACTCGTAGGGAGATTTCGATTCTAGGAGTAGTGGCTGATCGTCGCCACGAGCTCCCGAAATGAGACATGCATCATCTTCTCTTCTTCTCCATCGCCGTTGCAGCCGCCTTTTCTTTGGTGGTTGCCGGCGTTCCTTTTTGCATACCCATCCCGAATTAAAGTTGATCGTAACCTAATAATGAGCCACTTAATCGGAATGAATTTTTGAAAATGAATTGTTGTAGGTTTCCACCTCTTTTTCACAGATAATGTTTCCCTGCATGTCGAGACTCTGCCCAAATATTTTGAAAATAAAAGTATAAGTTCTAAATAATATAATCTAGCATCCTATAAAATTTGGTAACAATCGGAATCACCGTTAATTTTCTAAAAATGAAAATAGGTTCATTTTGATTTGTAGGAACCCAAGCCCCTTTGCATGTCAAATGTTTTTGCATCAAAATATTCTAAATAATAATTTAATCAACATTCATGTTGGAACTTAAGTCATGCGAGCATCGAAAACATATTAAAATATTCTTTGAAGATTTAATATTCATTTTATAATTTTAGAAAATATAAAAGTCAAAAGAAATTAATATTAGGAAATTCTAAGTAAAGATTTGAATGTACCTTGACGTCATAAACATATTTGTAGGATTATTGTCAGAAGGATCTGTCTTAGGTTTCGAACCCGAGAATCGAGGAAACGAGTAAACGGTAAAGGTGGGGTTACTCTATTTTAAAATCTTATCTTTGAGTTATTAAGCTCTGATACTTATGAAAAATTGATATTATCCATGAAAATATTTTTGTGCGGACTACCTGTTTAATGCTTCAACCAGTTAACGTCGTGGTTCTTAAGTTGGTCTAACACACTAGCTGGGGACTTGTGTACACTTAGCCCAGAAGTGCGGTGGGTTGATCACCATCGGCTTCTGTCGGATGAAAGGAATGTCTGGGTCAGCGTCCCGGGTTTCTACTTTTCAGCTTGCCTGGCTGGGTTAGCGTCCCGAGGTATTGGTGGTGAAGTAACGGTCGTAGTTCCATGACAAGTGAGCGCTCCATAAAATAAGTTTTAAGTACAATTAGGAGTCAAATACTTTTCAAACCCTCCTAATTTTACTTGCAGCATGGATATTATCTTTAAACTGTTTGATATCTGTTTTCTTTTGGCATGAGACCACTGAGTGCATTAGTACTCAGCCCTGCAATTCCTTTCCAAATGTTTTGCAGGTTGAAAGTCGGCGGCATAGTTGGAGCTGACGAGAATCGTGAAAGTTGTTTCGAGCCATTTCATATAACATAGCCCATCCTTCTTTATAAACTCTTAAGTTATGAATTTCCTAATAAATGAAATTGAGGTTATAGTTTTAATTACGTTAAGTTTAATTTTGTTATATTCTCTAATTCGTTATTCGTTTAAAAACATAACTTTTCTAAATAAACTTTAAGAATTCATTCTCTTTATAAAAACGTGACGTTGAACATACGAATTTATATAACGAAAACCATAACGACTTTAAAATAAGAACTATAACGTTTTATAAATGGAAATTCATTTACTTCTTTTGCTTCCGCTATTTAAATGTAATTCTGATGTATGTTAGATAATTCGATTTAATTGGAACCAACTGTAGTGCGGTCTGGTCCGCCACGGTTGTTACGCTTTCGTAAATATTTTGGATCCAACTGTAGTGCGGTCTGGTCCGCCACGGTTGTTATGATTTCTTAAATACTATGGATCCTACTGTAGTGCGGTCTGATCTGCCTCGGTAGTTACATTTTATTTAATATTTTGGATCCGATGATGGTGCGGTCTGGTCCGACCTCATCGTTACGGTTTATGTACTTGGTTAGCTGATGAGAAAAGTTTTCGGTATTCACTACGACTTGATCCTGGTATAGGGGAGATGCTGCCCAAATTTTCGGGCTAAACTATATAAATTTTAATTAAAACTAATTAAAATTAATTAAATTGTGATTTCTCCCTTTTTATTTTACCCTTCGTCGCATCCCGGTTTAATTAGTTATATTTAAATTGATTATTTTAGAGTTAGGAAAATCGGGGTGTGACAGTCGCTGTCTCATATTGAGGTCTGTCTGTTCAAAGAAGTACTTAAGACTCTTGTGGTCAGTGAAGATTTCACATCTCACCCCATAGAGATGATATTTCCAAATCTTCAACGCATGCACTACTGCGGCTAACTTCAAATCATGAGTCGGGTAATTTAGCTCGTGAGGCCGGAGTTGTCGTGAAGCATACGCTATCACTCTTCCTTCTTGCATCAATACACATCCGAGTCCATTTTTCGAAGCATCAGTGTATACTGTGTAGCTCTTGTCAGGCTCTGGAACTGTTAGAATTGGGGCGGTGGTTAACTTCTCTTTGAGTATTTGAAAACTTGTTTCACATTCCGTAGTCCAAACAAATTTTATCCCTTTTCGAAGCAATTGCGTCACCGGTCTTGCTATCTTAGAGAATCCTTCGATGAATCTTCGATAATAACCAGCCAATCCTAAGAAACTTTGTACCTCATTCGGAGTCGTCGGGGATCTCCAGTTTTACACAGCTTCTACCTTGGCAGGGTTTACTTTAATCCCTTTTGAAGACACGATATGCCCTAGAAAGATTACTTCTCTAAGCCAAAACTCACACTTGCTAATCTTTGCATATAGCCTTTCCTTTATGAAGGTTCCTAACACCGTTCTCAAGTGTTCTCCATGTTCTTCCTTGTTCCTTGAATAAATTAGTACGTCGTCTATAAAGACTAGGATAAACTTATCGAGATTTGGATGAAACACACGGTTCATGAGGTCCATAAACTATCGGTGCATTGGTGAGTCCAAATGGTACAACCACAAACTTGTAGTGTCCATATCGGGTTCGAAAGGCAGTCTTGGGTATGTCGCTATGTCGAATTTTCAACTGATGGTATCCTGATTTCAAGTCTATCTTTGAAAAGACACTAGCGCCTCTGAGTTGATCGAATAGATCGTCAATCCTAGGCAAGGGGTACTTGTTCTTGAGAGTCAGCTTGTTCAACTCTCGATAGTTGACACACATCCTCATCGATCCATCCTTCTTCCTTACAAAGAGAACGGGTGCTCCCCATGGTGACACACTAGGTCTAATGAATCCTAGCTCTAGGAGTTCTTGCAATTGTATCTTAATTTCCTCCAATTCCTTAGGAGCCATACGGTATGGTGCTTTGGACACCGGAGCTGCTCCAGGTTCAAGTTCGATGGTGAATTCTATCTCGCGGTCAGGTGGTAGTCCTGGCAATGTGTCGGGAAACACATCAGGAAATTCTCTCACAATCTCCCATCATTGACCTTCTTTTCTTCCTTGGTCTCTCTGGATAAGTGAACTAAGTATGCCGGGTATCCCTTCTTAACTAAGGTGGCGGCTTGAAAGGCTGAGATGATCGCCTTCCTTTGGTTCGTGGAGATTCCGTAGAAGTTCGTTGGTTCCTCACCAGGGGGTTGGAAAGAAATTCGTCTCTCATTGCACAAAATGGTGGCATGGTGTTGGGTTAACCAGTCCATTCTTAAGATCACATCTACGTCCTTCATAACCATAACACTTAAGTTGTTTGCCGAAAGCTTGAGTGGCCCTAGTTCGAGTTTTAGATTAGGGCAACAGTGCGTGAGAACCTTAGTTCCTCCTATCGGAGATGTGATACCTAAATCAGTTCTTAGTGGTTTTGCCTCTAAGTTCAGCTCTTCTACACATGCTTGAGATATGAAAGAATGCGAAACGCCTATATCAAACAAAATTATCACAGGTATTCCAAGGAGTTGACCCATACCTGCTAGATTTCCCTGGCTCTTCTCAGGCTGCTTTTGTTTGAGCGCGTACGCCCTAAGGTTCTGCTGCTCCTGCATGTGCTGCTGGAATTGCTGACGTTGGGGAGGCAAAGGGGTTGGTTGCTGGGGCTGAGGAAGCCATGGTTGTGCTTGAATAGCACGCAGCTGTGGAGTGTTTCCTGAGGGTTGAGGCCCCGTGCCTGTCCTTGGCTTCCTCTGCGGGCAATTCTTAGCAAAATGGCCCTTCTGACCACAGACGTAGCACACGTCACTTCCGAATCTACAGACACCTCCATGTCTGCGATTACACTTCGTGCATTGAGGATTTTGAGGGGGGCGATTGACAGCCTGGGTCTGAGTCGATGTAGGTCCGGGGTTTGGTGGTCGTTGGGGTCCTTGCCATGGCCTCTTGTCGCTCTGGCCACTCGGGTTTCCTTCCCACTTACGCTTACCTTTGTCGGCCGGAGGCTGGTAGCTCGACTGGGCCGGAGGGTTCGCTGGGGTTGGTTTATCAGTCGGCATTGCCGCCTCAACATCCAGGGCGCGACTTAGTGCATCAGGGTATGTGAGTGCACCGAAACTTGCTAGAGTCATCCTGATTTCGGGCCACAGACCGGCTCGAAACTTCTCCGACATTTTCTCGTCGGTGTCAACCTGATCGGGCGAATATCGAGACATATCACAAAAGGCTCGATCATATTCAGTTACCGTCATCCTACCCTGCTTAAGGTTGTAGAAGTCCAACTCTTTCTTATTTCGATAGCTTTTGGGAATATACTTTTCGTACAGCCTAACCTTGAACTCCTCCCAGGTTAGACCCTCTCGTTGTTCGAGAGTCATGACCTTTTGTCAGGCTTCCCACCAAAAGTCAATCGATCACGTCAGTTAGAATGCCACACAGGTTAAACGTTCCCGATCGGTGCATCCTAGGAAATTGAATATGCGTTCTAAGGCGCGTATCCAGGTTTCAGCTTCGGATGGATCTCCCATCCCATTGAAGACAGTTGGATTTTGGCGTGAGAAGAGTTCTTCGACTCTTCGTGGTGGTGGGTGAGGTGGTGAAGGCGGTGGTGGAGGTGCTTGGTCACGTTCATTTCTGGCTCCACCTCGGTTTCTTCCCCTAGTTCTTGGCGGCATTCTGATTAACGATGAAATAAGAGTCACAATTGTCAAATCTCGCAAAGGTTATTCGCATAGGTGATATCATGAATCATGCTTGGCTTTCTACTTATCATATCGTGCTTCATTGGTGTTCATGTTGTATTGACTTGTCTTGCGGTCCACCTAACACTTTGTGGCCCCATTCTACCATATCAAAACAAATGTTAATAACCAAAAGTCAGTCAGTTCTAATACAAAACAAGTCAGGACGGTCTGCCTGGTTCCGTTACTGACACTAACTACGGCTACTTTAGCCCTCCAAGGAACTCTCGGTGCTCAGGCACGACTCGGTGTCGGAGTCAGCGCCAGGTGCTCCTCCTAAGTCCTCGTTGGAGTCAGGGTCGACCTCTAAGTCTACAAACAGTCCCTCCTCCTCGAGGTCCTCATCCTCCTCGGGCTCTGGCTCTGGAGCTGGCTGCGGCTCCGGCTCGGGGGCATTCACCCATTCTTCAACTCTATGGGCGAAGTCCTCCAAGCGACGCTCAACTGCGGCCATCGTCCTGCTGTTCTCCTCGATCCTCTGCCTCGTCTCCGTCATCCACTTCTCGTGGTCGGAAAGTATGCGACTAACGTCGCTGCCGCTGCTGCTAGTCCCTGTCCCGGCGGGCCAGTCTCGGTGAGCTACCGGAAGTGATGCGGGAGTGGTAGGCTGCTGTAACTCTGCCACGATACGGAGTAGCTCCTCCGTAGAAGTCCCCGGGCCGAGTGGACGAGGTGGAGAGGGACGGGGAGTCTCTCTCTCGGGACTAGCGTCCACCATCGGGGCCATGCCCCGGTCAGCTGTCGAGGGGCCTCCCTCGTCTGTCATTGAAGTAGGGGCGGTAGGTGCGCTGGGAGCACGTCGGTAACGGGCCACTGATGTGCCAGCCTCAAAGTCCTCACGGTCTCGACGACCTAAGATTGAGGTGGGAGGTGTAGGAGCCTCTGTCACTGCTGGTACTCCACCCGGCTAAGGCTGCACTAAAGGTGGAAGGTCGGCCTCGAAAGTAAGACGTGATGGAAACGACACGGTCCGCCTGGTGGCCTGTGGTACACCATGTACTGATGCTGGAGAGCTGACAAGAACCCTCTGAAGTCGGCTACCACGTCGTAGTACGGGTGGTAGTAGGTAGTGAAGCTCTGAATAAGGCTCCACGCCCAACTCTGCCAGTCACGAGGCAAGTGCACAGTCACTCTGATCATGCCGTCGTAGTTGGAGACTCCGGAGTACTGGTGCACCTCCTCCCAAATCCCTCCAAAGTGAGCCAGGTACTCACCTATGTCGTGCTCTACCCTCCGCCTATAGTTCAAGTACTAGTCGAGAAGGATCGCTGCGACATCTGGGGTAGGTCTAGGTCCAACCATCTTCTCGAGACAGCGAGTTCTAGTCAGGTTCAATTCATAAGGTTGGTACAGAATAACGGTAATCATAATTAAGTTGGTAGAAGAAAAGAAAGCATCTTCTATTCGTATAATCTATGGTTCGTAATAGCCTTAACTTGGTCATAACTTTGTTTCATGCTTACGTGTGAGTGGTTCTATACTAGGTAAATCCTTGATTTTAAATTTATCATTATGTCAATCTTACTAGGTTCTCATTAGGTTAGGTTTGAGACGGTCGGAAAACTCGTCTTACGTCCGTTATAAGGTCGACGACACCTCATTTGTCCCATTTTTGAGACATCGTTCTTGATTATAAATTCTGGTCGCTTCCTCGCGAACCCTTTCTGCCGTGCTTGATAGTACGTCTCGTAGCTTTCCGCGTTCAAACCTATTACATGAAGAAAAGGACATTAGTTCAAGTGAGCTACGTTCTCTAAAAGACCTTGATCTTAACACCTTATGTGATCCCTACGAGTTATCTCGTCTAGGTTCTCATAGTGATGATAAGCAACCTATTCCTTGGCTGATCGTGATGTCATGGAGAGTCGAGCTTTTGTCGAGAGCTTTAAGAAGTCTAGCGAAACAAGTCTAGACTTTACGGTGAAGAAGAAGACTCTTGGATTTCAGAGCGAACCTGGTGCTCTGATACCACCCTGTCACGACCCCACCCCGATTAGATTGGTCAGGCGAGGTCGCGACGTAAAGGAACGGGAAAAAATAAATAAGATAACGACAACTTGAGGTGAAACGGTGCGGAAGCGTAACATTTCTATATATTGAAGTTTACATCATTTGACGAGAATAAGTGAAGAAATACTGTTCACTAGCAGAAGCGTTTACATGACATAACAAAAGCGGAAGCGTTTGTTCAAAACAAAAGAAACATTGTCTTGATGATTCAACATGTTGCAGCGATACACAAAAGGACTTGTACTGCAACGATACACAAAATAAGGTTCAGGCTAATAACATAAGAATCACAGCGGAAGGACGTGAGATGCATATATGGAGACATGCATCAACCAAGAGACTTCGACTCTTTCCATACTCGACAAAAGCCTTCCCGACTACTCCACTCCATCCTATTCAACCTGCACATGGGAAATATGTACAGGGCTGAGTACAAAGTACTCAGTGAACACATGCCAAAACATTTTAATTGCCAACCATTCAAGTGAATCATAGGGGTTTTACGGAAAAGTCCTACGTTCACTAAAACATTTCATGAAAGAAGGCTCTTGCAAGATATTTTTCGTGGTGTAATCCGTCATATCTGAGTCATGTGGGTTTATCCGTTAAGGGTGGCCACCCTACCCGGATACCTAACCGGCCGGCTTTCGTCGGCTCACGGTTATCTTAGTGCACTTAACCCATCAAGGAGCGACCCCGATATGCCCGAATTCGTCCTGGTAACATTTGGCCGAAGCCCATTCACAGATAGACATCTTACAAAACAAAACATTTATGGCATGACAATTCTTTTTAATAAAAAGAATTTAAGCATAAATAAACATTTTCGTTGTATGAAAGCCCACCTCGATAGCTGTGCTTGATCGACTTATTAATCCTGAGTGTCACCTTAGTCTCGGCCTTTCCCTTCGCCTAACCTCGTTCAAAGAACGTAACATGAGAATTTGAATAAATCGATAATCTATCGATCTATACGAAGGTGTATTTCCTATCGAGGTCATGATCTCTTATTCAAAAGTTTCCTGATTAGCATATTCTGGAATCGATTACTCGGTTAATGTTCATGTCTTTTAGTCCTTTCAAACTTGACGGGAATCGTAGGATGCTTGATTTTAGCCATGAATGTGGCTCTGTGATTTCATTACGTGTTATAAATGGTCTACACTTATAAGGCCGTTATAGTCAGACTTGGTTGATTATTCAATCGTTAATAATCATTATAGGCACATTAGGAATATTAGGGTTTAAAGCCTAACTTACTTAAGTTCGGGAATTAAATTAAATTAACCCAAAGAGCAGTCGTTACATTTGACTTTTAGTTCTTGACTTAATATTGGCCCTTTTAATTATCGGTTATATTATTACATATTTTCGGCCCGTCATGAATTAGAAATCCGGTCCAATCGGTTGGCCCGGTTTATGGAATAATTTAATCGGTCCAATCGGTTGGCCCGATTCATTAAGCATGTTATTGGCCCGTTAGATTAATTAATCGGCCCAATTGGTTGGCCCGATTCATTAAGCACGTTATTGGCCCGTCAGATTAATTAATCGGCCCAATTGGTTGGCCCGATTCATTAAGTGTATTATCGGCACATTAAACATATTTTATCGGTTTAATTGTAAGTTAATTTATCGTCGGCCCGTTAAGTATGTTATCTCGATTAATTGGCCTGGTCCAAATCCAGACCGGCCCGAAACTCGGCTCAAAACCCGGCCCGTTTCAATTCATTTAACTAAAACCCTCCCCCCCCCCTTCTCGATTTGCAGTCGACCTTCACTCCTCTCTTCTTCTTCCTCGCGACATTCCTTCTCTCCTCCTCGGAAGTCTGTCGCCGGTCATCTCTCGCCTCCGCCGACGATTACTTATCGGCGGTCTTCCCTTGCCGTCGGTTACTGTCCCCCTTCCCCCTTGTGATTCGCGATTCCTTGTTAGGGAAAAGAACCCTAATTCGGGTTTTGACAAAAATTGGGGAAAATTCCTCCGGTCCTTCCTCCGATTCTTCTCCGACGGGTAGGCCATCGATCAAGCCTTTTCTGTCTTCCCCTTGCCGCCGTGGTGAGACGGCACTGGTACGGTCTCCTCCGTTCTCGATTTCTCCCGCCTTCAGCGGTTCGAGCTTCGTGGTTCCTCTCCGTTGCCGGAGCAACTCCCACGGCGGACCGTCGGCCAATAATTTCCTCTTGGCCTATCACCGCCCGTCGCCGTTGCCACTGCCTCCGTTGCTTCGGTCGCCATCCGCCCTCTCCCTTACTCTACTCTCTTCTCCCTTTACTCTACTCTCTTTTGATTTTTCTCTTTTCTTCTTTCTTGCAGGTTCAGTGGCCCTGCCGGCAGCGTTCGACGCCGTAGTGGTATTCCCCTGTTTCTGCCGAACTTCTCCGGCAGTTCTCCCCCACTCCGGCAGTCTCCTGCTGCCGTTGTTGAGCTACTGATATGCTTTCTTCTCTCCCCTGTTCTCGGTTACACTTACTACACTTGATGTGTTCAATTGTTGGTTAAATTGGTGATTTAGGGCAGCTTGTTGTTATGCGTATGGTGTTGGCTGTTGTTAGGTTTTGTTGCTGGAAATTCTCTAGTTTTTGGAGTATGTTTGTGTTCGGTTCTCAATTGATTTGGGAGTGTATTGGGGAGTTCATTATGCCTTATGATTTAGCATGTTTGATCATGGTTTCTAACCTTGAATGAAGGCAAAAATCTATGTTCTTGGGGTCTATGTGGTTCGGTATTCAACCTATATCATTATTCATGCTTGCATGCTTGACTTTTGGTGAAGATTTTGTTCTAAGTGGACATGCATTAGGTTCTTCTATTTCGGCAGCCTTCTAGCTACATCTTGGTCATTTCTATGGTGTATGCATGCTTGATTTGGCCTAGTTCCTAGAGAAATATGGGAGCTTTACTTACTTATTTCAATGGGGGTTTGGAATTGGATAATTTGGCTTGAATGGGGGCTGCCTCTCCTCCCTTCTTTTGTTGCTGCCTTCTTCTCCCTTTCACTTGGTTCCTAGTAACCTAAAAATGGATTTTAGGTCTCTATAAGTCCCAAATTGTTGTTACTTACTCTCCTATGGAAATTGAGGGTGCTTACTTGTGATATGAGGGCTGTCCTCCTTGGATAGCTTCGGTTCTTCCCTTCCCTTCTCTTGTTCTTGCTCCTAAGGGGTGTGAGCTCTTTGTTAGCTCTTGCATGTGTGTAAATTGAATGGGGAAGGAAGGGGGGGATGCTTACCCTGAGTCCTTGGTGCTTGAAAATGGTTGGGGCTCTATGCTCTTCTCCTTCTTCCTCTCGGTTCTCTCTCTATCTCTTGCTCTCTCTCTCTCTAGTCTTGTGATTATGTGGGGGTGTTGTGTGTGAATGAAGTTGACTTATGTTTTGTGTAGGTTTTTGTGCTTCTTCAAACATTAGGGGGAGAGAGAGATGAATGGGGATTGGTGGAGGGGTCTCTTCTCAATATTTGGGCAGATTTTTGGAAGGGAAAAAGGGGGGGGGGGGGGGGGGGGGGGAGAGAGAAGATTGGCGTGCATGCTTGTTCTTGGTGATTCCCCATGCAAAGGTACAATGTTGATTGGCTGATTACCCTTCCTAACCTCACTTAAGGGGATGTTTATCCTCTAATTATTGGGTTAAGGAACTAATCTGAGCTCCATTTTGTATTGAGAGAGACATAGACGTTGGAGGGGCCGCTGTTGCCGAGCTCTCCCTTTCTTTTATTTTTCTCTTTTTATTTTTATTTTTTTACATTATTGTAATAAAGTGTATTTTAAATCATCTACATGTAATTGTTGTACTTGAAATAATATCATGATTTTTGGGATTTTTATCCTTTATCAATTAAATTCAATCAACATGGCTTTTATCATTGGGCCAAAATAATTCGTGTATTAAATCGTGAAATGGGCCTACGATCTTTAAGTGGGCCTCGGCCCCTTGATTAATAATTTAAATCGTTTTGTTTTATCGGGCATTTCTTAATGATTTAAATTTTTGTTTGACTACTTTACTACTATTCGTAGTTCTCGAAATTTTGTTATTCTAATTGTTAGTAATAACACTCTTAATACTTAAAAATAATGTCGATGTTTTTATTACGCACTAAGAAAAACTGCGACTATTACACTTTATGAATAGAGATTTCCGATTCTGATCATTCTCCAATGATGAACGTTAGAAAGTGTTTGTATTTTTCACCATTAAAGTTAGCCTAGCCCTGTGTTTTTGGTGAAAGGTCGTTTGCGTTACTCTACGAAAGGTTGTAAGGGTCATGACTAAAAACTCGTGTCTAGGTATATTCAAGTTTAATTGTACTTAGAACCGATACTCAGTCAGTATAAACAAGAGAGAAGTTAGATCCAAAAGTAAAGGGATTCTCAGATCGAGCTCGGCCTGACGTGGACATAGGAGGGTTATCTCCAAACCACGATATATCGATTGCCCTTCTCTCTCTCTCTCTCTCTCTCTCTCTCTCTCTCTCTCTCTCTCTCTCTCTCTCTCTCTCTCTCTCTCACTCTATCTATCTATCTATCTATCTATTGCAATTTCAATACCTTACAAACTGACGAGCATCAACATGCATATCACGAATTGACCTGCATATTAATTTTAATAGAGTTTATCAACCTTCCACCAACTTACGCTCTCGCATAGTTTGATAAATCAAGCTTGTCTTCCAACGACCTTGATAGATCAACATGTCTCTGATAAGTTCGACCTTGACCATCGACCTGGATCACAATTTATTTTAAAAAGTCAAAAATGGTTGGCTATTGGTGTATTCCCCTTGGACCAACAAAGTGAAGAAGTGACGATAAAATTAAGATTCGGGGTGCGAGCGAATGCTCGCACCCGAGCTATCGCTCGCTACATCGCAACAAATTTAGGTAAGGTCACGGCGCGAGCGATCTGATCGATTCTATTTTGTGCGCGTCCATCTCTCCTACATCTTCTAAGGTTTGGTGTCTTCATGGGCCGAGCTCTGTTAGTGGGCCCTATCTTAAATGGTTGGGCCCGCTGCTTGGGCCTAGTAGTTGGGCCATATCCTATCAGTATTTTGCATTATTTTACTTTAGTATTTAGAAGACAATACTCTTGTTTTAGATTCGTTTTTATTCTCGTATTTGATACAAGACGCTTCGTTATTAATTCAAGTTTTTAAGTTTTTACATTCAAGCCTTTGCAATTTCATTCATGTTTAGTTCTATGAGTTCTTCATTCTTAATTGCTTTGTTAATTATTCATTTAAAGTTTTCATAGTTATATTTATTTTTCAAAATTAATTTCTTCGTTTTTAAAGGTTTTAAGTTAAGATTTATTTTTACGTATATAGATTCTTTTAAAGCATGTTTAGATTCATTTTTGCTTTTGCTATTATTATTGCTTTCTTTTCGATTTCATGCATAGGTATTTTAATTGTTTTCTTTTAATTTCTCTTGTTCAATTTCTTATTCTTAGATTTAGATTTATTTAATGGTTATTTACTTTATTGCATAGTTATATCTTTGCCTAGTATCTTAAAAATAAAAATCCAAAAATTCATTTTACTTGCTTTCTAACTTAGGTTTTATTTCTTTTTTTTTTACTACACAATTATTTGCCCTGCAACGCTTTCCTTGTGATTCGATATTGTTATCTTACTAGTACTATGGTAAAACTTGCTCTATTGCAAGCACTTTTAAGTGAAACATAGATCAACATATTCTATTAGATTAAACACATTAAGATGTAATATACATAATCAGGTCAAGTCTATCAACATTAGCTCTAAAACATAAAATATGTCTAAGTGCGTTTTTGAAAAACATAATTAAAATTAAACTGCAAAACCACATTGAGCGTACTAGATGATTTGTGTTCTAAAAACTCACCCCACGCCCAGCAAGCATTGGCTACCCAACAAGCGCTTGGGTGGGTCTTCTGCCCCCAGCCAAACCAGCAAAACTAGGAAAAAAAATTGTTAACATTATTTATTTATTTTTACGTTTTTTATATATGTATGTGTGTGTGTGTGTGTGTGTGAGAGAGAGAGAGAGAGAGAGAGAGAGAGAGAGAGAGAGAGAGAAGAGAGAGAGAGAGAGAGAGAGAGATGATTTGGACTATATATTTGAATGTTATACAATCTAGATTAATTGGTTCATTATAATTGTAAATATTTTGCATTACAATTTCCAACGAAATGCCTTATTGTTTTTTGATTTTTATATTCCTTTGTTTTAAAATTCTTTTGCTTTAAATACTTTTTTAGTTTTAGTTTATTGGATACAATAATGTGGGTGTTATAATATTTATCACTAACATTTCTTTTTAATGCCTCACATTGGTAGTCGGAAATGTGTTTCATACATGAAGACTCCAAATCATCTCGTGTTATCTGTAGTTCTACTGTATATATTTAAATTTATATAATTTTTTAGTGATATAAAAATGTTTAAAACCTTATAACTCGAGTGATCTTCCGCATATAATTTGAATATTTTTGTGAATATGGTTTACATCTTTTGAAGTATCTTACAATGTTTGTTTATTCGATTAACAATACACATCTTTAGTGTTAGATCCGGGTCAAAGATTAACAGCAATTATACAATTATTCATTACATTCATAGATTTTCACAAGATACATAAGTACAAACAGTCGTGAATAGAAACACAACAAGAGCCAGTGCAAGGCACCATTCTTAGCTGTTGGTCCCGGTTTGCTATAGGAAAAATACGTAGAGGGGGGGGGGTGAATACGTATTTTGAAGTTTTTCAACTTCAATTCCTTAACTCAGAGTATAAAGTAAAGTGCTCTTTGAAAATACTAAGACCTAGCCGAGGGCTAGATCTAAAGCAATCACGAATCTCTTGACCTAAGCTTAGAGCGTGATCAAGAGTGAGACTTTACTCTTTGTGCGGAATTTGGTGAGCTAAAATCTTTCCTAAGTAATTGAAAATCCAAGTTAAGTTTGTTTATATGCACGTGCAATGGATAATCGAATACTGTAAAGAGATTAAGGTAAGAGAGATACGACACAGAGATTTATAGTGGTTCGGAGATAACGCTCCTACGTCCACTTTGTTGCACGACGGCAACTGTTCTTTTCACTCAAGAACTTGAAGGTTACGGGTCCTTCAAAAACCTGGTCGGGATCGGGCTTCACTTGCCTAGATCAAACGACAGACGTAGTGATTGCGGGTTCACTACACAAACCTAACAAAGACTGGAAGCTTCACTCGCTTCAGTCAGACAGACAGGGAGATTACGGGCTCTCCTTACAGCCTAGCTTCGATCGAGCTTTACACAAACGATGTAAGTGTAAGCTTGGATCTCAACTCTACGATCGAGGCTTCTTCAATCGATGAAAGAAGGGCCTTAGATCTGAACAACCTAACGACAACACTCAAAACCTAACAGACGAAGTTTAGGGTTTTTGGTTGACGACACACTATGAAGAACTCTTTACAGTGAATGCAAAGATAGGCTAGAGTTCTTCTTCTAAGCTCGGATATATGAAGTGGGCTTAGAATCTAAGTGTGAAGGCTGTGAAGACGAGTTCCGATGGACTGGAAACTCGGAGAACACTTGAAACAAAAACTCGAAGATTTGCTCGAAGGCTTGGGAGTGTTTGTTTGCAGTAGGCTCGAATGCGCAAGTAGTGTTCTGCATCTTCACGTCTTCATCCTTCACTATTTATAGGCGGAGGGTTGGCTGAGATCCGTTGCTTGGTTGGTGGCCTTGTCCCTCCTCCTCTCGACAGTACTTGCGCAGGCAGTAGCTTTTGCAGACGCGCAGATTTGGACTTTTGCCGAAAATGGCTAAGTTCCAAGTTTAACAGTAACTGGAGCGAGCCAGTACTGTTGCGGCGTCTTTGTCGGCCTGGCAGTCAACTCCTCTGCTCCTCTCCGCTTTCGACACGTGGAGATCTCGTAATTAATGCGGAGATCTCCTGTTGACTGGAATTCAAATTCGGAGCGGGAATTTGTGCTGTCGCTTTCTGGTAGGTAGTGGCTAGCTTCGCTTTGAAGATGTAGCGGCCGCTCTGAAGTGAGTCGCTTCACGGTCATTTTCGTAGTGAGTCACTTGAGAAATAAGTTTCTCGAGGGACTACTTAATTGAGTGTTGACCCGCGTTGACTCGCTTCGCCTTTTCTTTGTAGTGCTCGCTTCGCTTCGCTTTAGTGGACTCGCTTTGATTCCACTGTAGCTATCGCTTCGCTTCGCTTGCTTCGGCATGCTTCGCTTAGCTTCGCTTCGCTTGCTTCGGCATGCTTCGCTTAGCTTCGCTTCGCTTCGCTTCGCTTTGCTTTGCTTCGCTTCGCTTCGCTTGCTTTGACCTGTAGCGCTCGCTTCGCTTCACTTGCTTTGAACTGTAGCGCTCGCTTCGCTTCACTTTGGCAGACTCACTTAGAATCTACTGTAGCGATCGCTTCGCTTCGCTGTTCTTCGGCACGCTTCACTTCAGCTTGCTTGACTTGCTTCGCTTTGGAAAACACACTCAAGCGAGTGGCCTTCACTTGAACTTTTGAAGCCTAATCTAAGCAAAATAAAAGAGCCATCCTAACAGTGTAGGCTTAGAAAAATTCTAACCTATTAACTACATCAAAATGGGTCGCTTGGGAAAAGGACGCTTGGGGTTTTGGGATCTAATCAAAACAAATGACTTCATTTATCAAATGTCCCATGAAGTTCCCCCTTAACAATTTAGTCCTTAACAATTCCCAACAATTTCCCCCTTTTTGATGATGCCAAAACCCATACGACTTAGATAAAAATAAACCTAGTCTATCTAACCGTGAAGGGAACTCCAAGCGACTGCTTCCTTTGCAGTTTCGTTTGTAATTTTCTTTTAAGTTCCTTCCTTTTTTTTTTCGGTTAAACTAATGAGTTTGTAGCAGAAATATAAAGTCATTCACAAAGCGAGTAAATGACACAGAAAAGACAGAAATTGAAATTTGGATATATGAACAAGAAGTTCACAAAAAAATATGTAAGGAACTTGAAACTCGGAGGTTTCCTGCAGTTCCTTCCCAGTCATCCTCCTTTCCTTCTCTTGTTACTTCCCTTCTTCCTCCTTCTCCTCCTCCTCTACATCTGCCTCCAAATCCTTTGCAATCATATCCTCGGGTAAGGTGTATGCACTGAAAACCCTTGCTTCCATCGACTCAGCACCGTGGATACTTGGCCTCCTCCAAGTCTCTTCCAGTTGGAAGGCTTCATCCACCTCAGCGTCGATGATGCTGCGATTGAGGATACAGGTGCCAGGTAGGAATGGCATAATGAATTCCTTCTTAGCTGGTACCTTGATGATCAATGGTGTAGGCTCTCCAAGCTGCGCAAGAGCGAAGACTTCTTGCCTAAATTTCTCATCATAGACACTAAGGAAGTTGTTGAGCGCGGTGACCCTAGAGCATTCAGTCTGCAATGGCACTACCTCCCAATAGTAATAAGCTTTGATAAACTTCTCCTTGTAGTGTAGCCATTGCTCGAGTAGTTCGTCAGGAATGAACTGCTCAATCTCACGGGCATCAAGGTGCTCATTTCTGCATACAGCCAACTCCTCTTCCGACCGGCTGGACATCTGTGCTATGATAGTTTTGAACTTCTTTCCTGACTCGCTGCTCCAGAAAGGAAGCTTCTTGTTGAGTTGCTTGCGAATGTAATTGCGTTCTTCTCTGAGAGGGTAGCGGCCAGAGTCAATCATTTCTTTTGCAGTCTTGTGACAAGTGTCGATCATAGCCTGATCTAGGCATGCATCGGATTCTTCTGGCGTGATTGGAACAAAGATACTTCTGACCAAAACGGACTGGATGACTTTCATTTCATTGAAATTTTTCTCAATTCGTTCGTCAATGACTTGCAGTCGTTTTGTCCTTGTCCTCTTTTCCTTCTCTGCCCTTGGAACAACTGCCTTCTCAACTTTTTGGCGCTTGGTCGCTGAATCATCTCTCTTAGTTTCTGGATCTGTTCGCTTCACTATTGATGATGGGGGAGATGAAGTGGCTGCTTCGTCTGAAGTGGGCGCTTGAGAGCTTGAAGTACCTGCAAGAGTTTTCAGATTAGACTGGCGCTCGCTCTCCCAAGCCATAGTCTCGCTCGCCTCCGCTAGCTTCCGCCTCTCCTCCTTTGTTAGCACAGTAACTGGAGGATGTCGAGCAATGGAAGAGGCAAGCACTTTATCTCCAAGTGGCTTGCGGGGTTCTTCAGGCTTTTTCAGCGGTTCCTCCACAGTGAGCTTTCCTTTGCCTTTCTTTGCAGACTTCGCCTCTCTCTCCTCTTCTCCAGTACCACTACACTCCTCCAACAGTTTCTCTACTTCAACAGCTCCAACAGCTCCACCTTGTGGCTCCAAGAGATTGACATTTTTCTGTACTATCCCTTCCCCCTTTTTGGCATCATCAAAACCAGGGGTTGGGACGATTGTCTTTCCAGTAAGAGACTTGTGAAGTACCTCAATCTTGTCAAGTACAGTATGAAACATCTCTTCCGTTCGAACCGCGAAGACTTGCTTTTCCGACAATTCAGCATTTTTCCTTAGACTTTCAAGCTCTCTCTTGTCAATGGCACTCTCCTCTTTGACTTTCTTCAATTGGGTTCGAAGTAAGTCAAGAGTCTTCTTGGTACTGAGGAGTTCGCTTTCTTTCATCACCAACTCTCCCTCCTTATTCTCCAGCTTCTTTTTCAACTCCTTCACCTCCTTTTCCAACGTCTCCTTCTCTTTACCAACTGTGACCAGTTTGGTATTCACCACTCTCAAGCGGCTCCGTTCTGCGTCACGCGAGTCCTTGAGATCATTCACCAGATTTACTTGTGCCTCCAACACTTTCTCCTTCTCCTTCAACTCCATCTTCTTTTTGGTGATCTCGTCTTGTAAACTTAAGATCTTCGCGTTCTTAACCTCCATCTCCTCTGCGTGATCCCTCATCAGCTTCTTCTCATGCATGGTTGGGGTGTGCTTAGGGATATGGGTAGTTTCAGTAGGTGAGGATTGAGATTTGTTAACTTCAATGTCCTCAAGCGGCTTCTCCACAGCCTCGCTTTCTTGGACAGGTGAAGTGTCTTGCTTCACTTTCTTCTTCCCTTGCTTTGCAGCTACTTGCTTCAAAGATGAAGCGGCTTGCTTTGCTTGGGACACTTCAGCTTGTGCTTTCACACCTTGCCTTGCTGCGGGCACTTCTACAACTACAAGTCCCTGATCCATTGGGATTTTTGTTTTCTTCCACTTGTCGTAGAAGGTGGTGTGCTTGTTGTAGATGATCGTGTCAGATTCTGGCCATATCATCTCTGGATACTTCATTTCCAGAGCAACAGACAGCCTTGAGAAGAATTTCAATTTTCCTTTGCGCAGAATCTTATCTGGGGTTCCTGGTACGAAAGCAAAATCGTCAGCAGCTTCGTGGATTTGCTTGAGAAGCCACCCGTGCCAGTTAAACGTTGTTCCGGCGAGACTGTCGACGATCATGGCGGTTCCGATCAGTTTCGTCTCTGACAGCGTATCAAAGGATCCAACATAGCATGCGATGCTCTTCGTAAAGAGTTAGCAGATGAGATTGAATGGTTTCTTCAAGCTTTTGCGAATGTTGGCTTCCTTGAAATTCGGATTAGCTCCAGCGACTGCAAATCGGCCATACTGCACTCCGGCCGAAAGACCCAGATCTAACAGAGAATCTCCTCCTTCTCTCTGCAAATCGAACACCTCGATGAGTTTACTCATATCAACCTCCACCGGCTTCCTGGTTTGTGGATTAGTGAATGAGGTAGTATTTTGATCCTTCCTCAAGTTCAGTAGGATTTCTCCCACTGCCTTTGCCAAAATCTTCGTCGGCACTAACGTTATGAACTTCCATAGACCGGCCGTGGTCACGGCTCTACGGAAGAAACCATTTACTTCGACGACTATAGGGTCGAGATGGGGCTCGACGTTGATGTGCTCGCCAACATTTGTCATGAACTCCTCCATTGTCTCAGTATTCTTTTTCTTGCCCATGGTGGATTTTGACAGAACTTGAAGAAAAATTTTAACAATGAAGTAGAAGGGGTTGAGACTCGTGAGTTGCAGAGTAATTGCAGATCTAACACGAGAATGGCAAATTTAGAAGGCTGTGGAAGATTTGCAGTTCTGCCTCGTCCCATATAAATAGAAATAGGTTATGGCTGACGTGGCAGGGGTAGGACGGTAATAACGCCGAAAATCCTGTAGGTAGGCGGCGGACGTGCGGTGATGGATCTGACGTGTCCGGCGTCATCACAGTAAAAGTGAACCGCCACTTGCTCGGCGTCGCCACGTGACCTTCTATGGTTGGCTTGTCGTATACGGATTTGATCGAACGGCTCCAGATTGGGGCCTTTTGAGATTCGACGGCTGGATCTTCTCTGCCTTTTCCCGCTTCAAATTCAAGCGTGTGAACACGCGCTCGTTATTTCCGTCGTTCCTGCACCTGCATTAAATGCACAGCAGAAAGTAAAATTGCACTCGAGTGCAGACAGCTCATACTCGCTTCATGCCCGCTCGCTTCGAGTTGGGCCGCTACGCCTTGACTCGCTTGAGAGGCATTCGCTTGAGTAACTGTTCTGCACTCGCTTGCGATGGCTAGCTTTGAGTGACGAAGCACTCGCTTGGCCATCTGAAGCGACTGGAATAAGAAATTGAATTTCTTTGCTTAATTTAAAATGTTTCTGACTTACATACTTCGAGGATAAACAAGAATGTTTTCCTCTTCGTATTTGTGTCAGATTCATTTCATATTTTCCACGTAGTGAGTGAAGGTTTCTAGCACGCTTCGGCTCACTTAGTGTACTTAAAATTGAAACACTTACCAGTCAATCTCACTTCGTAGGAGATTGATACCACAAATTGAAGACTTCACTTGAATTAGTTACCACATGTTGAATGCTACACGTTGAGTTAGATCTTCATGGCATTCATCTTCATGGCATTCATCTTCATGGCATTTATCTTCATGGCATTCATCTTCATGGCATTCATCTTCCTCTACGAATTAGAGAGTCCTCCATCGAAGTGAATGGGGGAGAAAATGAATAAAGTACACAAGCTTACTACAACCCGAAGGGAGCATCACGTAAGTGTACTTATTCACGACGAATGGGGGATGAGTACAAGTCCTTATCTCAGAGCAGAAATGGACAGGATGACAATGAGAATGCTCTGACAAGACAATCTCGTATTTTACTCAGAAGCATGTCACCAGCCCTGCAACCTTTTGTATAAAAAGGTAAACCTTCAAGCTTTCCTACATTCTAAAGAATGAATCTGCAGTTGGTTCGCTTTGACCCAAGCTAGGGCAAATTGAAGCAATGCAGAATTCAAGATTGCAGCATTCTTGCTCGCTTTGGAAGTAGCTTGCTCCGAGAGAAGCATTAGTTCCCCCTTAACCATATACTTAACAATTCCAATAAGTTGGTAGGGAACTTCTTCCATTACTCCACCTTTCTCCACCTAACTTCATTTTCTTCAAGCGAGTGAGTTTTGAAGTGGCTCGCTTGAGTTGGTGAATATCCGAAGCGAGTGACGCTCAAGAGAACAAGTGAACACTCCTTCGTGCATCCTGGAACTAGCATTCTTCACCAGGGTCTAATAACCCTAATTCCATGCATAGCTGGTTGAATCGAGACTCAGCTAGAGGCTTGGTGAGGATATCTGCTCGCTGGAGATCGATATGGATTTTCTCGAGCTTGATATCCTTCTTCTCGACATGATCACGAATGAAATGATGTCGAATTTCCACATGCTTGCACCTGGTGTGAAGCACTGGATTCTGCGAGATACATATGGCACTGTTGTTGTCGCAGAAGATCGGAATTTCATTCGCTTCAACTTTGTAGTCCTTCAACTGTTGACGAAGCCATAGGATTTGAGAACAGCAGCTTCCTGCGGCCATATATTCAGCTTCCGTTGTTGAAGTGGCTACGCTTGTTTGCTTCTTTGAGAACCATGAGATCAGCTTGCTTC
Source organism: Thymus mandschuricus (assembly GCA_029379335.1). Lineage (NCBI taxonomy): Eukaryota > Viridiplantae > Streptophyta > Magnoliopsida > Lamiales > Lamiaceae > Thymus > Thymus mandschuricus. The sequence goes on along the minus strand of CM057077.1, from coordinate 20,945,322 downwards.
CCAAGAACTGACACGTGCCAGACGTTGATTTCCTATCAACTCGGCAGCCTCCATAGTCAGCATCGGAATATCCAGTGAGCTCCAAATTGTCTTCTGCTGGATACCACAGACCCATGTTGATAGTGCCCTTCAAATATCGAAGAATCCTTTTGGCAGCTTCAAGATGGCTGTGTTTGGGATTGCTTTGGAAGCGAGCGCAGACTCCGACTGCAAAAGCAATATCTGGCCTACTTGCAGTGAGATAGAGAAGTGACCCGATTAGGGCACGATAATCTGTAGGATCTACAGATTTTCCTCCTTCGTCTGGCTCCATCTTCCAGTTGGTATTCATAGGAATCTTCACAGCTTTAGCATGTTGAACACCAAACTTGGCAAGCATATCTCGAGTGTACTTGGCCTGGTTGATGAAAATTCCATTATCCTGCTGCTTCACTTGAAGACCTAGAAAGCAGCTCATCAAGCCAATCATCGACATCTCATACTTGGTCTTCATTAGCTCTCCAAACTTCTCGCTAAGCGACTGGTTTGGTGACCCAAATATGATGTCGTCCACGTAGATCTGGACCCATAGCATATCATCTCCATGATTGATGGTGAAGAGAGTCCGATCTATCTTTCCCTTTTGGAATCCATTTTCCACTAGGAATTGAGATAATGTATCATACCAAGCTCTGGGAGCTTGCTTCAACCCATACAGGGCTTTCTTCAAGCGATACACTTTATCTCCCTGCTCGAAACCCGGTGGCTGCTCCACATACACTTCTTCCTTGAGTTCGCCGTTGAGGAAGCGCTCTTCACATCCATTTGGTACACTTTGAATTTCTTGGCCGCTGCATAGGCTAGAAATAAACGGATAGCTTCAAGACGTGCCACTGGAGCGAAGGTCTCGTCAAAATCGATTCCTTCCTCTTGGCAGTAGCCTTTGGCAACTAGTCGCGCCTTGTTCCTCACTACGTTGTGGTCCTCGTCCGTCTTGTTCTTGAACACCCACTTGGTGCCAATAACATGCTGAAACTTGGGACGATCCACGAGGTACCATACGTCGTTCCTGGTGAACTGATTCAGCTCTTCTTGCATGGCGATCACCCAGTTAGAATCGGCTAGGGCTTCCTCCACGCTTGATGGCTCAATGTTTGAGAGAAAGCAACTGAACATGGCACTTTCTCCAAACACTTGACTTCTGGTCACTACACCCTTGGATGGATCTCCAATGATTTGGCTAGGTGAGTGATCCTTGAGCCACGCTCGCTTTGATCCGCCAGCTTCATCTTCATCCGCTTCCTTGTCGCTCGCTTCACCGTCTGAAGCGACTGGATTGGGTGCTTGGCCTGCACTAGCTTCAGGAATCTTGGGGGCAGCTTCGACTTCTCCTTTGGGATCCTGCTCGCTTGAGTCCTTGATCTCATCATCTTCATCAAGCACGTCCCAAGTGAGTTGATTTGAGGGTTCCTTGCTTTGAATCTTTTCATTCGCTTGGGCCTGTTCCTGTGGAAGACTTAAAGAAGATTCATCAAATACGACATGGGGTGATTCCTCCACAATTAGGGTTTTACAGTTGAATACTCTGTAGGCTTTGCTAGATGTAGAGTATCCTAAGAATACTCCTTCATCTGCTTTGCTTTCAAAGGCTTTCAACTGTGACTTCCCATTGTTGTGAATGAAGACCCTACAACCAAAAATATGGAAATAAGATATGTTAGGAATTCTCCCTGTCCATATTTCATATGGTGTTTTGTCGTGCCGTTTGTTGAGAAGCGTCCGATTCTGTGTGTAGCACGCCGTGTTGGCAGCTTCAGCCCAATACTTCATCGGAAGCTTCGAGTCAGCAATCATGGTGCGAACGGCTTCTTTGATGATTCGATTTCTTCTTTCAGCAACTCCATTCTGCTGAGGAGTGCGTGCTGAAGAAGTTTGATGTGCTATGCCATGCTCCGTGCAGTACGCTTCAATTGTAGAGTTCAGGAACTCTGTGCCTTTGTCGGAGCGAATGGTCACTATAGCTTGATTCTTTTCCACCGCCAATCGCTTGAGTAGTTGTGGCAGTTTGGTCAGTGTCTCCTTCTTGCTGAATAGGAACACAACCCATGTGTAGCGAGAGAAATCGTCGACTACAACTAGAGTGTACTTCCTTCCATTTACACTAACTGGAGTAACTGGACCAAACAGATCCATGTGAAGCAGCTCGAGCACTCGCTTTGATGAGGCTTCTTCGAGACTGGCGAAGTGCTTCTTCGTCTGCTTCCCTCGTTGGCATGGTGAGCATGGATGGTCTTTGATGAAGACTTCATTCGGTATGCCTTGCACCAAACCTTTTCGAGCTAAGCGATTGATAGCTTTGAAATTGAGGTGGTTCAAGCGTCTGTGCCATAGCCATCCAATTTCTGTAGCACTTCTTGCAACTAGACAAGTTTCCTCCTTGCAGCTGTCCCATTGTGCTATGTAGACATTCCTTTGTCTAACTCCAGTGAGCACAATCTGGGATGTGATTTTGCTCTTCACAATGCACTTGTTGGAGATGAACTCCACCCTGTACCCTTTATCACAAAACTGTGAAATAGATAATAGGTTGTGCTTGAGTCCTTCCACATAGGAGACTTCTTCAATTGTGAGTTTTCCAATTTTCAGTGCGCCGTATCCCCTGGTGCTTCCTCGAGAGTTGTCACCAAAGGTTACGTGTGGACCCTTCTTCTTTACGTAGTTGTGAAGTAGAGCTTTCATGCCAGTCATGTGTCTTGAACATCCACTGTCCAAGTACCAAACTAGTTGACCCTCACTTGGCATGGGATCCACGGCGCTCACCTGCAATTAGACAGATTTTGGTACCCAAATCAGTTTGGGTCCTTGCAGGTTAGTTCCCTTAGGTACCCACACTTGCTTCACTCTCTTTTGAGATGAAGTTTGTGTCTTGGGCTTCTCGACCTTCGAAAACTTGGTGTACTGCCTTGAAGCAGCTTCACACGTGCAACAGTGTGTGCAAGAGGGGTAGCGGCTCGCTTCAGACCTACCTACGCTCTTCCCACTTTGCTTATATTCTGAAGCAACTCGCTTCGGATTAGCTTTGGGTTTAGAGACTGACTTAGGGTTTCTGGTCTGTTGAAGCGGCTCGCTTGGTTTCCTCGAAGCGGTCCAACTAGGCTTTCGACCCTGACTCGCTTGAGAAACCCTGGGAATCTGAAGCGACCCAGTGGAAGCTTCAAAATCTTCCCCCTCAATGTTAGTCCGGTTGGACCATCTCCAGTCCGGATAACGTGACACATAGACATTACTCCTCTTTTTAGGAGGTAGATCCTTTGTCTCTCGTGTCTTGGCTTGAGACTTAGAAGCTTCAACAGTTTTCCCTTTACCCTTGGATTGGTAAGACTTAGCATGTTGAGTGCTAGGGATTGTTGAACTTTGCTTGCCCTTAGGATCTGCCCTTAAAGATATAGACATCTTCATTGGCTTCCTTTTAGGGTTCTCAGCCACTTTGCCTTTATCCTTGTTGGTGGTCGCTTTGGATGCAGTGGGCAATTCCAAAGTGACTGATGGTGTCGTGTTTGAAGCACCAACAAAGACAGTTGGCTTGGAAGGTCCACCCTCATATCCAAGTCCTCCCTTTCTACCAAAAGGTAGAAGAGAACTCTCTAGTGCCTGTCTAGCGTATGATGCTTTATTTAAGTTGGCGACTAGAGTGGATTGGGTTTCATACCTTCCCTCCAAGCTTTGATGTCTAGCGAAGAGATCCTCGAACTTACTAGTCATAGCCCTTAAATTAAGTTTGACTTCATCAAGCTCACGGGCTAGCTTTCGGTTCTCCTTCTCGCTTTGAGACAAAGCTTGTTTTACCACTTCGTGGTCGCTTGACAATTTCTGGTGTTTGTCAAACAACTCACTCCATGTAGAGGATTGTTCTTCCTCATTGACAGTGTGTGCTAGTGTAATTGAAGTGATTGAAGGATAGAAGAATACCTCTCCTGTTTCCTCGTCGGTGAGCGCCATAAATCCAAGATCCTCACCATCACTGGAATTTGGATCGGTGAATGCATCTGAGTCGCTTGGTGGATCTTCAGTTGTAGCGACCGGCACTTCACTCGCTACGAGCGCTCGCCTTGGGGCATCCCTCTTGGCCTTCAATTCTTCGCGCTCTTTGGCACTTAGCTTTGGGCAATCGGATTTGTAGTGGCCCATCTTGTGGCAGTGGTAACACTCCACTTCCATCATGTCGCGCGGGATCGGCTTGGTCGTCTCTTCTCTCTTTCCTTTTCCTTCTCGAGCATCAGTGCTCCTCCCTTTGTACTGCTTGTAGAATCTTTTGTACTTGCCCACTCGAGAGTTCATCTTGTTGAAGTTCTTGGATAAGAACGCAATGTGTTCTTCCAATTCTTCTCTCGTCATCTTGGCTAGCGACTGCTCGCTTGGCCCTTCGGCAGCTTTGAACGCTACTCCTTTTGACGTAGTGGGCGCTTCATCCTCGTCATCGAGGCTCATACGATTCAGATCAAACTCGTGAGCTTTGAGCTCGGAGAACAGCACTTCTGGCGTGAGCTTCGTTAGATCCTTGGTAGCTAGATATAGCTCCTTCATAGTCTGCCACTTCCTTGTGAGAGCACGGACTATTTTCAGATTTACTTCCTTGTCTGTGAGTTCCTTCCCAAGTGAGTTGAGAGTTGCAGTAATGTTGGTAACTCTCAGCTCGAAGGCGTCGATGGACTCTCCTGACTTCATCACTAGATTTTCAAACTCCCGCATCTGAACGGCGAGCTTGTTTTCCTTGATTTTGTCTGTTCCTTGAGAAATGAGGGCTAGAGTTTCCCACATTTCCTTTGCTGTTGCGCACTTCCTAATCCTTGGAAGGTATGCGTCCGACACGGTGCTCTGCATCTTGTGGCGTGCAATCTTGTCGAGGTTGGCAACTTTGAAGTCATTTGGAGTATACTCATCCTTATCCTTCTCCACGTACTGTTGTCGAACGTGGGCTGGACGACCTTCAGCGGCTGGAACCTCCACAGATATGGCTTTCTTGATTTCGATTGGTCCGTCTTCAATGACTTCCCACATCCGGTCGTGGATTGAGCATAGGAAGCTCTCGACTCGGAAACTCCATATCTCGTATCCTTCGATCGAGAACTGTGGAAGATTTGATGCACTGTATGTAGACATAGCAAACTATCAGCAGTAAATGCAATATGCGTGGGTGAGGTTTTGATGCACTTAGGAAAATAGGATCCGGTTCAGTGAGACAACGTGAAGCGAGTGGGGACTCGCTTCAGATATGCAAAGCAGAGGCTCGAAAGAACCGCTGCTCTGATACCACTTGTTGGTCCCGGTTTGCTATAGGAAAAATACGTAGAGGGGGGGGGTGAATACGTATTTTGAAGTTTTTCAACTTCAATTCCTTAACTCAGAGTATAAAGTAAAGTGCTCTTTGAAAATACTAAGACCTAGCCGAGGGCTAGATCTAAAGCAATCACGAATCTCTTGACCTAAGCTTAGAGCGTGATCAAGAGTGAGACTTTACTCTTTGTGCGGAATTTGGTGAGCTAAAATCTTTCCTAAGTAATTGAAAATCCAAGTTAAGTTTGTTTATATGCACGTGCAATGGATAATCGAATACTGTAAAGAGATTAAGGTAAGAGAGATACGACACAGAGATTTATAGTGGTTCGGAGATAACGCTCCTACGTCCACTTTGTTGCACGACGGCAACTGTTCTTTTCACTCAAGAACTTGAAGGTTACGGGTCCTTCAAAAACCTGGTCGGGATCGGGCTTCACTTGCCTAGATCAAACGACAGACGTAGTGATTGCGGGTTCACTACACAAACCTAACAAAGACTGGAAGCTTCACTCGCTTCAGTCAGACAGACAGGGAGATTACGGGCTCTCCTTACAGCCTAGCTTCGATCGAGCTTTACACAAACGATGTAAGTGTAAGCTTGGATCTCAACTCTACGATCGAGGCTTCTTCAATCGATGAAAGAAGGGCCTTAGATCTGAACAACCTAACGACAACACTCAAAACCTAACAGACGAAGTTTAGGGTTTTTGGTTGACGACACACTATGAAGAACTCTTTACAGTGAATGCAAAGATAGGCTAGAGTTCTTCTTCTAAGCTCGGATATATGAAGTGGGCTTAGAATCTAAGTGTGAAGGCTGTGAAGACGAGTTCCGATGGACTGGAAACTCGGAGAACACTTGAAACAAAAACTCGAAGATTTGCTCGAAGGCTTGGGAGTGTTTGTTTGCAGTAGGCTCGAATGCGCAAGTAGTGTTCTGCATCTTCACGTCTTCATCCTTCACTATTTATAGGCGGAGGGTTGGCTGAGATCCGTTGCTTGGTTGGTGGCCTTGTCCCTCCTCCTCTCGACAGTACTTGCGCAGGCAGTAGCTTTTGCAGACCCGCAGATTTGGACTTTTGCCGAAAATGGCTAAGTTCCAAGTTTAACAGTAACTGGAGCGAGCCAGTACTGTTGCGGCGTCTTTGTCGGCCTGGCAGTCAACTCCTCTGCTCCTCTCCGCTTTCGACACGTGGAGATCTCGTAATTAATGCGGAGATCTCCTGTTGACTGGAATTCAAATTCGGAGCGGGAATTTGTGCTGTCGCTTTCTGGTAGGTAGTGGCTAGCTTCGCTTTGAAGATGTAGCGGCCGCTCTGAAGTGAGTCGCTTCACGGTCATTTTCGTAGTGAGTCACTTGAGAAATAAGTTTCTCGAGGGACTAATTAATTGAGTGTTGACCCGCGTTGACTCGCTTCGCCTTTTCTTTGTAGTGCTCGCTTCGCTTCGCTTTAGTGGACTCGCTTTGATTCCATTGTAGCGATCGCTTCGCTTCGCTTGCTTCGGCATGCTTCGCTTAGCTTCGCTTCGCTTCGCTTCGCTTGCTTCGGCATGCTTCGCTTAGCTTCGCTTCGCTTCGCTTCGCTTGCTTCGGCATGCTTCGCTTAGCTTCGCTTCGCTTCGCTTCGCTTTGCTTTGCTTCGCTTCGCTTCGCTTGCTTTGAACTGTAGCGCTCGCTTCGCTTCGCTTCACTTGCTTTGAACTGTAGCGCTCGCTTCGCTTCACTTTGGCAGACTCACTTAGAATCTACTGTAGCGATCGCTTCGCTTCGCTGTTCTTCGGCACGCTTCACTTCAGCTTGCTTGACTTGCTTCGCTTTGGAAAACACACTCAAGCGAGTGGCCTTCACTTGAACTTTTGAAGCCTAATCTAAGCAAAATAAAAGAGCCATCCTAACAGTGTAGGCTTAGAAAAATTCTAACCTATTAACTACATCAAAATGGGTCGCTTGGGAAAAGGACGCTTGGGGTTTTGGGATCTAATCAAAACAAATGACTTCATTTATCAAATGTCCCATGAAGTTCCCCCTTAACAATTTAGTCCTTAACAATTCCCAACATTAGCAATCCGTCATCCACTTCTCGTGGTCGGAAAGTATGGTACTAACGTCGCTGCCGCTGCTGCTAGTCCCTGTCCCGGCGGGCCAGTCTCGGTGAGCTACCGGAAGTGAGGCGGGAGTGGTAGGCTGCTGTAACTCTGCCACGATATGAAGTAGCTCCTCCGTAGAAGTCCCCGGGCCGAGTGGACGAGGTGGAGAAGGACGGGGAGTCTCTCTCTCGGGACTAGCGTCCACCATCGGGGCCATGCCCCGGTCAGCTGTCGAGGGGCCTCCCTCGTCTGTCAGTGAAGTAGGGGCGGTAGGTGCGCTGGGAGCACGTCGGTAACGGGCCACTGAGGTGCCAGCCTCAAAGTCCTCACGGTCTCGACGACCTAAGATTGAGGTGGGAGGTGTAGGAGCCTCTATCACTGCTGGTACTCCACCCGGCTGAGGCTGCACTAAAGGTGGAAGGTCGGCCTTGGAAGTAAGACGTGACGGAAACTGACACGGTCCGCCTGGTGGCCTACGGTACACCATGTACTGATGCTGGAGAGCTGACAAGAACCCTCTGAAGTCGGCTACCACGTCGTAGTACGGGTGGTAGTAGGTAGTGAAGCTCTGAATAAGGCTCCACGCCCAACTCTGCCAGTCACGAGGCAAGTGCACAGTCACTCTGATCATGTCGTCGTAGTTGGAGACTCCGGAGTACTGGTGCACCTCCTCCCAAAGCCCTCCAAAGTGAGCCAGGTACTAACCTATGTCGTGCTCTACCCTCCGCCTGTAGTTCAAGTACGAGTCGAGAAGGATCGCTGCGACATCTGGGGTAGGTCTAGGTCCAACCATCTACACGAGACAGCGAGTTCTAGTCAGGTTCAATTCATAAGGTTGGTACAGAATAACGGTAATCATAATTAAGTTGGTGGAAGAAAAGAAAGCATCTTCTATTCGTATAATCTATGGTTCGTAATAGCCTTAACTAGGTCATAACTTTGTTTCATGCTTACGTGTGAGTGGTTCTATACTAGGTAAATCCTTGGTTTTAAATTTATCATTATGTCAATCTTACTAGGTTCTCATTAGGTTAGGTTTGAGACGGTCGGAAAACTCGTCTTACGTCCGTTATAAGGTCGACGACACCTCATTTGTCCCATTTTTGAGGCATCGTTCTTGATTATAAATTCTAGTCGCTTCCTCGCGAACCCTTTCTGCCGTGGTTGATAGTACGTCTCGTAGCTTTCCGCGTTCAAACCTATTACATGAAGAAAGGAACACTAGTTCAAGTGATCTACGTTCTCTAAAAGACCTTGATCTTAACACCTTATGTGATCCCTACGAGTTATCTCGTCTAGGTTCTCATAGTGATGATAAGCAACCTATTCCTTGGCTGATCGTGATGCCATGGAGAGTCGAGCTTTTGTCGAGAGTTTTAAGAAGTCTAGCGAAACAAGTCTAGACTTTACGGTGAAGAAGAAGACTCTTGGATTTCAGAGCGAACCTGGTGCTCTGATACCACCCTGTCACGACCCCACCCCGATTAGATTGGTCAGGCGAGGTCGCGACGTAAAGGAACGGGGAAAAATAAATAAGATAACGACAACTTGAGGTGAAACGGTGCGGAAGCGTAACATTTCTATACATTGAAGTTTACATCATTTGATGAGATTGAGTGAAGAAATACTATTCACTAGCGGAAGCGTTTACATGACATAACAAAAGCGGAAGCGTTTGTTCAAAACCAAAGAAACATTGTCTTGATGATTCAACATGTTGCAGGGATACACAAAAGGAATTGTACTGCAACGATACACAAAAGAAGGTTCAGGCTAATAACATAAGAATCACAGCAGAAGGACGTGAGATGCATGTATGGAGACATGCACCACCAAGAGACTTCGACTCTTTCCATATTCGACAAAAGCCTTCCCGACTACTCCACTCCATCCTATTCAACCTGCACATGGGAAATATGTACAGGGCTGAGTACAAAGTACTTAGTGAACACATGCCAAAACATTTTAATTGCCAACCATTCAAGTTAATCATAGGGGTTTTACGGAAAAGTCCTACGTTCACTAAAACATTTCATGAAAGAAGGCGCTTGCAAGCTATTTTTCGTGGTGTAATCCGTCATATCTGAGTCATGTGGGTTTATCCGTTAAGGGTGGCCACCCAACCCGGATACCTAATCGGCCGGCTTTCGTCGGCTCACGGTTATCTTAGTGCACTTAACCCATCGAGGAGCGACCCCGATAGGCCCGAATTCGTCTTGGTAACATTTGGCCGAAGCCCATTCACAGATAGACATCATACAAAACAAAACATTTATGGCATGACAATTCTTTTTAATAAAAAGAATTTAAGCATAAATAAATATTTTCGTTGTATGAAAGCCCACCTCGATAGCTGTGCTTGATCAACTTATTAATCCTGAGTGTCGCCTTAGTCTCGGCCTTTCCCTTTGCCTAACCTCGTTCAAAGAACGTAACATGAGAATCTTGAATAAATCGATAATCTATCGATCTATACGAAGGTGTATTTCCTATCGAGGTTATGATCTCTTATTCAAAAGTTTCCAGATTAGCATATTCTGGAATCGATTACTCGGTTAATGCTCGTGTCTTTTATTCCTTTCATCCTTGACGGGAATCGTAGGATGCTTGATTTTAGCCATGAATGTGGATCTGTGATTTCATTACGTGTTATAAATGGTCTACACTTATAAGGCCGTTATAGTCAGACTTGGTTGATTATTCAATCGTTAATAATCATTATAGGCACATTAGGAATATTAGGGTTTAAAGCCTAACTTACTTAAGTTCGGGAATTAAATTAAATTAACGCGAAGAGTAGTCGTTACATTTGACTTTCAATTCTTGACTTAATATTGGCCCTTTTAATTATCGGTTATATTGTTACATTTTTCGGCCCGTCATGAATTAGAAATCCAGTCCAATCGGTTGGCCCGGTTTACGGAATAATTTAATCGGTCCAATCGGTTGGCCCGATTCATTAAGCACGTTATTGGCCCGTTAGATTAATTAATCGGCCCAATTGGTTGGCCCGATTCATTAAGCACGTTATTGGCCCATCAGATTAATTAATCGGCCCAATTGGTTGGCCCGATTCATTAAGTTATTATCGGCCCATTAAACATAATTTATCGGTTTAATTGTAAATTAATTTATCGTCGGCCCGTTAAGTATTTTATCTCCATTAATTGGCCCGGCCCAAGTCCAGACCGGCCCGAAACCCGGCTCGAAACCTGGCCCGTTTCAATTCAATTAACTAAAACCCTCCCCCCCTTCTCGATTTGCAGTCGACCTTCACTCCTCTCTTCTTCTTCCTCGCGACATTCCTCCTCTCCTCCTCGGCAGTCTGTCGCCGGTCATCTCTCGCCTCCGCCGACGATTACTTATCGGCGGTCTCCCCTTGCCGTCGGTTACTGTCCTCCTTCCCCTTGTGCTTCGCGATTCCTTGTTAAGGAAAAGAACCCTAATTCGGGTTTTGAGAAAAATTGGGGAAAATTGCTCCGGTCCTTCCTCTGATTCTTCTCCGACGGGTAGGCCGTCGATCAAGCCTTTCTGTCTTCCCCTTGCCGCCGTGGTGAGACGGCACTGGTACGGTCTCCTCCGTTCTCGATTTCTCCCGCCTTCGGCGGTTCGAGCTTCCTGGTTCCTCTCCGTTGCCGGAGCAACTCCCACGGTGGACCGTCGGCCATTCGAGCCTAGACTGAAACCCTAGCCTCCGTTGGTTAGGGAATAATTTCCTCTTGGCCTATCGCCGCCCGTCGCCGTTGCCACTACCGCCGTTGCTTCGGTCGCCGTCCGCCCTCTCCCTTACTCTACTCTCTTCTCCCTTTACTCTACTCTCTTCTGATTTTCCTCTTTTCTTCTTTCTTGCAGGTTCAGTGGCCCTGCCGGCGGCATTCGACGCCGTAGTGGTATTCCCCTGTTTCTGCCGAACTTCTCCGGCAGTTCTCCCCCACTCCAGCAGTCTCCTGCTGCCGTTGTTGAGCTACTGATATGCTTTCTTCTCTCCCCTGTTCTCGGTTACACTTACTACACTTGATGTGTGCAATTGTTGGTTAAATTGGTGATTTAGGGTAGCTTGTTGTTATGCTTATGGTGTTGGCTGTTGTTGGTTGTTGTTGCTGGAAATTCTCTAGTTTTTGGAGTATGTTAGTGTTCGGTTCTCAATTGATTTGGGAGTGTATTGGGTAGTTCATTATGCCTTATGATTTAGCATGTTTGATCATGGTTTCTAACCTTGAATGAAGGCAAAAATCTATGTTCTTGGGGTCTATGTGGTTCGGTATTCAACCTATATCATTATTCATGCTTGCATGCTTGACTTTTGGTGAGGATTTTGTTCTAAGTGGACATGCATTAGGTTCTTCTATTTCGGCAGCCTTCTAGCTACATTCTTGGTCATTTCTATGGTGGATGCATGCTTGATTTGGCCTAGTTCCTAGAGACGATAAAATTAAGATTCGGGGTGCGAGCATTGCTATCGCTCGCTGCATCGCAACAAATTTAGGTAAGGTCACGGCGCGAGCGACCGCTCGTGTCAAGAGCGATCGCTCACGATTACACATCCATCTTTTGTTTCCTTATTAGATTGGTTTCATACTATATATATATATATATATATATATATATATATATATATATATATATATATATATATATGTATGTATGTATGTATGTATGTATGTATGTATGTATCTGATCGATTCTATTTTGTGCGCGTCCATCTCTCCTACATCTTCTAGGGTTCGGTGTCTTCATGAGCCGAGCTCTGTTAGTGGGCCCTATCTTAAATGGTTGGGCCCGCTGCTTGGGCCTAGTAGTTGGGCCATATCCTATCAGTATCTTTTGCATTATTTTACTTTAGTTTTTAGAAGACAATACTCTTGTTTTAGATTCGTTTTTATTCTCGTATTTGATACAAGACGCTTCGTTATCAATTCAAGTTTTTAAGTTCTTACATTCAAGCCTTTGCAATTTCATTCGTGTTTAGTTCTATGAGTTCTTCATTCTTAATTGCTTTGCTAATTATTCATTTAAAGTTTTCATAGTTATATTTATTTTCCAAAATTAATTTCTTCGTTTTCAAAGGTTTTAAGTTAAGATTTATTTTTACGTATATAGATTCTTTTTAAGCATGTTTAGATTCATTTTTGCTTTCGTTATTATTATTGCTTTCTTTTCGATTTCATGCATAGGTAGTTTAATTGTTTTCTTTTAATTTCTCTTGTTCAATTTCTTATTCTTAGATTTAGATTTATTTAATGGTTATTTACTTTATTGCATAGTTATATCTTTGCCTAGTATCTTAAAAATAAAAATCCAGAAATTCTTTTTACTTGCTTTCTAACTTAGGTTTTATTTCTTTTTTTTTACTACACAATTATTTGCCCTGCAACGCTTTCCTTGTGATTCGATATTGTTATCTTACTAGTACTATGGTAAAACTTGTTCTATTGCAAGCACTTTTAAGTGAAACATAGATCAACCTATTCTATTAGATTAAACACATTAAGATGTAATATACATAATCAGGTCAAGTCTATCAACATTAGCTCTAAAACATAAAATATGTCTATGTGCGTTTTTGAAAAACATCATTAAAATTAAACTGCAAAACCACATTGAGCGTACTAGATGATTTGTGTTCTAAAAACTCACCCCACGCCCAGCAAGCATTGGCTACCCAGCAAGTGATTGGGTGGGTCTTCTGCCCCCAACCAAACCAGCAAAACTAGAAAAAAAAAAATTGTTAACATTATTTATTTTTTTTACGTTTTTTATATATGTATATGTTTGTGTGTGTGTGTGTGTGTGTGTGAGAGAGAGAGAGAGAGAGAGAGAGAGATGATTTTGACTATATATTTGAATGTTATACAATCTAGATTAATTGGTTCATTATAATTGTAAATATTTTGCATTACAATTTCCAACGAAATGCCTTATTGTTTTTTGATTTTTATATTCCTTTGTTCTAAAATTCTTTTGCTTTAAATCCTTTTTTGGTTTTAGTTTATTGGATACAAGAATGTGGGTGTTATAATTTTTATCACTAACATATTTTGTTAATGCCTCACATTAGTAGTCGGAATTGTGTTTCATACATGAAGACTCCAAATCATCTCGTGTTATCTGTAGTTCTACTGTTTATATTTAAATTTATATAATTTTTTAGTGATATAAAAATTTTTAAAACCTTATAACTCGAGTGATCTTCCGCATATAATTTGAATATTTTTGTGAATATGGTTTACATCTTTTGAAGTATCTTACAATGTTTGTTTATTCGATTAACAATACGCATCTTTAGTGTTAGATCCAGGTCAAAGATTAACAACAATTATACAATTATTCATTACATTCATAGATTTTCACAAGATACATAAGTACAAACAGTCGTGAATAGAAACACAACAAGAGCCAGTGCAGGGCACCATTCTTAGCAATTCGACTTCCACAAAGCACCTCTTCTCCATGAAAAGGGGATCAAAGTAGAGGCAAAATGCAAAGTGTCCAAACTACCGATCTAACCGATTCCATGAACAACAAAGCTTAACCAGGAAGAAGAAAGGGATGGAGCAGGAAACGCAAGGCGCTTTCGTACTCATCCTCGCTTCATGATAGAAAAATACCTTCAAGTTCCGCTGCCGTGGCCTGCAAACAGAACCGGAGGAACAAAGGGGGAGGTTCCTCCGGGAAGGACCTCCGACGCTCAAGTCAGTACGAGCACGAAAAACTCTAAGGAGAGTATGAATGAAACAGTATGAAAAGTGAAGAACTTGTCCCGTAGAATGGTGAAATCACTATCTATTTATAGGTGTGAAGAGGGGTGAAAAGGTGAATGTACTTGTACGGGGAGCACAGAAAAGGAATTTTTGGGGAGACAAGATTCCCTCCATCATGAATTTGGTGGTCCTCACCCTAAAGTACATAGAGTCATGCGGACTGCGTGTTTGGCAGATCCCCAGGCATAGGCAGATGCCGCTAGATATAGGATAGGTTCTGCACGGGAGGGATCTACGCAGGACCGTGTAGCTTCTGTACGGGACATAACCTTTGCTCTCTGAAAGACACCTAAGACTTCTGAAAGGCATATCTAGTCAGCACTGGAAACAGCCACATGGCGAGGCTGATATTGATCCCTATCAGCTACCCCCCCCCCCCCCCCCCCCCCCCCCCAATGTCCAGAAGCGAGCATTCCTAGCTTCTGCTAAATGCTCTGGCGGGAAATGGTCTCTTTGCTGACATCATAAGTGTCTTGTCGTGTGGAAAAATGGTGCGACGGTTAGCTTTTCGAGGGTAAGGCAGTGTAGGAACCTCCTCTCTCATCATCATTTCCTTTTTGGTATAATCGAGGCGGTACAGAAAAACACTTCGATTACTCTCCTATTTATAAGGGACCTTCTCATCTCACCAACATTTACCACTACCGAGGCCGATGATTAAATTTTACAGTCATCAAGCTTAAACTTTTTCTGGCTACGATAGTGTGTTTTCTCTGTGTTATATGAGGTCCTGGCAGTACCCTTAGGATGATCTTTAGGCTCTTTTACCCATTACTCTGGGAGAAATTGGCCCATTTTCTGAAGGGAAACATATATTTTTGCTCATTTTCCTCTATTTTTTCTATATTTATTTTTACCGTTCTTTTTTCATGACCTAGCTTGGGTGATTCCAGCAAGAAATGAGATTTAGCATCTGCGGTTTTAATAAGTTTTACACACCATATTATTTTTTTTATAGCGCGTGTAAGCACGCTCGAGAAGGGCAACAACTCGTTTTTTAGCAGTAACTGTACCGTGATGTAGTGGGTGGGACACGTTTTCCCATTCCCCTTCCCAGGTTTCTGCCTTTATTTCTTTCACTTTCCGAGTTTATAGGTGGTGGGTGTTCACTCTTCTCTGTATTTTTTCTAACATTCTAAAGGAAAGGAAAAGATTTATCCGCCTCTTTCAGTTTCTCGAAGTTTCTACTTCCCCCGTCCTCCAGTAGGCAGGACGAACAAGTACTCTTATACTCTATTCTTTTCTTGGATTTTCCGCTATCATCTTAGAAAATCACTATGAAACCCTCTTATTCCCGTCGGCTCCCTTCCGACTATCGGGGTAGCAATAGGTCCACTAGGTCCACTCAAGGGTCCGAATCCCAGAGATACAATACGGAGAATAGGTTGAAGAAACAAATCCTCTATCTGGATAAGTATGAAGCCTCTGCCTTAGATAAGACTGCTTTAGATGTTTTTATTAAGAACGTGAAGAAGTTGGGAGGATATCTACTGGAGATCCCTGTGAGGGATGAGCGGCCTTTATTTCCAAATTCTCCTCACAAAACTTTCTGGTTTTTTCAATTGACTGCTGGTCTACGCTTTCCAGTGCCTCCTTTCTTTGTTCGTATAGCCCAATTGTACAATGCACCATTAAATCAATTAAATATTGCATCTATCCGCAAGGCAGCCTTTTTCCACATGATTGCCAGCTTAGAGACTGTAAAGGATACAATATTCCTTTTCTTCCGCACCCATGAGCTTAAACATAGGGAATTTTCATCTATATTTATTTCCACTTACTCGCTTTGTGAGTATGCATGGTAGATATGAATCCAAGGATAAAGACTGGCATGAATGTTATCTGACCGTTAGCCCTCCTTCTGATGCCTTTTGGAACATACCTGACATCAATTTGTACATAAATCCTGGCAGAGAATACCTTCTCGTTCTCTCCCTCCTTTATCTCCTTGGGAGGAAGAGATAATGTCCAATCTTCTACTTCAATATCCTTCCGACCACACTATGCTTAGACCTCTTGTAGAAAGTGAAGAGACTCTATCTTTCTTTGGCTTAAAGCCCAGCGTCCCCTGGTCTCCATCAATGGGTAAAAATCCTTGATTTTTATTGTTATTTTCTAGTTTCTTATGTATCTTTCCTGAATGGGCAAGAAATACTCATTTTCTTAACTTGGGCAGGAATGGATGCCTCCAAGCAGAATTTAAAGAAAAAGGCTCATGATAAGCTCCTGCGGTTGATCGCAGAAGCCGAGGCTAAGGATGCAGCTCCTGGCGTTGTTAAGGAGGCTTCATTGGCTGAGCGTGAAACTTTTTCTTTGCAAACAGGGGCTTCTACAGGCTCGTCTAGGGTGTCACGACGGGTGGATATTTCTTCCTCCGTCACTGCAACCTCTGCCCCGCCAAAGGCAACAGCTCATCAGATAGGAAAGGGCAAAGTTTCACTTGACTCGACTCTACCTCCTATTGCCCGTCCTACTTCTCAGGATTCTAAAGATCCTTTGCTCCCGTCTTCTCAAGCTTTGATTCAGTTGACTTCTACTGGTTTAAGCGCAGTGGTTAATGTGGAGGATCACATTCCTTCTTCTACTCCTTCTATTACGTACCCTTAAGTGGACGGTTTTGATTTTTCTCCTTTAAGAAAAACCCTGCCATCGGCAGAAGCTTCTCCTGCCTTCATGCAGGAGCTTGAGGCTACTTCGGCCAATCCCTCTCGGGTCCTTGTAAAGAGGAAAGGTTCTTCTCCTTTCTCTTTTCCTGCTAAAAAGGGCAGGCTCAGTTCGGACACAGTGGTGACACACACCACTTTTGGCCCTACGGCCCCCTCACCCTTAGACTCTAATGTCCAGGTATCCTCTGCCCTAAGTGATCATGACTCTCATGTTCTGGCATTGAGCCCTTTGGCCTCATTTGCCCAAACAAACCCTTACCTTACTCAAAAGGGGCCACAAATTCCTCAGCCTCGCCTTTCCCCATCGTCTGCTGGCTCTTTAGCTTTCATCCATTCCCTCCGCCAGAAAGGCTTGGACGTCCCTCCTGCTGCCTTACAGGGGACAGATGCAAGTGTCTCATTTCCCAGCGTAGAGGTTAACATAGACGGGGGTTTGGCCGCTATGATCCTGGACAACATCCCCATGGAAGAGGATTGGCACTTGGTAGAGGCCTATCCTCCTGATTTCCTGATTAAGAGGGCCGCTAGCCTAGAGTTACAGGTATAACTTAACTTTTTATTTATGTATTTATGTGCATGGGTGTGTTGCTTTCCCACTATATCTTAATCATTTGTATTGCTTTTAGGCTGCCAGTTGCAGATCTATGTTAGGTGTCCGTGCTTTAGCGTATGACAATCTGCAAGCCCACCATTCCCATGCAGAGAGAGAGAGAAAAAAGCTCCAAGCCGAAGTACATCGCCTTCGCGAATGGGCCTATAACCGCGAGGCGTTCCAATCTCTCAAGAATCAAAAGGTGAAGTTGGAGGCGGAGTTATTAGAGTTGAAGAAAAAGGATCAAGATATGGAGATCTATCTGAAGGACAGGGAAAAAGAAGTTTCGCAGCTCCGAGCGAGCTCTTCATCTTATTCTAAACAGGCGAATGACCTGTACAAAGCTTTAGAGACTTCTGTCATGCAGATAGCGAGGGCGCATTGTAATGGTCGCAGTTTTTCTTAGTGAGTAATAAAAACTTCGACATTATTTTAATATTAAGAGAGTTGTTATTATTATTAGCATAACAAAATTCTTGAGAATTATTAATAGCAAGTAATATAATTAGTAATAATGATGTTGCCAAATGAGAATCAAACTAGCCAAGAAAAGCCCGATAAAACAAATCTATTAATTATTATTCAAGGGCCGAGGCCCACTTAAAGATCGAGGCCCAATTCACGATTTATTGTACAATTATTTTCGGCCCAAGGAAGGAGCCCACGTTGCTCGAAAGTATTTAATCAACGAAAGATAAAAGTGCCAAGAATTATAATATTATTCCAATAATAACATTTTACATGTAGATAAAATAATTATATACTATTACAATAATGTACAAAAAAAAAAAAAAAAAAAAAAAAAAAAGAAAGCAAGAAGAATTCAAATAGCAGCCTCCAACGTCTCTCTCTCACTCTACCAAGAATTTGAGCTCAGATTAGTCCCTTAATCCCAAAAATTAGAGGCTAAACACCCCTTAAGTGAGGTTAGGGAGGGAAATCATCCTATCATCATAGCTCTTGCATGGAGAATCACAAAAAAAACAACATGAAAGCGAGAACCCCCTCCCCTTTGTCCCTTTTCTCTTCCAAAATCTGCCCACATCCTTGAGAAGGAACATACCACCAATCCCCATTCATCTCTCTCCCTCCAAGGCATGAAAGAAGCCCAAAGAACCTAAACAAAAATACACACGTCAACCCCATTCACACACAACACCATTCAAACATTCACAAGGCCAAGTGAGAGAGGGAGAGCAAGAGAGAACCGAGAAGAGGAAGAAGAACAGTAGGAATTCCAGCCATTCCCAAACACCAAAACCCACGGAAAGCATCCCCCTCCCTTTCCCTTTTAATCTCCACACATGCATGAGCTAACAAAGAGCTCACACCACCTTTAGGAGCAAGAACAAGAGAGAGAAGGGAAGGAACCGAAGCATTCAAGGACTTCCAGCCCTCATATCAAGTAAACACAACCATTTTCATGGTAGAGTAATGCAACAACAGTTATTGAAGTACATAGAGACTCAAATCCCATTTTTAGGTTGCTAGGAACCGATTAAGAGGAAGAAGAAGGCAGCAACAAAGAAAGGAGGAGAAGGCAGCCCCCATTCAATCCCAAAATCCTCAAGATCCAAACCCCCTTGAAGCAAGTAAGTAACCCCCATATTTCTCTAGGAACTAGGCCTAATCAAGCACGTTTCACCCTAGAAATGACTCAAGAAATTAGCTAGAAGCTGCCCAAATAAGAGAACCCCAATGCATGTACACATAGCTTTAAATCCCAACCAAAATCAAGCATGCAAGCATGAGTAATGGCTTAGAGTGAACAACGGACTATATAGGCCCAAAGAACATAATCTTGCCTTCATTCAAGATCAAAAACCATGATCAAACACTCTTAAATCATAAGGCATGCTAAACCCCCCATAATGAACTCAAATGTTAACCATAGATCGACACCAACATGCTTAAAAAATGGAAAATCCTTTCCAACAACAACCAACAACAGCTAATAACATGAACAACACAAACTGCCTCTAAATCACCAACTTGTAACCCTAACAAATTGAATATATCAAGTAAAGCCGAGAGAGAAGAGAGAACTTATCATCGGTGCAGAAACGACGGCAGCAGGAGGCTGCCGAAATCGGGAGCAATGCCGAAGAGGCATCGGCAGAAACAGAGGAGGGTACCACAACGGCGACGAAGGCCACCGGCAGGAGCCACCATATCTGCAAGAGAAGAGAAATAGAGGTCAAAAGAGATGAAGGAAGAGAGAAGGAGAACGAAGAAGGAGAAGAAGCAGACGACGGCAAAAGCATCGCCAGCCATCACCGAGAGCGGCAGTAGCAACGGTGACAAACGGTGCCTATGTCGAGAAGGAATTATCCCCTAACCAACGGAGGCTAGGGTTTCGATTTAGGCTCGAAGGGCCGTCGGAACCGCCGTCAGAGTTGCCCCGGCAAACAGAGATAGACCACGGAGCTCGAACCGCCGAAGGTGGGAGCAATTGAGAACGGAGGAGACCCGTACCAGCGCCGTCTCACCACGGCGGCAAGGAATGACGGAGGAGGCATCATCGACGGCCAATCCGTCGGAGGAATCAAATCGGTGGAATTTTCCCCAAATTTGAATTAGGGCTTTTTCCCCCTTGAGAGGAATCAAGAATCGAAAGGAGAGAGAGAACATTAGCCGATGGCAGAGGAGGCCGCCGGTTAACGATCGCCGGAGGAGGCGAGGGATGGACGGCGACGGACTGCCGAGGAAGAGAGGGAGTTGTCGCGAGGAAGAAGAGAGCGGGGATGAGGATCGCGATTGTAATCGAAAGAAAAGGGGTGAGGGTTTTGTTTAAGTGAACCGAGCCGGGTCCCGGGCTGGACGGGCCGGGCTAGACTCAGGCCGGGTAAATAGTTAAGCCAATGAGTACGAATGGGCCGAGGATTATTTTAAGACGGGCCAATCGATTGGGCCGATAAATTATTTAATGGGCCGATAATCTATTTAACGGATCGGGCCAACTGATTGGGCCGATAAATTATTTAATGGGCTGATAATCTATTTAACGGATCGGGCCAACCGATTGGGCCGATAAATTATTTAATGGGTCGATAATCTATTTAATGGATCGGGCCAACCGATTGGGCCGATAAATTAATTAATGGGCCGATAATCTATTTAACGGGCCGGGCCAACCGATTGGACCGGACTTTTAATTCATAATGGGCCGAAAAATATGTAACAATCGAACCGATAATTAATTGGGCCAATATTTAAGTCAAGAAACAAAAGTCAAATGCAACGACTCTTCGAGTTTAATTTAATAATTTCCCGAACCTATGTAAATTGGGCTTAAAACCCTAATACTTCTATTGGGCCTATAATAATTTATTGATGATTGATTAATCAACCAGTCCCGAATATAATAACTTTATAAGTGTAAACCACTTATAATATGTAATAAAATCACGAAGCCTCAGTAATGGCTAAATCAAGCATCCTACGATTCTCGTCGAGGATGAAAAGACTATAAGACACGAGAATTGATCGAGCGATCGATTTCAGAATGCTAATCAAGAAACTCTTGAATAAGAAATCATAACCATGATAGGAAATAAACCTTCGCATAGATCGATAATTATCGATTTTATTCCAAGTCTCTTATGTTACGTTCTTTGAACGAGGTTAGGCAAAGGAAAGGGTTAAGACTAAGGCGATACTCAGGATTAATAAGTCGATCAAGGAAAGCTATCGAGGTGGGCTTTCATACAATGAAAATGTTTATTTATGCTCAAGTTCTTTTCTTAAAAGAATTGTCATGCCATAAATGTTTTGTTTTGTATGATGTCTATCTGTGACAGGGCTTCGGCCAAATGTTTCCAAGACGAATTCGGGCCTATCGGGGTCGCTCCTCGATAGGTTAAGTGCACTAGATAACCGTGAGCCGACGTAAGCCGGCCGGTTAGGTATTCGGGTAGGGTGGTCACCCTTATCGGATACACCCACACCCTCAGATATGACGGATTACACCAAGAAACGAAGCTTGCAAGCGCCCTTTTTATGAAAATGTTTTAGTGATCATAGGTCTTTTCCGAAAACCCCTATGATTCACTCGAATGGCTGACAATTAAATGTTTTGGCATGTGTTCACTGAGTACTTTGTACTCAGCCATGTACATATTTCCCATGTGCAGGTTAATCGGGATGGAGTGAAGCAGTCGGGAAGGTTTTTGTCGAGCATGGAAAGGGTTGAAGCCTCTTGGTGGTGCATGTCTCCATACATGCATCTCACGTTCTTCCGCTGTGATTCTTATGTTATTAGCTTAGACCTCCTTTTGTGTATTGTTGCAATACATTTCCTTTTGTGTATCGTTGCAACACATTGGTTTCTTCATGAACAATGTTTCTTTTTTATGAACAACGCTTCTGTTTAATTCATGTAAACGCTTCCGTTGATGAATAGTACTTCCTTCCATTTATTCTCGACGAATGATGGAAAGCTTCAATGTATTTCAAATGCTACACTTCCGCATCGTTTCACCTCGAGTTGTTCGTTTATTCTATTTAATTTCCTGTTCCTTTACGTCGCGACCTCGCCTGGCCAGTCTTAGCGGGGTGGGGTCGTGACAGGGTGGTATCAGAGCCCTTGGTTCGCTTTGAAATCCAAGAGTCTTCTTCTTCATCGTAAAGTCTAGACTTGCTTCGCTAGACTTCTCAAAGCTCTGGACAAAAGCTCAGCTCTTCATGACATCACGATCGGCCATGGAATAGGTTGCTTATCATCACTATGAGAACCTAGACGAGGCAACTCGTAGGGATCACATAAGGTGTTAAGATCAAGGACTTTTAGAGAAGGTAGCTCGCTTGAACTAGGGTTCTTTTCTTCATGCAACAGGTTTGATCACGGGATGCTACGAGGCGCACTTTCAAGCTCGGAAGAAAGAATTCGCGAGGAAGCGAATAGGACTTATAATCAAGAACGATGTCCCAAAAATGGGACAAATGAGGTGTCATCGACCTTATAACGGACGTAAGGCGAGTTTCCCGACCGTCTCAAACCTAACATAACGAGGACCTAGTAAGAATAACATAACGATGAATCTAAACCAAGGACTTACTTAGTATAGAACCACTCCCACGTGTGCATGAAACAAAGTTATGACCAAGTTAAGGCTATTTCGAACCATAGATCATACGAATAGAAGACACTTCCCTTTTTCCACCAACTTTGTATGATTGATATTTATTCTATCCCAATCTTTAGAATAGAACCTGACTAGAATTCGCTGTCTTGTGTAGATGGCGGGAGCTAAACCTACCCCGGACGTAGTAGCTATTCTCCTCAACTCCTACTTAAACTACCGGCGAAGGGTAGAGCACGACATAGGTGAGTTTTTGGCTCACTTCGGAGGGCTTTGGGAGGAGGTACACCAGTACTCCGGAGTTTTCGGACACGACGGCGTGACGAGGGTGATCGTGCACCTGCCCTGCAGTTGGCAGAGTTGGGCGTGGACCCTCTCTCAGGACTTCACAACTTGCTACCGCCCCTACTTCGACCTGGTAGCCGACTTTCGAGGGTTCCTGTCAGCTCTCCAGCACCAGTTCACGGTGTACCGTAGGCCGCCCGACGGACCATACAAGTTCCCTCTACGTCTTGCGCCCGAGGCCAGCCTTCCACCTCCGGTGCAGCCTCAGCCAGGTGGAGTACCGGCAGTGACAGAGGTTCCGACGCTCCCCACTTCTGTCCTAGGTCACCGAGACCGTGAGGACTTCGATGCCGGGACCTCAGTGGCCCGTTACCGACGTGCTCCCAGCGCACCTACCACCCTACCTCTTTGACAGGCGAGGGAGGCCCTTCGACAGCTGACCGGGGCAAGGTCCCGATGGTGGACACTAGCCCCGAGAGAGAGGCACCCCGTTACTCTCCCCCTCGTCCACTTGGCCCAGGGACTTCCACGGAGGAGCTACTCCGTGTATTGGCGGAGTTGCAGCAGCCTACTACCCCCGCCTCACTTCCGGTAGCTCACCGAGACTGGCCCGCCAGGACAGGGCCCAGCACCAGCAGCAGCAGCGGCGTCAGCCGCATACTTTCCGACCACGAGAAGTGGATGGCGGAGACGAGGTGGAGGACTTCGCCCAGAGAGTGGAAGAATGGGTGAATGCCCCCGAGCCGGAGCCGCAGCCAGCTCCAGAGCCAGAGCCCGAGGAGGAGGACCCAGAGGAGGAGGGACTGTTCATAGACCTAGAGGTCGACTCGGACTCCGACGAGGACCTAGGAGAAAGACCTGACGCTGACTCCAACGCCGAGTCGTGCTTGAGCACCGAGAGTTCCTTGGAGGGCTAGAGTAGCCGTAATTAGTGTCAGTAACGGATCCCTGTAGACCGTCCTGACTTGTTTTGCGTTAGTATTTGTTGATTTTAAACATTTTATTTCGATATGGTTGAACGGGGCCACAAAGTGTTAGGTGGACTGTAAGATAATTTGACATGCTTTCCTCTCGATTTTATTATTAAAGACCTCCACGAGGCAATTTTCCATATTTGCGCTATCCATGATATCTAAACGACGAAACCGTTTATTCGATTTATATTATGGCAAGTCAACACGGCATGAAAACCAAGGAAGTACAATATGATAAGTGGAAAACAAGCATGACTTATGATTTCACCTATGCGAATAACCCTTTGCGAAATTTGACAAATTGTAATTCTTATTTCAATGTTAATCAGAATGCCGCCAAGAACTAGGGGAAGAAACCGAGGTGGAGCAAGGAATGAACGTGACCAAGCACCTCCACCACCGCCTTCACCACCTCCACCACCACCATGAAGGACCGAAGAACTTTTTCTTCGACAGAATCCACCCGTCTTCAATGGGATGGGAGATCCATCGGAGGCTGAAACCTGGATACGTGCTTTAGAGCGCATATTCAATTTCTTAGGGTGCACCGATCGGGAACGTTTAACCTGTGTAGCGTTCCAACTGACGGGTTCGGCTGACTTCTGGTGGGAAGCCCGACAAAAGATCATGACTCCCGAACAACGAGAAGGTCTTACCTGGGAGGAGTTCAAGGCTAGGTTGTACGAAAAATATATCCCCAAGAGCTATCGAAAGAAGAAAGAGATGGACTTTTATAACCTCAAGCAGGGTAGGATGACGATGACTGAATACGACCGGGTCGATTGCGATATGTCTCGATACGCGTCCGATCAGGTTGACGCTGACGAGAAGATGTCGGAAAGTTCCAAGCCGGTCTGAGGCCCGGAATTAGGATGACTCTCGCGAGTTTGGGGGGCACTTTCTTACCACGATGCACTGAGCCGCGCCCTAGACATAGAAGCGGCAATGCCGGCCGAGAAGACAGCTCCGGTAAACCCTCCGGCCCAACCGAACTACCAGCTTCCGGCCGATAAAGGAAAACGCAAATGGGAAGGAAACCCGAGTGGCCAGCGCGACAAGAGGCCATGGCAAGGACCACAACGACCACCTAACCCCGGACCTACTTCGACTCAGACACAGGCTGTCAACCGTCCCCTGCAAAATCCCCTATGCTCGAAGTGTAGTTGAAGACACGGAGGTGTCTGTAGGTTCGGAAGTGACGTGTGCTACGTCTGCGGACAGAAGGGCCATTTTGCTACGAATTGCGCGCAAAGGAAGCCAAGGACAGGCATGGGACCTCAACCCTCCGGAAATAATCAGCAACTGCGTGCCATTCAGGCACAGCCATGGCTCCCTCAGCCTCAGCAACCAACCCCTTTGTCTCCCCAATGTCAGCAATTTCAGCAGCACATGCAGGAGCAGCAGAACATTAGGGCATACGCGCTCAAACAGAAGCAGCCTGAGAAGAGCCCGGGAAACCTAGCAGGTATGGGCCAACTTCTTGGAATACCTGTGATGATTTTGTTTGATACGGGCGCTTCGCATTCTTTCATATCCCAAGCATGTGTAGAGGAGTTGAACTTAGAAGCAAAACAACTAAGAGCTGATTTAGGTATCACATCTCCGATAGGAGGAACTAAGGTTCTCACACACTGTTGCCCTAACCTAGAACTCGAACTAGGATCACTCAAACTTTCGGCAAACAACTTAAGTTATGGTTATGAAGGACGTAGATGTGATCTTAGGAATGGACTGGTTAACCCAACACCATGCCACCATTTTGTGCAATGAAAGGCGAATTTCTTTCCAACCACCCGGTGAGGAACCAACGGACTTCTACGACAACTCCATGAACCAAAGGAAGGTAATCATCTCAGCACTTCAGGCCGCCACTTTAGTCAAGAAGGGATACCCAACATATCTCGTTCACTTATACGGAGAAACCAAGGGAGAAAGGAAGATCGAAGATGTAGAAATTGTGAGAGAATATCCTGATGTGTTTCCTGAAACGCTGCCAGGACAACCCCCTGACAGAGAGATAGAGTTTACCATCGAACTTGAGCCTGGGGCAGCTCCGGTGTCCAAAGCACCGTACCATATGGCTCCAAAGGAGTTAGAAGAACTTAAGATTCAATTGCAAGAACTCCTAGAGTTAGGATTCATTAGACCTAGTGTGTCACCATGGGGAGCACCTGTCCTCTTCGTAAGGAAAAAGGACGGATCAATGAGGATGTGTGTCGATTACCGAGAACTGAACAAGCTGACTCTCAAGAATAAGTACCCCTTGCCTAGGATCGACGATATATTCGATCAACTCAGAGGAGCTAGTGTCTTTTCAAAGATAGACTTGAAATCAGGATACCATCAGTTGAAAATTCGACCTAGCAATATACCCAAGACTGCCTTTCAAACCCGATACGGCCACTACGAGTTTGTAGTTGTTCCATTCGGACTCACCAATGCACCGGCAGTGTTTATGGACCTCATGAACCGTGTGTTTCACCCTTATCTCGATAAGTTTGTCCTAGTCTTTATAGACGACGTATTAATTTATTCTAGATACAAGGAAGAGCACGAAAAACATTTGAGAACGGTCCTAGGAACCCTCAGGAAAGGCTATACGCAAAGTTTAGCAAGTGCGAATTTTGGCTCAGAGAGGTGATCTTTCTAGGACCAGTGTTCTAAAAGACGCCGCCTAGGTCCGCCTAGGCGGCGCCTAGGCGCTAGTCAGTACCTCGTCGCCCGACTAATATGTAATCCGCCTAGGCTCTATGCGATACCCAACGAGCCGCTCTTGAAGCTTAATCAATAGTCTACATGTGTTAATTAATCTATGTTTAGGCAAACTATATTACTCTATGTATGATTTTGGATTTATAATTATGAAACTAACCTATCAATTGTCATAGTATGTGTATTTATTATAAATTTGGCAACACTTTTGTAAGAATAGTAAAAATAAGCATTATAGTTCGAATCCGCCTAGGCCCTGCCTAGCCGCCTAGGCGCTAGTCACCCCTCCGCCGCCCGACTAGCGCCTAGCGCTTTTTAGAACATTGTCTAGGACACATCGTATCATCAGAAGGGATCAAGGTGGATCCTGCAAAGGTAGAAGCTGTGCAAAACTGGAGATCCCCGACAACCCCGAACGAGGTCCGAAGTTTCTTAGGATTGGCTGATTACTATCGAAGATTCATCGAAGGATTTTCCAAGATAGCAAGACCCATGACACAATTGCTTCGAAAAGGGATCAAATTCGTTTGGACTACAGAATGTGAAGCAAGTTTTTAAATACTCAAGGAGAAACTAACCACCGCCCCAATTCTAGCAGTTCCAGAGCTCGACAAGAGTTACACAGTTTACACCGATGCTTCGAAGAATGGACTCGGATGTGTATTGATGCAAGATGGACGAGTGATAGCGTATGCTTCGCGACAACTCCGGCCTCACAAACTGAATTACCCGACTCACGATTTGGAGTTAGCTGCTGTAGTACATGCATTGAAGATTTGGAGACATCATCTCTACGGGGTGAGATGTGAAATCTTCACTGATCACAAGAGTCTTAAGTACTTCTTCAAACAGAAAGACCTCAATATGAGGCAACGACGATGGTTCGAATTGGTTAAAGATTACGACTGTAGCATTAACTATCATCCATTCAAAGCTAATGTTGTAGCTGACGCCTTGAGTCGGAAGACTCGACTAGAATTAGCCTATCTTCTCACGTCCGAAGAGACGTTTATGAAAGAATTCTATAAACTCAAACTAGAGGTAGTATCCCCACCAACCACAATCGAAGGAATCGTTGCCACTATCACCATAGAGCCTGATTTGAGAAGCAGGATTATCCATGAGCAAAGGAAGGATGAGGTGTTAGAAAAAATCCGTCTAGGGGTAAGGACAAATGGGACAGAAGATTACCGGGAAGAGGCCGACAATGCACTCACATTCAAAGGAAGGTTATGCATCCCGCGTAATAACGGGCTTCGAAACGAAATTTTGAGTGAAGCCCCTGACACCGCTTATACCGCACACCCTGGAGGCACCAAGATGTACCAAGACTTGAAAGAGAAATTCTTGTGGGAAGGTATGAAGAGAGATATAGCCTCTTTCGCCGAGCGCTGCTTGACGTGTCAACAAGTGAAAGCATTGCACCAACGGCCCCATGGGAAGTTACAACCTTTGGAAGTTCCACAGTGGAAATGGGAGCATATCACCATGGATTTTGTGATGGGATTATCTCGGACTAGAAAAGGGCACACGGCTATTTGGGTGATAGTAGACCGACTAACAAAGTGTGCTCATTTTATTCCTATCCCTACGACTTACGGTTCGGAAAAGCTAGCACAGTTGTACGTTCGAGAGATCGTGCATCTTCATGGAGTGCCACTATCGATTACATCGGATCGAGATTCGAAGTTCACCTCAAAATTTTGGATGAGTATGCAAAGAGAACTGGGCACTAGACTGAATTTCAGCACTGCTTTTCACCCTCAAACTGATGGTCAATCAGAAAGGACCATACAGATCCTCGAAGATATGCTGAGAGCAGTAATACTCGATAGAGGTGGAGAATGGGAGAACATTTTGCCATTAGCTGAGTTTGCTTATAATAATAGCTATCAATCGACCATAGGTATGGCCCCGTATGAGGCACTGTATGGAAGGAAATGTAGATCTCCTCTTTATTGGGATGAAGTAGGAGAAAGAAAGAGCTTAGGTCCCGAAGCAATCGATGAAATGTTTGAGATTGTACGCAAAATCCGAGATAGGATGCGAGAGGCTCAAAGCAGACAGAAGTCGTATGGCGACAACCGAAGGACCGAACTATATTTCGAGATAGGAGACAAGGTTTTCCTAAAGGTTTCTCCCACCTAGGGATTGACTAGATTTGGAATCAAGGGCAAACTGAAGCCTCGTTTCATTGGACCTTATGAAGTTCTAGAAAGGATAGGTCCTGTAGCGTACAGGTTGGCTTTACCTCCAAGTTTAGGAGGCGTTCACAACGTATTCCATGTGTCTCAACTAAGGAAGTATGTGTTTGATCCCAAACACGTGCTACGACAGGAGGAGACAGTCATAGAACCCGACTTAAGCTACGAGACGAAACCTGAGGCCATAGTAGATCGAAAGATCCAGCAGCTTAGGAATAAGCAAATCCCTCTAGTGAAAGTACTGTGGAGACACCACGGGCAGGAAGAAGCCACGTGGGAGTTAGAAGCCAAAATGAAAGAGAAATACCCCAAGTTGTTTGTAGAAGGTAAGTAAATTTCGGGACGAAATTTTCGTAAGGGGTGTAGGATGTAATGGTCGCAGTTTTTCTTAGTGAGTAATAAAAACTTCGACATTATTTTAATATTAAGAGAGTTGTTATTATTATTAGCATAACAAAATTCTTGAGAATTATTAATAGCAAGTAATATAATTAGTAATAATGAAGTTGCCAAACGAGAATCTAACTAGCCAAGAAAAGCCCGATAAAACGAATCTATTAATTATTATTCAAGGGCCGAGGCCCACTTAAAGATCGAGGCCCAATTCACGATTTATTGTACAATTATTTTCGGCCCAAGGAAGGAGCCCACGTTGCTCGAAAGTATTTAATCAACGAAAGATAAAAGTGCCAAGAATTATAATATTATTCCAATAATAACATTTTACAGGTAGATAAAATAATTATATACTATTACAATAATGTACAAAAAAAAAAAAAAGCAAGAAGAATTCGAACAACAGCCTCCAACGTCTCTCTCTCTCACTCTACCAAGAATTTGAGCTCAGATTAGTCCCTTAATCCCATAAATTAGAGGCTAAACACCCCTTAAGTGAGGTTAGGGAGGGTAATCACCCTATCATCATAGCTCTTGCATGGGGAATAACAAAAAAAAAAAAAAAAAAACATGCACGCGAGAACCCCCTCCCCTTTGTCCCTTTTCTCTTCCAAAATCTTCCCACATCCTTGAGAAGGAACATACCACCAATCCCCATTCATCTCTCTCCCTCCAAGGCATAAAAGAAGCCCAAAGAACCTACACAAAAATACACAAGTCAACCCCATTCACACACAACACCATTCAAACATTCACAAGACCAAGAGAGAGAGGGAGAGCAAGAGAGAACCGAGAAGAGGAAGAAGAACAGTAGGAATTCCAGCCATTCCCAAATACCAAAACCCACGGTAAGCATCCCCCTCCCTTTCCCTTTCAATCTCCACACATGCATGAGCTAACAAAGAGCTCACACCACCTTTAGGAGCTAGAACAAGAGAGAGAAGGGAAGCAACCGAAGCATTCAAGGACTTCCAGCCCTCATATCAAGTAAACACAACCATTTTCATGGTAGAGTAATGCAACAACAATTATTGAAGCACATAGAGACTCAAATCCCATTTTTAGGTTGCTAGGAACCGGTTAAGAGGAAGAAGAAGGCAACAACAAAGAAAGGAGGAGAAGGCAGCCCCCATTCAAGCCCAAAATCCTCAAGATCCAAACCCCCTTGAAGCAAGTAAGTAACCCCCATATTTCTCTAGGAACTAGGCCTAATCAAGCATGTTTTCACCCTAGAAATGACTCAAGAAATTAGCTAGAAGCTGGCCAAATAAGAGAACCCCAATGCATGTACACATAGCTTTAAATCCCAACCAAAATCAAGCATGCAAGCATGAATAATGGCTAAGAGTGAACAACGGACTATATAGGCCCAAAGAACATAATCTTGCCTTCATTCAAGATCAAAAACCATGATCAAGCACTCTTAAATCATAAGGCATGCTAAACACCCATAATGAACTCAAATGTTAACCATAGATCGACACCAACATGCTTCAAAAATGGAAATTCCTTTCCAACAACAACCAACAACAGCTAATAACATGAACAACACAAACTGCCTCTAAATAACCAACTTGTAACCCCAACAAATTGAATATATCAAGTAAAGCCGAGAGAGAAGAGAGAACTTATCATCGGTGCAGAAATGGCTGCAGCAGGAGGCTGTCGAAATCGGGAATAATGCCGAAGAGGCCTCGGCAGAAACAGAGGAGGGTACCACAACGGCGACGAAGGCCGCCAGCAGGAGCCACCATACCTGCAAGAGAAGAGAAAGAGAGGCCAGAAGGTTGCATCGATGATCAGAACCGTTTCATTATGAGGAACGTGAAGGGACCCGTTAGGGAGGGTGATGTTCTTACCCTCCTCGAATCTGAGAGAGAGGCCAGAAGGTTGCGTTGAAACCGGTCCCTTGCTTTGCGTTTTTGGACATCTCTAGTCAAGTACAAAACTCAATCTACTCGTTTCTTCGATTTCAAATTTGACCATGAGTTGATGCTTTTCTTTCCCCACTTTGTCACATCCAACATACTCAACTGAATATGCTTTAGCTTGTCTCAGAATTTTGATTGGTTGCATCTTGTCTTTGAAAAATGTTTGGCCTCAATTAAAAAAAAAAAAAAAAAAAAAAAAAAAAAAAAAAAAAAAAAAAAGAGAGAGAGAGAAGAGAAAGAGAGGTCAAAAGAGACGAAGGAGAAGGAATTATCCCCTAACCAACGGAGGCAAGGGTTTTCAATTTAGGCTCGAATGGCCGTCGGAACCGCCGTGGGAGTTGCCCCGGCAAACAGAGATAGACGGAGCTCGAACCGCCGAAGGCGAGAGCAATAGAGAACGGAGGAGACCTGTACCAGTGCCGTCTCACCACGGCGGCAAGGAATGATGGAGGAGGCATCATTGACGGCCAATCCGTCGGAGGAATCAAATCAGTGGAATTTTCCTTAGATTCGAATTAGGGCTTTTTCCCCCTTGAGAGGAACCAAGAATTGAAAGGAGAGAGAGAACATTAGCCGACGGCAGAGAAGGCCGCCGGTTAACGATCGCCGGAGGAGGCGAGGGATGGACGGCGACGGACTGCCGAGGAAGAGAGGGAGTTGTCGCGAGGAAGAAGAGATGGGGGATGAGGATCGCGATTGTAATCGAAAGAAAAGGGGGGAGGGTTTTGTCTAAGTGAACCGGGCCGGGTTCCGGGCTGGACTTGAGTCGGGTAAATAGTTGGGCCAACGAATACGAATGGGCCGAGGATTATTTTAAAACGGGCCAACCGATTGGGCCGATAAATTATTTAATGGGCCGATAATCTATTTAACGGATCGGACCAACTGATTGGGCCGATAAATTATTTAATGGGTCGATAATCTATTTAACGGATCGGGCCAACCGATTGGGCCGATAAATTATTTAATGGGCCGATAATCTATTTAACGGATCGGGCCAACCGATTGGGCCGATAAATTATTTAATGGGCTGATAATCTATTTAACGGATCGGGCCAACCGATTGGGCCGATAAATTATTTAATGGGCCGATAATCTATGTAACGCGTCGGGCCAACCGATTGGACCGGACTTCTAATTCATAATGGGCCGAAAAATATGTTACAATCGAACCAATAATTAAATGGGCCAATATTTAAGTCAAGAAATGAAAGTCCAATGCAACGACTCTTCGGGTTTAATTTAATAATTTCCTGAACCTAAGTAAATTGGGCTTAAAACCCTAATACTTCTATTAGGCCTATTATAATTATTGATGATTGATTAATCAACCAGGCCCGAATATAATAGCTTTATAAGTTTAGACCACTTTATAAGTCGAGGATGAAAAGACTATACGACACGAGAATTGATCGATCGATCAATTTCAGGAAATAAACCTTCGCATAGATCGATAATTATCGATTTTTATTCCAAGTCTCTTATGTTACGTTCTTTGAACGAGGTTAGGCGAAGGAAAGGGCCGAGACTAAGGCGATACTCAGGATTAATAAGTCGATCAAGGAAAGCTATCGAGGTGGGCTTTCATACAATGAAAATGTTTATTTATGCTCAAGTTCTTTCCTTAAAAGAAATGTCATGCCATAAATGTTTTGTTTTGTATGATGTCTATCTGTGAAAGGGCTTCGGCCAAATGTTTCCAAGACGAATTCGGGCCTATCGGGGTTGCTCCTTGATGGGTTAAGTGCACTAGATAACCGTGAGCCGACGTAAGCCGGCCGGTTAGGTATCCGGGTAGGGTGGCCACTCTTACCGGATACACCCACACGCTCAGATATGACGGATTACACCAAGAAACGAAGCTTGCAAGCGCCCTTTTTATGAAAATGCTTTAGTGATCATAGGTCTTTTCGGAAAACCCTTATGATTCACTCGAATGGCTGACAATTATGTTTTGGCATGTGTTCACCGAGTACTTTGTACTCAGCCCTGTACATATTTCCCATGTTCAGGTTAATCGGGATGGAGTGAAGTAGTCGGGTAGGCTTTTGTCGAGCATGGAAAGGGTTGAAGCCTCTTGGTGGTGCATGTCTCCATACATGCATCTCACGTTCTTCCGCTGTGATTCTTATGTTATTAGCTTAAACCTCCTTTTGTATATCGTTGCAATATATTTCTTTTTGTGTATCGTTGCAATACATTTCCTTTTGTGTATCGTTGCAACACATTGGTTTCTTCATGAACAATGTTTCTTTTTTATGAACAACGCTTCCGCTTAAGTCATGTAAACGCTTCTGTTGATGAATAGTACTTCCTTCCATTCATTCTTGACGAATGATGGAGAGCTTCAACGTATTTCAAATGCTACGCTTCCGCATCGTTTCACCTCGAGTTGTTCGTTTATTCTATTTAATTTCCCGTTCCTTTACGTCACGACCTCGTCTGGCCAGTCTTAGCGGGGTGGGGTCGTGACACGCATTGATAGGGATTAATATCAGCCGTAATGCCCAAATAACTCGAGTTGATAAGAATATGTACTCTCCTCAACTCTGGGATATCATTTCCATAGTTACGACATACTAGAAGCTACAATGAACGTAGAAATCTTACTAAGAAGAAATGGAATGATAAACTCTGGGTGAAACAAGCCTTACCATCATTATTATTAAGATTATTTGATAATAATCCTGATAGGAGTCAATGGAAGTTGTTCTGCATCTAAAGCATGTTATCAAAGAGATTTCATGAGCATTAAATGCTCAACACAATCAAGAACCATATTCCATGTAGAAGCCGTGGGGTTTTAACTATTCCCAGAAGCCCTATAGGATCTGTAAGCATCTGCAAAGCCGAGAGGATCTGATCAGATCCCATAAGTATTCAGCGAAGCTCAAGGTTCTGAGTAGCATACGATCCGCGTGACTCTATATATTGTAGAGTGAGGACCACCGCATTCAGGACAGAGGATGCTCTGTTTCCGTAGGAATTCCTTTTCTGTCCTACCCTCACACGAATGCTTCCTTTTTCACCCTCCTCACACCTATAAACATTAAGTGAACGCACACTTCATCCATCATCATCATATCACAACGCCACTCATAAGAACAACACGCACTCTCGCGTACTGTTCCATTCAATTCCATACTCTCTCTCTCTCTCTCTCTCTCTCTCTCTCTCTCTCTCTCTCTCTCTCTCTCTCTCTCACGAGCTCCTCCGAGCTCAGGCCAGCCGAGACGGACAAGACCTTCTTCCGGGAAGTCGTAGTCCACTTTCACGTCCACCTGCTCTTCTCAACACCGGGAAGAGTCTCTTTCCTACGTATACTTCCTTGAGCTTAAGGTAAAACCCTCATCATTTGAGAAGGAATGAGGCTTGACAGAGTTCCACATTCCTAGCCTCCCTCTCTCCCTTGTCTCTGTCTTGCGTTATCAGTTTGTATGAGTGCAAAACCCCTGAATCTTGCTAGTTCATGGCTAAATATGCCTTTTATCCTTTACTTATAGCTCAACTATTATTCGTCGTTGCTGTGCGCCTCTTGCCTTATACAAAATACTTGGTTATAGCTTTCCATACGCATGAATCTCTCAATCTTTACCGCTTTAACGCTTTATCCATAAATGCTCTTTGCAAAATATGATGAACAATACCCTAAATTTTTGTGGATCTCTAACCCGGATCTATCACGCATGATGCCCATTTTGCAAAGGTGGAGCAGCTTAAAATTCAGCACGAGCAAGAACTAGCGCAAGCAAAGGCTCTTCTCATGATTTGGGTAAAAATGAAGGATTGGAGCAGGGCATTATCAGAGGCATTAGGGACTGCCGATCCCAGCTCCTGCTTACTCCTTACGGTCAAGCGTTCCTCAATCATCTGATTCATAAATTGCCAGAGGCGTACGTACATTCTCCAGATTTCTGGGTTAGGATGACGGAGGCCCTTACTGAGTGGGCCGCCAAGTCTGTGTTCGAGTGTTGCCGGCTACTGGGAATCCCTGAGAAGGTCTGGTCCATAAACTTGGACCCTATCATACTAGCCTTTGGCCAAGCACCTGAGACGTTGGAGCCGAATAGAAAGATTAGCCCGAGGAACCCCTGGTACTTACAGGTGCTGAAGGAGGCTTCTGACATTCTCCATCGCCCTCATGATCATTTGGGGCAGTCTCCATCTTGGGGTCCTCCTCATATTGAGACTTTCTTCCCTGATGCTGAGATGCAGGACTATCTGAGGAAAGTTTTTGAACAGGTATTGCTTTGTTTAAATAGCCAACTTATTTGTTTAATTGTTTATTATACCTTTTGGCATAAGTAGTTCACTTTTTTGATTTGTTTTGTTGTGTTTGTTGCTACTCTCTCTCTCTCTCTCTTTCTTTTTTTTTTTTTTTTAGGAGTAGGCATTTCCCGATTTGCTCCCACCTAGGTGTGAGGCTTCTCCTAAGGTCTCCTCTCCTGATATGTCCTTATCCAGCTCTTCGGATACGGAGTCTGACGATGATGTGCACACCCTTGCTGAGCAAGTTGCTTCGCTTAAAGGTCACGGAAAAACTTCCTCCGTTCTCCCTGCGGAGACTCAAGTGGAGAGTGTTGTGGAGACAAGTGTTCCTTCTTCTGAGATGAACAAGGACAAAGAGGCATCTGTAGTTGTTCCCAGCCTCCCCTCTGCTCCTTCTGCTGCTGAAGCCCCTATTCCCCATACTAAGGACCCCGCAAATCCCGCTCAGGATGCAGATCGTTTTGTAGCTAACTTGTTCAATTCTGACACCGTTGAGCCCTCTGCTCAAGGCTGATGTTTTTCTCGCTGACATCTCTTTTATGCTGTATGACGGTTCGAAGACAATTCTTCTATTTTATTTTTATTTTTAGGATCTACCTCGCACTTTTACCATTTCATGGGCCACTTTATTTTTCATTTTTGTTTTTATGTAACTTCCTATCATGCTTCTGCTTGTTACCCTGCCTTTCTTGATAAAACATCTTCTTGTATCATCCCTCTTGCTAAAGCATTTTAAGATAATTAGATATAGATAACGGGGTATAGGGTATCCCCTACTCTCCCCCCTAAGTGAGGTATAAGAAATAGAAGGAATTATTTCTCATTCGCGATGTCATCTGCAAAACGACCATTTTAAAAACAAGAAACATAGTTTGTTCTCCCCACCATATTGACTAAGGTAAAAGGTAAATATAGTTTGTTCTCAGGGTGATGCTTAATCTTTCATGGTTTCGAGAGTGCTTCCTTTGGTAAGGCCCCCGTATATCATCTTGATAACGCCCTTGGGTTCTGACCTTCTTTCAGCACCAGATGCCTCGTCATCAGTTTCTTTGCGCTTCTTGCTTTGTCCTGTTCTCTCTTGACATATTCTAAGAGCTCCCCTTCCTGAATCAGCTTCTCTATGGCTATCTTCAGATTCCTGCAATCATTGGTAGTGTGGCCATAGTCGTTGTGAAATTTGCAGAATTTGTCGAAGGGGGGGGGGGGGGGGGGGGGGGGGTTCCTCGGTGGGTGCCTGTATCCCATAGGGATCTGCACTCCTGATTTTTTCATCACTATTTCTAGCAAGTCAGCTGGCTATCTGTCCAGGGGCGTAAAAGACCTCAATAAACGTTCGTTTTTGTCAGTTTTCTTAGCATCTGACGCAGGCCTCTTCCTTTCTTCGGGCTTCTTCTCTTTTTGGGAGGCGATTTCCGCCCTTTTGCTGCTCATAGCCTCCTCCATATGAATATACTTCTGTACTTTTGTCAACAGCTCTTGGAAAGAAGTGGCTTCCTTTTTGATAAAGGATGCGAAGAATTGTCCTGGCCTCAAGCCATCTACACAAGCGTGCACTTTTAATTTTGGCTCTACCCCGGGTATTTCCAAAACTGCTTCATTGAAGCGGGTCATGTAGTCCCTTAGACTTTCACTGGGACCTTGCTTAATCGTTGTCAGATGCAAAGAATTCCTGGTGGTTCTTTTGGCGCTCACAAATTGTTGCAGAAAAACTTTCCTCAGATCCTGAAAGGAGTGGATTGAGGATATGGGTAGCTGTTTGAACCAATGCTGGGCAGTTCCGGACAGGGTGGTGAGAAATACTCTGCATTTAACGCCCTCGGAATATTGATGCAAGAGACACAAACTCTCGAATTTCATTAGGTGTTCCTCAGGGCCACCCTTTCCCTGGTATTCACAAGAGATTGTCTTAAAGTTCTCTGGTATGGGATCTGTTTGAATATCAGCTGAGAACGGGGTGCTTTCATTGATGTAAACATAAGAGAGTTCTGATTTGTATCCTCTGCTTCTTTGGGATATGCGGCGGATCATGTCCCTACCCTCATCTGAGACATGAATTTCTCCTTCTTTAGCTTCTGCTTCTTCTGATGCCCTTTCTGGGATCTGCTTCTGCCTCCTTATCTTTTCTAGCTCTTTCATCAGAAGCTTCATTGGCACTTGCTGCTGGGCACACTTTCTGGCCCATGCATCGGCGGTGTTTTCCTCGAATTCATTTTTGAGTTCCTTTGGATCTTCGTCCTCGGGAGATTCCCAATCAGTGAGATATCCCTCCTCTTAGATCGCGGCCCTTAAAGGTGGTCTGGTGGCCAACTCTTGGAACACATTTGCATCTTTATGCTTCCGTTTGTGTGCCCCAGGGGTACTTTTGCTTCCCCCCCCCCCTCCCTGGGACTCGTGCTAAGGATCTAAATTTTTGGAATTCATCCCCAGGGCATGGAGCCTTTTTTCCACAGCTCCATCGATCGCCCCTTCTACGAGTATTTTCATTTGTCGGAGCATAACGGGAGAAAAGTGAACATCCTCATTGATGCTAGCTTCGTTTATCAGAGTGTCTTTTCTTTTATTTCCATGTGGAGAATTTTCTAAGCCTCTAGGAGCTTGTGGAGCCTCCTGTGGAGCGGCCTCTGAGTTATCAGTCATATTTGCAGGGATCTGCAAGTTTTTGAAGAGTTTTTAGAACATTAGTTCTAGATGCTTTTAAAGTAGGACTTAAACATGTATTGCCTATTTTACATAGGGCTTTTGCGAGTGTGGTGTATTTACACAATTCTTTATAGATGTTGCCTGCTTATGCAGGGCTTAAGGTCGCTTATTAATATAAGGCTTAATGGATGTTGCCTACATAATGTAGGGCCTGATGCATGGCGCCTATTTGCATAGGGTTTGATATATGGTGCCTATTTGCATAGGGCTTGGTGTATGGTGCCTATATGCATAGGCCTTGATGTATGGTGCCTATTTGCATAGGGCTTATGAAGTTTCTGCCTATGAGATAGGGCTTACGAGTATTTTGCCTATTAGATAGGGCTTATGAGGGTTCTGCCTATTAGATAGGGCTTATGAGATTTTTGTAAGATAGGGCTTATGCGAGCATTTTAGCTCATTTTGTAGAGAATTTATACCTTCCAATGTGGGGCCCCCTCATCAGGGTGAGGGGGGTGACCTCGTCATTTTTGGCTCTCTGTTTTTGGTGTTTGTCTTTTGTGGTTTTCGGTTCATGATAATACAGGGGCCCATGATTGTATCATAGTGCTTCCTCTGTACTATCAATTTCTCATAACCAGCAGGCTAATTTCAGAATTCATGACTTTCAGCGGAACTTTAGACTCACCGATTGTCAGGGGTGGATTTGGGTGTGCTCTGGTACTGCTTCAAATTCAACTCAAGTTTTCCAGAATTCTTCACAACTTCAATTCAAAGAAGAACGCAGTTTAGTCATCACAGTTTCGACTATAAATAAGACACAATCGATCTCATCATGTTTTGCAGCTCGGAATCATAAGGAACTCAACATAAATCGTTTTATGGTATTCACCCCAAATTTTTTGATAAACTATTCAGCTAACACAGTGAATCTATCCTTTTCCTTTATTCTAGCATCAATTTTTATTGTATTTCTCACATAAGGATTGCTAAGGAAATTCCTCAATAGCATTATAACGACGAGCAAAAAATTCACTTACAAAGAGGAAATCAATGTCTTAAGCTCAGATTGTTCCCACAGACGGCGCCAGTTGTTAGATCCGGGTCAAAGATTAACAACAATTATACAATTATTCATTACATTCATAGATTTTCACAAGATACATAAGTACAAACAATCACGAATAGAAACATAACAAGAGCCAGTGCAGGGCACCAGTCTTAGCAATTCGACTTCCACAAAGCACCTCTTCTCCATGAAAAAGGGATCAAAGTAGAGGCAAAATGCAAAGCGTCCAAACTACCAATCAAACCGAATCCATGAACAACAGAGTTTAACCAGGAAGAAGAAAGGGATGGAGCAGGAAACGCAAGGCGCTTTTGTACTAATCCTCGCTTCATGATAGAGAAATACCTTCAAGTTCCGCTGTCATGGCCTACAAAACAGAACCGGAGGAACAAAGGGGGAGGTTCCTCCAGGAAGGACCTCCAACGCTCAATTCAGTACGAGCACGAAAAACTCTAAGGAGAGTATGAATGAAACAGTATAAAAAGTGTAGAACTTGTCCCATAGAATGGTGAAATCACTATCTATTTATAGGCGTGAAGAGGGGTGAAAAGGTGAATGTACTTGTACGGGGAGGTTAAAAAAAGAATTTTTTGGGAGACAAGATTCCCTCCATCATGAATTTGATGGTCCTCACCCTAAAGTACATAGAGTCATGCGGACTGCGTGTTTGGCAGATCCCCAAGCATAGGCAGATGCCGTTAGATATAGGATAGGTTTTGCACGGGAGGGATCTGCGCAGGACCGTGTAGCTTCTATACGGCACATAGCCTCTGCGCTCTGAAAGACACCTAAGGCTTCTGAAAGGCATATCTAGTCAGCACTGGAAACAGCCACGTGGCGAGGCTAATATTGATCCCTATCATTTAGAAAATTAATATTGCAATAAGTATCAAATTTATAAATGTGTTCAGTATAAAAAGGTTAATCTCATCTTATTCCATTACTTCTTCTTACTAATTTTCATTTTGCCAATTAACTATAAATTTCTTAGACAACTACAAATCAACCACATTTCCAAAAAAATTTTGTGCCAGTTAATTCTTTATTTGATACTACTAAAGTTTGTGATATAAAACACGAAATAGGTAAA
This sequence comes from Thymus mandschuricus, assembly GCA_029379335.1. Classification (NCBI taxonomy): domain Eukaryota; kingdom Viridiplantae; phylum Streptophyta; class Magnoliopsida; order Lamiales; family Lamiaceae; genus Thymus; species Thymus mandschuricus. The sequence continues at coordinate 20,905,248 of CM057077.1, read as the reverse complement.
GCCATATTTGTTTCAATCACTAAACCGTAATTGTATGCCAAATTTAGAATTTTGTCATTTCAAAAAAAGTAAAATTAATTCAAACAATGTACTTTTTATCACAAAAACTAATGATTAGGCGATCTTAAGGAATATTTGAAAAAACAAATGTGACTGGATATATCTTAAGGAAACCAAATGGATAGTTTATGATTTGACAACAAATAGTATAGTTTATTAAAAATATGGATATTTTGAAAAAGTTTATGGATTTAGATGAAGTTGAACCACATTAAACTAAAAATTCATATGATCATTATATGTTATCAATGTTAATGCATATTATTTCAAATTCATGAAACAAACTTTCTCTAGTTATAATAAGTGGGTGTAACAAGTTACAAGTTAACAATTCTAACTAATTAAAATGGATATATTTGAAAGGAAACTGATAGATCCGGGTCAAAGATCCACAACAATTTAAGAGATTATTCATCATGTTTTGCAGAGAGCATTCATGGGTAAAGCGTTAAAACAGTGAAGAGCAAGAGATTCATGCGTATAGAAAAGCCATAGCCGAGTATTTCGTATAGGGCAAGAGGCGCATAGCAACGACAAGTAGCAGTGGAGCTATAAGTAAAGGATAAAAGGCGTATTTAGCCATGAACTAGCCAGATTCATGGGGTTTTGCACTCATACAAACTGATAACGCAAGACAGAGACGAGGAAAGGAGGGAGGCTAGGAATGCGGAACTCCGTCAAACCTCATTCCTTCTCAAATGATGAGGGTTTTACCTTAAACTCAAGGAAGTATACGTAGGCAAGGGATTCTTCCCGGTGTTGAGAAGAGCAGGTGGACGTGAAAGCGGACTATGATTTCCCGGAAAAAGGTCTTGTCCATTTCGGCTGGCCTGAGCTCGGAGGAACTCGTGAGAGTGAGAGAGAGAGAGAGTATGGAATTGAATGGAACAGTACACGAGAGTGCGCGTTGTTCTTATGAGTGGTGTTGTGATATGATGGTCATGAAGTGTGCATTCACTTAATATTTATAGTTGTGAGGAGGGTTGATGGGTGGATATTTCTCCTATGGAAAGGATAAAAGAGGAATTTTCTTAATGACAAATCCCTTTTGTCATTGATACTGTGGTCCTCACTCTATGAAACCTAGAGTCACGCCGATTACCTGCTCTTGCAGACCCCTGGGTTTTAGCAGAAGCATACTAGGGCCGAAGCGGCTTCTGTGAGCACTAGCTTCTGCATATGAGTTTTTATCCCAAATTATAATAACTGTCAGATCCCGCCTAGCTCAAGGACATATAACCTTGCAACTTCTGCATTAGCTAGGATCTGGCCAGATCTCGCTTACCCTTGTGCGAGGTTGGGCACTTGTGAGGTTACGAAAGATGCTTTTACTCCCTATCGAGGGAATGTCACGTGGTGAGGCTGATATTTCATCCCTATCCGCAACTCCCCCCCTAGGTCCAGAAGTATGCTACAACAGCTTCTGGCAAGGTGTTGGTAAGAGAGAAGTTATATGAACATGCCCCAATATTTTATAGCACGGGAAATGATGCGCCGTTTAGCTTTACGAGAGCGGAAAAATGAAAAGATTATGACTCCCTTTATATTCCACAGAAGATGAGGCTTCTTCCTTTTTTTTTTTTTTTTTGATTGTGTAGGGGATAATTCCCGTTTTATGGAATTAATTAAGCCTCACGGTGCTGAGAGAGGCACGCTTTTTCCCTTCCCTTTTCTAAGATTTATGAGTAGTAACTACTCACTTTTCTTTATATTCGTCGAACTTCCGGGAGAGAAGAAACCCTTCCCCTTTCCTTTCGATTCCTCGGAGCTTTTCCTCTCTATCACACAGGTATTTCTCAGCATTTTACCTTTCTCTTAGACTTTTCGGCTATCATCCCTTTAGATGAACGCCATGAAATCTTCCTCCTCTCGACGAGGTACCTCTGGACACCCGGGTCATAACCGATCCACTAGATCTGTTTCTGAATCCGAGGTGTAGAAGGGGGGCGCTGGGCATAAACCCAAGAAACAACTTCTTCCCTTGGAAAAAATATGAATCCTCTACCCTAGATAAGGCATCTTTAGACAGGTTTATGAGAAAGGCGGAAGAATTTGGGGGATCTTCTTTGAGAATCCCGGAAAAGGATGAGCGGCCTTCGTCGCTGATTCCTCCTTTCAAAGCCTTTTGGTTCTTCCAATTGGGGGCTGGATTGCGTTTTCCAATACCTCATTTCTTTTCCCGCATTGCTTTTTTGTAAAATGCGCCTCTGAATCAACTGAACCCAGCCTCCATTCGCAAGGCAGCCTTTTTTCACATAATTGCTAGCATAGAGGGGGTGAAAGATACTGCGTTCCTTTTCTTTCGTACCCATGAATTAAAACACAGAGATTCTCATCATTATTTTTCTCCCAATGTTAAGTTTGCTGAGATATATGGCAAATATGAATCCATAGATAAAGATTGGCACAAATGCTATTTAGTAGTTAGCCCTCCCCCTGGTGTTTCCTGGAATATTCCTGATATTGATATATATAGGAATCCTGGTAAAGAGAAAACCTCCCGATCCCTTCCTCAGAAATTATCTTCTTGGGAAGAAGGGATAATGGCTACACTATTGAGTGAGTACCCCCCCAGATCATACCATGCTTAGGCCTCTTGTAGAAAGTGAAAGTACTCTTTCCCTCTTTGGTTTGAAACCCAGCGTTCCCTGGTCTCCATCAATGGGTAAAAATTTCCTTGATGTAATCATTACGTTATGATTTTTTTTTATATATTTTTCGTCGAGCCTACGAGCAATACTAATTCCCTTCATACATGTAGGGATGGACGCTTCTAAACAGAATTTGAAGAATAAGGCATTTGTCAAACTTCAACGGATAGTTGCTGCAGCAGGCCAGAACAATGGAGCCCCAGGCTTGGTTGTAGAGGCTTCCAAAGCTGAGCGTGAAGCCTTTTCTTCTCCTACAGAAGGTTCCAAGGGCTTGTCTAAGCCCTCAAAAGGGGCAGATTCTCCCTCTTCTTCTCGTTTAAAAACGAAAACTCCCCGACAGGGAAAAAACAAAGCTCCTACTGAACCGGGGTGAATGATAGCTGCGGAGAATCCTGACTCCTTCTCTCCCTTCCCTGTTACTTCTTCTTGTGTGGAGGGCTTTACCTTTTCGCCCTCGAGTCAGGATCTGACAAGCATGGAGACCTTCCCTCCTCCCGACTAGGATCTGGGAATCGTCTCAAAAGATCCCCCTTTCTCTTCTGATAAGAGGAAAAGGCCGCCTGCTTTCGCTCCCTTTGCTAAGAAAAGCAGGCATGAATCTGACTCGTCAATGCCCAGCTCTGCCTCAGGAGCCCTGGTCCTTTCAACCTCTGGCTCCTCTGCTTCCCGATCCCACGCTCTTTGCGAGCGAGATTCTCAGGTTCAGGCTTTGAGTCCTTTGGCTACATTTGCTAATGTAAACCCCTATCTTCCTCAGAAGGAGGCTCAAACTTCTCAGTCTTGTCTTTCTCCATCCTCTACTGGCTCCTTGGCCTTCATCCACTCCCTTCGTCGAAAAGGCTTGGACGTCCCTCCTTCTACCGTTCAGGGGAGGGGTGCCAGCGTTTCTTTCCCTGGGATGGTCAGTTCAATAGATGGGGGTTTAGCTGCTATGATCCTGGATAGCATTCCCCGCGAGGAAGATTGGCGATTGGCAGAAGCTCAACCTTCTGACTTCTTATTGAAGAGAGCTGCTAGTTTCGAGCTGCAGGTATATTATTGGGCTTGCTTAATTTCTTCTCTTTTTTGGATAGAGGGAAGTATTAACAGCGTTCTGTATTGACTGTTCATACTATTTTCAGGCTGCTAGCTGCAGATCTATGCTAGGCATTCGTGCTTTAGCTTATGACAATTTACATGCTCATCACTTTCACATGGAAAAAGAAAAGAATAAACTTCAGGCCGAAGTGAGCCGCCTTCAAGAAGAAGCTCGTCAGCACGAAACTTTCAAAACCCTTCAAACTCAAAAAACAAAACTGGAGGAGGAGTTGTTTGAGTTAAAGAAAAGGGACCAAGATAGAGAATGTTATCTTCGGGCTCAGGAGAAGGAGATTTCTGAACTCCGAGCTAGCTCTTCCTCTTATGCTCAACAAGCGGAGGATTTTCGTGAAGCTTTAAGATCTTCGGTCATGCAATTAGCAGGGGCGCATGATGCCCACTTCGCAGAAATAGAACAGCTTAAGAGGCAGCATGAACAAGAGTTGGCCCGGGTGAGGACTTCTTCTCACGCTGAAGGCCTAAGAAGCGGGTTGGAACAGGGGCTTATCAGGGGCATGAGATGTTGCCGATCCCAGCTTCTTCTTACTTCATATGGGCAAGCCTTTCTTGACTACTTAGCTAATCATTTACCTGAGGCTTATCTCCACTCCCCAGGCTTCTGGATTAGGATGACTGAGCCTCTTTCCGAATGGGCCGCAAAGTCTGTATTTGAGTGCTGTAAGATGCTGGGCATCCGTGAAAGAGCTACATCCGTGAACTTAGGTCCCATTGTGGAGGCTTTTAGCAGGGCCCCTGAGACTCTTGCTCTTAATCGCCGAATCAATGACCAGAATCCCTGGTATCTTCGAGTGTTTCAGAAGGCAGCTCGCATTCTCCATCAGCCTCATGATCATTTAGAGCCCTCAGCTCTCTGGAATTCTCCACGTATTCAAACCTACCTTCCAGATGCTGAAGTCCAGAGGTTATTGAAGAGAATTTTTGAAGAGGTATAGTTTTGTGATCTCGGAACCTCCTCTCTCTTTTCTCTTTTGCTGACCGTGCCTTGAAAATAGTAATTTTCTAGATTGTTTATTTTCAAAGGTTATCTTTGTATTATATTCTCCTTTATTTTTTTAGGAGAAAGATACTCCCGATTTGCTTCCGCCTGCGTGTGAGCTTCCCTTTGAGGCTTCGTCTTCCGAATCGTTTTCCGTCGACTCTTCAGGTACGGAGTCTGACGTTGATATGCACACCTTGGCTGATCAAGCTACTTTCCTTAAGAGTTCTGGGAAGGCTTTTTCGGTTCCTTCTGTGGAAGCTCAAGTGGAGGGAACAAGCGAGGCTCATATCTTTGCCTCCAAGGCTGGGCAGACCAATGAAGAGTCGGTTGCCGCTCATAATTCTCCTGTGGTTTCTCCCTCCCTTGATGCTGCTGTCCCTCCTTCCGAGGATCCTGTAGAACTTGTTCAAGGTGCTTCTTCCAATACCACTCAAGATGTGGTTACAGATCCCAATCAAGAAGCTGGGGACCGTTTTGTGGCTAATCTGTTTAATTCTGATGCTATTTGAAACAGACTTTTTTTTCCGTTTCTAGTTTTTTATCCTGAGTTTTTCGGATGATTAAGATGGATTTCAAAATCTACTTTCTGCTTTTGTTGGTATATTTTTCATGGGTATACAACCTTTCTTCTTGTCTTTACTTGTTGCCCTTATTTACGTCAGCATAGAAAAGGATAGAAAAAGCATTTTAAGATAATGGAATACACATATTATTATGAGGGGATATTTTCTAAGGGGAGATACTCCCTACTCCCCCACCCCCCCCCCCCCCCCCCCCCCCTCCCCAAGTGAGGTATAAGGAATGTGAGGAATTATACCTCATTTTGGTGATGCTTTCCTCAAAAATGCCTCCTCGCTATTAGGGACTCAATTTGATTCGTTCATCCATTATGAATTTTTAAGGTATAAACACTGCAAAAAAGGTATGGTAAATTACGTCCTTTCTCATGGGAGGACATTCATTTTCCCATGCCTGGGAAATTGCTTACTTTAAGGTAGCTCTCACGTCTCATATTGATAGCTCTTTTGCATTCCCATTCCTCTTTCAGCGTGAATGTACTTTTGGGTTTTTGTCAATAACCCTTCAAAAGAGGTAGCCTCTTTCTTAATCAAAGAAACAAAGAGCTGTCTTGGCTTCAAACCGTCCACATAGGCATACATATTTAGCTTCGGCTCCACCCCTGGGATTTCCAGGGCGGCTTCGTTGAAACGTGTCATATAGTCTCTTAAACTCTCACTGGCACCTTGCTTGATAGTTGTTAGATGTAGAGGATTTCTAGTAGTTCTTTTAGCACTAACGAACTGTTGGAGGAAAACCTCGTTCAGATCCATGAAGGAGTGTATGGAGGCTTTTGGTAGCCGTTTGCACCAATGTTGAGCGGTTCCTAACAGGGTTGCGAGGAACACTCAACACCTAAGCCCTTCTTAATATTGATGACGGGGAAATAGGCTTTCGAACTTCGTCATGTGCTCTTCGGGGTCTCCTTTCCCTTGAAACTCACAAGAGACTGTCTTGAAACTGCTTGGGACAGGATCAGTTTGGATGTCCAATGAGAACGAGCCGTTCCCGTCGATATATAGGGGAAAAAGCTCTGATTTGTCCCCCCCATTCCTATTGTTTGAGGAAGGTTTTGGATTCCTTCCTTCCTTCAGGTTGCGGAGCTCTTTTTGCTAAGGGCTTCATCTACTCTTGCTGTTGGGAAGACTTCTGAGCCCATGAATTTTCGATGTTCTTATTGAGATTTCCTTCAGGTTCTTCAGGATCTTCTTCATCTGGGGATTCCCAATCAGTGGAAAATCCCTCTTCCTCTTCGGCCACTGTCAGAGGCAACCTTGAGACTAGCTCCTGAGTCGCGTCTTGATGCATAGGCTTCTGCTTATGCATTGCGGGAGTGCTCTTACTTTCTCCCCCTTCCTGGGTCTCGCCCAAGGGATCTGTGTTTTGAGGATTTGCTCCTAAAGTGTGAAGTCTTTTCTCAACAGCCCCTTCTACTATTCCTTTGATAAGGGCTTTCATTTGCTGAAGCATAACTGGAGAAAACTGAGCCTCCATGTTGACACTAGCCTCTGTCAGCCTAGTGCCCGTTCCTTTGCATCCCACCACAGAATTTTCCGGATTCCCGGTGGCTTGACCAGCTTCCTTGGAAACGGCATCTGATGTAACATTCATCCTTATAGGAATCTGCAAAGATTTAAGGACGCGTAGAGGATTAATTCCAGATGCTCTTTGAGAGAGACTTGAAGTATATGTAACTAGCTATTAACAAGCTTTCTGCACTTGAGCATCATTTATAGTGGTTTCAACGCGTACAACTTACTTGCTATAAGGCTCTTAAAGGGGGTGGCTTCTGCCAATGTATTGTGAAGGTAAGTAACGACTTAAAGATAGAAGCCTAATTATGATAAAGGACTTTGACATAGTTTCCTCCCTTTGACATGAGGCATCTGATCATATGAGATTTAGTTACGACCCACTGCTGATTTAGCAGATCCTGTTGCAATCGTTAACCATTCGAAGCGACTTTAACAAGCGTGGTTTACTTAGTATAAGGTTTTTCAAAGATGGCTTTCGCCTTCATGGAGTTGATATCAGCGACATCTGTCTTTACGGGATTTATTTTGTTAGGTTGTTTGTCTTCCTAAGGCTTTCCTGATGAGGCCTCTGGGAGGGATCTGATCAGAAGAAAAGTTTATTAAGAATTTGTGTGGCATCTTATTTTATTGAGCTTAATATGATATGCCTCGGCCGTATAGGCCCTTTTTATCATTAGCACCTATTTTATAGGACTTTCTTGTTGAGATATTCCCTGTTAGCCAAGGATTATGAGAATGGCGTCCCTTATGAGGGATTCCTAAGAGCATTACTTATCGAACCGAGCCCGCGAGAACTTGGTCCATTTTATAAAGCTTGCAGAAGCGCTGACTATCAGGTTAAGCTTATGAAAGCAATATCCTCCTTAGAGGTTTATAAAGGTATTGTTTATCAAATGGAGTTTTTTGAGAATACCACCTGTAAAGCAGGATTTAGGTGGAATTTTACCCACTGGAATGCAATGGGTAAAACTTATAGGAGCGATATACAAAAATGTCGCCTTTAGAAAAAGGCTTAGGGGTGCACTGCCCATTCAATGAGACTTATAAGGAATTTTGTCTATTGTATGAAGTTTAGGAGGATGTTGCCTATTGAGTAAGGCTTGGGAAAAGTTCTGCCCATTGCAAGGGGCTTGCAAAGGAGTCGCCTATTGGATAGGGCTTTGTAAAAGGTTCTGCCCATGGAATGGGGCTTACGAAAGAGGTGCCTATTAGATAGGGCTTTGTGACAGGGTTGCTTATTAAGTAGGGCTTATAAAGTGTTCTGCCCATTATATGGGGTTTAGGATGATATTGCCTGCTAAACAGGGCTTTTTGAGGAGGGTTGCCTATTAAATAGGGCTTATGAAGGGTTCTGCCCATTATATGGGGCTTACGATGATGTTGCCTACTGTGTAGGGCTTATGAAGGGTTCTGCCCATTATATGGGGCTTACGATGATGTTGCCTACTGTGTAGGGCTTCTGGGGGTTCTGCCCGTTATTCGGGGCTTACGAGGGAGCTGCCTGTTAAACAGGGCTTCTGAGAGGAGGGTCTACTTCCAGATGCGGGCTCCCTTCATCGACATGAATGGGGTAACCTTAGCATCCTTCGGCTCTCCATTTTCTTTAATGTTTTTATTACTTCATGGGTTTTGAGGCCATGGCAAGTCAGGAGCATTAGAATAGCTTTAGTGGGGATGCTTATTTTGTAATCACCAGTCCTTTGCAACTTATAGATAGATTTCATATTGAGCATATAACAGACATAATTGTATGCTCACCAAGTACACAACGTGAGGCGAATGTATTTTGAGATTGCTGCAATTTGTGACCCGTCTTTCCTCTGGATCCCTCACAACCTTAAGTTTTTGACAAAACAACAACAGATTAGCCATCACAATTCATGTCATGAAAGAGATGAGGCCATGAGATTGCTTCTAATCACTGGATTTGATGAATTACAAGCAATACAGCTGAAACAGGTTCATGGTATACATACTAAAATTTTCCCGGAATAACATAAATCTCGCATTCAATACACATTCTTTTGATTAGATGGCCATCATTCTAGGTGATCATCGCGACAAGGCAAATGAAAAGGCAAGTTTATGCGCATATCATCAGAATCAACTAGAACTTCAAAGATAAACAGGGGATTGGCCCTTTGAACCCACTGGTTTTGGCAGTACTTATAGATATCAATGCTTAATTCACATTTAAGGAAAGGAGATTAGCCTCTCAAACACAAGTTCCCTTTTAATCAAGGTGTTTATCACAATTTCCGTTTCAAAGGGAGCATAATCCTAAGATCATGTCACACTCACCAGCTCGTAACCGAGGAGAGTTTAGCAAATGTTAAACAACAGCATATCCATCCAAGTTTCCGCTAGCTAGATCACAAACAGGGCATTCCCAATCAATGTAACATCAGATTTCCTCACATTCTCCACATAAGGACGTAATACAGAGAAATCGCAAGCAGCATTACAACAGCGAGCTAGAATTTTGCATAAAAAACAGGGGAAATCAACATCTTAACTCAAGAATTTCCCACAGACGGCGCCAGTTGATAGATCCGGGTCAAAGATCCACAACAATTTAAGAGATTATTCATCATGTTTTGCAGAGAGCATTCATGGGTAAAGCGTTAAAACAGTGAAGAGCAAGAGATTCATGCGTATAGAAAAGCCATAGCCGAGTATTTCGTATAGGGCAAGAGGCGCATAGCAACGACAAGTAGCAGTGGAGCTATAAGTAAAGGATAAAAGGCGTATTTAGCCATGAACTAGCCAGATTCATGGGGTTTTGCACTCATACAAAGTGATAAAGCAAGATAGAGACGAGGAAAGGAGGGAGGCTAGGAATGCGGAACTCCGTCAAACCTCATTCCTTCTCAAATGATGAGGGTTTTACCTTAAACTCAAGGAAGTATACATAGGCAAGGGATTCTTCCCGGTGTTGAGAAGAGCAGGTGGACGTGAAAGCGGACTATGATTTCCCGGAAGAAGGTCTTGTCCGTTTCGGCTGGCCTGAGCTCGGAGGAACTCGTGAGAGTGAGAGAGAGAGAGAGTATGGAATTGAATGGAACAGTACACGAGAGTGCGCGTTGTTCTTATGAGTGGTGTTGTGATATGATGGTCATGAAGTGTGCATTCACTTAATATTTATAGTTGTGAGGAGGGTTGATGGGTGGATATTTCTCCTATGGAAAGGATAAAAGAGGAATTTTCTTAATGACAAATCCCTTTTATCATTGACACTGTGGTCCTCACTCTATGAAAACTAGAGTCACGCCGATTACCTGCTCTTGCAGACCCCTGGGTTTTAGCAGAAGCATACTAGGGCCGAAGCGGCTTCTGTGAGCACTAGCATCTGCATATGAGTTTTTATCCCAAATTATAATAACTGTCAGATCCTGCCTAGCTCAAGGACATATAACCTTGCAACTTCTGCATTAGCTAGGATCTGGCCAGATCTCGCTTACCCTTGTGCGAGGTTGGGGCACTTGTGAGGTTACGAAAGATGCTTTTACTCCCTATCGAGGGAATGTCACGTGGTGAGGCTGATATTTCATCCCTATCAGAAACATAAAGATAACTCAAAAGGCAAGTGTCATATAAATATTTACTAATTTGTTGATTAAAAATTGTCATTTAAATTTATAAGATGTCAATTCCTTCATATTGACTCATATATAATGAATGGTTATAATCGGGGTCCATCATAATTCCATGTTGGTTTATTTTTACTCGAACTTGTACGAAAGCATGAGAAATTTATATATTTTTATTTGATAGAACTAAATTTTAGTTGATGTAAGATCGTAATCAGTCATCAAGATAATGATATCACATCCACAACTAATGGTGTGTACGTATAAGTAAACAAGAATCATTTATATTTTAATTTCTATATTTTAATATTATTTATATTCAAAAAATTGTAATGGATTCCAAATGATACCGTAGGAAGAATTACCATCACACAGAGATATCACTCATTCGGTAAAGAATAAAAAAAGAATTACCATCACACATGATTTATAACTAGATCAATCACCATTAAATAAAAGTATATATTAACTGATTTTGGTATAATACATCTCACTTTTAAAACATATTAATAATAAGTAATTAAAACTAGATTTTCTATGTATTTGAGTTCAATAATAAACATTTTAATACACAGTCATAACCGATGGAAAAAGTTTACTTATTTTGTAAGGTGAACAAGAAGACACCATTTTTCTAGTTAAGATGTCTGATCCGAAGAAATTGATAAAATATATTAACATCAAAAACTTATACTTAGATATTTAGCTACCACAAACAACTAGTCCCCATGCATTAAAGCCAAAAATGAGGAACATTCCTTAGCCAGATGAAATAGTATGATCATGAATGAAAAGTAAATTATAAAACTTAGAAAATTTTAGCGACATCCCTAATCAAACCCCGGTTGGCCTTGGCAAACGCCGTGAATTCCTCAAATGATATGAAGCCATCGCCATCCGTATCGAGCTCACCCATCATGCGCTTAACTTCTTCTGCGGAGACAGAGCCGAGTGCCTTGAGAGCCTCCCCGAGCTCTGTAGCTGAAACTTTTCCGTCGCCATTGGTGTCACAACGTTTGAAAATGCGCTCGCGGTCTGCTACGTCCTGTGGATCCTCATCAGCCATGATTTCTTAAATTTTTTTTTACAAACAACTTCTTTTTTTATATTATTTGGTTCTTGATTGGAATCAATCTCGAAAATATTACAAATTTTGCGTCTCTATATACAAAAATGGCTTATATATATAATGATAAGATTTTTTTGGAGTGTTTATGGTCAACCTTATTACGCGGGTTGATAATTATAATTATACCATAGCTATCGGGGAACATGGGTTTCCAAAGCTTGTACTATATTAATAGTAAGTATAAAGGAAAACTGACAAACGTTTAAAAGTTAGGAATACTATATAAAGAAATATATAATTATTTTGTATTAAATATGTCTGTATGATTTGTAGAGAAATGGTCTTTACTAATTATATCCATACATATTATTTGTCCTTAAATTAGTCATATACACACATAGACGGGAAAATATTTACGTGCTCTTAAGCATTGTGTTTCTTTTAAGTTTTTGGCCACTTTCCGGTGTAAATTTTTTGAAAGACTACTTATAAATAGAGTAGGTTGCGGAAGTTGATGAGGTTTAGACTCGTATGAATTACTTTTGCTTGAAGGAAAGTTTGAAATATTTTTAAAGCTAGTAGCGCGGGAAGAATTAATAAGTTATGAAGTGATAACAAAGTTCGAAGACAATACTACATTGTTGTTCAATTTTATGGTTGTTTTGACATCCTTCCATTATATCCTTTAACTTCTTTTTCAAGCTTGTGTCAAAGTAAGGTAAGTGAGCCACTTGAGACTTAAGACCAAAGCAATGCTAGATCTACAGTCAGGATTACTAAAGACCGAAGCGAGATCTCGATCTCTAGATTTGCTAACTTGTTTGTATGCAGAATTTAGTGAGCTATTTCTTTCTTAAGTATTTAAAAATCTCAGTTTAACTTGTTTACGTGCTTATGCAGATATGATAAACAAAACGAGTAAACTGAAATGAAAGAATAAGGGATAGAGTGATACGACACAAGGATTTAGAGTGGTTCGGAGACTGAAACTCCTATGTCCACTTTGTTCCACTCCGGAACAGTTTCTCTTCACTCAAGAAACTTCAGAGATTACGGGTTCTCCGAAAAACCTAAATAAAGATCGAGCTTCACACTATCGAGGAAAGTGTAAGCTTAGATCTCTACAACACACAACAACCTTTCGATTGAGATCTTCGCAATCGATGAAAGCGAGACGTTGGATCTTACAACAACCTAACAACCACTAACACAATAACAACACACTTGACTAGACAAAGACAAGGGTTTTGGGTAGGGTTTGTAAAACACACATTCTATTTAAAGCATCCTTTACAACGAAACGTAAAGGCTAGGATTCTTCTTCTAAGCTTTGGATATGTATGAGAGCCTAGAATCTAGAGTGTAAGAAAGGTTGCGGAAACAAGCTTCGATGCAACTGAAGCTTGGAACACTTCTTGAAAAACTCGTGAGTACTTGCAAATTTGAGCACTGGAAAATTTGTGGAAGTGTTAAGTGTTCCATTTCTGCATGCCTCCCTTTATAGTGGTAGAGATGAGTTTAAGCTGTTGAAGGTTGGTGGCTTTGTCCTCCACACTCAACAGTACTTTGGTTGACTGGTAGCTTTTCTACAGATGCAGCTTGTCTTCTTTCCCAAAATGGCTAAATGCCAAGCTTAATAGTAACTGGCTTAGAGCAGTATTGTCGGTCCTTCGAGTCAACTGTAGCATAAAATCCTCAATCGCCACGTGGAGATCTGCATTAAAGACGGGTGATCTTCACTTGACTGAGTTCAAACTCAAGTTTGAACAAGGAATGGTAGTTGGACTGTCACTTTCAAGCTTTGTAGGGTAGTCATTTTGCCTTTTCTAGAGCAATCGCTTCAGCTATGATGGGTATACTCTCTTCAGCTTTATCGAGAGAACTCGCTTCAGCTTTATTGGGTGGCCTCGCTTCAGCTTCAAAACACACTCAAGCGAGTGGCCTTCTCGCTTCACTGGAAACCTGCAAGCTAGTCCTAAAGTGACTAAAATGAAATAAGATTTCCTGACATTGTAAGCTTGAAAAATTTTATCCTATTATACTAATCAAATAAGGTCGACTGGTAATAGGATTAACACAGGGGGTTTTGGGATCGAATCAAAATATAATTGTTGGGAATTGTTAAGGATCATATGTTAAGGGGGAACTTAACGGGACGCTTTAATAAAATATGTATGTGTTTTGATTAGATCCCAAAACCCTCTATGTATCCAATTCCCAAGCGACCCTTATTTGATTAGATAGGTTAGAATTTTTCGTAGCCTATAAATGTTAGGGAGGCTTAATTTTTGCTATAGACGCTTAGTTTTTAGTCTGCAGATTTTCAAGTGAAGGCCACTCGCTTGAATGTGTTTTGAAGTGAAGCGAGTCTGCCGAAGCGAAGCGAGTCAGCTGAAGCGTAGCAAAGCAAAGCGAAGCAAAGTGAAGCGAAGCGAGTGCTACAGTAAAGTCAAAGCGAGTCAACACTTACTAAAGTGGACGCTCAAGATTCTAAAGCGAAGCGAGCCACTTCCTAACTGAAAGCGACAGATCAAACTTCCCGCCACATTCAAACTACGAGTTCTAACTCAAGTCCAGTGAAGATCAAGACAGAGCCGCCGCTACAGTACTGGGCGCTCCTGTTACTGTTGAACTTGGCTCTTAGCCATTTTCGGCAAAGAGACAAAGCGCGAGTCTGAAAAGCTGCAGGTCAAAGGCAAGTATTGTCGAGTATGGAGGGACAAAGCCACCAACCTTCAACGGCTCTAGTCCAAATCTACCACTATAAATAGTGAAGGCCAGAGACGGAGAAGAGCAGAACACTACCTGAGATTTCAGCGCATACTGCAAACAAGCACTCACCGCCTTCGAGCAAATTCTTCGAGTTCTTGTCTAAGTTTTCTCCAAGCTTCAGCTACACCAAAGCTTGTCTCCGCAACCTTCACTCTCCCAGATTCTAAGCCTATTTCATATATCTGAGCTGAGTGAAGAACTCTACCCTTTGCACTACACTGTAAAGAGTTCTTCATTTAGAGAGTTGTCAAAACCAAAACCCTAAAAACCCTTGTTCTATCAAATTAGGTTTTGTGTTGTAGAAATGTTGTGTCTAAGATCTAAGGTTCTACTTTACTCGATAGTAGAAACCTCGATCGTATAGTGTAGATCCAAGCTTGTACTATCTTCGATTGTGCAAAGCTCGATCTTAGCTAGGTTTTTGTGGAGAACCCGTAATCTCCCTATTGTTGTTGTTGTTTCGGATCTAAGCGAGTGAAGCTCGATCCAGTTCAGGTTTTTAGGGAACCCGTAATCCTCAAGATTCTTAGTGAAAAGAATCTGTTGCAACAAGCAACAAAGTGGATGTAGGTGCTTTGACACCGAACCACTATAAATCCCTGGTGCTGTATTTCTTTCCTTTAAAAGCTTTCCATACTTTTCTTGTTTTGTTTATCATTGCACTTGCACGTAAACAAACCTAAAATGAAACTTTAAATACATAGGAAAAACTAGCCCACCTAATTCCGCTTTTCTTAAGTGAGTCGCTCTGTGATCAAGCATCCACTTAGGTCCAGAGTTAAGCTTCCACTGTAGATCTAAGCTTACAGCTAGGTCTTAAGTTCTCGAAGCGACCCGATTACTTGCTACTCTGAGTTAAGTGAAAAGGAAGTTGAAAAACTTCTACACACGTATTCACCCCCCCCCCCCCACGTGTGTACCACTTAACAAACCGGGACCAACAAGTGGTATCAGAGCAGGGGTTCTTTCGAGCCACTACTTTGCATACCTGAAGCGAGTCCCCTCTCGCTTCACGTTGTCTCATTGAACTGATCCAGTTTTCTTAAGTGCATCAAAACCCTCACCCACGCATGCTGCATTACTACTAACGGTTCATCATGTCTACATATAGTGCATCCAATCTTCCACAGTTCTCAATCAAAGGATACGAGACATGTAGTTTCCGTGTCGAAAGCTTTCTATGCTCCATCCACGACAGGATGTGGGAAGTCATAGAAGAAGGGCCAATCGAAATCATGAAGATCAACACGGTGAATGTTCCAGCTGTAGAAGGCAGAGAAGCCACTGTCAGACACGAGTATGTGGAAAAAGCCAAAGAAGACTACACTGCAAATGACTTCAAGGTCGCCAACCTAGATCGCGTGGCACGTCACACAATGCAGAGTACTGTATTAGACGCTTATCTCCCCAGGATAAGAAAGTGCACCACTACAAAAGAGATGTGGGAGACGCTAGCCCTAATCTCGCAAGGAACTGACAAAATCAAGGAAAACAAGCTCGCAGTGCTGATAAGAGAGTTCGAGAGCTTAACGATGTAGTCTGGAGAGACGATCGACGCATTCGAGCTGCGCGTCACCAACATCATAGCTACACTCATCTCTCTCGGCAAGGAGTTCACTGATAAGGAAATCAACCTCAACATCGTTCGAGCCCTCACAAGAAAATGGCAGACGATGAAGGAGTTGTACTTGGCAACGAAGGATCTATCAAAGCTCACACCAGAGATTCTGTTCTCCGAGCTTAAAGCTCATGAGTTTGATCTCAATCGGATGAGCTTGGACGATGAAAATGAAGTCCCCACGTCATCAAAGGGGTCGCTTTCAAAGCCGCAGAAAACTTAAGCGACCAATCAATTGCCAAGATGACAAGAGAAGAACTGGAGGAGCACTACACATTCCTATCAAGGAATTTCAACAAGATGAACTCACAAGTTGGAAAGTATAAAAGATTCTACAAGCAGTATAAAGGGAAGAGCACTGATGCTCGAGAAAGTAAGGGAAAGCGAGAAGAGATGACGAAGCCGATCGCCAGGGATTTGATGGATGTGGAATGCTACCATTGCCACAAAATGGGCCACTACAAATTAGAATGCCCCAAGCTAAGTGCCAAAGAAAAAGAAGAATTGAAGGCCAGGAGGGATGCTCCATGTCGGGCGCTAGTTGCAAGCGAGTCGCCAGCTGTTCCAAGTGAGGAAATCTCAAGCGACTCAGGCACATTCACAGATCCAAAATCTAGCGAGGGAGAGGATCTAGGCTTGATGGCTCTCACCGATGAGGACACAGGAGAGGTATTCTTCTATCCTCCACTCAATTCAATTACAATTGCACACAAGCACAATGAGGAAGTTCATTCCTCAGCATGGAGTGAGTTGTTTAACGAGCACCATATATTGTTAAGCGACCACAAAATGTTACAACAAGCTCTGTCTAAAAGCGAGAGCGAAAACCGAAAGCTAGCCACTAAACTTGATAAAGTCAAGATTAACTTAAGGGCTATGATGAGTAAGTTTGAGGACCTCTTCGCTAGACACAAGATCTTGGAGGAAAGGTATGAAACCCAAACCATTCTAGTTGCTAATCTAAACAAAGCCTCATTCGCTAGGCAAGCACTAGAAAGCTCACTTCTACCTTTTGGTAGAAAGGGAGGACTTGGATATGAGGGTGGACCTTCCTAGCCTACTGTTTTTGTTTGTGCTTCTAACACAACACCATCAGTCCCTTTGGATGTGCCTACTGCCTCCAAAGCGACCACCAACAAGAACAAGGGCAAGATTGAGACTCCAAAGAAGGAACCGATGAGGATGTCTATGTTGGATCCGTGAAGATCGCTCGGATGTTAATCAATTAAACAAAAAAACATATCATGCAATTTCCTAGATCCTAAAGCGGAAACAGATCTAGATTGCATACCTTATCGGGCAGATCCAGCCGGTATAATGAGTTTTGGTGAAGAATTCCTCGCGCTAGATCTCTGCACATGAGATCTAGCTCTTCTCGTAAACCTCGAGATCTTCTAGAGTATTCCCGAGCACAAAGAAGAATTCCGGATGGACGGAAAATCTTTCTTCTTTTCCTCACAGTAAAACCCTAGCCGTCACACCATTCTCGTATGTGTACTTGTGTGTGGAACCCCATTTCACCATCTATATATATAGAGGCAGATTAGGGTTAGGGTTTTCCTTACTGGGCCAGGTCTGCTTCTGTTGGGCTACACTAGGGATCTTAAGGAGGATATGGACTGAGCCTCCCAATAAAATTAATAATCCAAGTATTCTCTGGGCTTGAATACTTTACTTAATTATATTAATATTATTTCACTCCACTAGAAATAATATTGCATTGCCGTCCATTTCCCAAATTATTACATACTGGGCTCCTTTTTGAATTATATTATTTCCCGTGTTCATGATATCACATGTCCATTAATTAATTAAGCTACTGATAGCTTTATTAATTAATATCTCAACCGAGAGTAGTACCCGCTCAACCTTATTATTATATCGGAACTTAATCCACCTGCAAGGTTTAATATAATAATCTTTGGAGCGCCTCAAGGGGACATCATCAACTCGGACTCCGCCGAGACACGATTGCTAGCTATAATATTAATTATCATATTTATAATATTATTACCCAAGATATCGAGATACTTTGAGTTGCAATAACTCTCACTCATTGATAAATCAAAGTAATAATTATAATAAATATATAATTCAATATTATACAACTAAAATTAAGAAATAATAATCGTCCGAGATCTTAAATCCTTTATTAAATCAGTACAAAAGGATTTATCTCACCGCGATCCTGTTCAATGCAACTGGATGCATTAGTATAAGCTAAAAGCCAAGATCAGCTAATATCAAGCATTATACTACAACCTTAACAAGTAATTTGTCCATGATTACTTAGGTTGCGAACACCATTTAAGTATATAAGAAAACGATAATATCATCTTCCGTGTAACTACCCACACCATATTATCTATAATATATACTACAGGACGTTTATTTGCATAACCATAACACGAATAAATATGCAAAACATATGACTCCATTTATTTCATAAAACAGGAAGAAGTAGTATACAACTAAGAATAAAAAGTATGCTTTTCAGTATATAATCCCAACAGTCCATCTCCTCAAAGGAAGTTCCTAAGGGAAAGCCGA
Source organism: Thymus mandschuricus (assembly GCA_029379335.1). Taxonomy (NCBI): domain Eukaryota; kingdom Viridiplantae; phylum Streptophyta; class Magnoliopsida; order Lamiales; family Lamiaceae; genus Thymus; species Thymus mandschuricus. The sequence continues at coordinate 20,886,768 of CM057077.1, read as the reverse complement.
CAACAACAGTCCCCAACATTAAAAATGCTAAAGCTTACTATTCAAAAGGTAAAGGGAAAACTGTTGAGGCTATAAGCTCTCAATCTCAGACACCAAAGACAAAGGATGTTCTCTTGACAAGGAAAACTAATGTCTATGTGTCACGTGAGTCAGATTGGAGATGGTCCAACCGTACTTACATTGAGGGGGAAGTAATTGAAACCTCCAAAAGGAAGTTTCAAACCCCAAAGGTTTCCCAAGCGAGTCATGGTCAAAAGCCAAAGTTGACTACACAGAAGAGACCAAGCGAGACGCTTGCCAAAACTAGAAATCCCAAGTTAGTCTCCAAGCCTACGGCTAATAATCCCAAGCGAGACGCTTTAGGATATAAGCAAAAAGGCAAGAGCATGGGTGTGTCTCAAGTGAGTCGCTCTTGTAACTTCCCTCAATTCACACATTGTTGCACTTGTGAAGCTGCATTCAAGCAGAGTTCACATTTTAGAAAGGCCGAGGAACCTAAAACACAAGTTAATACTCAAAGGAGAGTAAAGCAAGTGTGGGTACCTAAGAAAGCTAACCTGCAAGGACCCAAACTGATTTGGGTACCAAAATTGGCTTAATTACAGGTGAGCGCCGTGGATCCCATGCCCAGCAAAGGCCAAGCTACATGGTACTTGGACAGTGGATGTTCAAGACATATGACGGGCATGAAGTCTCTACTCCAAGACTACACAGAGAAGAGGGGTCCACAAGTAACTTTTGGTGATAACTCTCGAGGAACCACCAAAGGCTACGGCGTACTAAAGATTGGGAAGCTAAGTATAGAGAATGTTTCTTATATTGGAGGACTACAAAGTTGAAGCGAAGGAGATTCCAATTTTCTGCGACAACAATAGTGCAATTTGTATCTCGCAGAATCCAGTGCTTCACACCAGATGCAAGCATTTGGAGATTCGACATCACTTCATTCGTGATCATGTCGAGAAGAAGGATATCAAGCTCGAGAAAATCCATACCGATCTCCAGCGAGCCGATATCCTCACTAAGCCTCTAGCTGAGTCTCGCTTCAACCAGCTATGCATGGAATTAGGGTTACTATATCCCGGTGAAGAGTGCTAGTTCTGGTAAGCACAAGGGGAGTGGAAGCTTGTCTTCAAGCAACCCTCACCTTGGATCTTCACCAAGTCAAGCGAGTCGCTTCAATCTTACTCGCTTGAAGAAGTTATAAGGTGGAGAAAGGTGGAGTGTTGGAAGATGTTCCCTACCAACTAACAGGATTGTTAAGTCTATGGTTAAGGGGGAACTATTGATTACTCTCGGAGTGATCTACTTCCAAAGCGAACAAGGAAAGCTGCTACCTAGCCTAGGATTCCCTGCAAGTGGGTATAAACGCTTGCAAGTACCTTTTCTAGTAAAGGTTGTGGGGTCTTGTATCGGGCCTTCCCACGTAAAAAAACAGTGAAAGCTTAGGCAGGGCTGGCACCAAGACCTTGCGTCCTCTTCCCACTTTCTGCCGGAGAGGAGCATGTCCCCTCATCCCCCGTTCGTCGTGGATAATCACTCACTTGAAAACTCACTCTTAACTGAGTAGAGCTGCCGGGTGCTTATTCGTTTATCCCCATCCCTAAATAATGCATCGCTCTATTTTTCCATTTTTGGGTCAAGCGAGTTGAATGCTTATTCATTCTGTAGACTAGGGCTGGATGCTTGAAGGGTTCCTTTACTTCCAAACGTTGCAGGGCTGGTGACATGCCTCTGCATAAAACCGTGAATGTCTTGTCAGAGATTCCATTGTCATCCTGATCTTTTCCCATGCCTGTGAAAAGATCTTGTAACTCGTCTCCCATTCATCGTGAATAGCACTCAAAGCGAGTCTCCCTTCGGGTTGAAGAAAGCTAGAGTGTATTATTCATTCTTCTCCCTCATTCACCTCGATGGAGGATTCTCTAACTCATCGAGGAAGATGGATGAGATGAATGCCAAGAAGACACAAGCTTAAAAGTCTACAAATGTGGTATCAATCTCCTACGAAGTGAGATTGACTGGTAAGTGTTTCAATTCAAGTACACTAAGCCAAGCGAAGCGTGCTAGAAACCTTCGTTAGCTATGTGGAAAATACAAATGAATCTGACACAAATACATAGAGGAAAACACTCTTGTTTATCGTCGAAGTATGTTAGTCAGAAACATTTTAAATTAAATGCAAAATTTAAATTCTCTAGCCAGTCGCTTTAAAATGGTCAAGCGAGTGCCACATCACTCAAGTTAACCATCGCAAGCGAGTGTGCACCAGTCACGTCAAGCGAGTACTTCACAAGCGAGTAAAAAGCCAAGCGGCTGCTATCGTCAAGCGAGCAAGTACAAGCGAGCCGTATGAGCTGGGTACACTCGAGTGCCTATTTCACTTTTTACCTTGCATTTAATGCAGAACAGTAATAGGTCCGAGAAACCAGGCGCGTGGAGGACACCGCGAAATTGAAGCGCCAAAATCACAAGCGATCCAACCGTTGAATCACAACAGTCTTTAAACGTCATCCGTTCGATCTTCACCGTGCAAGCGAGCGTATCGCAGCATGACACGCACTAGGCTGACTCATCTGTGTGGTTCATCTTTAACCGTGGTGACGCCGCACTTAACCACGACACGTCAACCACGTCGCCACTCACTTCCACCCACGTTGTTTTTACCGTGTCTCTCTCCGCCCTGTCAACCCAAACCCTAAAGCTATATAAGGGTGTGATTGCAGAATGCAGAAGTTATCACCCCCAAAATTGCCATTCTTGTGAAAATTCTCTACAACTTCTGCAAATCACAAGTCTCAATCCCTCTATATCTCTTCTCAAATCCCTCTCAAATCTACACTATGGTGAAGAATGTTTTTAACCAAACTATGGTGGAATTCCTATCCAAGGCAGAAGAGAATATCAACGTCGAGCCCCATCTCGATGAAGCTATTGTGGAGAAGGATGGATTTTTCCGCAGGGCCATGACCACGACCGGACTGTGGAAACTGGTAACTACCAAGCCGACGGAGATCCTCGCCCAGCACGTTGCTCAGTTCCTATTGAACTTGAGAGAAGGCGAGATGAGTTCTGGCATCACCGACCCAAATTATGGAGAATTTGTCAATCTAGCCGATGTAGCAGGAGCTTTCGATCTGCCAAAAGAAGGAGTAGACGCACTCTCAAAAATGGAGCTATCTGTGGACGTAGAGTACGCCAGAATTGCTGCCAATCGTAACGCCGAATGGAAGGACAAGGGGAAAAACATGAGGACGGATCTGGAGAAACCGTTCAATTTTATTTGTGAGCTCTACACCAAATCAGTGGTGTGTAACATAGGAACCCTAGGGCAGGTTTCCGACAACAAACTCTTTGCTGTTAGCGCCATCGTTGACAGCTTGACTGGAACCAAATACAATTGGTTCAACTGGTTCATCAAAAATATACAAGAGGCTGCCAAGGACTTCGAGTTTGAAGAAGGCAGCACCGTCAACATCGTTAGAAAGGGGAAGCTTCACCTATTCGGGAAGCTATCATACACTTTGGAATAACTGTTCCCGGGGAGGAAATGGTCTGGGACGCTCGAGTACAAGAAATCGAGCGTGTTCAATGACTTATCTAAGTCAGGAAAGGTTATCATCGATCATGGAATACTGCAGAAATTAGTGCGCCCTGCAGTGCCCATCGCTGAAAGAGAAGGGAAGGCACCCAAGCGAGCGGCTCCCAAGAAAAAGAAGTTGAAGCGAGTCGCTTCACTAGTGATGCCTAGTGGGGAGCAGGAGGATCCGCTTGAAGATTATCTATTGAAGTCAACAGAGGATGTGGAAGCTCGATCACCGGAAGGTGATGAAGTAGACCAACCCCAGCTCGAAGCATCCACCACCATTCCCTAAGCTCCCCAACCCCAACCACAAAAACAGCCAATCCAACAATCCCAAGCTTCCGAACCCACATTTCTACCTCGACGCCCTCACCCCAAAAGTACCTAAGGGTTCTTCACTCACAGAGGAGCCATATTCGAGGAAGAAGAATCCGTCAGCACCCATCCCCTACCCGATCTCCCTCTGCTCGACCCTAACCCAAAAGCAGCCTTCCAGATATACGAGCCTACCCAAGCCACCATACAAACCCCTACTCAATCCACAATCCAAGCTTCTACCCCAAACTCTCCCACCAACACCCTCGACTCCCAAGTCCCCTCACATACATCCATTATACCACCTCCAATATCCCCTGCTGAAAAGGCCCTCAAACGCTATCGTGCGGACTGGGAGCAGGCTGCCCAGAAGCTTCAAAAAAGGTATCCAAGAGTGCAAATGGATGAAGCCTTCGGCAACAAGGCCACCGATTTTCTTACTTACGTTGCCTATCGAGGAACGGAGTATTACAAGATTTTTTGCCTCCTCCAAGCCTTCTCCGAAGATGCAATTACCGAGAAGGAAGCTGCGTTATTGCAGTTTGTCGAAGTGGATGGATTCAAAGCTTTGATGAACAAGGCCAAGTACTGGGAGCTGCTCGATGCAACTGTGAAGCGTGCCTACCCAGACGCTGAGCTCCCAGAGAGAAAACTGTCAGAGCATGAGCAAGGGCTGAAAGAGAAGCATGAGGAGGAGCTGTCTGCAAAGAACCAGGAGATTCTCAATCTCCAAGGAGCGATAAGGAAGATGAACGACGAGATTCTGCAGAAGAAGGAGAATTTGGAGAGTAAGAAGAGAGAATTTGACGATACAAAGGCCGAGCTAGATGGAAAGCTCAAGGAGGAGAGGAAGCGAGTGGAGGATGCCAAGCTCGCGCTTGGGGAGGAGAGGAGACGCTTGAAGGAATTCACCTCCAAGCTTATCGCTTTGGAGGGTGATCTGAAGAAGGCAGAGCAAGCAAAGGCTTCGCTTGTGCAAAGGCACAAGGAGGACATTGCGAAGGTGAATCAAGCTCTCGCAAAGAAGGAGAGCGAAGTTGCGAAGAAGGAGGGTGAAATTGTGAAGCTGCAGAGCGAGCACACTCGCACGAAGATGGCCGTGACTACTCTGGAGCAGGAGAAGGCCATTATCCAAAGCAAGCACGATGAGGATAAGAGCGAGCTGGAGAGTCGCAGAAGGGATGTAAGAGCCTTTGATCTAAAGCATGCCAAGTTGGGTGTAACTCTTCAAAGAGCAAGTGAGGATGCCGACAGATTCACCATGCGTATCGCTGCAGCTGCTCTACTCAATACAAATCTCAACATTCGCGAAAAGGGCCTTGTTTCCCGTGAAACGGAGCTTGCCGCTTCACGTAACCACTTTGACTTGCTTGTGCAGGAGAAAACCAAGCAGATAAGGGCAGAAGTTGAAGCGGGGCTCGACGCTCGCTTCAAAGCGCTCGAGCCGCTTGAAACCAAACTTGCGCAAAGAGAGAATGCCATTCTAGAGCAGGAGAAGCAGTGCGCATACCTACTGGAGGAAGTGTCGGAGAAGACGGCGGAGCTTGTGCTCGCCAAAGAAGGCATCTTTGCGGAACGCACTGATGGGACGCTCATGGCGATGATTAACGAGTTCGCTAGCCTCCGCCGGGCAATCGACGAGAAAGCAATAGTCCCAGTTCCCTCTGACATAATTGATGATGCCAAAAATGGGGAACGGAAGATATCGGAAGGGAAGGTATCTGAAGCCAAGGAGGAAGGAAAGATTTTCGTTGAAGCAGAGCTCGCTGAGCCAAAGAAGAAAATCATCAAAGTTCTTGAGCAGACTTAGTTTCCTCTACCCATAGTGTCGAATTCAGATTCTCCAAACCGAAAAATCATTGATGCTGAGATTGACGAAGCCCTGGAACTAGAGAGCACGCACAGAGAAAGCACAGCGACTACAAAATCAATAAAGGCCAAAGTCTACGCTGCTTACTTCACTAGCAAATCATGAATTATCTTGTGTTATGATTGACTCATCTATCTACATTTACTTTTCTGTCAAGCGTGTCTCATTTATATGCTTTATGTGTTTTTATCCTTATGCTACAAAACTCAAACAACAACCATAAGAACTTAAAAAAAAATGGATTAGACTGAAGAGGAATCAGTCGCTTGAAGTTATTACAGTGGTTAGAATGATGGGTTTTGGCATCATCAAAAGGGGGAAATTGTTGGGAATTGTTAAGGATCATATGTTAAGGGGGAACTTAATGGGACGCATTAATAAAATATGTATGTGTTTTGATTAGATCCCAAAACCCTCTATTTATCTTATTCCCAAGCGACCCTATTTGATTAGATATGTTAGAATTTTTCGTAGCCTATAAATGTTAGGAAGGCTTAATTTTTGCTTTAGACGCTTTGTTTTTAGACTGCAGATTTTCAAGTGAAGGCGACTCGCTTGAGTGTGTTTTGAAGTGAAGCGAGTCTGCCGAAGCGAAGCGAGTCAGGTGAAGCATAGCAAAGCGAAGTGAAGCAAAGTGAAGCGAAGCGAGTGCTACAGTAAAGTCAAAGCGAGTCAAACTTACTAAAGAGGATGCTCAAGATTCTAAAGCGAAGTGAGGCACTTCCTAACTGAAAGCGACAGATCAAACTTCCCACCCCATTCAAACTACGAGTTCAAACTCAAGTCTAGTGAAGATCAAGACATTAATTGCGGATCTCCACGTGGCACACGAAGAATGGAGCACAGGAGTTGACTACCAGACCGACAGAGCCGCCGCTACAGTACTGGGCGCTCCAGTTACTGTTGAACTTGGCTCTTAGCCATTTTTGGCAAAGAGACAAAGCGCGCATCTGAAAAGCTGCAGGTCAAAGGCAAGTACTGTCGTGTGTGGAGGGACAAAGCCACCAACCTTCAACGACTCTAGTCCAAATCTCCCACTATAAATAGTGAAGGCTAGAGACGGAGAAGAGCAGAATACTACCTGCGATTTCAGCGCATACTGCAAATAAGCACTCACCGCCTTCGAGCAAATTCTTCGAGTTCTTGTCTAAGTGTTCTCCAAGCTTCAGCTACACCGAAGCTTGTCTCCGCAACCTTCACTCTCCCAGATTCTAAGCCTACTTCATATATCCGAGCTTAGAGAAGAACTCTACCCTATGCACTACACTGTAAAGAGTTCTTCATTTAGAGAGTTGTCAAATGAAAACCCTAAAACCCTTGTTCTCTTAAGTTAGGTTTTGTATTGTAGAAATGTTGTGTCTAAGATCTAAGGTTCAACTTTCCTCGATAGTAGAAACATCGATCGTATAGTGTAGATCCAAGCTTGTACTGTCTTAGATTGTGCAAAGCTCGATCTTAGCTATGTTTTTGTGGAGAACCCGTAATCACCCAGTTGTTGTTGTTTCGGATCTAAGCAAGTGAAGCTCGATCCAGTTCAGGTTTTTAAGGAACCCATAATCCTCAAGATTCTTAGTGAAAAAGAATATGTTGCAGCAAGCAACAAAGTAGACGTATGTGCTTTGACATAGAACCACAATAAATCCCTGGTGATAGGGATAAATACCAGCTTTTGTTAATGTGCCATCTTTCAAATACCTATCTCTCTCTCATCCTTTCAAAAGCCATACCTAACCGACTTAACAAAGATAATTATGTCTTAGAAGCTACAGAGTTTTGAACAAAATTCTTCCTGCGACAGGGCTCCTGCACAGGTCATGGCTCATGTAGAAGCTGCGCGGGTTCTGCGGGCATCTGCCAGAACTAAGGGATTTGCCGAACACATGATCGGCGTGACTTGACCCATTTTAGAGTGAGGACCACGAAATTAATGGCAAAGAAGGATCTTGTCTCCATAGAAATTCCCTTTCTCCTCTTCCCGCATGAATGATCACCTTTTCACCCTCTTCACATCAATAAATACCGAGTAGTGGCACCCCTTTTGCCATACATTATTCACAACACAACACAACTTCTCATACACGCACTTTGTGTACTATTCCATTCATTTCCCACACCCCATTAAGAGTTCTTCCAAGCCCAGGCGGTTAAAGCTTTCCGGGGCCTTCCATCTGAGAATTTCACCCACGATCACCACCATTCTCTCCTTCTCGTCGAGAAGAGACTCTCTCTTACTCACACCATTCCGAATTGAAGGTATAACCCTCGTTGAGAAGAGAGGTCAAAGCCTCATAGAGCTGTATGCTCTTAGCTTCCCTCTCCTTTTACCCTTACTTTTTTCATTTTCCACTTGAATGAGTGCTAAACTCCATGAACTTAACTGATTTATGGCTAGAAGTGCCTTCTATCTAAGTATATAGCTCAATCGCTACTTACTATCTTTATACGAGCAATGTTGTGTATAAAATCTATATGAAATGCCTATTTATGGCTGATAAAGCCACATGAATCTCTCACTCTCTGCTACTGTAATCCTTTATCCATGAATGCTCTTTCCAAATATTATGAATAATGACTCAAATTGTTGTGGATCTTCAACCCGGATCTATCACCTGGCGCCGTCTGTGGGAAATCTGAGTCTAAGATGTCGATTTCCCCTGTTTTATGCAAAATTCTAGCTCGCTGTGATAATGCTGACTGATAATATCTCTTATCATTTCCTTATGTGTATAATGTGAGAAAACTCGACATTAGAGTGAATGGGTATGCGGTATTTGCTGTTTACTCCGCGAAAATTTGAGTATGAACATTATTGCTTGATTTCTATTAAGCTTTCCATGATTGTGAGTTGTGAAATGTATCGTAATTCTTAGATTGTGCTCTTTGTATAACAAAAATGGTGATAGATACCTTGCTAAAGGAAAACTTAAGTTTGAGACGTTCGATTCTTTCTCTTTACGTGCGATTTTAAATCCACTATCTGCAAATGTTGTTAGAATCGTTGAGTATGGAGCATCGCCCTCCGCAATAGCTTGGGAATTTTAGCTGATTGTAATGGTAAGCTTAGGAACTTGTTCTGTTATTCCCCTGTTGCCAAAAACGCTCGAGAATAGGGGCATTGGAATAAAGGAATATTGAATGTCAGTTTGATGTTGTTCTTAGAAAATCTGAGCATGAATATCATGAATCTATTCTAGCTACATTGTTTATAACAGCAGGTCAAAAGAATCGGAGGTGATTTCGAGATCATATTATCCTTGCAATATAAACTGTGATAACTAAACTGTTTTATCTGTTAAAATCTGAAGGTTGTGGAGAATCTAAGGGAAAGCTGAATCCAAAATTTGCAGCAATTTCAGAACGCATTCAGTTAACCTTTTGACATTGGTGAGTTTACAACTCTGTTAACTATCTCGGAATGTGAAATTAACTTAAGGGTCCTGAGGGATTGGTAATGATAGAGGAAGCATCATCTCTTAAGCTAGTTATATGCCCCTATATTGCCATGAACCCAGAAACCCCCGATTAAAAACATTAAAAAGCAGAGAGCTGAAGATGACAAGGTCACCCCATTCACTTTGATGAAGGGGCCCAGCATCTGAAAGAAGAACCTCCCATAAGCCCCATACCATGGGCAAAACCCTCAGAAGCCCTGTCTAACAGGCAACATCTTCCAAAGCCCTGTCCAACAGGCAACATCTTCAGAAGACCTGTCCAACAGGCAACATCTGCATAAGCCCTATATAATGGGCAAGACACCTAATAAGCCCTATTCAATAGGCAACAATTGCATAAGCCCTATCTAATAGGCAGCACAAGCCCTATCTAATAGGCACATCCTCTAAAGCCCTATCTGATAGGCAACATCCTCACAAGCCCTATTTAATAGGCAGCATTATCGTAAGCGCCATATAATGGACAAAGCCGTACAAAAGTCCCATGTAATGGGCAACACTGCTCATAATATTCTTGCAAGCTCACATAATGGGCTAAACTCCCCAAAGCCTTATCTAATAGGCAATACCTTCAAAAGCCCGACACAGTAGGCATCCTACACAGTAGGTACCTTCTAAAAAACCTTGCATAGCTAGGTATTGTATGTAAGGACCTGCACAACCAGGCTTTCCGCAGTGAGTCCTACGAAATGCTAGACCGCATAAGCTTTAAAAAGCCCCCACCATGATCAAACCTGTATCAGAAGCCTTATCTAGAGAACTATATGAAAATGGACACCGTTATATAAAATCTCGTGGAAACAGGGATCATATACCTCTATTTTATATTGGCAAAGGCCTCCCTTTAAAATTGCCGCAAATAACTACCAATCACAAAAATAGCTGTTAGAAACAAACAACATCACACGATAGGGCACTGCATGATTAGGTACCCCGTATTGGGGCCTATAAGAAGGGAAACCGTACCAAAGGCCCCTCATCGTAATCGGATACCTATCAAAAAAGGCATCACGAGATAAGCTCTATAGAGATAGGCACCACTCACCCCTGCCACATATTGGCAGAAGCCACCCTATACAAATCTTATATGAATAAGCAATATATGCTAAAGCTAATACCGACAGTCCTTAATCACATAGGGCTTGCTAGGAGCAAATCATATCCATGCTAAGCCCCCAGCTAAAGAGTATTCAGAGCTAATTCTTTGAAAGTCTTCAAACACTTGCAGAACCTCGCAAAGATGACAACTGGTCCAAAGGCTTAGCGGGGAAAGATATTTGGCCGGGTCTCCAACTCTCCTAAGGAGCAGAGGCTCGATGTTATCATCCCATGAATATCCTTCGGGTTTAGGGACAACCAAGCCGTCATACATCAACACAATGATGCCCTGGTAATAGCCGCTGAAATAGAGGGGTATCAAGTGCGATGAATCTTCATCGACACGGGGACTCCCGTTAATGTGATCCTTATGAATTGTGTTAATCAGATGCCCCAAAAGAGGCTTCTACAACCGGCCAAAATAGCTCTCCAGGGTTTCTCGCAGAAGCCTGTCGAGACAGTAGGGTCAGTGGTTCTTACACTCACCTTAGGTGAAGGACATGTCAAAGCATCAAAGCTGATTACTTTTTGGGTAGTTGATCAAGAGTCCTCCTACAACGTCATTTTAGGAAGAGCTGCTCTGAACTCTTTCCAAGCGATAGTATCTACGTATCACTTGATGATGAAATTCCCTGTGGGAAATCAAATAGGATGGATATCGGGAGGCCAAATGACCTCTCGCAAATGCTATATCCAGTCGGTCAAAATGGGAGAAACCAAAAAATGGGTTGTCCCAGAACCTGTGTCCCCCCGACACAAACCAGAAGGAGAAGAAGATAAAATCAAGGAGGCTGATACTGTCAAAGAGGGTCAAAGCTTAATGACCCCTGCAGAGGAATTAATAGAAATAGAATTGATCCCAGATCGAAAGGGATTTACTACCAGAATTGGTACCCAGATGCCTCAGGACATATCAGTGCAACTAATAAGATGCTTGCAAAAGAACGCAGACATTTTTGCTTTTGGGTCATCTGACCTAGTGGGGGTAGATGCAGCCGTGGCATTGCACTGTCTAAATGTAGACCCCTCGGTGAAACCAGTAAAGCAATAGCTGAGACAATTTGGCCCTGCTGAGAAAGATAAAATTATCAGGGATGAGGTCGCCAAGCTGTTGGAGGCCAAACATATTAGGGAAATACAGTTCCCAGAATGGCTATCAAATGCAGTAATGGTAGCCAAAGGAAACACAGGCACCTGGAGGATGTATATTGACTTCAGGGATTTAAATAAAGCCTGCCCAAAAGATCATTACCCTCTGCCTAGAATTGATCAATTGGTAGACTCCATATTAGGCTGTGAGTTACTATCTATGATGGATGCATATCAAGGCTATCATCAGGTTAAAATGAATCCATCAGATATCCCAAAAGCTGCATTTGGGGTCTGCGCGGGGACATTTGGTTTCCAAAGCATGCCTTTTGGCTTGAAAAATGCAGGAGCTACCTATTAAAGGATGATGGACAAAATTTTTAAGAATCAAATTGGCAAGAACATGGAAGTCTATGTCGATGACATATTGGCCAAGAGTGTCAAAGCCCAAGATCACATACAAGATCTGGAAGAGGTGTTCGCTGTGGCCAGATTTTACCACCTCGAGTTAAACCCAGCTAAATGTTCATTTGGTGTACAGGCTGGGAAATTCCTAGGGTATATGGTCACCACCCTGGGGGATTGAAGTAAACAAGGCCAAAGTACAAGCCGTGCTAGATATGACTCTTCCTCGAAACATCCGGGAGATTCAAAGGCTCAATGGAAGAATTACTGCGTCGAGTCGCTTCATCTCACGATCAGCAGACAAAAGCCTCCCCTTCTTCAAATTCTTGAGAAAGGGAAGTCAGTTCGATTGGACTAGTGAGTGCCAGAAAGCCTTCGAAGAATTAAAGGAGCATCTGGCAGAACTGCCTTTGGTTACTAAACCGTTACCCCAAGAAGTATTATATTTATATATAGCGGTGGGAGCGGAATCCATCAATTATGTACTCCTAAGAGAAGTGGGGTTAACTCAGAAGCCTATATATTACACAAGCAAGATGATACAGGGAGCAGAGATGCGTTACCCGAGTATCGAAAAGCTGCATTAGCAGCGATGGTTACAGCCAGAAAGTTAAGGCCTTACTTCTTATCACATAAAGTGATAGTCAGTACAGACGAGCCACTGAAGCAAATACTGGGTAAACCCGACCTATCGGGAAGACTAGTCAAATGGGCAATAGAGCTAAGTGAGTACGATGTAGATTTTGAGCCTAGGGTAGCTATTAAAGCCCAAGCACTGACCGACTTTCTACAGGAAACCACCAGAGGGGAAGAAGAAGAGTACCAATGGTGGAAAGCCTATGTTGATGGCTCAGTTACTAATGAAGGAGGTGGGGTAGGGATCTTTATCCAAGACCCCAGGTCTCAGGATTACAAATTTGCTATAAAATTAAACTATCATGTCTCTAATAATGAGGCAGAATATGAGGCTCTGGTCAGATGCCTAGATCTGCTGCAAACCATGGGTGTAACCCACGTAATGGTCCATTCAGATTCCCAACTAGTGACGCATCGGGTCCTAGGGACTTGCGAAAAACGAGAGGAACGAATGGTGGCATACGCCAAAGTTGTGGACGAGCTACTGGGGTGTTTCGTTATGGCTGAGGTGATCCAGATCCCTCGAGAAGAGAATGTTGAAGCCGATAAGCTGGCGCGAATAGCTAGTTCGATGGAAGGAACATGGACAGATGAAATTGTGCTGTGCAATGCGGATGCTAAGCTAATCAAAGCCGAGGTACAGGCTATTTAAATGATGGAAGATTGGAGAACTCCAATCATCAGAGCCCTGAAGGAGCTCTCGGGAAAGCCAGGAACCACAGCTTTGGCTAGTAGTGATAGGCTACCGCGTGCATTCAAGGTAATTCTACTTAATAGGGGATAAGTTATACAAAAGAGCATTTACACACCCTTACCTCAAGTGCTTGTCAGAACCTGAGGGAGAATACGCGTTGCGTGAAATACATGAAGGTGCTGCATGAGCACACACTGGATTCAAAGATCTAATCAGAAAATTGCTCAGAGCTGGATTCTTTTGGCCTACAATGGAAAAAGATGCTGAAAACCTAGCCAAAAAATGCGACAGCTGTCAAAGAAATGGGAGGCTCATCCACAAACCTGCTTAGGAGTTGGGGGCCCTAATGGCGCCCTATCCCTTTGATAAATGGGGGATTGATATAATGGGAAAATTCCCCACAGCTACAGGGGGAAGGATATTTTTAATTGTAGCTGTGGACTACTTTACCAAATGGGTCGAGGGTGAAGCCGTAGTAAAAATCACAGAGCAAGTGATAAAGAAATTCATCTGGAAAAATATATGTTGCCGATAAGGAATCCCAAGGATATTGGTCGCCGAAAACGGGGGACAGGATCCTTGGTGCGGGCTTGGTGCAAAGAAATTGGCATTGAGCAATGATTTATAGCTGTAGCTCACCCCCCAAGCAAACGGACAAGTTGAGGTAACAAACAGAACCATCGTAAACGGTATTAAGGCCAGACTAGAAAAGGCCAAAGGAAACTGGGCTGACGAACTGGATTCAGTGCTATGGGCATATTGAACCAGTCCTAAGACAGCCACAGGGGAAGCCCCATTTAATCTAGTTTATGGGGCAACAACGGTAACGCCGGTGGAGGCGCAACTCAAGTCACTAAGGATATTGGCTTATGATGAAAATCAGAACTCCTCTCTGATTAGGGAAAACCAAGACATGGTTGAGGAGCTTAGAATCAAAGCTCTCCAAAAGGCAGAAATATACAAACAACAGGTGCGAGATGCATATAACAAGAAAGTACAGATCCGAAGGTTCTGCAAAGGAGATCTAGTTTTAAAGAGGGAAGATGCCCTCAAGCCCATGGGAAAGCTGGATGCAAATTGGGAAGGACCCTATCTAGTAAAAGAGGCATTGAAGGGGGGAGCTTATGAATTGCAAGATGAGGAAGGCAGGGCACTACCCCCGCCCTGGAATGTAAACAATCTAAAGAAATACTATGCTTAATGCAGAGATGAGTAGACTTTCCAAAAACCCACCTCGTGGAAGGCAAGAAAGAGCATAAGAAAATTAGGAAAGTTTTTCTTGTAAGGAAGATAATCTAAAAGAGAGTGTTGAAATATCCACCAAATAAGTTGTGATTCATTCGATCTCTCACAACTTACCTGGGGGGGGAGTAGGGGGATACCACCCATACCCCATTATCCTAAAAGGCCACCCATACCCCTTTATCTTAAAATGCCAGATCCCGTTCGTTTAAAATGTTCATACTTCCTTATCCTAAAAGGCCAGACCTCATGAGCCTAAAATGCTTATATCTTAAAATGGATGTATACATGAAAAACTAGAAGCATTAAGTAATCATTGAAAAAGGATAGAGTATAATTTACTTCAGCAAGTTTAAAGACATAAAATCAACTATTGGGTCAAGAAGACCAGGAAAAATAGTAGACCCAAATTCGGAGGTACAAGATGAACACCCCATCAAAAACCAAAAAAAAAAAAAAAAAAGTAGTTCTCGACCAGAAAGATGAAAGCAAAATAGGCTAAATGAAAACACCAGAGTTGGGAGGAGAATCTGGAGAACTCTGAGAAGAGGAAGAAGATCCACTGCTAGCTCCAGCAGCTGGATCTGCAAAATAAAATAGGGATATTAGTACCCTTCTCTCAAATAAACCCCAAAAGACGAATAGCAATAAAGTAATATACCCCTTTCCAGTTTCAATTTCTTGTTTCTTCTCTCATAGACTCTCTCAGGCGGGGGTTTTCTCCGGCCTTCGGCCCGCGCGAGTGCCTCGGCGTCCCTAGCTTCCTCGATAGAGAGCAGCTCAACCATTAGAGTAACCACGCGCCCGTTACGGGCCGGGTCATGAACAATGGCATCTCCGGGTGTGAGAAACCCACCTATCAAGGGCGCAAGAATGGCTTCGCACTTTTCCTCCTCTAATAAATGTCCATCATACATTTCATACTGTACAAAGAGATTCTTCAGCCTGCGGAGGTAGGTCTTCTTATTGGGAAAATCCTCAAACTCTAGGAAATCCATTTCCCTTCTGGTAAAAAACCTAAGCAGATGGAATCGAAGAGAGTCGGAGACGTCATCCGAGTAGGCCAGGTTGCAAATTTTCTGACGAAGGGAGTCGAGCGACATATCTGAATAACATAAACATGAGTGGCGTAAGCCAATAATAACCAAGCTAAGGAATTTAATGAAAAAGAGAAAGAGAAGTTTTTCTTCTATCTTTAGCCTTGAAATCATTAGCAAGCAGGGAGATTACTTACCTGATTCTGGCTAAGCGAAAGAGTGAGAGTGGCAGTCTTACTGAAGGCGAGATGTGCGGAAGAAGTGAAAGGGCTCTCCTTCTTGTTTTCCTTTTTCTCTCCCTTGATGATATGTTGAAAAGATGGTAGAAAAGGAGGAAGGAAAAGAGAGTATTATATCTCATCGCCCTCGGAAAACCAAACGCCGTACTACCTTTTACACGCGATAAGACCTGGATGACACTATAATTTGCAAAAAAAAAAAAAAAAAAAAAAAAAAAAAAAAAAAAAAAAAAAAAAAAAAACCTATCGCCAAAGTATTAAACCAGAAGCTTATTAAACACGCTTCTGGACTTGGGGGGCGAGTAGCTGATAGGGATAAATATCAGCTTTTGTTAATGTGCCATCTTTCAAATACCTCTCTCTCTCATCCTTTCAAAAGCCATGCCTGACCGGCTTAACAAAGATAATTATGTCTTAGAAGCTACAGAGTTTTGAACAAAATTCTGCCTGCGACAGGGCTCCTGCACAAGTCATGGCTCATATAGAAGCTGCGCGGGTTCTGCTGGCATCTGCCAGAACCTAGGGATCTGCCTAACACATGATCGGCGTGACTTGACCCATTTTAAAGTGAGGACCACGAAATTAATGGCAAAGAAGGATCTTGTCTCCATAGAAATTCCCTTTCTGTCCTCTTCCCGCATGAATGATCACCTTTTCACCCTCTTCACATCTATAAATACCGAGTAGTGGCACCCCTTTTGCCATACATTATTCACAACAAAACACAACTTCTCATACACGCACTTTGTGTACTATTCCATTCATTTCACACACCCCATTAAGAGTTCCTCCAAGCCCAGGCGGTTAAAGCTTTTCGGGGCCTTCCATCTGAGAATTTCACCCACGATCACCACCATCCTCTCCTTCTCGTCGAGAAGAGCCTCTCTCTTACTCACACCATTCCGAACTGAAGGTATAACCCTCGTTGTGAAGAGAGGTTGCAGCCTCATAGAGCTGTATGCTCTTAGCTTCCCTCTCCTTTTACCCTTACTTCTTTCATTTTCCACTTGAATGAGTGCTAAACTCCATGAACTTAACTGATTTATGGCTAGAAGTGCCTTCTATCTAAGTATATAGCTCAATCGCTACTTACTATCTTTATACGAGCAATGTTGTGTATAAAATCTATATGAAATGCCTATTTATGGCTGATAAAGCCACATGAATCTCTCACTCTCTGCTACTGTAATCCTTTATCCATGAATGCTCTTTCCAAATATTATGAATAATCACTCAAATTGTTGTGGATCTTCAACCCGGATTTATCAACTGGCGCCGTCTGTGGGAAATCTGAGTCTAAGATGTCGATTTCCCCTGTTTTATGCAAAATTCTAGCTCGCTGTGATAATGTTGACTGATAATTTCTCTTATCATCTCCTTATGTGTATAATGTGAGAAAACTCGACATTAGAGTGAATGGGTATGCGGTATTTGCTGTTTAATCCGCGAAAATTTGAGTATGAACATTATTGCTTGATTTCTATTAAGCTTTCAATGATTGTGAGTTGTGAAATGTAGCGTAATTCTTAGATTGTGCTCTTTGTATAACAAAAATGGTGATAGATACCTTGCTAAAGGAAAACTAAAGTTTGAGACGTTTGATTCTTTCTCTTTACGTGCGATTTTAAATCCACTATCTGCAAATGTTGCTAGAATCGTTGAGTATGGAGCATCGCCCTCCGCAATAGCTTGGGAATTTTAGCTGATTGTAATGGTAAGCTTAGGAACTTGTTCTGTTATTCCCTGTTGCCAGAAACGCTCGAGAATAGGGGCATTGGAACAAAGGAATATTGAATGTCAGTTTGATGTTGTTCTTAGAAAATCTGAGCATGAATATCATGAATCTATTCTAGCTACATTGTTTATAACAGCAGGTCAAAAGAATCGGAGGTGATTTCGAGATCATATTTTCCTTGCAACATAAACTTTGATAACTAAACTGGTTTATCTGTTAAAATCTGAAGGTTGTGGAGAATCTAAGGGAAAGCTGAATCCAAAATTTGCAGCAATTTCAGAACGCATTCAGTTAACCTTTTGAAATTGGTGAGTTTACAACTCTGTTAACTATCTCGGAATGTGAAATTAACTTAAGGGTCCTGAGGGATTGGTAATGATAGAGGAAGCATCGTCTCTTAAGCTAGTTATATGCCCCTATATTTCCATGAACCCAGAAACCCCCGAGTAAAAATATTAAAAAGCGGAGAGCTGAAGATGACAAGGTCACCCCATTCACTTTGATGAAGGGGCCCAGCATCTGAAAACAGAACCTCCCATAAGCCCCATACCATGGGCAAAACCCTCAGAAGCCCTGTCCAACAGGCAACATCTTCAGAAGCCCTGTCCAACAGGCAACATCTTCAGAAGCCCTGTCCAACAGGCAACATCTGCATAAGCCCTATCTAATAGGCAGCACTATCGTAAGCCCCATATAATGGGCAAGACCCCTAATAAGCCCTATTCAATAGGCAACACTTGCATAAAACCTATCTAATAGGCAGCACAAGCCCTATCTAATAGGCACATCCTCTAAAGCCCTATCTGATAGGCAACATCCTCACAAGCCCTATTTAATAGGCAGCATTATCGTAAGCCCCATATAATGGGCAAAGCCGTACAAAAGTCCCATATAATGGGCAACACTGCTCGTAATATTCTTGCAAGCTCACATAATGGGCTAAACTCCCCAAAGCCTTATCTAATAGGCAATACCTTCAAAAGCCCGACACAGTAGGTATCCTACACAGTAGGTACATTCTAAAAAACCCTGCATATCTAGGCATTGTATGTAAGGACCTGCACAACCAGGCATTCCGCAGTGAGTCCTATGAAATGCGAGACTGCATAAGCTTTAAAAAGCCCCCACCATGATCAAACCTGTATCAGAAGCCTTATCTAGAGAACTATATGAAAATGGACACCGTTATATCAAATCTCGTGGAAACAGGGATCATGTACCTCTATTTTATAATGGCAGAGGCCACCCTTTAAGAAGCCCTGTAATGAGGAGGCAATATTTGTTTAAATTACAGCAAATAACTACCAATCACAAAAATAGCTGTTAGAAACAAACAGCATCACACGATAGGGCACTGCATGATTAGGTACCCCGTATTGGGGCCTATAAGAAGGGAAACCGTACCAAAGGCCCCTCATCGTAATCGGATACCTATCAAAAAAGGCATCGTGAGAGAAGCTCTATGGAGATAGGCACCACTCACCCCTTCCACATATTGGCAGAAGCCACCCTATACAAATCTTGTATGAATAAGCAATATATGCTAAAGCTAATGCCAACAGTCCTTAATCACATAGGGCTTGCTAGGAGCAAATCATATCCATGCTAAGCCCCCAGCTAAAGAGTATTCAGAGCTAATTCTTTGAAAATCTTCAAACACTTGCAGAACCTCGCAAAGATGACAACTGGTCCAAAGGCTCAGCGGGGAAAGATATTTGGCTGGGTCTCCAACTCTCCTAAGGAGCAGAGGCTCGGTGATATCATCCCAAGAATATCCTTCGGGTTCAGGGACAACCAAACCGTCATACATCAACATAATGATGCCCTGGTAATAGTCGCTGAAATAGAGGGGTATCAAGTGCGAAGAATCTTCATCGACACGGGAACTCCCGTTAATGTGCTCCTTATGAATTGTGTTAATCAGATGCCCCAAAAGAGGCTTCTGCAACCGGCCAAAATAGCTCTCCAGGGTTTCTCGCAGAAGCCTGTCGAGACAGTAGGGTCAGTGGATCTTACACTCACCTTAGGTGAAGGACATGTCAAAGCATCAAAGCTGATTACTTTTTGGGTAGTTGATCAAGAGTCCTCCTACAACGTCATTTTAGGAAGAGCTGCTCTGAACACTTTCCAAGCGATAGTATCTATGTATCACTTGAGGACGAAATTCCCTGTGGGAAATCAAATATGATGGATATAGGGAGGCCAAATGACCTCTCGCAAATGCTACATCCAGTCGGTCAAAATGGGAGAAACCAAAAAATGGGCTGTCCCAGAAACTGTGTCCCCCCGACACAAACCAGAAGGAGAAGAAGATAAAATCAAGGAGGCTGATACTGTCAAAGAGGGGCAAAGCTTAATGACACCTACAGAGGAATTAATAGAAATAGAATTGATCCCAGATCGAAAGGGATTTACTACAAGAATTGGTACCCAGATGCCTCAGGACATATCAGTGCAACTAATAAGATGCTTGCAAAAGAACACAGACATTTTCGCTTTTGGGTCATCTGACCTAGTGGGGGTAGATGCAGCCGTGGCATTGCACTGTCTAAATGTAGACCCCTCGGTGAAACCAGTAAAGCAAAAGTTGAGACAATTTGGCCCTGAGAAAGATAAAATTATCAGGAATGATGTCGCCAAGCTGTTGGAGGCCAAACATATTAGGGAAATACAGTTCCCAGAATGGCTATCAAATGCAGTATTGGTAGCCAAAGGAAACACTGGCACCTGGAGGATGTGTATTGATTTCAGGGATTTAAACAAAGCCTGCCCAAAAGATCATTACCCTCTGCCTAGAATTGATCAGTTGGTAGAGTCCACATCAGGCTGTGAGTTACTATCTATGATGGATGCATATCATGGCTATCATCAGGTTAAAATGATTCCGTCAAATATCCCAAAAGCTGCATTCGGGGTCTGCGCGGGGACATTTGGTTTCCAAAGCATGCCTTTTGGCTTGAAAAATGCAGGAGCTACCTATTAAAGTATGATGGACAAAATTTTTAAGAATCAAATTGGCAAGAACATTGAAGTCTATGTCGATGACATATTGGCCAAGAGTGTCAAAGCCCAAGATCACATACAAGATCTGGAAGAGGTGTTCGCTGTGGCCAGATTTTACCACCTCAAGCTAAACCCAGCTAAATGTTCATTTGGTGTACAGGCTGGGAAATTCCCAGGGTATATGGTCACCCCCAGGGGGATTGAAGTAAACAAGGCCAAAGTACAAGCCGTGCTATATATGACTCCACCTCGAAACATCCGGGAGATTCAAAGGCTCAATGGAAGAATTACTGCGTTGAGTCGCTTCATCTCACGATCAGCAGACAAAACCCTCCCCTTCTTCAAAATCTTGAAAAAGGGAAGTCGGTTCGAATGGAATAGTGAGTGCCAGAAAGCCTTCGAAGAATTAAAGGAGCATCTGGCAGAACTGCCTTTGCTTACTAAACAGTTACCCCAAGAAGTCTTATATTTATATATAGCGGTGGGAGCGGAATCCATCCGTTATGTACTCCTAAGAGAATAGGGGTTAACTCAGAAGCCTATATATTACACAAGCAAGATGATACAGGGAGCAGAGATGCAGTACCCGAGTATGGAAAAAGCTGCATTAGCAGTGATGGTTACAGCTAGAAAGTTAAGGCCTTACTTCTTATCACATAAAGTGATAGACAGGACAAACGAGCCACTGAAGCAAATACTGGGTAAACCCGACCTATCGGGAAGACTAGTCAAATGGGCAATAGAGCTAAGTGAGTACGATGTAGATTTTGAGCCAAGGGTAGCTATTAAAGCCCAAGCACTGGCTGACTTTCTACAGGAAACCACCAGAGGGGAAGAAGAAGAGTACCAATGGTGGAAAGCCTAAGTTGATGGCTCAGTTACTAATGAAGGAGCTGGGGTAGGGATCTTTATCCAAGACCCCAGGTCTCAGGATTACAAATTTGCTATAAAATTAAACTATCATGTCTCTAATAATGAGGCAGAGTATGAGGCTCTGGTCAGATGCCTAGATCTGCTGCAAACCATGGGTGCAACCCACGTAATGGTCCATTCAGATTCCCAACTAGTGACGCATCAGGTCCTAGGGACTTGCGAAAAACGAGAGGAACGAATGGTGGCATACGCCAAAGTTGTGGACAAGATACTGGGGCGTTTCGTTAAGGCTGAGGTGGTCCAGATCCCTCGAGAAGAGAATGTTGAAGCCGATAAGCTGGTGCGAATAGCCAGTTCGGTGGAAGGAACATGGACAGATGAAATATAGCTGTGCAATGCGGATGCTAAGCTAATCAAAGCCGAGGTACAGGATATCGAAATGATGGAAGATTGGAGAACTCCAATCATCAGAGCCCTGAAGGAGCTCTCGGGAAAGCCAGGAACCACAGCTTTGGCTAATAGTGATAAGCTACCGCGTGCATTCAAAGCTAAATTCTGCTTAATAGAGGATAAGTTATGCAAAAGAACATTTACACACCCTTACCTCAAGTACCTATCAGAACCTGAGGTAGAATACGCGTTGCGTGAAATACATGAAGGTGCTGCAGGAGCACACACTGGATTCAAAGATCTAATCAGAAAATTGCTCAGAGCTGGATTCTTTTGGCCTATAATGGAAAAAGATGCTAAAAACCTAGTCAAAAAATGCAACAGCTGTCAAAGAAATGGGAGGCTCATCCACAAACCTGCTGAGGAGTTGGGGGCCCTAATGGCGCCCTATCCCTTTGATAAATGGGGGATTGATATAATGGGAAAATTCCCCACAGCTACAGGGGGAAGGATATTTTTAATTGTAGTTGTGGACTACTTTACCAAATGGGTCGAGGGTGAAGCCGTAGTAAAAATCACAGAGCAAGTGATAAAGAAATTCATCTGGAAAAATATATGCTGCCGATATGGAATCCCAAGGATATTGGTCGTCGACAACGGGGCCCAAGCCCAGTTTACAGGATCCTTGGTGCGGGCTTGGTGCAATGAAATCGGCATTGAGCTAAGATTTGTAGCTGTAGCTCATCCCCAAGCTAACGGACAAGTTGAGGTAACAAATAGAACCATCGTAAACGGTATTAAGGCCAGACTAGAAAAGTCCAAAGGAAACTTGGCTGACGAACTGGATTCAGTGCTATGGGCATATCGAACCAGTCCTAAGACAACCACAGGGGAAGCCCCATTTAATCTAGTTTATTGGGGGCAACAGCGGTAACGCCGGTGGAGGCGGAACTCAAGTTACTAAGGATATTGGCTTATGTTGAAAATCAGAACTCCTCTTTGATGAGGGAAAACCTAAACATGGTTGAGGAGCTTAGAATCAACGCTCTCCAAAAGGCAGAAAGATACAAACAACAGTTGCGAGATGCATATAACAAGAAAGTACAGATCCAAAGGTTCTGCAAAGGAGATCTAGTTTTAAAGAGGGCAGATGCCCTCAAGCCCATGGGAAAGCTGGATGCAAATTGGGAAGGACCTTATCTAGTATAAGTGGCATTGAAGGGGGGAGCTTATGAATTGCAAGATGAGGAAGGCAGGGCACTACCCCGACCCTGGAATGTAAACAATCTAAAGAAATACTATGCTTAATGCAGAGATGAGTAGTGTCACACCCCGATTTTCCTAACTCTAAAAATAACCAATTTTAATTATAACCAATTAAATCGGGATGCGACGAAGGGTAAAATAAAAAGGGAGAAATCATAATTCAATTCATTTTAATTAGTTTTAATTAAAGTTCATTTAGTTTAGCCCGGAAATTTGGGCAGCATCTCCCTTATAAACCAGGATCAAGTCGTAGTAAATACCAAAGACTATACATCAGCTAACCAAGTACATAAACCATAACGATGAGGTCGGACCAGACCGCGCCATCATCGGATCCAAGATATTTAATAAAAATAACTACCGAGGCGGACCAGACCGCTCTACAGTAGGATCCAAAATACATATCGAAAGCATAACAACCGTGGCGGACCGGACCGCACTACAGTTGGGTCCAGAATATATAGTTACATCAAAGTTGCGTTTAAATAGCGGATGCAAAATAAATAAATATTTATTTATCAACCGTTATAGTTTTTATAAATTCGTTTAAGTTTTCGTTATATGAATTCATACTTTCGAGACGTGAGTTTTTATAACTAAATTCTAAAGTTTAAATTTTAAACTAACGAAAGAATAACGAATAAACTTTAACGAACTTTAAACTTTCTAAGTTAATTAAAACTATAGCTTTCCTTTCGTTTATTTAAAGTGATAATAATTCGATAATCCAAGTAAAGAAAGGGAAATTATGTCTTAAGAACCAAACATAAGTAAATTGTTCATAACCGAAATCAAGTTTTAAGAAACGAGAAAGTCTAACGGTTTAAGTTTTATTTTCCTCGTCTCTTGATTATTCCTCCTTCCTCTTCTCTCTCTCTCTTCGCTCCGTCACTATGCCTCGGCTCCCAATCTGCAAAACAAAGAAGTTCTACAGGGCTGAGTACAACTAGCACTCAGTGTGATCATTGCCACAAAGGAAAACAAAAGCAGGACTTTCAGGATTTAAAAAGGGAGAAGAGAAAGAATAGAGTTTGATCCCATACGACCAAACAATTTAGGTACCCATGTAGGTATTCCCGAGGTTACTCGTAATCGAATCCCGGTTAAACCACCCGACGGATTATAAGAACATTTGCAGGGTGACATACATAAAGTGTATATAAACCCATCAGCTATGCTAGACGGCATAAATAGAGTATATGCAGGTCTATCGGCTAGGGATCGAGATTTCCGTGGTAAACCCCACTCCCGATCCCGGTGTACACCAGTTGCTCGTTGGTGTGTTAGACCTAACGATGTCAACCCGATATCGTAAAAGATTAGAGCATTAAACCTGGGAAACCTGTGATTCACAATTTAATCCTGAAACAAAGCCTGCAATTTGAAGAATATAGAGCTTACTAGCTCAAGAGTTATTAAGAAA
The DNA here is from genome assembly GCA_029379335.1 of Thymus mandschuricus. Lineage (NCBI taxonomy): Eukaryota > Viridiplantae > Streptophyta > Magnoliopsida > Lamiales > Lamiaceae > Thymus > Thymus mandschuricus. Next base: position 20,862,418 of record CM057077.1, on the reverse strand, counting down.
CAAGAATCCCCAAGGATTTTAACAAGTTCGAATAAATAGATCCCCACCTTTACCAGTTACTCGATTCTTTGGTTCGAATCTAAAGTCAGCTTCTTCGGAGATTCTTCCTACAAATATTTCCTGATGTTAAGTTACATTCGTAGTTTCGTTTTAGAACTTTTCTAACATAAACTTTCTTTTTAACATATTAATATCTTCCAAAAATTATATAAACAACTTATTAACCTAAAATAATTATTTTCTTATGTTTTCGTTGTTTGCATGGATTAGACTTCAACACAAAAGTTGTTCAACTAATTATTAGGAATATTTTGGTGCAAAAACATTAGACATGCAAAAGGGGTAGGCGTCCTTCGAATCAAAATGAACACAGTTTCATTTTTAGAAAATTAACGGAGATTCCGATCGTTAACAAATTTCATAGGATGCTAGATAATTTCATTTCGAAGCCATATTAATATTTTCAAAACATTTGGACAGAGTCTCGACATGCAGGGAAACATTATCCATGGAAACGAAAGGTTCACCATCAACAATCCCTTTTCACAAATTCGTTCCGATTAAGTGGTTAATTATTAGGTTACGAACAACTTTAATTCGGTGGTATGGATGCAAAAAGGAACACCGGCAACCACCAAAGAAAGGGCGGCTGCACGGCGATGGAGAAGAAGAGAAGATGATGCATGTCTCACTTCGGGAGTTTATGGCGACGATCAACCACTATCTCTAGAATCGAAATCTCCCTACGAGTGCATAGGAACGAACGGCATACCTTTTCGATGATCGGAGAGAAAGATATGCACGAAAGACGATCGGTGATGATCGAGGGCTGCTCGCGGTTCCTCGGCTTGAAAGGAAGAGAGATGGCAGCAGAATGATGGTGGCAGAGGTGATGAAGGAGACGGTGCAGCAGCTGCTGCAGCTGATCGGAGAGGATGAACAGCGGCGGCGTCGGAGATGAGCGAGATGAAGCTGCTGCTCCCTGCGGCTTCTCGGAGAGGAAGACGAAGGTGATGGCTGGTGGATGGTGGAGTTCGGTGGAGATGGGAAGGGGCTGTTTGATGGAGATGATGATGATCGGAAGATGGAGGGGCTGAAGGTGGTGGTGATCGGCGATGGAGGGCTGCCGGCGAAGGGGAGAGGCGAAGGTGGTGTTCGGGAGAGAGAGATGCAGAGAGTTGGTGGGTTTCTTCCAATTGAAGAATGGATAAGGGATATGATCAAGAATGAGGCGGTGATGGCCTCTATTTATAGGGGTCATCCCGTCTCCGATCGAACGTCTCGTTTCCCGACGAAAAGATATTTTTCCGGCAACGAGTTCCGATTTAAGAATTCAAAGGGTTTATGGAATCCACGAAAAATATCGAACACAACGATATAGGTTAAAGAATTTCCGGAAGGGATTTGATAGCTCGAGGATTTTTAAAGAAACGAAAAGATCGAAAATAGACAAACGGCGACTCGGGTTTTCTTAACCGTTTATCCGAAAAATACCTAACTCCTTTCATAATTCTTTAATGTCAAAACTAGGTTAAAGGTATTAACATTACATTTTTGGAAATTATATTAAGTTAAATATAATATTTTAGTTAACTAGTTTTAATTTAAATAAAATATTCTAAAATTTTTTTATTAAGAAATTTATATAACTAATAACATTAAGGCTTTCAAGTTAAAATTCTTTTATCCTTTATGACTATATAATTACGAGAGGCTTATTTTATTAAAGGAAACTATTTATTTTTCTATTTTCTAGTATTTAAAAATACGGGTTATTACACTACCACCCCCTTAAAAGAAATTTCGTCCCGAAATTTAAGTACCTTCATATACTAAGTCGGGGTATTGGGCTCTTATCTTTTCCTCCGGTTCCCACGTGGCCTCTTTCAAGTCGTGGTGGTTCCACAACACCTTAACTGTGGCAATTTCCTTGTTCCTAAGGACTTTGATCTTTCGATCTAGAATCCTAACAGGTTTTTCTATATAATGTAAGTCAGGGTTAAGTTCTACCTCTTCATACCTAATCACGTGTTTGGGGTCAAACACGTATTTCCTAAGCATGGATACGTGGAAGACATCGTGAACATTTGCTAGGCTAGGAGGTAGTGCTAGGCGGTATGCTACACTCTTGATCTTCTCTAGGATTTCGAACGGTCCAACGTATCTCGGCCTCAACTTTCCTCGTTTTCCGAATCTAATGACTCCTCGGGTTGGACTATCTTTAAGAACACTTTATCTCCAACTTCAAACTCCAAGTCGGTCCTTCTCTTGTCGGCATAAGATTTCTGTCGATCTTGAGCTTCTTTGATTCGTTGCCGAATTGTGTCGACAATAGTTACCATCTCTTGAACTACGTCTGGTCCCAAAAGCTTTCGTTCTCCGACTTCATCCCAATAGAGAGGTGAACGACACTTCCTTCCATACAAAGCTTCGTATGGCGCCATTCCGATAGTAGACTGAAAACTGTTGTTGTAAGCGAATTCCACCAATGGCAAAATTTCTTCCCAATTATCTCCTCGGTCGGCAACAACTGCTCTCAGCATGTCTTATAAGATTTGGATCATACGTTCTGACTGGCCATCGGTCTGAGGGTGAAAAGCAGAGCTGAACTTTAACTGAGTACCCATGGCTTCTTGTAAACTCGTCCAGAACTTTGACGTAAAACGAGAATCGCGATCTGAAGTAATAGAGATCGGAATCCCATGAAGTCTTACTATCTCCTTGACATAGAGTTTGGCCAACCTTTCTAATCCAAATGTCATCTTAATCGGCAAGAAGTGAGCTAACTTTGTAAGTCGATCGATGATAACCCAAATTGCGGTGTTTCCTTTGGATGACTTTGGAAAACTCACCACAAAATCCATGTTGATGTGTTCCCATTTCCACTCCGGGATGGGCAACGGCTGCAACGTTCCGTATGGTCTCTGATGTACAACCTTCACTTGTTGGCAGGCCAAGCATTGTTCTACAAACGAAGCGACGTCTTTCTTCATGGATTCCCACCAAAATTTCTGGCGTAGGTCCCGATACATTTTGGTGCTACCGGAATGAGCTATGTATGGTGTATTGTGAGCCTCATACATAATTTCTTCCTTCAATGCTTTGTCGTCTGGCACACATAACCTGTTTCCATAGAGTAGCGCGCCGTCGATGCTGATTTTTCAATCCTTCACGAAGTCGTTGCATCCCTCTGAGCCAACCTGTGATCGTAGCTTTTCCATGCGTGCATCGGTTTGCTGGCCGGAAATAATTCGTTCTCGAAGGTCCGGCTTTGCAACAATTGTAGCAATGCATCCATTTGTTGTTGCTGGCGGGCAAAGAATGGTCAGTCCGAATGGCATCACCGTGAACTCGTAATGGCCGTAACGGGTCCTGAAAGCTGTCTTTGGCACGTCTTCCTTTCTAACTTTCAGCTGATGATATCCTGATCTGAGATCGATCTTGGAGAACACACACGCTCCTTTGAGTTGATCGAAGAGGTCGTCAATCCTTGGCAACGGGTACCTGTTCTTGATTGTGAGTTTGTTGAGCTCTCGGTAATCAATACACATCCTCATGTTTCCATCTTTCTTTTTCACGAACAACACTGGGGCTCCCCATGGCGACACGCTAGGTTGGATGAAACCTAGGTCGAGTAACTCTTGCAACTGAACTTTAAGCTCTTGTAGTTCCTTTGGCGCCATTCTGTAAGGTGCTTTGGACATCGGGGCAGCTCCTGGTTCTAGATCGATAGAAAATTCAATCTGTCTGTCTGGTGGTAAACCTGGCAACACTTCTGGGAACACATCTTCGAATTCCCGAACGACTGGCACTTCTTGTATTGATCTTCCTGTTTTTGGTGGACCTTCAAGCGTTACCCAAAAGCATTGGCTATTGCCTTTGCGTAGCATTGAAACGGTTTTCATGGCGGAAATGATTGGCAAAAAGGGAGGTTCCGGTTTGGTGCACTTGGCCGTGGTGGTTGGGGCCGTGGTGCAGCTCGGAATTGTTGAGGCGGTTGAGGATTGCCTCTCCATCCTTGGGGCCTCATTTTGTTGCTAGAGCTTCCTTCTTCAAACTTTCTCTTCCCAAAAGCTGGATTGAACCCAACGCTCTGCTCGTTGCTTCTGTCTCTTTCCTTCGGTAGCATGGACTCAATATCCATGGCTCGGCTCAGTGTCTGGGCATAAGGGAGAGGACCGTGACTGGCAAGGGATATGCCAATCTCATGTCGAAGACCGCGCCTGAATTTGTCGGCACGAGCAAGATCCGTCTCCACCAGTTGCGGAGCATAACGAGAGAGTTGGTTGAACAAACGATCATATTCAGCGACCGTCCTTTTCCCTTGTTGCAAGTTCCAGAACTCATTCTGGCGACGCTGGCGGTAACAACCCGGAATATACTTCTCAAGAAGTTCGTCCTTGAAGTCTTCCCATGTATATCGTTCCCATTGAGCAGCTGTGAGAGTCCTTTTGACTGACTCCCACCAGAAATCAGCTTCATCGACCAGTTGATGAAGACCATAAGCAAGCTTGTCGGCCTCGGTACATTTGAGGTAGTTGAAGATCTTGTCCATAGCTCTAACCCATTTCTCGGCATCGGCTGGTTCACCTACCCCATTAAAAGTCGGAGGATTCTGCCTACGGAAACTCTCATCATTCCTAGGCACCTGAACTCGCTCTAGGGGCTCATCTACATTATTGGTCCTTCCACGTACCATTTTGTTTGTTAAGTTTTGATTGACGCTATTCTCTTTTGAGAAGCTGAATTGATATAGTTGTCAAAAAGAACGTTAGTAATCTTTATCAAGAGTTTATGCCATATCCATAATAGCATAAGTTTTGTTAAAAGAAAAATTCTTTATGCTATATCCATAAATAGCATTTTGATTAAGGGGATTCAATATTTCAAAAATATACTCATTCTTTCAAGTAGAAAAACATATCCACATAATTCACACATATATCGTAAGCCCGATATAATCACATAAGTCACATATATATCGTAACCCGATATAATCACAAAATTTCACAACCATATCATTGTCAAATTTCCAATATCAATCCCTCCCCGGATGATAATAATTCAGTTTCAAATATCAATCCCTCCCCGGATGATAATAATTCAGTTTCAAATATCAATCCCTCCCCGGATGATAATAATTCAATTTCAAATATCAATCCCTCCCCGGATGATAATAATTCAATTGTATCGAAACCCGATACTAAACCTGTGACAAGTCACGTTTCAAAAATAAATCCCTGCCCGGATTATAACAAGTTACACTTCTCAACATAAAATTTCACATTTTGCAACAAATATTGCAAACTTTCACGTTTAGTCATTTCTCACGTTTCGTTTTTCATATAGTTCACATTTTGCAATCAATCATGCAACCTTTTCAGATAACCATAAAATCATCGAGTCATATAACAGTATAATCATAGTCATAATCATAACCATATATATCATCAAAAGTCGATTCGTTTGAAACGAATCTCAAGTACCTGCCCGTATTATAATTTCATAACATAAATATTTTCAATTATCCTCGGCACACAACCGTCAAAATATTAATTTCCCGACCCTTTCGTTGAGATGGTGACTCCCTACCCGGATCACAATATCATAGCATGAACATATCTCAAGTTTAGAAATTTTCAAATTAATCATGTCAACATTCTTCACATTCAAATCAAACAATTACTTCACGTTTCAATTTTTCATATTATTCCATTGTTTTGCATATTTATATCACATATTCAAACATTTCATATCTTCCAAAGTACCATATCATGCTTGTCATATCATACAAGTGCATATATTCATATTTCGTGAAATCATTTCATGTCGATATCAATGACAATAATATTACTTAGACATACCATCTTTCACATACTTCGTGTTCATCATAAAATATTCAATCTTGGACTTGTAATATCATCAAACCATTATATCAAAGTCACAACATAAGAATTTCGATTTGGATGACATAGTGCATGTTCCACATTTAATACATACATACAAATAAGTTATAAATCAAGCATGCTTAGCATTGTCATTAGTATCTTTATTAAATTTCACATATCCATATGTGATATCATATATGGTTTTTAATAATCTCATAGTATTATTATCTTATAATTCACATCGTCATGTTATCATATATATTACTAAGAAGTTTTCATCGCAATACTATCACATTATCTCATAAGGTTTCATTCCCGCAATATATGTCGTTTTTATATAATACACAACAACTCATCTCCTTAATTATATAATAGCATGATCATATTGTTCTTCTGAAGATATCCTAAGCTTAATTTTCACATGATATCTTATTTAAGAAGTAATTAATATAGCAAGATTATTATGCATTATATATTACCATAAAGTTTCAATTTCACAAAACATCATGTCATGGTTTCGTCTTCATATATCACAGAGATAATATAACTCCCCTTAATCATATTATCGTATAACCCTATCCTAATGTTATTTTGGAAAAATCATAAATTTGTGTTTTCACCAAATCATGCTTTTAAAGTGTCATAGATAATAGTCTTTCATTTTATTAACATAATCATGCATAACATATTTTAGAAAGCTATCATCATAAGATCATAAGGTTTCAATTGCATGTAACATGTTTCATTTTCATATAACCCATAAATAATGTAGCATCTTTATAAATTACAATCATTGCATATTCATATAACTAGTCCCTGCTATCTTAAGTTAACATATCAAACTTATTCATGCAATATCATGTTTTATAGTTTATCTCACCACTAATGGTCTTTCATGTTCTTCACATAATTAAGCACATCATATCACCATATCATAATAACCCCTACTCATATAGTCACTATTTAGCATATCACAAGAGCTCAAATCATATATATAATAACTTATCATAGAGTATTTTGCAAGTAACACGTATACATGATTATTTGTTCAACTTGTTATAGAAAATTTCAAATACACAATATATGTAAAAGCATGATTCCATACTCTTATGAAGAATCACATAAATCACAACAACATATAAGTCACATTCTCATCTCACATATGTTTCAATAAATATTTCTCACAACCTTTCACGTAATCAAACTTTCAATCGTTAGTTTCAATTAATATAATCATATGAGTTAGGAATGTACCTCGACGATGAGCTCGGAGCAATAGTGATCGAGAGAGAGAGAATGCATAGGTCGAACGTGAAATTATTTCATCTTAAATTCCTTAGATTAATGCATAGTCCATGCCTAGGATAAACTTTTCTCAAAATTTTAAATTTAAGTTTATGAATAGACTTTGGTATTCAGAACGACTACGCTCTGATACCATCCTGTCACACCCCGATTTTCCTAACTCTAAAAATAACCAATTTTAATTATAACCAATTAAATCGGGATGCGACGAAGGGTAAAATAAAAAGGGAGAAATCATAATTCAATTCATTTTAATTAGTTTTAATTAAAGTTCATTTAGTTTAGCCCGGAAATTTGGGCAGCATCTCCCTTATAAACCAGGATCAAGTCGTAGTAAATACCAAAGACTATACATCAGCTAACCAAGTACATAAACCATAACGATGAGGTCGGACCAGACCGCGCCATCATCGGATCCAAGATATTTAATAAAAATAACTACCGAGGCGGACCAGGCCGCTCTACAGTAGGATCCAAAATACATATCGAAAGCATAACAACCGTGGCGGACCGGACCGCACTACAGTTGGGTCCAGAATATATAGTTACATCAAAGTTGCGTTTAAATAGCGGAAGCGAAATAAATAAACATTTATTTATCAACCGTTATAGTTTTTATAAATTCGTTTAAGTTTTCGTTATATGAATTCATACTTTCGAGACGTGAGTTTTTATAACTAAATTCTAAAGTTTAAATTTTAAACTAACGAAAGAATAACGAATAAACTTTAACGAACTTTAAACTTTCTAAGTTAATTAAAACTATAGCTTTCCTTTCGTTTATTTAAAGTGATAATAATTCGATAATCCAAGTAAAGAAAGGGAAATTATGTCTTAAGAACCAAACATAAGTAAATTGTTCATAACCGAAATCAAGTTTTAAGAAACGAGAAAGTCTAACGGTTTAAGTTTTATTTTCCTCGTCTCTTGATTATTCCTCCTTCCTCTTCTCTCTCTCTTCGCTCCGTCACTATGCCTCGGCTCCCAATCTGCAAAACTAAGAAAGTTCTACAGGGCTGAGTACAACTAGCACTCAGTGTGATCATTGCCACAAAGGAAAACAAAAGCAGGACTTTCAGGATTTAAAAAGGGAGAAGAGAAAGAATAGAGTTTGATCCCATACGACCAAACAATTTAGGTACCCATGTAGGTATTCCCGAGGTTACTCGTAATCGAATCCCGGTTAAACCACCCGACGGATTATAAGAACATTTGCAGGGTGACATACATAAAGTGTATATAAACCCATCAGCTATGCTAGACGGCATAAATAGAGTATATGCAGGTCTATCGGCTAGGGATCGAGATTTCCGTGGTAAACCCCACTCCCGATCCCGGTGTACACCAGTTGCTCGTTGGTGTGTTAGACCTAACGATGTCAACCCGATATCGTAAAAGATTAGAGCATTAAACCTGGGAAACCTGTGATTCACAATTTAATCCTGAAACAAAGCCTGCATTTGAAGAATATAGAGCTTACTAGCTCAAGAGTTATTAAGAAACAAGAATCCCCAAGGATTTTAACAAGTTCGAATAAATAGATCCCCACCTTTACCAGTTACTCGATTCTTTGGTTCGAATCTAAAGTCAGCTTCTTCGGAGATTCTTCGTACAAATATTTCCTGATGTTAAGTTACATTCGTAGTTTCGTTTTAGAACTTTTCTAACATAAACTTTCTTTTTAACATATTAATATCTTCCAAAAATTATATAAACAACTTATTAACCTAAAATAATTATTTTCTTATGTTTTCGTTGTTTGCATGGATTAGACTTCAACACAAAAGTTGTTCAACTAATTATTAGGAATATTTTGGTGCAAAAACATTAGACATGCAAAAGGGGTAGGCGTCCTTCGAATCAAAATGAACACAGTTTCAATTTTAGAAAATTAACGGTGATTCCGATCGTTACCAAATTTTTTTTTTTATAGGATGCTAGATAATTTCATTTCGAAGCCATATTAATATTTTCAAAACATTTGGACAGAGTCTCGACATGCAGGGAAACATTATCCATGGAAACGAAAGGTTCACCATCAACAATCCCTTTTCACAAATTCGTTCCGATTAAGTGGTTAATTATTAGGTTACGAACAACTTTAATTCGGTGGTATGGATGCAAAAAGGAACACCGACAACCACCAAAGAAAGGGCGGCTGCACGGCGATGGAGAAGAAGAGAAGATGATGCATGTCTCACTTCGGGAGTTTATGGCGACGATCAACCACTATCTCTAGAATCGAAATCTCCCTACGAGTGCATAGGAACGAACGGCATACCTTTTCGATGATCGGAGAGAAAGATATGCACGAAAGACGATCGGTGATGATCGAGGGCTGCTCGCGGTTCCTCGGCTTGAAAGGAAGAGAGATGGCAGCAGAATGATGGTGGCAGAGGTGATGAAGGAGACGGTGCAGCAGCTGCTGCAGCTGATCGGAGAGGATGAACAGCGGCGGCGTCGGAGATGAGCGAGATGAAGCTGCTGCTCCTGCGGCTTCTCGGAGAGGAAGACGAAGGTGATGGCTGGTGGATGGTGGAGTTCGGTGGAGATGGGAAGGGGCTGTTTGATGGAGATGATGATGATCGGAAGATGGAGGGGCTGGAGGTGGTGGTGATCGGCGATGGAGGGCTGCCGGCGAAGGGGAGAGGCGAAGGTGGTGTTCGGGAGAGAGAGATTAAGAGAGTTGGTGGGTTTCTTCAAATTGAAGAATGGATAAGGGATATGATCAAGAATGAGGCGGTGATGGCCTCTATTTATAGGGGTCATCCCGTCTCCGATCGAACGTCTCGTTTCCCGACGAAAAGATATTTTTCCGGCAACGAGTTCCGATTTAAGAATTCAAAGGGTTTATGGAATCCACGAAAAATATCGAACACAACGATATAGGTTAAAGAATTTCCGGAAGGGATTTGATAGCTCGAGGATTTTTAAAGAAACGAAAAGATCGAAAATAGACAAACGGCGACTCGGGTTTTCTTAACCGTTTATCCGAAAAATACCTAACTCCTTTCATAATTCTTTAATGTCAAAACTAGGTTAAAGGTATTAACATTACATTTTTGGAAATTATATTAAGTTAAATATAATATTTTAGTTAACTAGTTTTAATTTAAATAAAATATTCTAAAATTTTTTTATTAAGAAATTTATATAACTAATAACATTAAGGCTTTCAAGTTAAAATTCTTTTATCCTTTATGACTATATAATTACGAGAGGCTTATTTTATTAAAGGAAACTATTTATTTTTCTATTTTCTAGTATTTAAAAATACGGGTTATTACAAGTAGACTTTCCAAAAACCCACCTCGTGGGAGGCAAGAAAGAGCATAAGAAAGACCACCCATACCCCATTATCTTAAAATGCTAGATCCCGTTAGTTTAAAATGTTCATACTTCCTTATCCTGAAAGGCCAGACCTCATGAGCCTAAAATGCTTATATCATAAAATGGCTGTATACATGAAAAACTGGAAGCATTAAGTTATCATTAAAAAAGGATAGAGTATAATTTACTTCAGCAAGTTTAAAGACATAAAATCAACTCCTGGGTCAAGAAGACCAGGAAAAACAGTCAACCCAAATTCGGAGGTACAAGATGAACACCCCATCAAAACCAAAAAAAAAAAAAAAAAGTAGTTCTCGACCAGAAAGATGAAAGCAAAACAGGCTAAATGAAAACACCAGAGTTGGGAGGAGAATCTGGAGAACTCTGAGAAGAGGAAGAAGATCCACTGCTAGCTTCAGCGGTTGGTTCTGCAGAAGAAAATAGGGATATTAGTACCCTTCTCTCAAATAAACCAAAATGGACGAATAGCAATAAAGTAATATACCCCTTTCCAGTTTCAATTTCTTGTTTCTTCTCTCATAGACTCTCTCAGGCGGGGGCTTTCTCCGGCCTTCGGCCCGCGCGAGTGCCTCGGCGTCCCTAGCTTCCTCGATAGAGAGCAACTCAACCATTAAAGTAACCACGCGCCCGTTACGGGCCAGGTCATGAACAATGGCATCTCCGGGTGTGAGAAACCCACCTATCAAGGGCGCAAGAATGGCTTCGCACTTTTCCTCCTCTGATAAATGTCCATCATACATTTCATACTGGACAAAGAGATTCTTCAGCCTGCGGAGGTAGGTCTTCATATTGGGAAAATCCTCAAACTCTAGGAAATCCATTTCCCTTCTGGTAAAAGACCTAAGCAGATGGAATCGAAGAGAGTCGGAGACGTCATACGAGTAGGCCAGGTCACAAATTTTCTGACGAAGGGAGTCGAGCGACATATCTGAATAGCATAAACATGAGTGGCGTAAGCCAATAATAACCAAGCTAAGGAATTTAATGAAAAAGAGAAAGAGAAGTTTTTCCTCTATCTTTAGCCCTGAAATCATTAGCAAGCAGGGAGATTACTTACCTGATTTTGGCTAAGCGAAAGAGTGAGAGTGGCAGTCTTACTGAAGGCGAGATGTGCGGAAGAAGTGAAAGGGGTCTCCTTCTTGTTTTCCTTTTTCTCTCCCTTGATGATATGTTGAAAAGATGGTAGAAGAGGAGGAAGGAAAAGAGAGTATTATATCTCATCGCCCTCGGAAAACCAAACTCCGCACTACCTTTTACACGCGATAAGACTTGGATGACGTTATAATTTGCAAAAAAAAAAAAAACCTATCATTTCCCGCCAAAGTATTAAACCAGAAGCTTATTAGACACGCTTAAGGACTTGGGGAGGGGGAGTAGCTGATAGGGATAAATATCAGCTTTTGTTAATGTGCCATTTTTCAAATACCTCTCTCTCTCTCATCCTTTCAAAAGCCATACCTGACCGGCTTAACAAATAAAATTATGTCTTAGAAGCTACAGAGTTTTGAACAAAATTCTGCCTGTGACAGGGCTCCTGCACAGGTCATGGCTCATATAGAAGCTGAGCGGGTTCTGCTGGCATCTGCCAGAACCTAGGGATCTGCCTAACACATGATCGGCGTGACTTGACCCATTTTAGAGTGAGGACCACGAAATTAATGGAAAAGAAGGATCTTGTCTTCATAGAAATTCCCTTTCTGTCCTCTTCCCGCATGAATGATCACCTTTTCACCCTCTTCACATCTATAAATACCGAGTAGTGTCACCCCTTTTTCCATACATTATTCACAACACAACACAACTTCTCATACACGCACTTTGTGTACTATTCCATTCATTTCACACACCCCATTAAGAGTTCCTCCAAGCCCAGGCGGTTAAAGCTTTCCGGGGTCTTCCATCTGAGAATTTCACCCACGATCACGACCATCCTCTCCTTCTCGTCGAGAAGAGCCTCTCTCTTACTCACACCATTCCGAACTGAAGGTATAGCCCTCGTTGTGAAGAGAGGATGAAGCCTCATAGAGCTGTATGCTCTTAGCTTCCCTCTCCTTTTACCCTTACTTCTTTCATTTCCACTTGAATGAGTGCTAAACTCCATGAACATAACTGATTTATGGCTAGAAGTGCCTTTTATCTAAGTATATAGCTCAATCGCTGCTTACTATCTTTATACGAGCAATGTTGTGTATGAAATCTATATGAAATGCCTATTTATGGCTGATAAAGCCACATGAATCTCTCACTCTCTGCTACTGTAATCCTTTATCCATGAATGCTCTTTGCAAATATTATGAATAATCAATCAAATTGTTGTTGATCTTCAACCTGGATCTATCACCTGGTGCCGTATTTCTTTCCTTTAAAAGCTTTCCATACTTTGCTTGTTTTGTTTATCATTGCATTTGCACGTAAACAAACCTAAAACGATGCTTTAAATACTTAGGAAAAACTAGCCCACCTAATTCCACATTTCGCAAGTGAGTCGCTCTGTGACCAAGCATCAGCTTAGGTCCAGAGTTAAGCTTCCACTGTATATCTAAGCTTACAGCTAGGTCTTAAGTTCTCGAAGCGACCCGATTACTTGCTACTCTGAGTTAAGTGAAAAGGAAGTTGAAAAACTTTTACACACGTATTCACCCTCCCCCCCCCCCCCCCCCTCCTACGTGTGTACCGCTTAACAAACCGGGACCAACAACATTAAACAATTTTATTAAATATCCCAATAAGGTTCCCCCTGAACATTTGAATCCTTAACAATTCCCAACAATTTCCCCCTTTTTGATGATGCCAGAACCCAACATATACCACTGTAAGAACTTCCATGTGATTGATTCGTTTTCAGTCTTAACATTTCATTTTTATTTCTTATGGCTCTATAACTTCTTGATGGATTTGGATGTGATTCCGAATTTGCCTCAGTCGATCACAATTTGTTGTGACAATTCTGGTGCAGTGGCAAATTCAAAGGAACCACGAACCTATAAGGCCAGTAAACACATAGAAAGGAAGTACCATAATTCGAGAATATGTGAAAAGAGGAGAGGTTGTGGTGTGAAAGATTTCTTCAGAAAATAACTTGGCCGATCCTTTCACGAAGGCCTTGTCAGTCTAGGTTTTCGAAGGCCATGTTGAAAAGGCATGGGAATATGATGCATGAAAACACTGCTTGGAGTATAACTGGAAGAGATAGTAGTATAGTAGTATACTCGAAAGCACTTTTTTGAGTATAAGTGGGAGATTGTTAGGGTTATATACTGACAAACATACTTTTTATGCTTAGTTATATACTTCATTTTCCTGTTTTATGAAATAAATAATGTCACATGTTTTGCACATTTCTTCATGTTACTTTTATGCAAATAAATGTCCTGTAGTATATATTATAGATAATATGGTGAGGATGGTCACACGGAAGATCGTATTATCAGATTGTTATATACTTAAATAGTGTTCGCAACCTAAGTAATTATGGACAATTTACTTGGTAAGGTTGTGTAGTATAATGTTTGATATTAGCTGATCTTGGCTATTAGCTTTGATAGGATATGACCCAATTGCTAGGCCCAAGCAGTGAGCCCATCCAAGATAAGGCCCACTAAGGAAGCTCGTCCTAATACAATTCAGCCCATGAACGTATCAAGCCCAAGAGTTCATGGAAGTGATGGACGTGAGATCGTGAAGGTAACGGTCGCATAGATGTGAGATCGTGGAAGTAATGGACACTCCCACGATCATAGGCATTTATAATTATGGTAAGATTCGATATGTTAAGATAGGGGTGATTTTTCTGTACTCTCATATACGAAAGACTTTAATAAAATAGGGCATCCTTTTTCTCCCTGTGGACTTAGATCTATCTCCATAGTTTAAACCATGTAAATTCTTAGTGTTCTTTCAATTACGTCGAATCTTGTTTCTTTGCGGTTATAGTTCGAGGAACACTACAAAAATATATTCGATCATTGGCGCCGTCTGTGGGAAACGATATAAATCTTGTGAATCAAATCTCAGTTTTTGTTATCGATAAACTCCCATGGCCCCAAAGAAACGACTGACCAAAGGAAGCACGTTAAAAGCTCCTGCCATCACTCCCAGAGGCCGGTGGAATCTTGCACGCCACGAAGAGCACCCTGGAGAGCATGAGGAATGTTACGAGGAGGACACAGGTGAAGAATATGATGAGGAAGATTACCAGAAACCAGAGGAAGATGCTACACTGTCACTGCTGCCAATTCCATCGTCACAGAATGTTCCAAGCGGCCAACGGAGGAGGCGAACTCCGGATGGCCACATAGAAACCCTAAACGCGGGCCGTGAAGTCCGAGAGCTGTTTTGTCAGTATGAGGAGCATCGGAGAGGGACCCAACAAGGGCCTGGTGAAACCCAAGCCCGCGAACGAGGTATGGAAATAACGGGCGAGCGTAGATTTAACCCTCAACCCACAAGAGGAGGGAATGATCTCCGCGACATAATTCGTCAAAAACAAGGTCACGTACCTGAGGCACCTCACCAGTACGAAGTACCACCTCGCGTCAATCACCCATGCGGGGCCGGGAACTTTGAAGCATACAACGAGTCCTCAGACCCTTGTCCGACGTAATCCTCAATACACCCATGCCTAAGAGGTACAAGGTCCCCCATATCACCTCATACAACGGGATTGGTAACCCTAAGAACTTCCTCGGTCAATTCAAATATAACATGTTGAATCAAGGACTTGGTAACGTCTACATGTGCAAACTGTTCCTCGAGCTACTATTCGACAATGCCCAAGATTGGTTCGACAGCCTACCGTCGGGGTCTATCAGATCATACAGCAAGTTGATGGTGAAACAGGGTAGAGGCTATCCTATACATGACTTCATGACAAGATCTGATAGGGAGTGCCTACAAATCCGAAGTCTCATTGATCTCCTCGTAATCTCGCAATTCCAGAATGCCATCATCTCCGACGCTCCCTACATATAGATCCTTGCCAAGGAGCCCCAAACTACCACGAAACTATGGGCTATCGCGGATAAATATACTAAACAAGATGAATCCGCACGGAGGAGGCAAGAAGGAGACCGCGGAGAGACCTCGGAGAAGAAGAATAGTGATGAATAGTCCCGTAAAATTATGTTGGATCGTATTCAGCGAAGTCCCTTAGAATCACGCTTGGGACTTCGTTAGAATCCTATTCGACCTCACAGTCTATTCACACCCTAGACTAAGCTGCGGTCCGAGATCTTCGAGTTGCATGCCAACCTTTTCGAGAAGCCACGATCTATGAGGTAATCGACAAAGCAAAGACCTAGGGACAAATACTGCAACTTCCACGAAGATTATGGCCATGAGACGGAGGAATGCACGAATTTGATGTGTTGGTCCCGGGAAAGAGTAATTGGTGTATGGGGGGGGGGAATACACCAATAACCAACCGTTTTTGACTTTTAAAAATCAGGTTGATCTGCAGGTCGTTTGTCAAGGTCGACCTTATCAGAGGCAGTTTGATCTATCAAGCTCGTATGGTATCAAGCTTGATTTATCAGACTGTTAATGCGGAAGTTGGTGGAGGTTGATTACTCTTTGAAAAATCTTAAGGTTGAATATGGATAGCAGGTTGATTCGTGTAATGCAGGTTGATGCTCGTCAGTATGATAATGAAATGAAAGAGCGATGAATAAAGAGAGAGAGAGAGAAACACCGCGATGTAGCGTGGTTCGGAGAAACCCTCCTACGTCCACGTCAGGTCGACTCGACCTGAGAATCCCTTTTCTTTTGGATCCACCTCTCTCTTATTTATACTGACTGAGTATCAGTTCTAGCTACAATCTAACTTGAGAGTAACTAGACACGAGTTTTGGGTCGTGACCCTTACAACCTTCGTACTGGAACGTACAACCAACCTAACGCTGTTACAGAGCTTGACTAACTCTATAATGGCGAAAATAAGAACAAGCTTTCTAACTTCGAACAAGTCGGAGAAGAAGTTGTTTGAACAATCGACAAGCAGCAGTGAACGCTTCGTCGTTGAGGTGTTTTTCGGAATCGGAAACCTCTCTTCTTCAAGTGTTTGGGAAACTAATCGGATTTCGAACACTCGAATGGATTTGAGCTTTGAGAGAGATTTGGGCAGAGATATGGCGTTGATAGCTTGTGTTTCCCGTACATGAATCCGAAAATGGCTGAAGTATTTATAGGCAGTTTTGAAAAACTAGCCGTTGGAGTCGGGCTGACGTGGCACTAGCCGTTGGATGCTGACTCACTTCTAGCCGTTGGGAATATTCGTCCTTGCTGGCACTCGACGTGGCAAGGATCAGGTCGTGACGCTCCATGAAGGCGGAGCATCGACCTTGATTGACAATCCAGCTCTTGAAATCTTCTAAGGCAATGCCAGCTGGAAGCTTGATAGGGGAGGTCGATAGACAGTCTGATGATCCAGCTTGATCCAAACGAGGCAGGTCGATCATATCGACCTTTCTCTTACAGGGTGGATCGAACTTGATACTAAACGTTAAAGGGCATCGACCTGCACTAACAGGCAGCAGGTCGATCTATCGGCCTTGACCCTAAACAAGTAAAATATGCCTAAGTGTGGTTTCGATAAACATCATCAAAATCAAACTGCAGGGGGTTCCCAACAATTTCCCCCTTTTTGATGATGTCGAAACCAAACACTTTACAATTAATTCCTAAGAAGAAACACTGAAAGAATGGTATCAGAGCTTCCTTTAATTTTTTTTTTCAATCATGAAGATTGATAAGGAATAAAATGAAGGGCAAATAAGAGCATAATTAAATTAAAGCAGTAAAGGCAGATGCCTGGACAACGAGGTATTGTCATCAGGTCGAAAGATGATTTTGTTTCATTAAGCTCGATAGCAGAATACATGAAGAATTTACATCGGGCTGAGAGCATAAATGAAAAACAAAATATTACAAAATCATCTACATGGCCTGGATCTTGGCACGGGCTGCTGTGCGCTCTTCTTGGATCTGCTCCCTTGACAACGTCTGCATGCTTGCGTAGATTCCATCCCTGATACGACGATAGTCGGGATCGGAATTCGATACGTTGACGCCTAGGCCGATGGCAGTTTGGGCGATGTACTGGTCGATTCGAGAGTAATCCATATACTCCGAAGCACCGAGACGTAAGGGCGCAAAATATTGCTGAGCAGGGGCCCTTATCGTCACACCAGCCTCTGCAGCCTTCCTCTTGAGTTCACCAATGAATTTTTGGTATGGAAATTTGCGCATGTAGGCTGCATACGCTTCATCGGCATCGGCAGGCAGGGAGGGATCCTTGATGAAGTAGTGCAGGAGGATGAAGCACGAATTGAGCTCCCGCAGCAGGTTGTTCTGGGATTCATCAAGCCAGTCAACGACCTGCTGCAATCCTCCTGTATTCAAAACGAGAGCGGACTGGCTGATCCAGTCCACCTCTCTCTTCCTTCTAGCCTCAGCAGCACGGCGCTCTGCCTTGAAGCGCTTCTGCTCCTCTAGATTTGCAGCCTGCTCCGGCGTAGCACCAGCCAGCACCATGGCGGAAATGAGATCGGCCTCTGCTGCCAATCGAGCTTTGGCGGCAGCAGCCTGCTCCGCACCAAGCTGGGAGATAGGATCGGCATGAGAGGCAGCGGCCTTGGGTGCAACGGCCTGGGAGGGCTTCTTTTGAGAAGGAGGAGGAGCCTTGGATTTTGGGGCCGGGGCCTTCTTTTTCTTCGCGGCGGCGACTCTCTCTTCTTCCCCCTTTTCGACATCATCAGAAAGGGTCTTTATCAGGGAAAGAAGAGTCGCGTCCTCCTGCTGGAGCTTGGTCACAGCATCCTTCAACTCCTGCTGGCCATCGAGAAGGGAGGAGATGGAACCGTGAATTGCATTGATCTGCTCGTTGGAGGTCGATGCGGAGTTTGAGATAGACGTTGTCAGTTCGGTTACTCGCCCATCGACCTTCTCCACGTCCTCCAACACTTCCGCGATCTGGTCACGGGATGCCATGTTGAGCTCATCAAGCTGGCCAGGTAGGAGCTTGTCAGTATATTCTTTCAAAAGCCTCACTGCAAAATCAGTGACACGCTCCTTGGCAACTTCATCGGCCTGGGCCTTGGCTTCATTAATAATATCGGCCCGGACCTCGGCTATGGCCTGCTTGATTTGGTCTGGGAGGCTGGTGATGATTGACTCGAGCTTGGCTGAAATATCATCCAGCCCAGCCTCCACATTTACTCTTGGAGACGGAGCAGCAGCAACTAGAGGCTGATCATCACCCTCAATCCTGGGTGATGATTGCTCCGAAGTTTGAATCCGATCAAACTCGTCTCCGGCTTCGACGGCGGAGTTGTACAGGGCGCGAGAGTGCGCATATAGGGGGCGAAGGTCGATGCCCAAAATTTTGGCTTCGACCTTCATGCGGCGAAGCACCAGCTGGCGAAAATTGGAGGCCGCATCCCCCACGGTGTAGAAACCGAACTCCGATTCAAGAGCCAGCTCCTCGACCTTCAGGTCGTCGAGAGTGACGACCTGTAGCAACGCCTCGAACAGATAGTAGTAGCTTGACTTACAATCCAGGTAGAACTGGAGGCGAGCGGCGAGGTCGAGGGTTTTGGGGAGTTGATCGATTCCTGGCATCAGGTCGATGACCTTTAGCCTTGCTTCGGCCTTCTTCGAAGCCACCATTGCCTGAGCCGGAGAGATGGCCTGCTCGGGGATAGCCTGGAAGGGCAAGATGGTGTCTTGCTCCACCTCTTCTTCGGTGACATCAACAATTTCCACCGATCCAGCTCGTTGAACACGAGGGGACTTTGCTGGAGAGGGAGCAACGACCTGCGAAGAAGATGCAGGCCGTTTCTGCGAGGCGGACGGCTCGCCTGCGGAACGGACTGGAGATGGAGTCCGTTCGGCTGATGGAGAGCGCGATGGGGAGCGCGAAGTCTCCGTGCGAGCAGCAGGCTCATCGAGCCGTACTGGAAGGACTTTATGCATCGGCCTGGGAGGGCTACCGGAGGCCGACTGCATTTTGCGAGGGGGAGTCCTCTTCACGGGCTGACCCTTCTTGACAGGGCGAGAGGGGACCAGATCGAGATCGGCCTTCCTTTTCTTTTGAAGGGGTCGATCTGGGATCCTCCAACCAACTTTGGAATGGCCGGTTCTGGCGAGATGCTCCCGGACAGAGTCTGGGGAGTTGTGGTAGATTTGCGGTGCCACCCCAATCGCCATCTCAAGCTGATGGAGATCTTTTGGAATAAACAGAGAGGGGAAGTCCGGATCTTTGGACCACGTCCTCTGCTTGAAGTGGGAGATGATGATGGAGGTCACCTTCGTCCCAAGGCGAAGCGGCTTGTCGTTGCGGAGAGATACTTTTACAATGGCCTCTCCCTCCGACTCGCAGATGATCATCCTGGCTTCATCCCAAAGCAGAGAGACCAACAATTTGTCCCAACTGATGGGCAGGTCGAGCACTACGGCCGCCAAGATCTGGAATTTGAAAGGGGTGACCTGGTCGTAGTTCCCGAGGAGCCCCAGAAAACACTTCTGCACGAAGTCCATCAAGAGGCGATATTTAGGGCGGAGTTCGTTCCTCTTGAATGCGACTGGCACGAACTGCCTTCGCTCGATTAGGACCCGATCTGCAACCTGCTGCAGTTGGTCCCTAGAAATGTCCGCGAGCTGCATCGTCCCCTCTTCATCAATGTCGAAGGCCGCTTTCACAGCATCAAGAACGTTGATGGTGGCCACGGACTTCGTGGTTCCAATAGAGACGGTGTGGGTGGATACGGAATCTCCTTCATTCCAATTGTAGAAGAAGGCACCCACAAGCCTGGGGAGATTCTTCGCCGGCCGGGTGGAGATAATCTGATGGAATGAACGGCACTTCTCCACCATGGCGAACATGGAGTCGAGATCGTGAAAACCGAAGTTTTCACGCACCATGTAGGGCTCGAACTTGATGCGAGCCGTCAAGAACTCTTCTACTTCCGACCACTGCATTTCTTTCCGACCAGAGGGTAAGATATTTGCTGCCATTGTTGTTTTTTTCTGCAAATTTTTCGAAAAGGATCAGAAAAGATAACCAACCGTTTTTCGAGACTAGATAGAACAACACAGTGAAGATCTTGACAGAAAATTACAACATAAACTGGATCGGCGAAAAGAGCACAAACCACGGTAATGATTTGATACAGTGAGTGTTATTGTAGAAAAGCAGTGAACACGACGGCGGCAGTTGAATTTTGCAGAGAAAACTAGGTTTTTCGAGGAAGATGATAAGAGTAAGTAAAGTTTTCGAGATAAAACTGCATGCCATATATAGATTTTTGAACGGTTGAGATCGTTCGAATTTGAAAGGGTGAAAATTGCAGCTTCAATCCTCAACCGCACGATCTATGCGCGTGAAATGTGAAACGTTCCATATTCGCGCGTGAGATAGTGAAAACGTGCGATAACTTGCACTTTTACAGAGATATGGCAGGGAATTAAATGCAGCCTCGGTCAACGTGCAAAAGTTGACACTTGACTAGATGTTTTTGCAAAAATGGTAATCATTACTCCCTTTTTCCTCATTTTCTGCAAATTATCAGTCCCTTAAATAATGAAACACATTGAGAAATAAATAACATTAATAAATGAAGAGATCAATGCGTATAGAAGAAGTTATAAGACAAAAGGGTGATACTGCCCCTTTGATTCTTCCTTCATAAATGCAGTTGCATTCAGGTTGATATCGGTCTGATGATATCGGCCTTGTGACGGAGAACGGCCTGTCGAAATGAACGGCCTGTATTTGTGATATCGGCTTGGACATATGACATCGACCTGGCGAATTGGAACTGCCTGGACTTAAGATGTCGGCCTGGCGAAATAAACGCCCTGGAGACAGACATTGACCATTGTTCCCCCTCAAATGATTGATCACTTTGGCTAAGTGTTCCCCCTCAATTTGAGGAATGCAGGTCGATTTATTGAATAGTCAACGGCCTGATGATGGACACGGCCTGTTGGCAGACACGGCCTGTTCAAATAGTAACTTACTTTTCAAATGGTGACGGCCTGTTGAGAATTGACGGCCTGTTCCCCCTTAATATCTGCCTGCTTGTAAAGAGACGGCCTGCTTGGTAGTCCCGAATGTTGGTCCCACACAAGCTTTTGAAAGATGTGGCAAGCTGATAACGGCCTGGAGGCTTATTGATCGGCCTGATGTCTCAACATTTAGTAACCCTAGCTTTCCACATAGCATTTTGAATCTTTCTTCGGCTAGGGGTTTGGTTAGAATATCAGCTCGCTGAATGTCAGTGTGTATCTTCTCAATAACCACGTTCTTCTTTTCCACGTGATCACGAATGAAGTGATGTCGAATATCCACGTGCTTGCATCTTGAATGAAGAACTGGATTCTGAGTAATGGCGATGGCACTCGAGCTGTCGCAGAATATAGGCACTTCACTGACTTCAACTTCATAATCCTTAAGTTGTTGCTTGATCCACAAGATTTGTGCACAACAACTTCCTGCGGCCATGTACTCGGCCTCTGTGGTGGAGGTGGCTACTGAAGTTTGCTTCTTTGAAAACCAAGAAATCAGCTTGTTTCCGAGAAAATGGCAAGTACCCGAGGTAGATTTCCTATCGAGCTTGCACCCTGCATGATCAGAATCTGAGTAACCTGTAAGCTGCAAGTTGTCATCACAAGGATACCAAAGACCCAAATTTGTGGTTCCTTTGATGTATCGAAGAATTTTCTTTGCTGCTTCCAAGTGAGATTCCTTCGGATTAGCCTGAAATCGAGCACACACTCCAACTGCAAAAGTAATGTCAGGTCGACTAGCAGTTAAATAAAGTAATGAACCAATAATACCCCTGTACTGTGTTATGTTGGCAGGTTTTCCTTCGGGATCGGGGTCGATCTTCCCACCAGAGAGCATCGGTATTTTAACAGGCTTGCTGTCTTTGACACCAAACTTGTCGACCAGCTCGTGAGCGTACTTGGTTTGGCTAATGAAGATTCCTTCATCGGACTGCTTAACCTGCAGCCCTAGAAAGAAATTCATTTCCCCCATCATAGACATTTTATATTTTTCGGTCATGAGGTTACCAAACTTTTCACACAAAATGGGAGATTTAGATCCAAAAATAATATCATCAACATAAATTTGTACTAAAAGGATATGTTCATTCACTTTGATAGTGAATAGTGTCTTGTCGACTGAACCACGCTTGAATCCTGATTCGATGAGGAAAGATGATAGCGTCTCATACCAAGCTCGAGGAGCTTGCTTAAGACCATAGACGGCCTTGTGCAGTTTGTAGACTTTGCTTGAATCACCCTCCTCGAATCCAGGAGGCTGTTCCACATAGACTTCTTCTTCAAGAACGCCATTGAGGAACGCGCTTTTAACATCCATCTGGTAGACTTTGAATCGTTGATGAGCAGCATAAGCTAGAAACAGTCTTATAGCTTCTAATCTTGCAACGGGAGCAAACGTCTCATCATAGTCGATTCCTTCTTGTTGACAGTAACCCTTTGCAACCAATCGGGCTTTATTTCTGACAACTTCTCCAGATTCATCTCTCTTGTTCTTGTAAACCCATTTGACTCCAATGATGCCTTGATGATAAGGACGATCAACTAGTGACCATACTTCATTTCTTTTAAATTCATTGAGTTCTTCTTGCATGGCTTCTATCCAGTCAGCATCTTGAAGAGCTTCATAGGCATCCTTGGGTTCTATGCGAGAGAGATAGCAACTTAATAGTGCGCTTTCACCAATCGTCCTCCTTGTTCGCACTCCTTGGTTTGGGTTCCCAACAATGAGCTCTTTCGGATGATCATCGATCCATCGTCTGCGTCGTGATCTCTCTTCATTTGAAATAATTGGTTCTGGCTCATTAATGGGTTCATCAAACTCCGGGTGAGTTGAAGGTTGATCAGTGGGCACATGCTGTTGATCGAGCTGTTGATCAGGCTGCTGTTCGGCCTGGATGTTGAGCTGCTCCAATGTGTTATCGAGCTGCTCAATTTGGGATGTAAGGTCGTGAACAGCATCAGTCTTGGAGACTGAGGGAGGGGGATCAGCCTGGTTAAGTCCGGCTGATGTATTACAGCTCGTATTATCATTTGCATCACTTCCCCCTTGCTGTGTGACCCTAGGATCAGATTGATCCTCTTCCTCCAAATCATTTGGAGTCCATACTAGCAGGTCGTCAATGGGGGAGTTAGACGGCCTGTTAGTACCGGGCTGATCTGAACCTGTACTTGACTCTCTGTACAGACAAGTAGACTCATCAAACACAACATGAGGTGTTACCTCCACAACTAGGGTTTTCTTATTAAAAACTCTATAAGCTTTGCTAACCTCCGAGTATCCTAAAAATACTCCTGGATCAGCCTTGCTATCAAAAGTTTTCAATTGGGATTTCCCATTGTTATGAATGTAACACAAGCACCCAAAAGCTTTAAAATATTTTAACCTGGGGAGCTTGTTGTTCCACAGCTCGTATGGAGTCTTTCCATGTCGGGTCGTGATAACCGACCTGTTTTGGGTGTAGCAGGCTGTGTTGACGGCCTCTGCCCAAAACTTCTTTGGGAGATTGGTTTCATCCAACATGGTACGAGCTGCTTCCTTCAGCGACCTGTTACGACGTTCCACCACGCCGTTTTGTTGAGGTGTGCGTGCGGCTGAAGTTTGATGATGAATCCCACTCTTTGTGCAATATTCTTCGATCATGGCATTGATAAATTCGGTGCCTCGATCTGATCGAATGGAGATGATGGATTTCTCCTTTTGATTGCACAGCTTGCTCAGCAACGCAGGTAGCTTCTCCAATGTCTCCTTCTTTTTGTACATGAAAATAACCCACGTAAATCTAGAATAATCATCTATAATAACGAGAGCATATTTTCTACCGTTTATACTCAAGGGAGTGACTGGACCGAAGAGGTCGAGATGGAGAAGCTCAAGAATTCGATTTGATGATTGAGCCGTCACGCTTGGAAATGATGATCTTGTCTGCTTTCCAGCTTGACATGCTCTGCAGATGTGATCACGATCGAAGACTTGGTCTGGCAGGTCGTTCACCAGCTTGTTGCGTGCGAGCTTGTTGATGGCCTTGAAGTTTAAGTGACTCAACCTTTTGTGCCATAGCCAGCTTGTCTCGGAATCGGCCTTTGTGACCAGGCAGGTTTCTATCCAATCTGTCCATTGTACAATATAGAGTCTATCCTGCAAAATTCCGGTAAGAAGAATTTCTCCTTCCTCATTTTTCACGAGACACTTGTTAGCGGTGAATTCTACTCGTTTACCACTCGAGCAGAATTGCGACACAGAGAATAGATTATGATTAAGACCTTCAACATAAGAGACGTTAGAAATAGTTGTTTTACCAACTCTTAGATCGCCCTGGCCTCTCGTAAATCCCTTAGAATTTCCTCCAAAGGTTACAAGTGGCCCGTCTCGTTCTTGGTAATTTGAAAGTGGCGTTTTGTCACACGTCATGTGCTTTGAGCATCCACTATCAATGATCCATACAGCTCCATGAGCCGCTTGGCTCCTTCTCTGAGCCTTCCCAACCTGCAATTAGTTAAACTTAGCAACCCATTTGAGATTGGGTGCTACATCGGTTGCGGGAACGGCCTTTGGAACCCATATTTGCTTCACCGGTCTGCTTCTATCCGAGGCTGAGGACGAGGCAGTAGCGGTCTTGGGCTTAGGGGCCTTGGATTTCTTCGAGCGGGGGCGACGAGACTGATAATATTGTTCTTCGTAAAACCCAGGTTGATACTGCCAGTCTGAAGAATTTGACTGTTGAGAGTAGTGGCAGTAGCACCCTTGATAATCCGGGTGGAAGAACTCAGGGTGATACGGCCTTTGATAGTGCTGGCCTTGGTATCGCCCTTGATGAACAGCCTTATTCTGATGGTAGGAGGCAGGTCGACGTTGCTGGGCAGGTCGACTCTCCTTCTTTTGAGGAGCGGGCTGTTCTTTCTTTCGTTGCTTTATGAGGATGACCTGGGGCTGTCGAGCTGGGTTCTTCAGCTTGACCATCTTATCAGGGAGAGTTTGATTGGCTTTTCGAACATTCTTTGATTTAGGCTGAGCTTTCACGAACGTGATCTCGCAGTCTTTGTTCTTGCCTTTCTTGGATTCTCCATTAAATCCAATCCCAGAGTGATCGCGCGGATTGCGTTGCATGGATTGGACCTCTTCCAGCTTCTTTCCACTTTTCTTCAACTGACTCAATGTGAGTTGAAGTTTTTCTTCCTTTTTCACGAGGAGTTCGTGTCGAATTACCAAGTCAGCCAGCTTTGAGGTAAGGCAGTGTATTTCGGCATCCTTGGTCTTGAGGGACTCGTTCTTCTCGAACTCCCTGGTATCGAACTCCTTGACCCGTAAAGTCAATTCGTCAACCTTTGACTTTAGGGTTTCGATCTCCCTTTCCTTTTCTTCATCGTAGGGAGAAAATCTTTCTTCCAATGCTAGCTTGTATTTTTCATTTTTATCCAATAGCTCAGCATTGTCTTCAACGACCTCCTTGAGAGTATCCACGAGATCGGCATAGTCATCCAGCTGCTTCTTGATTTCTTCCCAAGACACAGCCTCGGATAGGTCTTCATCACCTTCTTCTGCACAATCATCGTCAGAAAGAGAAAGTGAAATGGGTTGAAGATCTACCTTTGAAGATCCCTCGTTTTGTTGATGCTCTCCAACGAAGCATTCTTCATCATCACTTTCATCGAAAGCGATGTATCCTTCGTCATCACTTGACGAGCTGTCCGAGAGGTGAGCTTCCTTTGTTTCTTCGGCAATCATAGCAGCTCGTTGATCTTTGAGCTTCTTATCACGCTTTGCACGGAGCTCGTCTCTCTCGGCCTTGGTAAGATCCGGGCAGTCCGTCTTGTAATGACCTGGCCTGCCACAGTTGAAACAACCACCCTCGGGTGTGTTAGAAGAATTGAAGGTTGAGGGTTTACCTTCTCCCTTTTTGTCAGGGCGGTCGTGGTTGCGGTTTGAGAAGTTTCGCTTGTTGTCGCGATAGAACTTTTTATATTTGACAACCTTCCCTAGGAGCTTCTCATTTCTCCTAGCAGCTAGAGCATAGTCGAGAGTCATTTTCTCGAACTTTTTGACGATGGACTCGTCAATCGGACTTGGGGTAGCAGCTGAGGCTGAGTCGGCCTTGAAGGCTACCTCCTTGTTCTTTTCCTCAGCCTTCTTGCTGGTGGAAGGCTGGGTTGATCCATGGATGCGGATCATCTCATACTCATTTCCGACAAGAATGTCGAAAAGGTCTTCTGTGGTGAGGGAGTTGAAATCCGATCGGGCTGGATGCATGGCGGCGTATACGTGCCAATTTGCAGGGAGGGCGCGTATCACTTTAAGATTCTTCTCGCGCTGCGTATACTTGTATGGGTTGATGGCAGCCACTTCGAGAATAATCTCGGTGAAGCGAATTTTCATTGCTTCAATGGTTTCTCCCGAAACCATCTTGAAGTCATCGAACTTGCTGCACGCCATAGACAGCTTGTTCTCCTTCATCTCCTCTGAGCCAAGGCTGATGGACCGGAGGGTGTCCCACATTTCTTTGGCCGTTTCGAGATTTCTGATCTTGGCCAAGTAGACGCCCTTCACGGTGCTGGAGATGAGTCCCTTTGCGTAATCATCAAGACCGGCCTCTTTCCTCTCCTCGGTTGAGTAGTCGCGAGGGTTTTTGAGAACCTTCTCGTATGTGGCCTCCCCTGGATCTGTTCCTCCAACGATAATTTTTGCTGCATAAATGGGGGAGGGTCCATTCTCGATGATATCCCACATAAGGACATGATGTGCCTTGAGACACATCTTGATCCGAAAGCTCCAATCTTCATAGCCTTGTATAGAGAAGTCTTCACATACCCTGAGAAGAGAAGCCTCCATTGCAAATAATATGGTATGAATGAAATGAAAAAGATTTTTCGAAAGGATCGGTTCAAAATGACCAAAAGTTAAATAAAGAACTTTTAGTATGCAAAGCAGCGGTCAAAAGAACCACTGCTCTGATACCACTTGTTGGTCCCGGGAAAGAGTAATTGGTGTATGGGGGGGGGGAATACACCAATAACCAACCGTTTTTGACTTTTAAAAATCAGGTTGATCTGCAGGTCGTTTGTCAAGGTCGACCTTATCAGAGGCAGTTTGATCTATCAAGCTCGTATGGTATCAAGCTTGATTTATCAGACTGTTAATGCGGAAGTTGGTGGAGGTTGATTACTCTTTGAAAAATCTTAAGGTTGAATATGGATAGCAGGTTGATTCGTGTAATGCAGGTTGATGCTCGTCAGTATGATAATGAAATGAAAGAGCGATGAATAAAGAGAGAGAGAGAGAAACACCGCGATGTAGCGTGGTTCGGAGAAACCCTCCTACGTCCACGTCAGGTCGACTCGACCTGAGAATCCCTTTTCTTTTGGATCCACCTCTCTCTTATTTATACTGACTGAGTATCAGTTCTAGCTACAATCTAACTTGAGAGTAACTAGACACGAGTTTTGGGTCGTGACCCTTACAACCTTCGTACTGGAACGTACAACCAACCTAACGCTGTTACAGAGCTTGACTAACTCTATAATGGCGAAAATAAGAACAAGCTTTCTAACTTCGAACAAGTCGGAGAAGAAGTTGTTTGAACAATCGACAAGCAGCAGTGAACGCTTCGTCGTTGAGGTGTTTTTCGGAATCGGAAACCTCTCTTCTTCAAGTGTTTGGGAAACTAATCGGATTTCGAACACTCGAATGGATTTGAGCTTTGAGAGAGATTTGGGCAGAGATATGGCGTTGATAGCTTGTGTTTCCCGTACATGAATCCGAAAATGGCTGAAGTATTTATAGGCAGTTTTGAAAAACTAGCCGTTGGAGTCGGGCTGACGTGGCACTAGCCGTTGGATGCTGACTCACTTCTAGCCGTTGGGAATATTCGTCCTTGCTGGCACTCGACGTGGCAAGGATCAGGTCGTGACGCTCCATGAAGGCGGAGCATCGACCTTGATTGACAATCCAGCTCTTGAAATCTTCTAAGGCAATGCCAGCTGGAAGCTTGATAGGGGAGGTCGATAGACAGTCTGATGATCCAGCTTGATCCAAACGAGGCAGGTCGATCATATCGACCTTTCTCTTACAGGGTGGATCGAACTTGATACTAAACGTTAAAGGGCATCGACCTGCACTAACAGGCAGCAGGTCGATCTATCGGCCTTGACCCTAAACAAGTAAAATATGCCTAAGTGTGGTTTCGATAAACATCATCAAAATCAAACTGCAGGGGGTTCCCAACATGATGAATGATATTGAAGTATTGGTCTGAAGTGGGCCAGTGAGGATATATCAGGACCGAGGTGGCAGAGTTAACCAGTTCGATGCTCCCCGAGGTCAGAGAAAGCGGAAGCAACAAAGGGAAGGAAGTTGCAGCTCGAGCATTGATAAGAAGGTGAAACACGAAGATGATGTTGTTGGTGACGGTGACTATCAGTTCGCTGATATTATTGCCACCATCTCGGGCCTTCCCAAAGGTCAGATTAAGTCATCCTTGAAGACCGAAGCATGATCTCTTCCACACAACGAGCCTGTCAATAAAAGGTTCAAACGAGAGGAGATGATCGTGTTCTCGGAGAGAGACACGGTGCCCCCCGTTGTCCCTCACTATGATGCCACTATCATTGAGGTGGTGAAAGCTAACAAGCTCGTCAAACGCGTCTACATTGACAGTGGTGAGTTGGTCAGCATCATCTTCAAGGGGTGCTTTGATCAAATGGGAATAGATAAAACACTCGTCACCCCGACCACTCGACCACTTTGGAGCTTTGCATAGGAAGAGACGCATCCTGACGGTGTCGTAGAACTGCATGTAATGGTCAGAAGGGAGCCTGCAAGTTCGATTTAAATAGTGAGTTCTTTGCAGTACACACAAAGTTACCCTACAACGTCATACTGGGTCGCAATTGGGTGAACTCAGTAAAAGCAGTATGCTCAACCTACCATCTCACCATGAAGATCCCAACCAAGGGCGGGGTTGCGGTAATACGAGATGATCAAAAAATGCGCCTAAAGAGTGCTTATAGGTTGCATTGAGAAGAGTTGGACCCTCGCTCCAGCTACCTCAAGCGTGGCGATCATAGAACCTCAAGGAGCTGGAGAAGGCGTCGCCTGTTCTTGCTAGCTTGGTGGAAGATGTCACATTGTACGGGAACGATCCAAACAAGGTCGTCAAAGTAGGCTTTATGAGCTGCCCCATATCATAGAACTGGTCATCTAGCTCCTACGGGAGTTTCGAGATATCTTCGCATGGTCGCCCCTTGACATGACAGGAGTGTCGCCACAAGTGATAACTCATAAACTCAATATCAACCCAGGGTTGAAACCTGTGTGACCAAAACAACGTGCCTTCGCTGCTGAGCGCAACCAAGTCATTCGAACCGAAGTGGAATAGATGTTAAAGGCCGGGATCTTGTTCAAAGTGACCTACTCGACGTGGATTGCGACTCCGGCCATGGTAAAGAAAGGAGGAGGTGGCTGGCGGATGTGTAATGATTACACTGACCTCAACAAGCATTGCCCGAAGGACTTCTATCCAATCCTCAACATCGACAAAAAGGTTGGCGCACTGGTGGGACATTAGGTATTCAGCTTTCTGGACCTGTGTAAGGGATATCATCAAGTGCTCATGTATAAGAATGATGCCGCCAAAACAGCCTTCATCACTGACTTCGGTGTGTTCGCATACGGAAAGATGTCATTCGGGCTCAAGAACGCGGGAGCCACTTATCAAAGGATGGTGGATAAAATCTTCCAGCATCACATCGGAAAGGTGGTAGAAGTGTATGTTGACGATATCGTTCTGAAAAGTTAAGAAAGCAACACTAGCATCTTCGACCTCCGCACTGTGTTGCTCTTTCTTCGAGAGGTAAACCTCAAACTTTACCCTCAAAAGTGCACTTTTGTGGTACCCTCAAGGAAATTTCTAGGTTGTTAGGTCTCTCGGGAAGGGTTAAAGGCAAATCCCTTGAAGGTTCAGACAGTATTAGAAATGACGACGCCAAAATCAATACATGATGTGCACAAGTTAATGGGCTGCCTTGCAGCATTGAGCCGGTTCCTTTCGATAACCGCGGAAAAACAACTTCTTTTCTTCAGGATCTTGAAGAAGGCTCTGGAGTGAAATTGGGGAGAGGAGCACCACCTTGCACTCGCAGAATTGAATAACTACCTCGAAAGGCTACCCACCCTATCGGTACCCAACGATGGTGCGGTACTTTTCTTATACCTCGCTACTTCGGAGGAGACCATCGGTGTCGTGTTATTCTGCGAAGAAGGCTGTTGGTCCCGGTTTGTTATAGGAAAAATACATAGAGGGGGGGGGGGGGGGGGGGGGGTGAATACGTATTTTGAAGTTTTTTCAACTTCAAATCCTTAACTCAGAGTATGAAGTAAAGTGCTCTTTGAAATACTAAGACCTAGCAGAGAGCTAGATCTAAAGTAATCACATTTCTCCTGACCTAAGCTTAGAGCTTGATCAAGAGTGAGACTTTACTCTTTAGTGCGGAATTCGGTGAGCTATAATCTTTCCTAAGTATTTAAAATTTTCAAGTTATGTTTGTTTAGATGCACGTGCAATGGATAATCAAACAAGGAAATAAGAGTTTAGGGTTAGAGAGATTCGACACGAGATTTATAGTTGTTCGGAGATAAAGCTCCTACGTCCACTTGTTGCACTCGGCAACTGTTCTCTTCACTCAAGAACTTGAAGATTACGGGCTCTTCAAAAGCCTGGTCAAGATCGAGCTTCACTCGCTTGGATCTGACAGACGCTGGGTGATTCCGGGTTCACACCAAAAACCTAAACTGGACTTGAAGCTTCACTCGCTTCAGTCCGACAACGACAGGTAGATTACGGGCTCTCCTTACAGCCTAGCTTCGATCGAGCTTTACACAAACGATGTAAGTGCAAGCTTGGATCTAGACTCTATGATCGAGGCTTCTACTGTAATAACCCGTATTTTTAAATACTAGAAAATAGAAAATAAATAGTTTCCTTTAATATAATAAGCTTTTCATAATTTATATAGTAAAATGATAAAAGAATTTAAAATTTAAAAAGCTTAGATATTATTAGTTATGTAAATTTCTTAATGAAAGAATTTTTAGAATATTAATTTAATTAAAATTTGTTAACTAAAAATATTATTTCTAACTTAATAAAATTTCAAAAATGTAATGTTAATATATTTAACCTAGTTTTGACATTAAAAGAATTATGAAAGAAGCTAGGTATTTTTCGGATAAACGGTTAAGAAAACCCGAGTCGCCGTTTGTCTATTTTCGATCTTTTCGTTTCTTTAAAAATCTTCGAGCTATCAAATTTCTTCCGAAAATTCTTTAACCTATATCGTTGTGTTCGATATTTTTTGTGGATTCCGTAAACCCTTTGAAATCTTAAATCGGAATTCGTTGCCGGAAAAATATCTTTTCGTCGGGAAACGAGACGTTCGATCGGAGACGGGATGGCCCCTATAAATAGAGGCCACCACCGCCTCAATTGATCATATCCAATCCATTTCGTTCATCATAAGGAAACCAATCCACCAACCCAACTCTCTCTCTCTAGCCGATCACTCTCTCCCTCACCTCCCGTCGGCAGCCCCTCCATCGCCGATCACCACCACCTCCAGCCCCTCCATCACTTCCGATCATCACCACCATCATCATCTCCACCTCCACCGAACACCACCATCCTCCAGCCATCATCTTCGTCTTCCTGTCCGAGAAGCCGCAAGGAGCAGCAGCTTCATCTCTCCATCTCCGCCGCCGCCGCCGCCGATCATCTCTCCGATCAAGCAGCAGCTGCTGCCACCATCTTCTTCATCATTTCAGCACCATCACCTTTCCACCGCCACCTTCCTTTCAAGACCGAGAACAGCCCCGATCGTCACCGATCATCTTTTCGAGCATATCTTTCTCTCCGATCATCGAAAATGTATGCCGTTCGTTTCTATGAACTCGTAGGGAGATTTCGATTCTAGGGGTAGTGGCTGATCGTCGCCACGAGCTCCGAGATAGGACATGCATCGCCTTCATCATTTGCATCTTCTCTTCTTCTCCGTCGCCGTGCAGCCGCCCTTTCTTTGGTGGTTGCCGGTGTTCCTTTTTTCATCCATATTACCGAATTAAAGTTGTTCATAACCTAATAATTAACCTCTTAATCAGAACGAACTTGTGAAAATAAATTGTTGTTGGTATACCTTTCTTGTTCATGGATAATGTTTCCCTGCATGTCGAGACTCTGTCCAAATGTTTTGAAAATATTAATATAGTTTCGAAATGAGATTACCTAGCATCCTATAAAATTTGGTAACAATCGGAATCACCGTTAATTTTCTAAAAATGAAACTGTGTTCATTTCGATTCGAAGGACCCTTACCCTTTTTGCATGTCTAATATTTTTGCACCAAAATATTCCTAATGATTAGTTGAACAACTTTTGTGTTGAAGTCTAAGCCATGCAAACGACGAAAACATAAGAAAAGAATTATTGATAAGTTAATAAGTTATATATATAATTTTAGGGAATATTAATAATTAAAAAGGAAAGTTATCTTAGAAAATTCTAAGAATGAAAC
This sequence comes from Thymus mandschuricus, assembly GCA_029379335.1. NCBI lineage: Eukaryota > Viridiplantae > Streptophyta > Magnoliopsida > Lamiales > Lamiaceae > Thymus > Thymus mandschuricus. The sequence continues at coordinate 20,829,254 of CM057077.1, read as the reverse complement.
TACGAACGTAACTTAACCTCAGAAAATATTTGTAGGAAGACTCTCCGAAGAAGCTGATTAAGATTCGAACCAAAGAATCGAGTAACCGGTAAAGGTGGGGATCTATTTATTCAAACTTGTTAAAATCCTTGGGGATTCTTATTTCTTAATAACTCTTGAGCTAGTAAGCTCTATATTCTTCAAGTGCAGGCTTTGTTTCAGGATTAATTTGTGAATCACAGGTTTCCCAGGTTTAATGCTCTAATCTTTTACGATATCGGGTTGACATCGTTATGTCTAACACACCAACGAGCAACTGGTGTACACCGGGATCGGGAGTGGGGTTTACCACGGAAATCTCGATCCCTAGCCGATAGACTTGCATATAACTTATTTATGCCGTCTAGCATAGCTGATGGGTTTATATACACTTTATGTATGTCACCCTGCAAATGTTCTTATAATCCGACAGGTGGTTTAACCGGGATTCGATTACGAGTAACCTCGGGAATACCTAAATGGACGTCTAAATGGTTTGGTCATATGGGATCAAGACTTATTCTTTCTCTTCTCTCTTTTAAAATCCTGAAAGCCCTGCTTTTGTTTTCCTTTGATTGGCAATGATTCCCACTGAGTGCTATTTGTACTCAGCCCTGTGAAACTTTCTTTGTTTTGCAGATTGGGAGCCGGAGGCATAGTGACGGGGCGAGAAGTGAGAAAAAAAGGAAAGGAGGAATAAACAAGAGACGAGGATAATAAAACTTAAACCGTTAGACTCTTTCCCGTTTCCTAAACTTTTATTTTGGTTATAAACAATTTACGTATGCTTTGAATCGTTAAACAATTTCCCTTTTCGTTATTTAGATAACCGAATTATCATACTTAATAATTGAATTGGGAGTTATGGTTTAGTTAACTTAGAAAGTTAATATTCGTTTAAAGTTTATTTCGTTATTCATTTGTTAGTTTAAAACTTGACGTTTTAAAAATATGAATTCATATAACGAAACTTAAACGAATTTATAAAAAAACTATAACGGTTGTTAAATGAATGTTTAATTATTCGCTTCCGCTATTTAAAAGGCAACTTTGATGTAACTATATATTCTGGACCCAACTGTAGTGCGGTCTGGTCCGCCACGGTTGTTATGCTTTCGATATGTATTTTGGATCCTACTATAGAGCGGTCTGGTCCGCCTCGGTAGTTATTTTTATTAAATATTTTGGATCCGATGATTGCGCGGTCTGGTCCGACCTCATCGTTATGGTTTATGTACATGGTTAGCTGATGTATAGTCTTTGGTATTTACTACGACTTGATCCTGGTTTAAGGGGAGATGTTGCCCAAATCTTCGGGCTAAACTAAATGAACTTTAATTAAAATTAATTAAAATAAATTGAATTATGATTCTCCCTTTTTATTTTACCCTTCGTTGCATCCCGATTTAATTGGTCATAATTAAAATTGATTATTTTTAGAGTTAGGAAAATCGGGGTGTGACATCTACAATCGATGAAAGTAGGGCATTGGATCGAAACAACCTAACGATGACGAACACAAAAACCTAACGAACAGATTAGGGTTTTTGGTTTACGACGACACACTATGAAGAACTCTTTACAGTAAGTGCAAAGATGGCTAGAGTTCTTCTTCTAAGCTTAGATATGGAATGGGCTTAGATTCTAAGTGTGAAGGTTGCGAAGACGAGTTCCGATGAGACTGGAACTCGGATAACACTTGGAAACAAAGACTCGAAGTTTGCTCTAAGGCTGGGAGTATTTGTTTGCAGTAGGCGCTCGAATGCTCAAGTAGTGTTCTACTTCTCTTCGTCTTCATCCTTCACTATTTATAGGCGGAGGGTTGGCCGAGATCCGTTGCTTGGTTGGTGGCCTTGTCCCTCCTTCTCTCGACAGTACTTGCACAGGCTGGATGCTTTTGCAGGAGCGCAGTTTGTCTCTTTGCCGAAAATGGCTAAGTTACAAAACCAACAGTAACTGGAGCGAGCCAGTACTGTAGCGGCGCCCTGTCGGCCTGGCAGTCATCTCCGCTGCTCCACTCCGCATTCGACACGTGGAGATCTCGTAATTAATGCGAAGATCTCTTAGTTGACTGAAGTTCAAAATCTTAGCGGGAGTCGTGCTGTCGCTTTCTGGTAGGTAGTGGCTCACTTCGCTTCATTCTCGTAGCGTCCGCTTCGAATCGAGTCGCTTCAAGGTCACTTTGTAGCGAGTACTTGGGAAGTGAGTTCCCCAAGTGGCTGCTTGAAAAGTGTTGACCCGCGTTGACTCGCTTCGGCTTTTTACTGTAGCGCTCGCTTCGCTTCGCTTTGGTGGACTCGCTTCGATTCCACTGTAGTGCTCGCTTCGCTTCGCTATTCTTCGGCACGCTTCACTTCGACTCGGTAGACTCGCTTTACTTGGAAAACACACTCAAGAGAGTGGCCTTCACTTGGAATTTTCTGCAGTCTACAAACCTAAGTGACTAAAGCAAAATTAAGCCATCCTAACAGAGTAGGCTTAGAAAAACTTTCTAACCTATTTTCTACATCAAAAATTGGTCGCTTGGGAATAGAACGCTTGGGGTTTTGGGATCAAATCAAAACAAGTATTTGACTTACTTCGAAGTGTCCCATAGGAGTTCCCCCTTAACACTTTGTTCTTAACAATTCCCAACAATTTCCCCCTTTTTGATGATGTCAAAACCCAATGACTAAGATTTATGACATCTAGTCTATCTAACCGTGGAAGGAACTTCAAGCGACTGCTTCCTTTGCAGGCTTCGTTTGAATTTTTTTTTTAAGTTCCTTTCCCCTTTTTTTTTTTCGGTTAAATTGATTGAGTTTTGTAGCAAAAAGGATAAAGTCATTCACAAAGCAAGTAAATGACACAATATAGACAGAAAATAAAATTGGAATATATGAACAGCAGTTCACAAAATAAGAGACTTGAAACTCAAGGGTTTCCTGCAGCCTCTTCCTGTTCTTCCGTCTCCTCTCTCTCCTCCTCCTTCTTCTCATCCTTCATGAAGTAAGCAGACAGGACATTTGGCTCCATCGTCCTGATGTTGAATTGGTTTTCTCTCCACTTCCGCTCCAACCTAAGAGCTTCATCCACTTCTGCGTCAATTATCCTCTTTTTAGGAATATCTTGTAGAAGGGGCATGGGAAATTCCTTTGCTGCTGGTACTTTGACGATGAGAGGTAGGGGCTTTCCTTCCTCTGCCAGAGTAAGATCTTCCGTCGCAACCTTTCGTTGTATTGGCCTAGGAAGTTGTTGAGAGCTTCCATTCGCGAGCACTTGTCTTGGTAAGGCACTACCTGCCAGTAGTAGTATGCCTTAATGAATTTGTCCTTCAGATACAGCCAAGTGTCGAGAAGGTCTCTCGGAATGAAGTCCTCGATTTGTCTCGAGTCTGGATGATGATCTCTTCGCGTTGCCAGCTCCTCCTCCATCCTACTCTTTAATTCTTTCATGACAGAGTTGAATTGGACACTGTCGTCACTACTCCACTTAGGACTCATTTCATTCACTCGCTTCCGGATAAAGTCATGCTCTTCGGGTGGGTAGCGATCGGAATCTATCATCTCTTTCAGCGTGACTTTGCCAGTGTCTATCCAGGCTTGGAGTTGGACGGCTTCAGACTCTTCAGGCGTGTCTGGAATGAAGGCACTGCGAGCGAGGGCGGATTGGATGAACCTTTCTTCATTCCAGAGTGACTCAATTCGTTCATCCAACTTTCTCAGCCTCCTCGCCTTTACTTCCTCATCCTTCTCGTTTCTCCTCTTCTTTTCTTCCTTCTTCTTTTGCCTCTTCTCGAAGCGACTAGCCTTCTCTGTGATCACCTGCTACATCTTTTGACATTTGGCATCAATGTCATCTTCCCTTGTTTTAGGCGTTGTCCGCTTCAAAGACGCTTTTGGAGCGGGAGGTGGCGGTGGTGGCATCTGAATGGCAGCTTCACTGACTGGAATGGTTCCGACAGAAGCTGAAGTGAGTGACAGTGTTGAAGCAGGGGTAGAAGCCGAAGCGGGCGTCTGCGAAGATGCACCTGCTTGATTGGCAGTTCTTTTGAGCTCGAATTCCACCTCCAAAGAACGGGCCAGGGCCTCATCTTCCGCAATCTGTCGCTCCCTCTGTTCCCTGGTTAAAGGAGCAACGGGGTGAGTGGCGATTGAGGAGCCTAGAAGTTTTCCGGCCAACGGCATGCGGGGCTCCTCCGTTACTTTCTCTTTGCCCTTTATTCTAGCTAGCTCGGCTCTAGCTTCATCGACCACTTCCTCCACTGCACTACTTCCTTCAACTCCAGTTCCCCCTTCGATCAAGCCTCTTGCTTCGATCCTTCTTCCTCCACTGCTCGAACCTCCAACTTCTCTTGATTCAATGGCTAACCTTTGCACGTTTTCCCCCCTTTTGGCATCTTCAAGACTGCCGGGGGTGGTTGATATCACCATTCCGCTGATGGATTGGTGGATGACTGTCAGATTGCTTAGCACATCATGAAGCATCCTTTCTGCTCGTGCTGCAAATACATTCTCCTGGGAAAGTACAAGCTCTGCCGTTTTCGTCGATATTTCATCAAGAAGGTACTGGCATTGCTTCTCTCTTTCCTTTACTGACAGCATCAAGTTCTCCAACGGCTCAACTTCTCTGAAGCGAGCGTCCAACTCCGCTTCAATCTCAATAGTGATTCTCTTGCGATCCCTCTGCAGTGTCAGATCGAAATGAGTTCGCGAAGACTCAAGTTCGGCTTGGGCAGTCAAGAGTTTTTGTTGTCGTTGGTTCAACGCAAGGTGGAGTTGAGCCATTGCAGGCATTCTTTGGGCATAGGTGATTGGTGTCTAGATGTTAAGATTTTCGTCATGTTTTCGTGTCTGTTTTCCCTTAGTTTTTCTGTGTTTTCGTTGTTTATGGCTATGATTTGGTTGCTTTGGAGTCTTTGGTATTGTAGGATGCAAAGGGCGGAAATGAGAAGAAAATGAAAAGAAAGAAATGCATCCTCGTTGGGCAGCCCATGGTAGGATGGGAGCAACGCCATGTGGTGAGGTTTAAGCTCATGATTCCTAACCGCTTCCGTCAGGACAATCGCAGAAGTGGTGGCTGTGAATGTGGGCCGAGCAAAATCGCCCATAACGACTCTAGCTGCCATGGCTTCGGGCTCTGCAAATAACAAGACCAAAGAGAAGTCTTGTGAATCAATCTCCTCCTTCTCCTTCGCGGCTAAAATCGCTCTCCTTTGATGGATGTTGTCGAAGTAGGGCGCTAAATTCCTTTGAAGACTTCGGCGACCATGCATAAACAACACTCAACAAAAGGGTTAAACGCACCGAGTGGGAGAAACAAGAAATCGAATAAAAACAAAAATAAAGCAAATAAAAATACTACACAATCAAACGCCTAATGTTTTCCCCGGCAACGGCGCCAAAATTTGTTTCACTAAAAAGTGTTCGCAATAGACGAAATCTATCGTAGCACTAGCAAGTAAAAACCTAAGTCGAATCTCAAGGAAAACTTAACAGGGCAAATAACTGTGTAGTAAAAACAACCTAAACTAAGAAAGCAAGTAAATAGAATTTTTGGGTTTTTGGTTTTAAATCCTAGGCAAGAAAATAAATCAAAGCAATAAATCAAAGCAAATAAATCTAATCTAGAAAGCTGGAAATTAATCTAAGAATTAAACTAAAGAAAACAATAAATCTACCTAGGCAAAAATCGAAAGGAAAGCAATAAAGAAAGCAACGAAAGAAAAGAAAACGAATCTAGACATAATTAAACTAAATCTGAAAATCTGGAAATTAAATAAATAAATCTAACTCTATGAACTTTGAAAACGAGAGAATTGAAAACGAAAGAAAAACGAATCTAAACTAGACTTTGAAAACTGAACGAACGGAATTAAACTAAAGAAATTAAACGAGGCAATAAAGAAATCGAATCTAAAACTAAAGCAAGTAATTAAAGCAATTAAACGAAAGCAATAAAATAACTTACGAAAGTAACGAAGAACGAAGAACTTGAATTAAACTGCAACGAACTACGAATCCGGATTCGAACAAAAGAAAGCAATAAAAACTAAAGTTAAAGTATTTAGAACTAAAAAACTAAGGTAAAAGCTTGTCATAATTCGTGCCCTAATGGCATATATATACTAAGGTAGAAGTTCGATTCCAATAAGGAAACAAGTAAGAAAACACGCCAGGCGTGGAGCGGGCGCTCCCACAGACGGGAGCGGGCGCTCCATAATAGCTGCGCAAATCTGCTTGAATTTATGAACTGGAGCGGGCGCTCCACCACCCTGGAGCGGGCACTCCGACGATGCCATGCAAATCCTTCGGGTACTGTTCATGGAGCGAGCGCTCCAACTCCACGGAGCGGGCGCTCCAACTCACGCGCGCACTTTATCCAATTTTTGCACTCCTTTTTCTTCCTTTTCTCGTTCTTTCTCCTTCTTTCGGCTCCCATGATCCCTAACAAGTAAAATACTCGAAACACCCAAATCATAGCTATAACGACACAAAATGACTACAAAACGACACAAAAACAAATAATAAACAACGACTAAATCCTAACAAAATGACATCAAACAATAGCCTTCGCTTCTTTCTGCACTTTCTCAAGCGCAATACTCAGCTTTGCTTCCTTCAATGTGACAACATTGGCACTCCTCCGTCGGCTACTCCTCTCTAACTCCTCTACCTGCTTCGTTCTTTCCTCCAACAATCTTCCCTTCTCCTCAGCAATCTTCTCCTTCTCCTCAGCCTTCTTCTCCAGTTCCCCCTTCTTCTTGTCAAAATCTGCACGCAGATTATTGACCTCCAGCACCTTTGCTGTCAGTTCCACATCCTTCTTGGTGATCTCACTCTGCAGATTAGAGATCACCACCTCCTTCACCTCCACCTCAGCTTCATGTTCCTTCATCAATCGGAGTTCATGCTGTGAGGGCATACGTTCTGGGATGGGCGCATCAGGGTACTCCTTCTTCACCCTTGCGTCGAGCAAATCCCAGTAGTTGGCCTCATTGATGAAAGTGTGGAAGCCATCAACTCCGACAAACATGAGAACCTCTATTTCCTTGGCCTCGATCACTTCCTACTTCATTGCCTTGCGCAGGTTGAAGATTTTGTAGTACTCTGTTCCTCTGTACGTGATGTACGTGAGGAAATCTACAGCGCTGGTGAAGAAGCCCTCCGACATCTCCACGGAAGGGTAGCGGTAGCGGATAAGCTCGGCCGCTTACTCTCGATCCTTAACATACCGTTCAAGGATTTTCTCTTCCTCAGTCGGAGATAGGGGAGTTTCTGGGATGATGAGGGGGTTGGTATCGGCTGTTTTAGCAGTTTGGGCGGTATCAGCAGTTTCAGCTGATGAAGATGGAGAGTTGGGGGTGGAAGCTTCAGTAGCTTCGGGTTGGGTGGTTTGGGGTTGAGTGGTTTCTGTTTGAGGAATGGGTGGAATGTTGTAGAGTTTGAAAGCATCAGTAAGATCCGTGCCTAGGAATGGAATGTCAGGAATCTGGAAGGATGATGATGATTCCTGTGGTGAGGTTGGGATTTGAGTTTGGATTTGGGTAAGGGGGAGTTTGGACTTTGGATGGTGAAGGCTGGGGTAGCTCTTTTTCTGGTGAGGGTTGGGGTGGTTGTTCTTCGGCTTGCTTCTCGAGCGGCTGCTCCTCAGCCTCGCTCATTTCGATTATGGTGGTGACACTTCTCAATCTTTGTGGTCGCCTCGACCTTGCTTTCCTCGGAGCTCGCCTCAATGGTGAAGGAGCTTGGATTTCTTCTTCCGCCTCGCTACAAGATTCAGCGACTGGAGCGGATGGGAGGACTATTACGTTGATGCATTCCCGGTCCATTGGGAGCTTCTCCGTTTTCCATAAATCAAAGTAGATGGTGTTCTTTTTATACTCAGCTGTCTCCTTCTTGCCAGTCCATCTCATGTTTTCGAACAGATTCTCCAGGGCGAAGGAGATTCTGGAGAAAAACTTTAATTTCCCTTTGCGAACGATTTCACTAACACTTCCCTCCTCGTACTTGAAATCCGCCGCAACTTCATGAATCTGGTTAATGAACCAGCAGTGCCAGTTGAAGCTTGTTCCAGTCAGGCTGTCAACTATGACCGAGGTGGCGTAGATCTTGGAGTCTGACAGTTGGCTCAGCGAACCAACACCACAGAGTACTGACTTTGTGTACATCTCGCAGATCAAGTTGAATGGAGCCACTAAATCATTCCTGATGTTGCTCAGCTTTGGATTTCCAAACTTCACTCCTCTCCTTTTGGCAAACCGAGCGTACTCCACTTGAGTTGACAATCCAAGTTCCGTCAAGGAAACTGGTCCGGTCATTGGCAGATCGAACACACGGTCTATTCTGCTTAACTCAATCATCACAGGCTTTCCTTCCTGTGGATCAGTGAAGGTTGACGTTTCTTCTCCTTCTTTGAGATTCAGAAGAATCTCGGCGACAGCCTTGGCCAGAATCCGCTGTGGCTTTGCCGTCACGAACTTCCACAGTCTGGCCGTGGTCACGGCCCTGCGGAAGAAACCGTTCTCCGTCACCACATCTTCGTCGAGGTGTGGTTCAACAAAGATGTTGTCATGAGGGTGTTCAGGAAGTCCTCCATCGTTTCGGTTTTCTCCTTCTTTCCCATGATTTATTTGTAGAGAGATCTGAGAAGAGTTTAAGATTTTTAGGGGTTTGAGACTCGTGAGTTGCAGAGGCGCAGATCTTGCACGAGAATGGCAGTTTTAGAGAGTTGTGAATTTTTTTGCAGGTCTCCGTCGTTGCATATATATAGAACTAGGGTTCGGCTGACGTGGCAGGGGCAAGACAGTAATATCCACGAGAATCCTGTGCGTAGGCGGCGGACCCTCGGTGATGGATCTGATGTGTCCGGCGTCATCATAGTAAAAGTGAACCGCCAACTTGTCTTGACGTTGCCACGCGGCAGCTTGTGATTTGTCTCTCCAATAGGCGTCGATCCAACGGTTGAGATTTAGAAACAGTTCAGATTCGACGGCTGGATCGAGGGCGATTTTCCCGCTTCTCTTTGATTTGAGTCGCACGCGCCTGTCTTTTCTCTGTCTACGCGCCGCTGCATTAAATGCTAAAGAAAAAAGTAAAATTTTGCACTCGAGTGCTGACAGCTCATACGTCTCGCTTCGTACCCGCTTGCTTCGAGAGTAGCAGCTTGGCTTCTACTCGCTTGCGAAGTACTCGCTTGGCGTGACTGCTCCGCACTCACTTGCGATGACTAGCTTGAGTGACGTGGCACTCGCTTCGTCATTTGTAGCGACTGGAAAAGAAATTAAATTTCTTTGACATTATTTAAAATGTTTCTGACTTACATACTTCGAGGATAAACAAGAATGTTTTCCTCTTTGTATTTGTGTCAGATTCATTTCATATTTTCCACATAGTAAGCGAAGGTTTCTAGCACACTTCAGCTTACTTAGTGTACTTAAAATTGAAACACTTACTAGTCAATCTCACTTCGTAGGAGATTGATACCACTTATTGAAGTCACTATTTGAAGTCACTATTTGTTGAATTCTTTTGATGGATCTGACTTCAAGCTTGATGATACCACCTGTTGGATACTACATCTTCTTGGCATTCATCTTCATGGCATTCATCTTCCTCTACGAATTAGAGAGTCCTCCATCGAAATGAATGGGGGAGAAAATGAATATGGTACACAAGCTTACTACAACCCAGAGGGGAGCTTCACGTAAGTGTACATATTCACGACGAATGGGGGGTGAGTACAAGTCCTTATCTCAGAGCAGAATAGGACAGGATGACAATGAGAATGCTCTGACAAGACAATCTCGTATTTTACGCAAAGACATGTCACCAGTCATGCAACCTTTTCAAGTAAAAGGTAACTCTTCAAGCTTCCTCCTACAAGCTACAGAATGAACTTGCAATCGACTCGCTTGACCCAGAATAGGGTTAATTGAAGCGATGCAAAATTCAAAGTGGGGGAGGAATGGATAGACATTCGGCAGCTCAACTCAATAAAGAGTGAGTAGGGAATGAATATTTATCCACGATGAAGGAGATGAGAAGACTTGCTCCTCTTCGGCGGAAAGATGGGAAGAGGACACAAGGTCTAGGTGCCACCCCTGCCTAAACTTTCACCATTTTTACGTGGGAATGCCCGATACAAGACCCCACAACTATTACTAGAAACGACACCTGCGAGTGTTTATACCCACTCGCTAGGAATCCTCGGCTAGGTAGCAGCTTTCCTTGCTCGCTTTGGAAGTAGCTTGCTCCGAGAGCAAGCAATAGTTCCCCCTTAACCAATGGCTTAACAATTCCTGTAAGCGGGTAGGGAACGTCTTCCAACACTCCACCTTTTTCCACCTTATTTCTCCTTCTTCAAGCGAGTGGAATTTTGAAGTGACTCGCTTTAGTTGGAGAAGATTCGAAGCGAGTGACGCTCAAAGAACAAGCGACCACTCCTTCGTGCATCCTGGATCTAGCACTCTTCACCAGGGTCTAGCAACCCTAATTCCATGCATAGCTGATTGAAACGAGACTCAGCTAGAGGCTTGGTGAGGATATCTGCTCGCTGGAGATCGGTATGGATTTTCTCAAGCTTGATATCCTTCTTCCCGACATGATCACGAATGAAGTGATGTCGAATTTCCACATGCTTGCATCTGGTGTGAAGCACTGGATTTTGCGAGATGCAGATCGCACTATTGTTGTAGCAGAATATTGGAATTTCATTCGCTTCAACTTTGTAGTCCTTCAGTTGTTGAAGTAGCTACACTCGTCTGCTTCTTCGAAAACCATGAGATCAGCTTGCTTCCCAAGAACTAACAAGTGCCCGAAGTTGATTTCCTATCAATTCGACACCCTCCACAGTCAGCATCTAAGTATCCAGTGAGCTCCAAATTGTCCTCCGTTGGATACCACAGTCCCATGTTGACAGTGCCCTTCAAATATCGAAGAATTCTCTTGGCAGCTTCAAGATGGCTGTGCTTGGGATTGCTTTGGAAGCGAGCACATACTCCAACTGCAAAAGCTATATCCGGCCAACTTGCAGTGAGATATAAAAGGGATCCAATCAAAGCTCGGTAGTCTGTAGCATCCACAGACTTCCCATCTACGTCTGGCTCCATCTTCCAGGTCGTGTTCATCGGAATCATCACAGCTTTGGCATGCTGAACACCGAACTTGGCAAGCATATCTCGGGTATACTTAGCTTGATTGATGAAGATACCATCATCCTGCTGCTTCACTTGAAGACCTAGAAAGCAGCTCATCAAGGCAATCATCGACATCTCATATTTGGTCTTCATAAGCTCTCCAAACTTCTCGCTAAGCGACTGGTTTGGCAACCCAAATATGATGTCATCCACATAGATCTGAACCCATAGCATATCATCTCCATGATTGATGGTGAATAGAGTTCGATCTATCTTTCCTTTGTGGAATCCATTATCCACTTGGAATTGAGAAAGGGTATCATACCAAGCTCTGGGAGCTTGCTTCAATCCATATAGGGCTTTCTTCAATTGATACACCTTATCTCCTTGCTCAAAACCCAGTGGCTGCTCCACATAGAGTTCTTCCTTCAATTCACCATTGAGAAACGCGCTCTTGACATCCATCTGATAGACTTTGAATTTCTTGGCCGCTGCATAGGCTAGAAATAGTCGGATCGCTTCAAGCCGTGCCACTGGAGTGAAGGTCTCATCGAAATCGATTCCTTCATCTTGGCAGTAGCCCTTAGCGACGAGTCGCGCCTTGTTTCTCACAGCGTTGTGGTCCTCATCCGTCTTGTTCTTGAATACCCACTTGGTGCCAATAACATGCTGGAATTTGGGACGATCCACGAGGTACCATACGTCGTTCCTGGTGAACTGATTCAGCTCTTCTTGCATGGCGATCACCCAATTTGAATCAGCTAGGGCTTCCTCCACGCATGACGGCTCAATATTTGAGAGAAAGCAACTGAACATGGCGCTTTCTCCAAACACTTGACTCCTGGTCACTACACCCTTGGATGGATCTCCGATGATTTGACTTGGTGAGTGATCCTTGAGCCATGCACGATTGGATCCGCCAGCTTCGTCTTCATCTTCTTCCTGGTCGCTCGCTTCTCCTTCTAAAGCGACAGGATTGGGTGCTTGGCCTGCACTCGCTTCAGGAATCTTGGGGGCAGCTTCAACCTTTTCTTGGACATTCTGCTCGCTTGAGTCTTTGACTTCTTCATCATCTTCAAGATTGTCCCAAGTTAATGAATTGATGGGTTCCTCACTTGTCTTTCCTTCCTTAGATTGAACCTGTTCCTGTGGAAGACTCAAAGAAGATTCATCAAATACGAAATGGGGTGATTCCTCCACAATTAGGGTTTTATAGTTGAACACCCTGTAAGCTTTGCTTGATGTAGAATATCCTAAGAATATTCCTTCATCAGCTTTGCTTTCAAAAGCTTTCAATTGTGACTTCCCATTATCATGGATGAAGACCCTACAACCAAAGATATGGAAATAAGATATGTTTGGAATTCTCCCTGTCCATATTTCATATGGTGTCTTGTCGTGCCGCTTGCAGAGAAGCGTCCGGTTCTGTGTGTAGCATGCCGTATTGGCAGCTTCATTCCAATACTTCATCGGAAGCTTCGAGTCTGCAATCATGGTTCGAATGGCTTCTTTGATGATCCGATTTCTTCTTTCAGCATCTCCGTTCTGCTGAGGTGTGCGTGCTGAGGATGTTTGATGTGCAATACCATGCTTCGTGCAGTAAGCTTCAATTGTAGAATTCAGGAACTCGGTGCCTTTGTCGGAGCGGATGGTGACAATCGCTTGGTTCTTCTCTACAGCTAGACGCTTGAGCAGTTGTGGTAGCTTGGTCAGTGTCTCCTTCTTGCTGAAGAGAAATACAACCCAAGTGTAGCGAGAGAAGTCGTCGACTACATCTAGAGAGTACTTTCTTCCATTTACACTAACTGGAGTGACTGGGCCAAACAGATCCATATGAAGCAGCTCGAGCACTCGCTTGGATAAAGCCTCTTCAAGACTGGCGAAGTGCTTCTTCGTCTGCTTTCCTCGTTGGCATGGTGAGCATGGATGATCTTTAACAAAGACTTCATTTGGTATGCCTTGCACCAAGCCTTTTCGAGCTATGCGATTGATTGCTTTGAAATTGAGATGGTTCAAACCTCGGTGCCATAGCCATCCTAATTCTGTAGCACTCCTTGCAACTAAGCACGTCTCCTCTTTGCAGCTGTCCCATTGTGCAATGTAGACGTTCCTTCGTCTAATTCCAGTCAGCACAATCTGGGACGTGAGTTTGCTCTTCACAATGCACTTGTTGGAAATGAATTCCACCTTATATCCTTTATCACAGAATTGTGAAATGGATAGCAAGTTGTGCTTAAGTCCTTCCACATAGGAGACTTCTTCTATTGTGAGCTTTCCAACTTTCAGTGCGCCGTACCCTTTGGTGCTTCCTCGAGAGTTATCACCAAATGTAACGTGTGGACCCTTCTTCTCTTTGTAGTCATGAAGTAGAGCTATCATGCCGGTCATGTGTCTTGAACATCCACTGTCCAAGTACCAGATTTGTTGACCTTCACTTGGCATGGGATCCAAGGCGCTCATCTGCATTTAGACATATTTTGGTACCCAAATCAGTTTGGGTCCTTGCAGGTTAGTTCCCTTAGGTACCCACACTTGCTTCACTTTCTTTCGAAAGGTAGCTTGTGTCTTGGGTTTCTCGACCTTTGAAAACTGTGAGTTCTGCCTTAAAGCAGCTTCACACGTGCAGCAGTGTGTGCAAGAGGGGTAGCAGCTCGCTTGAGACTCACCTATGCTCTTACCCGCTTGCTTGTATCCTGATGCGACTCGCTTCGGATTAGCTACAGGCTTAGAGACTGACGTAGGGTTTACAGTCTTTCAAAGCGGCTCGCTTTGTTTCTTCGAAGCAGTCCAACTGGGGTTTTGGCCCCGACTCGCTTGAGAAACTTTGGAAGTTTGAAGCGACCTCCTTGGAGCTTCAAGTTCTTCCCCCTCAACGTTAGTCCGGTTAGACCATCTCCAGTCCGGATAACGTGACACATAGACATTACTCCTTTTCTTAAAAGGGAGATCCTTTGTCTCTGGTGTCTTGGTCTGAGACTTAGAAGCTACAACTGTTTTCCCTTTTACCTTTGGATTGGTAAGATTTAGCATTGTTAGTGCTAGGGACAGTTGGTCTTTGCTTGCCCTTAGGTTCTGCCCTTGAAGATATAGACATCTTCATTGGCTTCTTTTTGGGGTTCTCAGCCATTTTGCCTTTATCCTTGTTGGTGGTAGCTTTGGAGGCAGTGGGCACATCCAAAGTGACTGATGGTGTTGTGATTGAAGCACCAACAAAGACAGTCGGCTTGGAAGGTCCACCCTCATATCCGAGTCCTCCCTTTCTACCAAAAGGTAGAAGCGAGCTCTCTAGTGCCTGCCTATCATATGAAGCTTTGTTCAAGTTAGCAACTAGAGCGGATTGGGTTTCATACCTTCCTTCCAAGCTTTGATGTCTAGCGAAGAGATCCTCGAACTTACTAGTCATAGCCCTTAAGTTAAGTTTGACTTGGTCAAGCTCAGTGGCTAGTTTTCGGTTCTCCTTCTTGCTTTGAGACAAAGCTTGTTTCAACACTTCGTGATCGCTTGACAGTTTAATGTGCTTGTCAAGCAACTCACTCCATGTCGAGGAATTAGCTTCCTCTTGGTGAGTGTGTGCGAGTGTAATTGAACTAGGTGAGGGATAGATAAATACCTCTCTAGTTTCCTCGTCGGTGAGCGCCATGAGTCCCAGATCCTCTCCCTCACTTGAGTTAGGATCTGTAAATGCATCGGAGTTGCTTGATGGATTTTCAGTTGAAGCTACCGGCATTTCACTCGCTACGAGCGCTTGCCTCGGAGCATCCCTGTTTGCTCTTAGTTCATCTTGCTCCTTTGCACTCAGCTTCGGGCAATCAGATTTGTAGTGGCCCATCTTGTGGCAGTGGTAGCATTCAACTTCCATCATGTCCCTTGTGATCGGCTTTGTCGTCTCCTCTCTTTTCCCTTTTCCTTCTCAAGCATCAGTGCTCCTCCCTTTGTACTGCTTGTAGAATCTCTTGTACTTGCCCACTCGAGAGTTCATTTTGTGGAAGTTCTTGGATAAGAACACAACATGTTCTTCCAGCTCTTCCCTCATCATCTTGGCTAGCGACTGGTTGCTTGGCCCTTCGGCAGCTTTGAAAGCTACACCTTTTGACGTTGTGGGAGCTTCATCCTCATCGTCGAGGTTCATTCGATTCTGATCGAATTCGTGAGCTTTGAGTTCGGAGAACAGAATCTCCGGTGTGAGCTTCGATAGATCCTTGGTAGCTAGGTATAGCTCCTTCATTGTCTGCCACTTCCTTGTGAGAGCACGAACAATCTTCAGATTCACTTCCTTGTCTGTGAGTTCCTTCCCAAGTAAGTTGAGAGTTGCAGTGATGTTTGTAACTCTCAGCTCGAAGGCATCGATGGACTCTCCTGGCTTCATCACTAGGCTTTCGAACTCCCGCATCTGAACGGCAAGCTTGTTTTCTTTGATCTTGTCTGTGCCTTGAGAAATGAGGGCTAGGGTTTCCCACATTTCTTTCGCCGTTACGCACTTCCTTATCCGTGGTAGATAGGCGTCCGACACGGTGCTCTGCATCGTGTGGCGTGCGATCTTGTCGAGGTTGGCGACTTTGAAGTCATTTGGAGTGTACTCATCCTTGTCCTTCTCCACGTACCGTTGTCGAACATAGGCAGCCCGACCTTCGGTAGCTGGGACGTTCTCAGAGACGGCTTTCCTGATTTCGATTGGTCCACCTTCAATGACCTCCCACATCCGGTCATGGATGGAGCATAGGAAGCTCTCAACGCGAAAGCTCCAGATCTCATAGCCTTCAATGGAAAACTGTGGAAGACTAGAAGCATTGTATGTAGACATAGCAAATAGTCAGTAGTAAATGCAATATGCGTGGGTGAGGTTTTGATGCATTTAGAAAGATAGGATCCGGTTCAGTGAGACAACAGAAGTGAGTAGGAACTCACTTCGGATATGCAAAGCAGAGGCTCGAAAGAACCGCTGCTCTGATACCACTTGTTGGTCCCGGTTTGTTATAGGAAAATACGTAGGGGGGGGGGGGGGGTGAATACGTATTTTGAAGTTTTTTCAACTTCAAATCCTTAACTCAGAGTATGAAGTAAAGTGCTCTTTGAAATACTAAGACCTAGCAGAGAGCTAGATCTAAAGTAATCACGTTTCTCTTGACCTAAGCTTAGAGCTTGATCAAGAGTGAGACTTTACTCTTTAGTGCGGAATTCGGTGAGCTATAATCTTTCCTAAGTATTTAAAATTTCAAAGTTATGTTTGTTTAGATGCACGTGCAATGGATAATCAAACAAGGAAATAAGAGTTTAGGGTTAGAGAGATACGACACGAGATTTATAGTGGTTCGGAGATAAAGCTCCTACGTCCACTTGTTGCACTCGGCAACTGTTCTCTTCACTCAAGAACTTGAAGATTACGGGCTCTTCAAAAGCCTGGTCAAGATCGAGCTTCACTCGCTTGGATCTGACAGACGCTGGGTGATTCCGGGTTCACACCAAAAACCTAAACTGGACTTGAAGCTTCACTCGCTTCAGTCCGACAACGACAGGTAGATTACGGGCTCTCCTTACAGCCTAGCTTCGATCGAGCTTTACACAAACGATGTAAGTGCAAGCTTGGATCTAGACTCTATGATCGAGGCTTCTACAATCGATGAAAGTAGGGGCTTGGATCGAAACAACCTAACGATGATGGACACAAAAACCTAACGAACAGATTAGGGTTTTTGGTTTACGACGACACACTATGAAGAACTCTTTACAGTAAGTGCAAAGACGGCTAGAGTTCTTCTTCTAAGCTTGGATATGGAATGGGCTTAGATTCTAAGTGTGAAGGTTGCGAAGACGAGTTCTGATGAGACTGGAACTCAGAGAACACTTGGAAACAAAGACTCGAAGTTTGCTCTAAGGCTGGGAGTATTTGTTTGCAGTAGGCGCTCGAATGCTCAAGTAGTGTTCTAGTTCTCTTCGTCTTCATCCTTCACTATTTATAGGCGGAGGGTTGGCCGAGATCCGTTGCTTGGTTGGTGGCCTTATCCCTCCTTCTCTCGACAGTACTTGCACAGGCTGGATGCTTTTGCAGGAGCGTAGTTTGTCTCTTTGCCGAAAATGGCTAAGTTACAAAACCAACAGTAACTGGAGCGAGCCAGTACTGTAGCGGCGCCCTGTCGGCCTGGCAGTCATCTCCGCTGCTCCACTCCGCATTCGACACGTGGAGATCTCGTAATTAATGCGAAGATCTCTTAGTTGACTGGAGTTCAAAATCTGAGCGGGAGTCGTGCTGTCGCTTTCTGGTAGGTAGTGGCTCGCTTCGCTTCATTCTCGTAGCGTCCGCTTCGAATCGAGTCGCTTCAAGGTCACTTTGTAGTGAGTACTTGGGAAGTGAGTTCCCCAAGTGGCTGCTTGAAAAGTGTTGACCCGCGTTGACTCGCTTTGGCTTTTCACTGTAGCGCTCGCTTCGATTCCACTATAGCGCTCGCTTCGCTTCGCTATTCTTCGGCACGCTTCACTTCGACTCGGTAGACTCGCTTCGCTTGGAAAACACACTCAAGAGAGTGGCCTTCACTTGGAATTTTCTGCAGTCTACAAACCTAAGTGACTAAAGCAAAATTAATCCATCGTAACAGAGTAGGCTTAGAAAAACTTTCTAACCTATTTTCTACATCAAAAATGGGTCGCTTGGGAATAGAACGCTTGGGGTTTTGGGATCAAATCAAAACAAGTATTTGACTTACTTCGAAGTGTCCCATAGGAGTTCCCCCTTAACACTTTGTTCTTAACAATTCCCAACAAAGGCTATTGTTAACTCCCAGTGTATTTCATCAGTCGATCGCTCAAAGTAACCGAGACGAGGTATCAGCCCTTAGAAAAACTTGCCTTTGATTTGGTGAACGCAGCAAGCCGACTCCGGCCATACTTCCACACACACCCCATATTGTTCTTCACTGATCATCCATTTTGGCGAGTGTTAACGAAGCATGAAGCCTCTGGCCGAGTGGCAAAATGGCCCATAGAGCTGGGGGAACACGACATCACGTATCTTCCTTGTTCAGCCATCAAAGGACACACCCTTGCCGGCTTCTTGGTAGAAACTACCCCCTTAAAAGGAACTACGTCAATCGAAAACCTTCCAGGTGACGCTAGAGATATTCCAATTGAATTAGCTGCAAAAGAACCGGTAGACTATGTGCATGTGTATGTAGACGGAGCGTCAGGAAAAGTAGGAAGCGGAGCCAGAGTGCTCCTCGTCAGCCCAGAGAAACACCATGTACACACTTCAGTTCACCTTCCCCACCACAAACAACAAATTGGAATACAAAAAACTACTCGCAGGACTTCGCAAACCCAAGGAGATGAAAGTTCAGGCCGTCCAAATGCACAGTGACTCCCAGGTCGTAGTGAACCACATGCTGGGTAAGTACGAGGCCAAACGGAAGAGGATGAAGAAATATCTCGAGAAAGCCAAACAGCTACATCGAACCTTCTCCTACTTCAAGCTCGTCTGTGTCCCAAGAAGCCAGCATGTCCATGCTGACACCCTAAGTAAGCTAGCCTCCACTTCGGTCACCTCGCCCGTTGAGGAGATACAAGCAAGGAGTATAGAGGAAGTCGAGGTTAGCGCAGTCATGGATAACGACCATTCTAATGGGATGTCACCCATTCAGGATTATTTGGAGAAGGGGAACCTGCCGGAGGATAGAATCGAAGCTAGAAGAGTATTGAGCAAGTCGTTGCGTTATGTAGTCATAGAAGGTATTCTCTATAAAAAATCATACCTTCAACCTTTACTCCAGTGTGTAGGACCAAGTGAAGCCGACTACGTGATGCGAGAAGTGCACGAGGGAGCATGTGGCAGTCGTATCGAACCTCGAGTGTTAGCGAGAAAGATCATAAGATGGGGATATTATTGACCTACAATGCTCTGCGACTACACTAAACTCGTTCAGACGTGTGAAAAGTGTTAAGTCCATGCAAACGTCATGAGGTTGCCTCAGACTGACCTTGCCATCATGCAAAGTCCTTGGCCTTTTGCGCAGTGGGGAATTGACATTGTAGGTCCCTTTGAAAAGGCACCCGAACAACTTCAATTCCTGATAATCGCCATCGAATATTTTACGAAGTGGGTAGAGGCCAAGCCACTGGCTAAAATCACAAGTAAGAATGCCTTTAACTTCATCTGGAAGAACGTGGTATGCCGATTCGAAGTGCCCCATGCTTTGGTTTCAGATAATGGAATGCAATTCACAGATAGGGTCTTCAAGGAATTGTGTGAGGAGTTGAAAATCTAACAGAGGTTCACTTCGGTAGCCCACCCTCAGGCAAACGGCCAAACCGAGGTCACAAACATGACCCTTGTCAAGGGGATCAAAAGTCGTTTGGACCGAGCTAAGGGAAATTGGGTAGTGCACCTCCCTCACGTCCAATGGTCATACCGTACGACACCTCGCACATCCAATGGAGAAACCCCTTACAACTTGGCTTACGGAAGTGAGGTTGTCATTCCAGTCGAGATCGGAATGCCGAGTCCGCGGATGATTCATTTCATACTCAAAGTCAACGACGACAATCAACATACCGATCTAGACTTATTGGAAAAGAAGCTAGACCTCGCCTACATTAAAGAAGCTTGGTACAAGCAGCAAATGACACGGTATTACAGCCGAAGAGTCAAAGGCCGACATTTTAGCGTAGGAGATCCCATTCTAATGAACAACGAAAACAGCAAAGCCTCCAAGCTCGGAGCTGGAAGCCACGTGGGAAGGACCGTACCGAGTTCACGAATCCTCAAGAAAGGGTCGTACAAACTCACCCACCTATCTGGAGAGCATTTACCTTGGGCTTGGAACATTGTTCATCTTAACAGGTACTATGCGTAGGGATAGAGAATCCAAGCATAATCTTCAAATATTAAAGAGGAAAGAGGGAAAATGCTTAGGGTTTCAAAGTGAATGCTCAAAGTTAATAACCAAGTATTTCATGTCACAAAAGAGGAAATTAAACAAGTATTTATAGTCCCAAACAAGTTAGGGACCAAATTGCAATAATTAGAAAATGGTGTTGAGAAGGTGGGGTAAAAATTGTAATTTTTGGAACTTCAGCTCAAGGGTTTGTGTGTGTTTCCCGACCTCCTCCGTCTCTTTGCACACTCGTACGATTTTGCCTTGTTCTCTCTCGTCCGACCTCGAAAAAATTATCCGTGAAGTGCTACAGCTTCCTATTTTTATCCTCTTCCAGATAGGATGATTCTCACATACAAATAAAATTGCTACAGTACCTGAAAATTGCACGGAAACCGAGAGAAAAACGATAGATTATAGAAAATGCATAAGTCGTAAAACCAATAATTTTCTATCCATTTATGCACATAATACGACCAAAAAACACATCACGATGCACTCTAAGGTATGAAAAATATGTGGTTATCAGGAGCCTGGACCTTTAACACCTCACGAGGTATCACAAAGTACCACCCCCCCGCCCGACTTCAATTGAAAGAACCTACTAAATAGATCTATATTAATGGGGAACCCTAAATGATGGTGTTGGTCCCGGTTTGATAAGAGGAATACACGTGGGGGGGTGGGGGGAGGGGGGGGTGAATACGTGTATTAGAAGTTTTTCAACTTCTTTTCAACTTATCTCAAAGTTGCAAGATTCGGGTCGTGTTAGGAATTGCTAATGATCAAACGTTAAGGGGGAACCTAATGGGACGCTTTAAAATAAAGAGCCTATGTTTTGATTCGATCCCAAAACCCTCTATGTATTTGATTCCCAAGCGACCCTATTTTGATGTAGATAGGTTAGAATTTTTCTAAGCCTATAATGTTAGGAAGGCTTGATTTTATGCTTTAGACACTTAGGTTTTTAGACTGCTAGATGTTCAAGTGAAGGCCACTCGCTTGAGTGTGTTTTCAAAATGAAGCGAGTCTACCAAAGTGAGGTGAAGCGTGCCGAAGAATAGCAAAGCGAAGCGAACGCTACAGTAGAATCAAAGCGAGTTTGCTGAAGCGAAGCGAAGCGAGCACTACAGTAAAAGTCAAAGCGATTCAACAATTACTAAAAGTGGACGCTTGAGAAATCTGTTTCCAAGCGAATGCTACATTATGACTTGAAGCGACTTATCCAAAGAGGACGCTCCAGATTCAAAAGCGAAGCGAGCCTCTACCTAACAAGAAAGCGACAGCTCAATTCCCACTCCAATTTATACTTCAAGTTCAAACTTCAGTCAAGTGCAGATCGATGCATTAATAGCGTATCTCCACGTGGCGATAGAAGAATGGAGCAACGGAGTTGACAGCCAGGCCGACAAAGATGCCGCAACAATACTGGACGCTCCAGTTACTGTTAAAATTGGCTCTTAGCCATTTTTGGCAAAGAGACAAAGGCGCGCACCTGAAAAGCTGCTGGTCAAGGCGGGTACTGTCGAGCGAAGGAGGGACAAAGCCACCAACCAACAAAGGCTCCTGTCCATTCCTCCACCTATAAATAGTGAAGACCAAAGACGGAGAAGAGTAGAACACTACTTGAGAAATCAGCGCATACTGCAAACAAGCACTCACAGCCTTCGAGCAAATTCATCCGAGTCCTTGTCTAAGTGTTCTCCAAGTTTCATTTTCATCGAAACCTGTCTCCGCCACCTTCACTCTCCACAGATCTAAGCCTACTTCATATCCGATCTTAGAAAAGAACTCAACCCATCTTTGCACTCACTGTAAAGAGTTCTTCAGTTAAGAGAGTCGTCAAAACCAAAACCCTAACCCTAGTTCTGTCTAGTTAGGTTTTGTGTTCATAGAAAGGTTGTTGTGTTCAAGATCCAATAATCTACTTTCCTCGATAGTAGAAGTCTCGATCATAGAGTTTAGATCCAAGCTAGCACAGTCCTCGATTGTGTAAAGCTCGATCTCTGATAGGTTTTTGTGGAGAACCCGTAATCTCCCAGTTGTCGTAGTTTCGGATCCAAGTGAGTGAAGCTCGATCCAGTCTTGGTTTTTGAGGAACCTAAAATCCTCAAGATTCTTGAGTGAAGAGAATCTGTTGCAGTGAGCAACAAAGTGGACGTAGGTGTTTTACCACCGAACCACTATAAAACCCTGGTATCGTATTTCTCTACTTAAACTTTCTTTTTCTGCTTTGATTATTCACATTGCACAAGCATCGTAAACAAATTCAAATCGAAGTTTTAATTACTGAGGAAAGAACAGCTCACCTAATTCCGCATATCGCAAGTGAGTCACTCTCTTGGTCAAGCATCTGCTTCGGTCAAAAGTGAAGCTTCCACTGTAGATCAAGCTTGCGGCTAGGTCTTAATTATTTGAAGCGAGCACTCTAACTTGCTACTCTGAGTTAAGGGCAAAAGAGGTTGAAAAACTTCTTACACACGTATTCACCCCCCCCCCCCCCTCCTCCCCAACGTGTGTATCCCTTAGCATACCGGGACCAACAAGTGGTATCAGAGCAGGGGTTCTTTCGAGCCATTGCTTTGCAATCCTGAAGTGAGTCCCCTCTCTCTTCATGTTGTTTCACTGAACTGATCCAGTTTTCCTAAGTGCATCAAAATCTCACTCACGCATACTGCATTACTACTAACAGTTCATCATGTCTACATATAGTGCATCCAACCTGCCACAGTTCTCGATTGAAGGATACGAAACATGGAGTTTCCGTGTCAAAAGCTTTCTATGCTCCATCCACGACAGGATGTGGGAAGTCATAGAAGAAGGGCCTATCGAGATCATGAAGACCATCTCAGTGAACGTTCCAGCTGCTGAAGGCAGAGAATCATATGTCAGACAAGACCTTGCCAAAAAGGCGAAAGAAGACTACACTGCCAATGACTTAAAGATTGCCAACCTCGACCGTGTAGCATGCCACACAATGCAGAGCACTGTATCAGACGCTTATCTCCCCAGGATAAGGAAGTGCACCACTGCAAAGGAGATGTGGGAAACCCTAGCCCTAATCTCGCAAGGCACAAACAAAATCAAGGAGAATAAGTTTGCGATGCTGATGAGAGAGTTCGAGAGCTTAACAATGAAGTCCGGAGAGACGATTGATGCCTTCGAGTTGCGCATCACCAACATCATTGCCACTCTCATCTCTCTTGGCAAGGAATTCACTGATAAAGAAATCAATCTCAAGATTGTACGAGCCCTCACACGGAAATGGCAGACAATGAAGGAGTTGTACTTGGCAAAGAAGGACCTATCGAAGCTCTCACCAGAGATACTATTCTCCGAGCTTAAGGCTCATGAGTTTGATCTCAATCGGATGAGCTTAGATGATGAAGATAAAGTTCCCACGTCATCAAAGGGATTCGCTTTCAAAGCTGGAGAAGCCCAAAGCGACTAATGTATTGCCAAGATGACAAGAGAGGAACTGGAAGAGCACTACGCGTTCTTGTCAAAGAAATTCAACAAAATGAACTCGCGAGTGGGAAAATACAAGAGATTCTACAAGCAATACAAAGGAAAGAGCACTGATGCTCGAGAAGGAAAGGGAAAGTGAGAAGAGACGACGATGTCGATCTCAAGGGATATGATGGATGTGGAATGCTACCATTGCCACAAAATGGGCCACTACAAATCAGACTGCCCAAAGCTGAGTGCCAAGGAATGTGAAGAATTGAAGGCCAGGAGGGAAGCTCCCCGGCGAGCGCTAGTCACAAGCGAGCCGCTAGACACTCCAAGCGAGGAAGTGCCAAGTGACTCAGACGCTTTCACAAATCAAAACTCAAGTGAGCGAGAGGATCTGAACTTTATGACACTCACCGACGAAGACACAGGAGAGGTATTCTACTATCCTCCTATCAATTCAATTACACTGGCACACGAACACGAAGAGCAAGTACATTCCTCGACATGGAGTGAGCTGCTTGACAAATTCCACAAACTGTCAAGTACCCACGAAGTGTTGAAACAAACTATGTCAAATAGCAAGAGAGAGAACCGAAAGCTAGCCACTAAACTTGATGAAGTCAAGAATAATTTAAGGGCTATGAAAAATAAGTTCGAGGACCTCTTCGCTAGGCATAAGAGCTTGGAAGGAAGGTATTAAACCCAATCCACACTAGTAGCCAGCTTAAACAAAGCCTCATTCGTTAGGCAGGCACTAGAAGACTCACTTCTACCTTTTGGTAGAAAAGGAGGTCTTGGATATGAGGGTGGACCTTCCAAGCCTACAGTCTTTGTTGGTGCTTCTAACACAACACCATCAGTCTCTTTGGATGAGCCCACTGCCTCCAAAGCGACCACTAGCAAAGACAAAGGCAAAGTGGTTGAGAACCCTAAGAAGAAACCCATGAAGATGTCTATATCCTTAAGGGAGGAATCTAAGGGTAAGTCTACTACAACTGTATTTAGCACTCAAAATGCTAAAGCTTACTGATTGGTGTCTAGATGTTAGGATTTTTGTCATGTTTTCGTGTCCGTTTTCCATTAGTTTTTGTATGTTTTCGTTGTTTGTGGCTATGATTTGGTTGCTTTGGAGTCTTTGGTATTGTAGGATATAAAGGGCAGAAACAAGAAGAAAACGAGAAGAAAGAAGCATTATATCGAAGAGAAGTTCGATAGGAGCATGTAGGCGAAAACAGAGGTCAATTTGGAGTTTGGACGAGGAAGATACGACCGAAACAAGAAAGGCGTGCAATCGTCCAGAGTTGGACGACCGTCCAAGGTTTTGAAGATACAATGCGAGTGCTACATTGGACGAGCGTCCAACGTTCTGGCCCGCTGTCTTTTCCTTGTTTAACTAGGTTTTCATACCTAGTATAAATACTACTCCTTGTGAACGACTTTTATAACACTTTTACCTTAGTTTTAGCTCTAGTTTTCAGCACATTACATTGTAGTTTAGTTTTCCTTTGATCGATCCGGATCGTTGTTCGTTTTTATTCAAGACTACTTCTTTAGTTCGTGTTCTTCGTTCTTCGTTTAATTTCATAAGTTCTTTATTGCTTTCGTTTATTTGATTTATTTGCTTTCCTTAGTTCTAGATTTAATTTCGTAATTGCTTCGTTTAATTTCATTTGTTTAATTTAGTTCGTTCGATTTCAAGTTCTTAGATTAGATTCGTTTTTCTTAGTTTTCAATTCCTTCGCTTTCAAGTTTTCGTAGTTAGATTTATTTGCTTAATTTTCAGATTTAATTATGATGTCTAGATTCGTTTTCGTTTCTTTCGTTGCTTTCTTTATTGCTTTCTTTTCAATTCTTGCCTAGGTAGTTTATTTGCTTTTATCTAGTTTAATTCTTTAGATTAATTAGTTCGATTTATTTCTTTGCTTTCTAGGTTAGTAATTTACTTGCTTTTGTTTACTTGCTTTGATTTACTTTATTGCCTAGGATTTAAAATAAAAACCAATCCAAATTCTCTTTACGTGCTTTCTTAGTTTTAGGCTAGATTAGTATTTTTGCTACACAGTTATTTGCCCTACTAAGTTTTCCTACGAGTTTCGACTTAGGGTTTTGCTTGATAGTGCTACGATAGGATTTTGTTCTATTGCAAACACTTTTTGGTGAAACAAATTTTGGCGCCGTTGCCGAGGAAAACTTTAGGGTATTTAATTGTGTAGTATTTTATTTTATTTTATTTTATTTTATATTATTTTATTTGTATTTCATTCGATTTCCTTTTCCTTCCACTCGGTACGTTTAATCCTTTTGTTAAGTGTTGTTTATGCATGGTCGCCGAAGTCTTCAGAGGAAATTAGCACCCCACATCGACAACATCAACCGGAGGAAAGCGATTTTAGCCGCGAGGGAGGAGGAGGAGACCGATTTCCAAGACTTTTCTTTGGTCTTGTTATTTGCAGAGCCTGAAGCCATGGCAGCTAGAGTCATGGGCGATTTTGCTTGCCCCACATTCACAGCCACCACTTCGGTGATTATCCTGACGGAAGCAGTCAGGAATCATGAGCTTAAACCTCACCATTTGGCGTTGCTCCCATCCTACCACGGGCTGCCCAACAAAGATTCATTGACGTTTATTCGAGAGTATTGCACGGTGGTGCAATCTTTCCCACTCTCGGGACTCACGGAGGACAACTTGAAGATGAAGTGCTTCCCGTACACCCTCAAGGATCGAGCAAAGTCATGGTATTTGTCGCTTCCGGCCAACTCTCTCACCACA
The DNA here is from genome assembly GCA_029379335.1 of Thymus mandschuricus. Classification (NCBI taxonomy): domain Eukaryota; kingdom Viridiplantae; phylum Streptophyta; class Magnoliopsida; order Lamiales; family Lamiaceae; genus Thymus; species Thymus mandschuricus. The sequence goes on along the minus strand of CM057077.1, from coordinate 20,803,033 downwards.
TGGAGTGCCGTTTGCGAGAGATTCATGTTGAAGTACTACCCGAACCGCAAGACTCAGGAGGTGCGGTCGAAAATCATGAACTTTTCCCAAGATAATGATGAGTCGTTTCACGAAGCATGCGAGAGGTTCCAAGAGCTACTACAACAATGCCATCATCATCAGATGGCATCGGAGTTGCTCTGGCAATATTTCTACGATGCACTTAACCAGACTTGTCAGTTCATGGTAGATAGCTCAGCCGGAGGCAACATAGCGGTCAAGACAACTGATGAGATGAAGACTATATTCGAGACGCTCGCTGCGAGTTCTCAACAAAAATCAGCTAGGCCAAGGAAAGTGGAGGCAAGTGCAATCTCGATGAGCCCCGATATGAAGAAACAAATTGCCGACATGTATAGGGATCTCGAGAACTTGAAGATGAAGCAAAGTGCACCGGCCCCGAAGGAGGACAATGTGAGAATTACGGCGAGTTGGGACACATCAAGGAGGTTTGCCACAACATGGGAGCATTCACTTATGAAGGAGGAGCCGATGTCTATACTGCCCAAGGTTACATGCCACAAGGACCACCACCTCAAGGGCAAGGTACGAACCCGAATTTTCAATATCATCGCCCCTCCTCCTGAAGGAACCATATCCGATCAGTGAAGATTGGTTCGCCCGAGGATCTATTTCGGATATCTAACTATCGACATAATCCTATCATGCTCCTATGAATTAAGTGCGGAATCATAGGGGGTTATAGATCGATTACCTGAAGAAGTAGAGAACTCGCGAATAGATCTTCTGATCTGTATCCCTGCTCGATTCTGACGTTGGATGGACAACGAACTTCGGAATCAGCCACAGAAAATGGGAACCCACCGATCTGCTTTGTAGCCGGCCGAGCGTCTCTCTCTCTCTAACCCTAGCCTCCCTTTCTTGTTCAGAATATATAAGTGCACTCGTATATTCTGACTGTTAGGTCAAAACAAGACCTTGAGGGGGTATATATAGAGGAGACCAAGTGAGACTTGGGCTTAAGTTGCAGGCCAGGCTTGCAACATATGGACAAACCGTCCATTAGTCGAGTTGGCGCCCCATACTAGGCCCAACTATGTGGTGGCCCACTTATTCCTTATACTGTGGCCTATTGAGCTTTTTGGGCCAGATCAGGGATCTACTAGCTGGTAAAACCGAGGCCTCCCAATGGCTAAATTCTCCATACTCAGCCCAGAATATAATTTAGTCGATACGTACTAAAACATTCCACTAGAGTAATAGTACTGAATTACCTGTTTTACCCCTGTTGAGTTCAGGGCTAGTATTAGACTTAACGACCCCCATATTTAAGATATCCCACACCCGTTGACTAACTTAGAGCCTCTGACTGCTCGTGTTATTCAACTTCTTTATTCCTGAGTAGTACCATTCATTCCTTATTCATCATACTGGAAATTAATCCACCTGCAGGGTTTGGTATATGATAATCCTTAATGAATTCCTCAGGGGATGTGATCAACCTGTTCTACCAGGATATGGTGCTCTGTTGCAGTTGCAATAAGAGTCGTACTAGTTGTAGTTGCTTCCCAAGATACGGAGCATATTGAGTTGTAGATACTCTGAACTCTCACCCATGGTAATTCAAAGAAGCAGACCACAACTATACACCCTTAGGACTCAACTAGAGTTAAGGTTCATCTTAAGTCACCGAGGTCTTGATTCTTTCTATATCGGTCAGAATAGAAGAATACACCTCACCGTGATCCTATCAGTACACGCACATACTAGCATAGACAAGTAGCCAAGACAAGCTACCTATGCAGCCTATACTACAGCCTAAACCGACAGTTATATCCAGAACTGTCTCAACTGTGATACCCGTTTATATCTCGTGAGGAACCGGCAACTATAGTCTTCTGTGATCTACAACACACCATAAAGCCTACAACTTTGAGATAATGGATAGATGTTTGACGCATAGATAACAATTCATACTTAATCAGATTGGAGATCGTTAGTGGTTATGGACAACACATGCATACAAGCTAAAAGGCCTGCTTTCTAGTATACAAATCCATCACCTCCATATAACAATCCATACCCTCCGCAAAATTCATACTACTCCTCTCCACCACCATATTATCCACCTCCACAATATCCTCCCAATCCATATTATCCACCACCTCCTTACTACCCACCTCAACCTACTCCTCGTCCTCAAGGACCTCCACAAAAGCCTCCCGCCGATGAGAGCCTTTCCACATTCTTCCATGAAGCAAAATTGGCCCGAGAGGCTGAAGATGCTACTATTAAGAGGCTCGAGACGGCCATTGGTCAAATTTCTGGTTCCATGCACTTGATCCAACAACCGAGGCGGATTCCGAGTCAAAGGATTCAACCTCAACAAGCTCACAAGGTGTAAGCCCCATATCCTCCATACGTTCCTCCTGTTCCACCTCATCAAGCCCATGCGGTTTCGGTGTTGCGGAGCGGGAGGTACGTGGATAATGGAGTTACAATGCCGCCTCAAGGCCGTTCGAGTGATAGGTGGATCCCGAATTCGCAATGGGGATCGACTCAAAATCATGCAGCGCAACACGTTGGACGGGCGTCCAACGTCGGACGGCCGCCCACCACTTCGCCAGCTCATGGACGAGCGCCCAACGTAGCAATTTCACCAGCGAAGCCCGCGCTGGATGAGCGTCTGTTGGGAAACCGGGACCAACAGTGTCCAACGCACGTTGGACGACCGTCCAATGCAGACGAGGAGCATAATGCGAACCCCACCCTAGACGAGCGTCCAGCTAATGTTGAACGACCGTCCTACCCTGCCGAGCTACGCACGGAGTCCGAGGAAGCCGCAAAGGAGACCCAACCTCTTCACAAGACGCCCAATCCTTATATTCCACCTATTCAAGGTATTGTAAAGGGGGAGAGAAAGGATCTTGTGCCTCTCAACTCATTTCCTAAAAGAGGGGATCCGAGAAGTTTCAACTTGAGTATTATTTTGGATAGCGGAGAGGCCGTTTCGGGGTTGATGGATTTAGAAGCTGCGGTGAATTTAATGCCGTATTCTATTTTTGAGAAGATGAACTCAAGAATCCTTCAAGCCATCGACATTCGCATTGAGCTAGCGGATAGCACTATGAGTTGTCCATTGGGGGTTGTGGAAGATGTGACTATCCTCGTTAGTGGAATTCGTGTCTGAAGGAACCATATCTGATCGGTGAAGATCGATTCGCCCGAGGATCTATTTCGGATATCTAACTATCGACATAATCCTATCATGCTCCTATGAATTAAGTGCGGAATCATAGGGGGTTATAGATCGATTACCTGAAGAAGTAGAGAACTCGCGAATAGATCTTCTGATCTTTATCCCTGCTCGATTCTGACGTTGGATGGACAACGAACTTCGGAATCAGCCACGGAAAACGGGATCCCACCGAACTGCTAGAAGCCGGCCGCACGTCTCTCTCTCTCTAACCCTAGCCTCCCTTTCTTGTTCAGAATATTTAAGTGCACTCAATTATTCTGACTGTTAGGTCTAAACAAGACCTTGATGGGGTATATATAGAGGAGATCAAGTGAGACTTGGGCTTAAGTTGCAGGCCAGGCCTGCAACAAATGGACAAACCGTCCATTAGCAGAGTTGGCGCCCCATACTTGGACCAACTGTGTGGTGGCCCACTTATTCCTTATACTGTGGCCTATTGAGCTTTTTGGGCCAGATCAGGGATCTACTAGCTGGTAAAACCGAGGCCTCCCAATGGCTAAATTCTCCATACTCAGCCCAGAATATAATTTAGTCGATACGTACTAAAACATTCCACTAGAGTAATAGTACTGAATTACCTGTTTTACCCCTGTTGAGTTCAGGGCTAGTATTAGACTTAACGACCCCCATATTTAAGATATCCCACACCCGTTGACTAACTTAGAGCCTCTGACTGCTCGTGTTATTCAACTTCTTTATTCCTGAGTAGTACCATTCATTCCTTATTCATCATACTGGAAATTAATCCACCTGCAGGGTTTGGTATATGATAATCCTTAATGAATTCCTCAGGGGATGTGATCAACCTGTTCTACCAGGATATGGTGCTCTGTTGCAGTTGCAATAAGAGTCGTACTAGTTGTAGTTGCTTCCCAAGATACGGAGCATATTGAGTTGTAGATACTCTGAACTCTCACCCGTGGTAATTCAAAGAAGCAGACCACAACTATACACCCTTAGGACTCAACTAGAGTTAAGGTTCATCTTAAGTCACCGAGGTCTTGATTCTTTCTATATCGGTCAGAATAGAAGAATACACCTCACCGTGATCCTATCAGTACACGCACATACTAGCATAGACAAGTAGCCAAGACAAGCTACCTATGCAGCCTATACTACAGCCTAAACCGACAGTTATATCCAGAACTGTCTCAACTGTGATACCCGTTTATATCTCGTGAGGAACCGGCAACTATGGTCTTCTGTGATCTACAACACACCATAAAGCCTACAACTTTGAGATAATGGATAGATGTTTGATGCATAGATAACAATTCATACTTAATCAGATTGGAGATCGTTAGTGGTTATGGACAACACATGCATACAAGCTAAAAGGCCTGCTTTCTAGTATACAAATCCATCACCTCCATATAACAATCCATACCCTCCGCAAAATTCATACTACTCCTCTCCACCACCATATTATCCACCTCCACAATATCCTCCCAATCCATATTATCCACCACCTCCTTACTACCCACCTCAACCTACTCCTCGTCCTCAAGGACCTCCACAAAAGCCTCCCGCCGATGAGAGCCTTTCCACATTATTCCATGAAGCAAAATTGGCCCGAGAGGCTGAAGATGCTACTATTAAGAGGCTCGAGACGGCCATTGGTCAAATTTCTGGTTCCATGCACTTGATCCAACAACCGAGGCGGATTCCGAGTCAAAGGATTCAACCTCAACAAGCTCACAAGGTGTAAGCCCCATATCCTCCATACGTTCCTCCTGTTCCACCTCATCAAGCCCATGCGGTTTCGGTGTTGCGGAGCGGGAGGTACGTGGATAATGGAGTTACAATGCCGCCTCAAGGCCGTTCGAGTGATAGGTGGAGCCCGAATTCGCAATGGGGATCGACTCAAAATCATGCAGCGCAACACGTTGGACGGGCGTCCAACGTCGGACGGCCGCCCACCGCTTCGCCAGCTCATGGACGAGCGCCCAACGTAGCAATTTCACCAGCGAAGCCCGCGCTGGATGAGCGTCTGTTGGGAAACCGGGACCAACAGCGTCCAACGCACGTTGGACGACTGTCCAATGCAGACGAGGAGCATAATGCAAACCCCACCCTAGACGAGCGTCCAACTAATGTTGAACGACCGTCCTACCCCGCCGAGCTACGCACGGAGTCCGAGGAAGCCGCAAAGGAGACCCAACCTCTTCACAAGATGCCCAATCCTTATATTCCACCTATTCAAGGTATTGTAAAGGGGGAGAGAAAGGATCTTGTGCCTCTCAACTCATTTCCTAAAAGAGGGGATCCGAGAAGTTTCAACTTGAGTATTATTTTGGATAGCGGAGAGGCCGTTTCGGGGTTGATGGATTTAGAAGCTGCGGTGAATTTAATGCCGTATTCTATTTTTGAGAAGATGAACTCAAGAATCCTTCAAGCCATCGACATTCGCATTGAGCTAGCGGATAGCACTATGAGTTGTCCATTGGGGGTTGTGGAAGATGTGACTATCCTCGTTAGTGGAATTCGTGTCTGAAGGAACCATATCTGATCGGTGAAGATCGATTCGCCCGAGGATCTATTTCGGATATCTAACTATCGACATAATCCTATCATGCTCCTATGAATTAAGTGCGGAATCATAGGGGGTTATAGATCGATTACCTGAAGAAGTAGAGAACTCGCGAATAGATCTTCTGATCTTTATCCCTGCTCGATTCTGACGTTGGATGGACAACAAACTTCGGAATCAGCCACGGAAAACGGGATCCCACCGAACTGCTAGAAGCCGGCCGCGCGTCTCTCTCTCTCTAACCCTAGCCTCCCTTTCTTGTTCAGAATATTTAAGTGCACTCAATTATTCTGACTGTTAGGTCTAAACAAGACCTTGATGGGGTATATATAGAGGAGATCAAGTGAGACTTG